>CM063497.1:75965011-76040011 GCA_032207245.1 Pardosa pseudoannulata | reverse complement strand
GTGATGGCTGTCGCCCCAAATGATTGCATTCCAGGGATGTAGCCCATTTAGCTTTGTGGTAAAATATATACCACTATGTTTGAACATTTTTCTTCTTTCTATGACTGTATGATTACAAGAAAAAACAACTTGGAGCTCTTTCAAAGAGAGTATTCCCAATCACTTTTATGTTTTCACCAAAATTTGCTTTCTTCTTTTCTTATATTCTCTCATAAACATAGCGATTCATTTATATATTTAAGACACAATGTTTTTAAATAGTTTGAATCATTGCTTTATAATCTTTCAATACACAAAATTTATAATCTGTGGACAATAATTCTGAAATTTTTATTACTTATTACTGTCTGGTACTATAAAGAAGATGCGTAATAGTAGCAAATTATTTCGGGCTAGAATGAAATATATATATGTAAAGAAAAGCCTCACTATAGCTGAAATTAATATTTCGGGATTTTTGAGAGAATTAAACTATTCTATTTAAAAAACAATTACATTGAGAAGCGAAATATTTTTGAATATTGAAGACAATGTGCGAATGATGAATATGTTGCATCATGTCAAATAAAGAATGATATAATAGGCGTATAAGAAAGACATGTGGTGAAGACATGATTATTTTTATTGCATTTAATTTTATTTTATTGCATTTAATTTATTGCATTTAATTTGTATTTCACTAGTTATATTGGAATCTATTTTTAATTGTCTCCCTGGACAACTAGAAAACCAAAATGTTACATAGAGGCTCAATTTAGTGAAAATTATATATTGCATCGTAAAATAGCCTAAAAGAAATTGAAAATCATTTTGGTAAATGCCAAAATCTGATCAGCTCATTTGTAATCTGACCAGCAGAGATTTAAACTAGTTTGCCATCTATTTACAGCTAAGAACAGAAATGCTACATAGAGGTTCAATTCCGTGACATTTATATATTCCGTCGTTAAATAGCCTAAAGAAATTGAAAATCATTCTGGTAAATGCTAAAAGCTGTTCACCGTATTTTTAATCAATTAACAGAGAATTTTAAAACTAGTATCCATCTTTTTATAGCTAGAAAACCGAAATGTTACATAGAGGCTCAATTTAGTGAAAATTATATATTGCATCGTAAAATAGCCTAAAAGAAATTGAAAATCATTTTGGTAAATGCCAAAAGCTATTAAGCGTGTTTTAATCGCAATAGCAGAGATTTTAAAGTATTATCGCCTTCTATTTGAAAGCAAGGTAACAAAAAACACAAGCAAAATTTCAGGTTTTTCCGAGACAGCAATGAATTTACTCTATTTTAAATTAATAATTGAATAGTTACCTTGAGAAGCGAACCCTTTTTTAATATTGAAGACAATTTGTGAATGATTGTTTCATCATATTAAATAACGTATGATATAACAGGCGTATTAGAAGTGGAGCAGACATTTTTTAATGCAAAATTTACTTGGATAAACAAATTGGATGTGGACGCTGTAGCATCAGGCTACTAAAAAACTATTTTAAATTGTAATTGTTCGTGTATTACAGCTCGCTCTGACGTCAAACGAACATATTCTTTGCTATCTGGGGGTCCCCATGCCTCCATTTTCTTCTCCCTAACCTCTCCTCTAAAAAAGACAGAGAGAGGGGTGTGTGGTATTTCGAGTGACGTCACGAGAGCCAAGCGTTATTTGGTGTGTCAGAAGACGCTGAAAGTTATCCGGCTGGCAACCACGAATCAGCCGTGTCGAGAATGTACATGATGTACATATTTGTATATATCAGAATAAATCCTCGTTTCTTCTCCATCTCGCTTGTGTTCGATGATATCATCCTCATGAGGTCTTTGCAATACCCTGCTCGACCATAACGCTACCAAAGTTACCTATTTTAGAGCTGTGAAGTTACAACGCATATATAAATTGTCATTTTAAATTTCTGTCAAACATTTCACAGATTTCAGTTAATAATTTCTAAAAAACATTGTCCAAAGTCCACTGTCTCCTTATTGATATTCCGTAAAGCGTCCATAAGTTATTAAAAGTAATGTCCTCCTCGTCATAACAAAATGCATAAGATCTGATGGTTGTCGCGCCAAATTATTGCATCCCAAGGATGTGGCCCATTTAGCTTTGTGGATAAATATATACCACTGTGCGTCAAACATTTTTCTTCTCTCCATGAATCTTTTATTACAAGTAAAAATTTATATAATATGTAAAAAACAACTTGGAGCTCATTCAAAGAAATTATTCCCATTCACTTTTATGTTTTCACCAAATTTGCTTTCTTCCTTTTTTATACATTCTCATAAACATGTCGTCTATTTTATTATTTTCAAAAAAAGATATAATACTGGTCTATTCATGTCCAGACACTATTCTATCAGAACTATAACTTGGCACATTTTCCGCCGTGATGAGATTTTATAACGGCGTAGTTTTGTTTCTTGATGTGGCAGCGGCGTCTGTGGCTTATCTTTCATCTTGAGTTCTATGCTTTTTGGCTATTTTTTTTCGACACAAACAGCGAAAGGCTATGTGTTTTTACTGCATTAGTTTGATAATTCTGTTGAATAAAATATCTAAAGTGGGCACTGCAGGACTTTCTTGTGCCGTGTTATAGATCATTATTTACAGATCATTATTACAGTTCATTATTTACAAATCATTATAATTATTCCCTGTGCTGCGTCATATCCTATATAACAATAGCCGAACTTATCTGCCCGTATGTCCTCGAAATTATGAAGCGATTGGACCTGGAATCGATAGAAGCATCGATATTGGATTCTTGATGAGTTAGGTTTAGCAAAATTCAAAGCGAGTAAAGTTTATCTTCTAGTAAACGATCAATCCAATTCTAAAATAAATTAGTATAAATATGCTTTATATCACAGCAAAAATACTGTCCTATATATACGATCGAAATCCCTCTTTTCACCCCTCTTCGAGAGTTTAATGCCATTATTTCAAGCCCTATTTTCCCAGGAAAAGAGCAGGCGATTAATGGAAAGTGGGTTGGAAGAATTTTAAGTCGAGGCCACTAATTTGGTTAAGACATTTTGTGGCTGGGAAAATAGATTTGAAGGAATTAGTATGGGAGAGAGGAGAACCTAAAACAGACATTAAAGTTAAACAATTTTGAGATATTACACACACATTCACACGAATGTATCCCCTATATAACAATAGCCTAAGTTATCTGTTCGTATGTTCTTGAAGTTAAGAAGCAGTTGGACCTAGAATTGATAGAGGCATCCATATTGGTTTCATCATTTGTTAGGTTTAGAAAATTCAAAGCGACAAAAGTTTATCTTCTCCTATACTATCCATCCAATTCTAAAATAAACTGGTATAAATATGCTTCATTTCGCAGCAAAAAATACTGTTGTCTTTGAAGCATTCGAAATCCCCCCCTTCCCCATTTTCGAGATTTTAATGTCATTATTTCAAACCCTATTTTCCCCGAATAAGAGCAGGCGCTTAAATTTATCTCCTAATAAATAGGTAAAAATACCAATTTTCTATCATTATGACGTCCTTCCTTTAGACATCTCATTTAATCCTTTCTTATTTTAAGTTATTTAAATAGTCTATATTATTTTCATACTTTTTATCACTGAACTTAGATATTACGTAAATAATTTTCTTTTCCATTTGGCTTAAATAATAGGTACAATTGTGATAATTTTAAATTTAATCATCGATTATGTTTTGTTGAAATGAAAATTTATCACCGTTAATAACAACAAATTTTATTAACCTCCAGATTGTAGAGGAAGTGATTGTTTCATTCCTTTACTTCCATTAATTACTGTGGCAAAGCATTGGGAAGAATTTAAAGATCATTTCGACTTAGCTAAGAAAATTTTGGATTCCTTTTCTAAATGAATTCAACATGATTCAACATGCACCCACGTTTCCATATAACTGAAAAAGAATAGAAATGTAATATTGAAATTTTGTTTTACGGACTACCTTAACATCTAATTGTGTTTTTTCACCACTTTTCTTTGTAATCTACACTCTAAGTAAAGAAAAATTACAGCATAATAAATATGAACGCTTTTTGGAATAACAAAAATATTAAGCCGTAAAAGTTTAAATTTTGTCTTAGTTGTACCATTTTTTAAAGCAACCTCAATTTTTATTACAATCTGATTGCCATATAACGAGATACTTGAATAATACAAATATTAAAATTATAACGTTTGATGTCAATACTTGAGTCTACTTACTGTCCATTCATATTAGAATAACATTTTTAAGTACAATACTATTCATTGTCTATTGATAAATAAAATTCTTATTGATAAATAAAATTCTTATTGATAAATAAAATTCTTATTGATAAATATAATTCTTATCATTGTCTATTAACCCTTTTTATCCTGACGGTACTTATAAGTACCGCTTCAATCAAACACCTATATATTCCTAATAAAGAAGATTTTCCTGACGGTACTTACAAGGACATAAACGAGCCAGTTCCTACAGCATAAAAGAAATGACAGCACCAATCAGGAATCCTTTTTATTCGCATAGTAGGGATTTTATAATTGGCGTGCTGCATTCGAAGGTCATTTTGTGGTAGAGTTGATACAAGTGTTGTTCAATTGAGTAAATTTAATGGTTTATTACCAGTTACTTGGTACTATTATTTTTTTGAGACTTCTTCGCTGGTAAGCATTTCATTTGTTTGATTCAAAATTTAATATTTTATTTTCTATCATAGAGTTATTATATGTGTTGGTACTAGAAAGTACCAGCTGCAAAATTAACTACTAAAATACAGTAAATTTTATTTATCTATGATTATTATCCATTAAAACTTATCTAATGATGCAAAAATGCAGTAAGAAAGTTGACGGGAAATTAATTCAGGATATAAACGGTTAAAATAGCTTATTGATCGTGGAGTATAGTTAATCGCATTGTCCATTAAAATACCTTATTTATTGTTGAATACAATTTTATTCATTATTAAATTAATAATGTATACAATTTTAATACTATTATAAAGGTTATATTTTAGCACTTATGTAATTGCCGGCTTTATTTTTAATTAAATGTCTATAACATGATTAAAAAGTATATATTTAAATAAAAGGCTGAGAAAATGGTCATAAATTAATAGCTATGCAAGAAAGTTGTGTAGTGTCTACAACAGATAATTTGTGTTCAATTGTAAAACGTTATTAAGTTTATTAAATTTCTGCTAACTTTAAAGTAATTTAGACACATTTTTAAAAACTTTATTGCTCTTTTTTTTAACTTCAATTATATTTTCACCAGTTTTGCTTTATTTCCTATTTCATCTGCTTTTTTCTGTTTTATACCGTAAACAAGTCGTCTACTTTCTTTTATTTCCAGGAAAGTATAACACTGACTTATTGATGTGCTGACAATATTCTGTTAGAACTATTACTTGGCACATTTCCCCGCCTCAAGAGATTCTATAATGTAATAATTTTGTTTCTTGAAGTGGCAACATCTCTCACGTTATATTTCATCTACAGTTCTGTTTATGACTGCTGTTCATTTTAACACAAATTTATATATTTTATTACATTTATTTATATTATAAACTACAGCATTTCTGATAAATCTGTTTTCTAAAACTTTATTTATATGTTTATTTTTTGCGATTCAATAAGAGGTATCAATGAAAATAATCTGAATTTGTATTTGTGCTAAGTTAGAGACATATGACAGGCCCAAAAGCCAAAAGAATATACATATGTTATAGAATTATTTTATTTCATTTCTAAGATGATAATCATGAAGGAATATTCTATCTATCTATCTCTATCTATATATATATATATATATATATATATATATATATATATATATATATATATATATATATATTAACAATAGTCTGGAGCCATTTATTATGAGCAGGAATACCACGATAAAAAGTGCTGTATTGCTAGTTGACAGACAAATACACATGAAAATTAAATTCCCACAGTCATTCTTAAATAAGCTAGAATTATTGACATGGTGATTTCATTTAAAATTCCTATAGTTACAAAACAAAATATGATACTAATTTAGTTAGGTGTATATATAAATATAAATATATGTGTGTCTAATTATATATACACACACATATATATACTACTTACTCAGAGAATATAAGTGTTAAGACCAGGTAAAATCGCGGAGTCGTTGGCCGGCGAGACCTGGAAAATTTGTTGTGAATGGACAGAAAATTTACATCTTTAGGATAGAAAGCTTTGGTAAGAAATTTAAGTCGAAGACAATCCTTTGAATAAGACATTTAGAATCTGGGAAAAAGATTTTAAGTAATTAGAATGGGAGAAATGAGGTTTTTAAGAAAATAATAAAGTTAAATAATATTGATATATTTCATATATATATGTATAGATAGATAGATAGATAGATAGATGTATTACATATATATACATATACACACACCCATATATATATATATATATATATATATATATATATATATATATATATATATATATATATATATTTATAATAAATATATTTTCGTGAATGATATTCAGTTGAATTTATTTTGTATCTATTTTAGTACTTTCGGTTGAGTCTATTTTATTATTGTTTTGAACCAGCAGTTCAACGTTAATCATAGATAGTTAGCAAATAGAATTTATATCATGAAAATTCCTTTTTAAACTTATATATAGAATAAGTAATGTATCTTCAAATTATATATATATATATATATATATATATTATACATACATACATACATAAAGAAGGAAGGAAGGATAGAGGGAGTGAGAGAGCAAGATATGTATAAAAATCGATAGATATATATTCAAATATATATACATGGGTACAAATACATCTATATATCTGTCTATCTATCTATCTATCTATCTATCTATATATATATATATATATATATATGCATGACAACCCGTTTTTAGTGTTCTGTTCGCAAAACTTATAACATTTAATCTTATAGTAAAGACAGTGCCATAGTGATTACCATCTGATTACAAGGGGGATTAGTAATATGATGACGTATAAGAAATGAAACTAAATTACGTAAAATGTTATTTAAAGAAGTGTTTAGTTAAGCATAAATTATATTTGGTTTTTGTAAAGTCAACAAAGATCACTATAAACAGAAGAAAAACAAAGACATTTCACCAAGTTTAAATTTTAGAGAAAAACTTGAATTTTTAGGGTTAAAATGCGTAAATTTATGTTAGAACACAATTATAGAGGGGTATATTAGAAGGAAATAATTGAATCAAATTTACCGTTATTATGTTTAATTAAATGTATTAGATCTAATTCATATTTATGTCTTGGTTATTTAATTTTGTTTTATAAAAAATCTCATTTAATACGTCGAGTAATGAAATTATACTAGATCAAAATTAGATTGAAAAAAAATCCTTACGAAACAATTCTTGTCAAAATAATTTCCCATTTTCATTTAAATCAATATTTAAACGAAAATTTCTTTACTTTTCATTACTTGAGGCTGAATTATTAAGTGTCATTGACGTTAGTTTATTTTATGGTTTGCACAATAAAAAGACACATTATCTGATAAACTGCATTTGTAACAAGAAAATTGCATTGATTTGGGTGGATGTTTCTGCTTAAGATTGTTTAAGTGTCCCCTATTTCTAATGCTTATTTAAAAGTAAATTTCGTTTGACGAAAATCTAAATTACCGTTCACCTCTTTTGTATGTTTAGCAGATAGGATATTTCAATTGGATAGTGTTCTGCTTGTGAGATAAAAGGGATTATAAATACAATTACCTCACAACGAAAGAAGTAGTTTGGGCAAAATTTAAGGAAACATTTTCCATAGATTGGAAGTTCTATGCTGATTGATATAGTTTTTGACTAATCAGCTTGAAAATTTAATAAGTTAACAATGAATGTATATGAAATTGCTTACAGTAGTATGGTAAAATAAATTTTCTAAGCGACTGTTTTTGTAAAGGAACATTATTAGAAAACATTCTAATTTATCTTTGCTCTTTCAGAATGAATGTGATAATATATGAATATTGTGAGAGTATTGAGTATAATGAATGAGTGAATTATAGAATATTGTGAGATCATTCAGAGTGTAGCTCTTACAGAATACATGTGAGAATATTGAATATAGTGAATGAATGGTTGAATGATAGAATACTGAGAGCTCATTCCAAATGTAGCTTTTTCAAAATGAATGTGAGAATATTGAATATAGTGAATAAATGTGTGAATGATAGAATACTGAGAGCTCATTCCAAATGTAGCTTTTTCAAAATGAATGTGAGAATATTGAATATAGTGAATGAATGTGTGAATGATAGAATACTGAGAGCTCATTCCAAATGTAGCTCTTTCAAAATGAATGTGAGAATATTGAATATAGTGAATGAATGTGTGAATGATAGAATACTGAGATCTCATTCCAAATGTAGTTCTTTCAAAATGAATGTGAGGATAAATGAATCTGTGAGAATACTAAATATAGTGAATGAATGCGCGAATAATAGAATATTTTGAGCTCTTTCAGAATGAGTGTGAGAATAAATGAATATGTGAGAATAGTGAATATCGTGAATGAATGTGTGAATGATACAATATTGTGAGCTCTTTCAAAATGAATGTGAGAATATATAAATATTGTGAGAATACAGAATATTGGGAATGAATGTGTTTTACATACACATAAATTGTTTAAAAATAAATTCCATTGAGAGCAATTAATAGGACACCATAGGATAGTTTCCTTCCATTAAAATCTTTTTATCAAAACTGACTTTTATCATAATCAAAACACATTAATATTACTTTAAGTAATCAAGGAATAATTTTTCATTTCATTTAATTCTAAAGAAATGATTTACGTGTGGAGATATTCTTAATATATTTTAAAGCAATAAGTACATAACTTTGAAATATATACGCTCACAAATAATTACACCGGTACAGATATGCGTATATATCTTTGGTGTTTCTATATACATACATATGATTCTATATGTTATATATATATATATATATATATATATATATATATATATATATATATATATATATATATATATATATATATATATATATATATTATATATATTATATATTATATATTATATTTATATTTATATATTATATATATTATATATAATATTATATTTTCTAATATATTATATTATATTATATATATTATATTTATATATATTATAAATTTATATATATATATAAATATATAATTATATATATATATATATTTATATATATTATAATTTATATATATATATATATATATATATATATATATATATATATATATATGTTATATATATATATATATATATATATATATATATAAACTGATACAAATTACCATTTTAAGTTCAGGTAATTATTTTTCCATAGCTTTCCTTAAACTATGTTTATATTAAGTGGGATTTTAATTTACTATCAGTTTGAGGGTAAATCTCTTTCAAGCCCGAATTAATGCATTACTCTATGACACCGGAGTAATTGCATAAATGTTATCTAAATGTTTTTGACATGAATTGAGATTTTAATTATTAAAAATACACCTTTGATATATTTAGTGCTTTTCATATTTTTAAAATCCGAGTTTTGTAGTCGATTATTATTTGTAGGCTTTAAGGTTTGACTATTTAACACAGGTGGGAGTCGCGGTAGCTCAGTCGGCAAAGGTAAATATCTCGTAGCTGAGATATTGCGGGTTCGGAACTTGAGCCGACTTAGGTCCATCGCGTTCGTTAAAGGTGACTGTGGTACTTAAAATAGGTTCGTGGTCACAATGTACTCCAAGTTCTCTCCATCAATACCTCTGGGCATGGCAGGTCAAAATTATGGGCCTTCTGCTTGGTGCCTGCTTTAAAGTGACGAGGACCTACTAGAATGAAGTAGTTCTTTCACCTTATCAGTGCTCATTAAAACGAAAGGCTCAACCATTTGCCTTAATACGAGATCCTGCAGGCTCAATCGTGCTTGGTGTGTCCAAGTGGCATAAGTAACAACAACAACAACAACAGAGGTAGTAATAAATGCTGGTATAACAAAATAACATGTCCTAAAAAAAGGACTTCCACCACAACTGCATGATAACTATCATTGATCCTGAATGAATTTTTAATCGAAACAAAGAAAATGAATAATCCTTTTCTCCATGTTCTCTCAGTTAATACCTCTGGAGGTGACAGGCCAAGATTATAGGTCTTCTGCTTGATCCCTGCTTTAAAGTGACGAGGACCTAAGAGAGTGAAGTAGTTCTTTCCCCTTATTAGTGCTCATTAACACGAAAGGCACACCCCTTCACCTTAATACGAGAAACTGCAGGCTCAATCGTGCTTCTTTTACCCAAGTGGCATAAGTAATAAGAACAACAACAACAACAACAACAGAGGTAGTAATAAATGCTGGCATAACAAAATAACATGTCCTACAAAAAGGACTTCCACCACAACTGCATGATAACTATCATTGATCCTGGATGAATTTTTAATCGAAACAAAGAATGAACAAACCTATTCTCAAAATAAAAGTAGCAATGTGTGAAATAATTTCATTTATAAAAAATATATATATACCAGCTTAAAAGCTGTTAAGTTTCGTCCATTTAAACTGCTTGTTTAAAAGCAAATTTTGTTTTGAAGAAAGACGAAACTACTGTGGAAATCCCCTCTCCTTCCTCCAGATCGAAAACTTCGTAGCTGATTGTTTACTACATTTAGAGTAAAATAGATTACAAATACAATTACTGCGTGATGCAAGAAGTATTAGTCTTTGAAAGGACAGAACCTTTACTTTGGAAGTTTGAGTTTAAATTGAATTTCATTTCGATAGATTTCCTATGCTTCGTCTTCCTGTTTTATCTGTTTCTTTTTCAAAAGAAATATTGCATTAATTGAAGTGGGATTTTTAACAAATGTTAAAAGTAGGATTTAAAACTAATTGAAAGTTTAATGATTATTTAAAAGCATTTTCTTTGTTTTTTCTTTAAACAGTTAATTTCAATGAAGGGTTTTTGATTATAAAGAAAAAAAATTAAGTTATAAAACATGTAAATAAATTTAAAAAGTAAATAAATTATATGTATGTATATATAGTAGACGGCCCGACAGACGTTGTCCTGTTTTGACGGCGTAAATCCAAAGTTTGTAAAATAGATATAACTAAATTATGAATTGGACCGTTTTGAATTAAAAGGAAGGAAAAAAATCATTTTAAAAATACATTACTACTGGGCAAGGAGAAAGCTTAATAAGCTATCAGTAATAAAAATGCAATCGGTGGGCATTGAAGAGAACTGCACAAGTCTAATTAAAACTTTATTTCAGAGCTGTTAAAAAGGACATCTTTAGTAGTCAACAACAGACAAGAGAAAAGACACAAACAACACTCTGCAAGAACAGAGGTGCACCCAAGAGCTAAGACAGGAAGAATTTTCCCACTTGATCAGAGAATTTAAATGTAAGAAAAGGAAAAATGCGGTACCATTTGCCAGCGACAGCTGGGAAACGTGTTGAATAGACACGTTATATGTAAATAGAAAATTTACATCTATAGGATAGAAAACTTTGGGAAATGAATCGAAAGAAGTTTAAAGCGAGAATGCTTCTTTGATCAAGATATTTAGAGGCTTGGAAAAAGATTTAAAGGAATTAAAATGGGAGAGAGGAGTTTTTAAGGAAATATTAAAGTTAAATAATTTTGATATATTACATATATTTATACATACTTTAAATATAAATTAAAATACTTTAACTTATTTTTTATACATATTTAAATGTCACCTCTTAATAAAAGATAAATTTTTCTTCCCGAGTTGTCCTTTTTTTACGTTTAACAGTATGGGTGTGTCTATATAATTAAACATATAACTTTATATTTACATATATTTTCCAGCCACAGTTTACGCAGATGTAAATATAATGTACGTGCTAAGAATTCATGCTTACGCTTGATTAAACTAATAAATATATTAAGCCTCTCATGTATAACTGCTAGTAGGAAATGTTATTGAAATTTAATGTGTAAAATGCATGGAGTAAAACAATAGTGAAGAAGAGTTTGCAGGCAGAATCAAATCATTCTTCCTGTACTTTTTTTCCCTACTGTTTTCGAGGCCCTGGAAAAAGTTCAACAATGGCTGCTAGAGAGAGTGAAGAGTGTGTTTGGTAATTCATTGACCTCTGGCGTCTCCTGGCGAGCTTTGAATAGTTACTACGTGAAACCCGCGTGTTCTAAACACCTGTTACCGAGCCGTGATATACGACTTCAGAAGCATTTGAAAAAAAGAAAGAAACAAAATGGGAGAGAGTTTGTTATCGCAGTTTTTGGAACCTCGGCCAGTTCTGGGTTGTTAGTTACTAATGCGATAGTATTGTGTCGGGAAAAGTGGACTTGAAAGAGACCAATTGGAATTTGAGGTTGGTTATAAGTTGAACGTTCTGTAGGATATGCTAAATGAATTTCATACACTGAATATTTATGTGAATATTAAAATTTCAGAAAAAAATGTACCTATAAATCGGTAGAAAGATAATTTTCAATCAAAAAGTTTTTAACACCTAATGAACGGAATCCGTTTTTTCAAAATCAATTTTTACGCTGAACCTTTAGCAACATGAATTAATGAGAAAAATATAGATTCTGCATTAAAACTCAATGAGAAATGTTGCTTTATTTTAGTATTGTCTGTGTATCATGAGATCAAACGTTGTCTCTGTTTTCTTGCAAATGGCAACAATTTCCCTATATAGGTGTTACATGATAAAAGGTACCTTCCCACCTACTTAACTACAGCAGGTACAATGAAGTTCTTCCTATGTTATACAGTAGAACCTCTTCTTAACAACTCCACGATACAACGACCCCTTCGTTAGAACGACCATCTTAAAAAGTACCAATTATTTTACCATAGAAATAATGTTAATTGTGAATCATTACTAGGAACCCAAGCGTATTATTTTTCATTAGAGCGACCGCCTATTTTAGTCCGCAGAATTCATAAGCAAGTGGGTTATTTCAAAATTATTGTACTGTGGTGCAACTTCAATTCGATTCCGACGAATGAGAAAAAATCGTCCCAGCTTTTGAAAAAGTGAATGAAAAAGAAGCCTTCAATGCAATCAAAGACTTCCGTCAATATATTGAAGGACAATTTAATTTTGAAGATTTCCTTCAAAATCTAAAGGATATGGAATCAGTGATAATGAAAAATTCCCAAATGAACTTGAAACAGGCGTCAATCAAATACTTTTTTCAAAAATTCAGTAATGGAAATAGAAATAAAGAGAAGTGTTCTCTAGGTATGTAGTGTTGCATTATTTCTTGGTTCATTGTTTTATTATTTTATCAATTCGTTAGAGCGACCTTTCGTTACAACGACCATATGATATTGGTCTCATAGGGGGTCGTTATACCGAGGTTCTACTGTATTTGGTGCATGAAACAGACCGTTTCCAAAGTTAATGGGACAACACAAATATTTATTCAAAAAGCAAAAAATGCAATATGTAACAGAAAAAGCACATTAGCTGAATCTCAAGCCCAGATTATCAGCAACCAAAGTTCATCTATGAACGGTCTCCAAAATATGTGGCAACATCAACAAATGTTAGGTTGCATTTTCTTTGCTCCGAAAAAGAAAATTACCCTCGTGAAAGTGATATGTGATTACCATTTTTGATATGGTGTATTAAATATTTGTCTCGCCTTGGTGTTCTAAGAGAGTGCTTTTCTCGCCATGATAACTGATACTTTGAGACCCAAAATAAGAATTAAAAATATGAGTTGATTTTCAGCGTGTTTTTTTTGTTCATAATTTTTAGCTTAATGCAATAGTTACTATTTAAAAAAAAAAGAAAATGGTAAGAGAAATGTTGTTTGAAAATGTACAGTAATAAAACACATTTTAAACCGTAACTTGGAACACAGAATCTTCTGAATTGCACGTCAATAGCCTGTTGAATCACTAATTTACAGATAGGTCTCCATTTAAAGCATTATAAGTCAGTTTTATAGTTAGATATTTAAGGGTTTGTATATGGATGTTGAAGGCCGAAAGATGGCAGAATGGTTAGAGTTCTGGCCTTCGGAACCGGAGTTCGTGGGTTCAAATCCCACTGTGGCATGGATGTTCGTAGCCGTTTGGAATCGGCTTTAAGTAGTAGGTCCCGGTCTCATTAGCCATTGTGTTGCAAAGAGTAGACCACAGTGCTTCAAACCAAACAAGTAAACAAACATTGATGTTGAGGTGAAGACCGGCTGAACGTCTAGGCCAGCAGTACGTATAAGTGGAGTACTCGTGAGAAAATACAAAATTGGAAGAAAAAACTAATTTCTCCTGCTAAATGTCGCTTATTTTGAATATAAATAGAGATTAAAATAGGAACTAAAATGTTATTTCAGCCATCATGCCAAAGACACTCGGTTCAAGATATGCCAAACATGGCGTCTTGGTTATAGAATAAAATGGTGTTAGAACTAGTGCAGAAGAAATTGAGCTCCACACCCCTTCTTACTTGCTTTCTTTCTGGGGGGGGGGGCAGATCTCTTGAAAAATTCGTTGGTCAGCGTTTCCTGGGCCGAAGATGGCTACTCCGCAGTTAGCAACCCCTCTTGACCAGTGGGGTTGAAGGAATGTCACTCACTTCACTTTCCTCTGGCTGGCGTTGTTAAACTGTAACTCTTTGTTACAATGGGAATCTTAGAAATATTGGAATTTTATGTTTTATAATACTGAATTTAAGCATATAATGGAATCGTTTTTTAAGCATTAGTTAAAAGAATGTAGTAATACTAAGTAGATTAAATTTGTAACTAAATTATCTTTGAAGAAGTGGACTCAAAATACCAAATTAATTCTGTTCTAATTTCATTACTTTAGTAAATTTATGTTAAAAAAAAGATGAAATTTTTTAAAGTATATTGAGGAAATTCAATTTATTCCCGAACTTTCGAAGAAAAGGTCCTATTCTTTCAGAGCCCGAAAATTATTGTATCACAGAGTAATTTTATTTGCAATCTATTTTACTCTAAATGTAGGAGACAATGATAGAGGAAGTTTTTGATCTAGTGGAAGAAATGGGGATGAGCATAGTAATTCAAACTTTCTTAAAAGTATATATTTCTTTTAAATGAGTGGGTTTAAGTGGAGAGAAAGTAAATGTATAAAATTAATTCCGGATAAGGTTATTTTCCAGAATTGGTAGTGTTTATTGCACAGGATATAGTTTTTTTCCCTATTTTGATTTATCTTTATTTACTGCCAATGTCTCACAGTCAGTGACTTTTCATTTAAATGATTTATCAGAATTTTTTTAAAATTCTATTAATAACTAGGTAGGCAAGGTACATTTTTAAGAAGAGGGTTAAAAGTAAATCTTAAAATCTTTTTGAAATATACCTTTTTTTAAATTGAATAACTAGAAATTTCTAGCTAAATAAGTTTGAAATTTGGGCTTGCATATTTTTCCTAATTGTTAGACATTTCATTACTAATCATTGTTTCCGGTTATCATTATTTATTGTCAGTATCTGTCAGTATTTTATTTTCCTCTTTTCCGCATTATCAGAAAATGTTTAACTTTTGTCCTTCTAGGAAAAACTAGGTATACGAAATACATTTATAAGTAGTGTTATAAGTGAACCTTAATAAACTTTTAAATAAATACCTTTATTGTGATTTAATAACTATAATTTTTGACATAAATGTCTTTGATGGATGTGAAGTTACACAACATTCGAATTTATATGCAAATTCATTACTAATCATTGTTTCCGGTTATCATTATTTATTGTCAGTATCTGTCAGTATTTTATTTTCCTCTTTTCCGCATTATCAGAAAATGTTCTATCTTTCTCTTTCTAGGAAAAACTAGGTATACGAGATATACTTATATGTAGTATTAAAAGTGAATATATCCTTTTAAAATATAGCTTTATTGTGATTCAATAACTATAATTTTTGAGCTAAATGTCTTTGCTGAATGTGAGCTTGCACAATATTCAAAAATTATTTTAAATTTTCATTACTAATCACTGTTTCTAGTTATCTTTATTTCTTGCCAGTGTCTGGCAGTATTTTAGTTTCCATTTATGGAAATTAGAAGACAATATCCTTTTTTTCATTCTAGTTTAAAATAGATACACATGATACATTTATAAATAGTGTTAAAAGGGAAACTTAATATCCTTCTAAAATATAACTTAATTGTGATTTAATAACTATAAATGTCGAGCTAAATGTCTTTGAGGAAAGTGAACTTGGGAAAGTTTCAAAATTATTTGTAATTTCATTAACGTAGGAAATTTATGTTCATACAATGATGAATATTTTGAAGATTTTTTTAAAGGAAAGAGCTATTTTAACAAATTACATTATTTGATATAATTAACTCTTTATCAAAAGTGGAATTTCAATGAAAACGGTTCATTTGCATGTATAATTGTTTTTCAGTAATTGTTTGAAAATAATCGGCTTTTAAACATAGATAGGAGATGTGCACAGTAATTTCGATTGTGGTAAAAGAAAATTTGCTTTCAAAGAAGCAATTTTAAGAATATGATCTTAAAAGCTCCTGCACTGAAATTTCCCAAATCAACGATATTTCGCAGACTTTTAATTCAATTTATAAGAGCACTTTTCTTTTTATTTGTTTCGATTTGAAATCCATCCCTAGTCAATGTGCGTTAATAATTCAGTTTCCAGTAACGAAAATTAAAGAAAATTTTGTTTCTCTTTTGCAATAGTCTAAGAGTAAATATGAAATTTCTTTATAAGAACTGTTTAATGGAAATTTCTAAAAGTCAGTTTGTGTTCCAATTACAGCATTATCTGAAATATTACATTTTAATTTTCAGTAATGGGAAATTTTGAGGAGTAATTAAGATTACTTTTTTTTAACTTGTCAGTAAAAATTATACACAGGTATTTTTGGATTTCAGTAATTTTTTTAAACACACATGTATATATATGCAAGTATAATAGTTTTCTGTGTGTATATCTATGTATGAATGTGTGCGTTTGTACAAATTGTACATTTGTACTTTAAAGTTAAGATATGCTTAGCTACATAAAAGTTGCTCTTTCCTTAAACTTTCCAGTTATTAGTTACTTTCAGCAACTTTTCAGTTCTTGAACTAACGAATCCATGTTTTGACATCCTTTCCCAATTTCAATATTTTTTCACTCAATGCTATTATTTGGGCTCGCTGATAGAAATTTCAGGGTTAGAGGGGTTGAACCAGAGAATCCTGGTCCTGAATTGACTGATTACTTCAGGATGGATTCTCCTGAAGAACCTAAAGGAAAAGTAAATGTCACTATACCACAAATATCATATTTTACTGGAAAATTAAAAATATTTTATATATTTCTCTGAGGATACAAATTTTAATGTAAAGCAGCATAAAAATTTATGAGGAAATACAGAAGACTAAGTACTTGTAAGCATAGAAAAGTATCAGAAAATAGGTTTTGTGCCAAATGGATATTTATGACGTAACAATGCTAATTCAGATTTTTTTACCTATTTGTTAATTAACAAATTTGAGATTTCTCCTAAATACTCGAATCATAATTCCTCCTAAATTTCAGTCTAAGTCTCTCAAATTTTGGAGATAGAAAAAAAAAGAAAAAAAAAAGGTTTAAAAATTTATTAATTTGAAATTATTAAATTTTTGTAATGGATTAATATTTTACTTAATATTTTAAAAAGTAAACATTTAAAATTTAATTTTTAAAAAATAATTTGTTATTTAAGAATTTTTAATATTAATATAAATATTATTTTTTCTTTAACACTTCTGAATATTTTATAAATATATTTCGGAGTTTTTTGTCTATAGATATAATAGATAATGCATAAGAAGAATCATAATTCACTAAAAGTCCGGACTAATTTAAAAAAGAGTTTTAGTTACATGAATTGATATTAAAGATGTATGACAAGATTTGTATTAGTGTATGTTAATAGTGTTTGGTAAATATTTTGGGAAGATTAAAAGAGAAGGAACATTTTAAAAACTAACAAAAATTTAATGAGTTAATGGACCATAAAAAATTTATTAAATTTTGATAAAAAGGTTAAACGTGATTTATTTACTCATAGTTCAACATATATGAGTACTAAATTTCATAACAAAAATTGAATAATTTATTAAAAACATAATTTATTATCGACAATTCCGTTATTGACTTTTGTGCTGATAATTACTCTTAAATCAAACTCACTTTTTAGATTCCTGCTGTAATCTATCAGAATTTTTTTGTGAGTTTTAATTTAAAATCCAATTTTGGTCAATATGCGTTAATAATTAAGTTTCTAATAATGGGAATCAAGGGAAATTTGTTTCCCCTTCGCAAATAGATTTAATCGTTAATGTGGAATTACTTTATAAGTTTGTTTAAAGGCAAATTGTAAAACCTATATGGTAACCCAAATGTAGCTTTATTCCAAACATTAAATTTAAGGTTTCTGTAAACTTTCGAGGAGTAAAAGACTAACTTTTGTAACTTGTATTTTAATTTTAATTTAATATAAAAATTTTATAAATGAAATAGTTTGTTCAATTTTTAATGAGTTTGTATGAGTGCATATCGTAATATGCTTTACATTAGGCATGTTTTTTATGTACAATCATGTTTAAATATACTTATACGCACAAAAAATAACTGCAATTTTAATAATATTTGTCTCTGTGTGCGCGTAGTTGCTTTTATCTGTAAAAGATTTTAGTTAATATTTATAGTAATAAATACATAATAGTATTAATACAATTTTAGTTATAAATACTATGAAAATATTGATAGTTACACATTTATAACAAATAAATATTATTTTTAGTTTTGTGTAATATGTTTTCATATTGTAAACATAAAATTGTTATAGATATCTTTGAAATTAAGTCGAAACGAAAGTATGAAACTTTTAAATAAATTTAATATCGACCATTCTTTTAACAAATCTAGCGCTGATAATTATTTTTAAATCAAACTCATTTCTTAGATTCTTACTGTAATCTACGATAATTTTTTATTGGTTTTAATTTAAATCCAATCTCTGTCAATATGCGTTAATAACTAAATTTCTAGTAATTGGAATCGAAGTAAATTTTGTTTCCCCTTGGCAATCAGATATAAGCGTAATGTGGAATTACTTTATACGAATATTTTTTAAATGCAAATTCTAAAACTATGCGATATCCCAAATGTAACTTAATTCCAAACATTAAATTTAAGGTTTCTGTAAAGTTTCGAGGAGCAAAACGCTATAACTTTTTTTTAAACTTTAATTTTAATTTAATTCAGAAATTTAAAAATGAGATTGTTTGTTCTACTTCTAATATGAGTTTGTACGAATACATATCGAAATATGCTTTACATTTGGCATGTTTTTTACGTACAAACATGTTTAAATTTATACATATACACACAAAAAATAACTGCAATTTTAATAATGTGTGTCTGTGTGCACCTAGTCGATTTTATCTGTAAAGGATTTTAGTTAATATTTATAGTAAAATATACATAATAGTAATTATACAATTTTAGTTATAAATACTATAAAAATATTAATAGTTACACATTTATAACAATTAAATATTATTTTCATTTTGTGTTATTATTTTTCATTATCTAAACATAAAATTATATATATATATTATATATATATATATATATATATATATCTGAAATTATGTCGAAACAAAGGTATGATACTTTGAAATAAATTTAATATCGACCATTCTTTTAACAAACCTTGTGCTGATAATTATTCTTAAATCAAACTTATTTCTTAGATTCCTAGTGTAATCTATGAGAATGTTTTTATGTGTTTTAATTTAAAATCCAATCTCGGTCAATATGCGTTAATAATTAAGTTTCTAGTAATGGGAATCAAGGGAAATTTTGTTTCCCCTTCGCAAATAGATTTAAGCGTTAATGTGGAATTACTTTATAAGAAGTTTGTTTAAAGGCAAATTCTGAAACCTATATCTTATCTCAAATGTAGCTTTATTCGAAACATTAAATTTAAGGTTTCTGTAAACTTTCGAGAAGTAAAAGGCTATAACTTTTATAATTTCCATTTTAATTTTAAATTAATACAGAAATTTACTTTCGAGAAATAAAAGTCTATAAATTTTATAACTTGCATTTTAATTTTAATTTCATAGAGAAATTTCAGAAATGAAATTGTTTATTCCACTTCTAACACAAGTGTGTACTAGTACATATAAAAATATACTTTAGATTAGTCATATGTTTGAAAGTATAATTATACACACAAAAAACAACTGCAATTTTAATTATGCTTGTGTCTTTGGGAGCGTAGTTGCGTTTATCTGTAAAAGTTTTTAGTTAATAATTATAGTAATAAATACATACTAGTAATAATACAATGTTAGTTATAAATACTTGAAACTATTGATAGTCACACATTTATGACAAGTAACTATTATTTTTCATTTTGCGTAATATTTTTTTCCATATTGAAAACATAAAATTGTTATAGATATCTTTGAAATTTAGTCGAAACGAAAGTACGAAACTTTGAAATAAATTTAATATCGACCATTCTTTTAACAAATCTTGTGCTGATAATTATTCTTAAATAAAATTTATTTCTTAGATTCCTAGTGTAATCTATGAGAGATTTTTATGGGTTTTAATTTAAAATCCAATCTCGGTCAATATGCGTTAATAGTTAAGTTTCTAGTGATGGGATTCAAAGTAAATTTTGTTTCCCCTTCCCAAATAGATTTAATCGTTAATATGGAATTACTTTATAATAAGTTTGTTTAAATTCAAATTCTAAAACCTGTATGGTATCCCAAATGCAACTTTATTCGAAACGTTAAATCTAAGGTTTCTGTAAACTTTTGACGAGTAAAATGCTGTAACTTTTTAAACTTTAATTTTAATTTTAATTTAATACAGAAATTTCTGAAATGGAATTGTTTATTCCACATGAGTGTGTACTAGTACATATCAAAATATACTTTAGATTAGTCATATATTTTTATGCACTATCATGTTTGAATGTATACTTACACACAAAAAATAACTTCAATTTAAAAAAAATTTTGTGTCTGTGTGCCTGTAGTTGCGTTTATCCGTAAAAGTTATTAGTTCGTATTTATAGTAATAAATACATTATAGTAATAATACAAATTTAGTTATAAATACTTAAAAATATTGATAGTTACACATTTCTAACAAGCAAATGTTATTTTTCATTTTGTGGAATATTTTTTTTTCATATTGCAAACATAAAATTGTTAAAGATATCTTTGGAATTAAGTATTTAAAGTAATGATGTGTACTAGTATACTTTTATATGCTGAGCATATTTTCAAATGTAAGTATAAGTGTTTGATATTTCTTGTTATTATAATAATAGCTACTTGTTTATAACCAGGAAATATTCTCACACATACACACATACATACACACACTCTCTCTCTTTCTATTTCTGTCTCTCTCTCTCTATCTATCTATCTATCACTCTCTCTATATATATATCTCTCTCTCCCTCTCTCTATCTCTCTCTCTCTCTCACTATATCTCACTATCTCTCTCTATCTCTATATATCTCTCTATATATATCTCTCTATATCTCTCTATCTCTCTCTCTATCTCCCTCTACCTCTCTCAGTCAGTAAATTTACTAATTTGTAATACAACATAACATTTAACAACTAAAATAGACATACTTCAGAGTAAATTGAAAATCTTTCGGAATATTTTTTTTAATTGATAGGTGTTTCACCCTCTTTATTAATACCTGTTTCGTTTTTTTTTATATTACAATAAATACTTATCGGATTCTCTCATTTGAAACATTTCCTTTTAACAAATTTCAGTAGTTACGGGATGTCTTTTAATTCTGTACTTGTATGACGTATGCTAGCTGAGACAATTTGTCGGAGTCACTGTTTTCATCAAAATAGATTGGATTTTAAAGTTTATCGGACCATAAATCAAGCAGTAAGATCAATTGCTTTTAATACATTCGGCACAGGTTTTATTGGGTTGCAAAATCTACTAACTTCAGATTATCTAGAGAATTATATTGCTGAATATTTAATATCAAACTACACATTTTGTAATTAGCTTTAGGCAGTTGTCGTTTACTAGAAAATAGCCCTTCATATGACGTGATCGGCAAAAGATTTAATTTGTCAGACTTGTAACATACTCTATAAGGCAGATAAAAAAATGGTTTGATTTTGGCTGAAAATTAGGTGGTACACTCTCGAAAACTTGTTTATCTTCAATTTCCTCTAAAGTCTCCCGATACTGGGAATGCGGTTTAGAATCACGTTGATTTTATTTAGAAAGTTAATTCAAAGTTTCTTTAGCTACGTCGAAATTATCGTTGTCTTTTCATTTTTTTTGCCACAGTAATTAATGGAAGTAAAGGTAAGGAACTAACATTTTCACGACACCCTGGATATAGATAGAATTTGTTGTTAAAACCTGTGATAAAATTTTCATTCTAACAAAACTAATCGATGATTAATTTTAACGTTAACACATATGTATCTAATCTATTATTTAATATAAAAGAAAATTATTTACGTAATATCTAAGTTCAGTGATGAAACGTATGAAAATAAGGCAGACGATATTTAAATAATCTATATATATAAAAATGAATTTGTGTGTGTCTGTCTGTCTGTACTCAATAGACTCAAAAACTATGCATCCAATCGCCATGAAAATTTGGGAAATGTTTAGGTATATCCCTGGGAAGGTTTTTGTAAATTTTCAACGTTCGAAATTCATTCCTTCCCCCTTTTTCGAGCATTTCATGTCATTATTCCAAGCATTATTTTCCCCGGTTAAACGCAAACGATTAAGTTTTTAATTTATCGCATCATATCTAAGGGAAAGAAGCAATATTTCTAGCAATGTGACGTCATCCCAAGTAATTGTTTTAAACGCAGTTTTCCACGGTTAAAAGCAGGAGATTAAAATGTTCAATTCATCACATAATAAATAGGCGAAAATGATATTTTTCTATCATTATGACGTCATTCATTTAAATATTTCATTTATTCATTTCTTATTTTATATTATTTAAAATCGTCTGCTTAGTATCTATTCGATTTGAACTGAAATTTGAGATATAAAGTGATTCACTTTCATTTCTATGTGACACAAATTGTAGCATTTTTATATGAGAACTAATTTTAAATTTAATTCTTGGTTCATTTTTATGTTACAATGAAATGCATATCAACAATATTCTAAGTACAAAAAGTACAAATTTCAGTGACTCTCATGGCCAAATAAAACCTATCATTTTATATAGTTATCTTCATATTCATATGGTTGTCGATATGAATGTGTGTTTCTGTTTCACAACACAAAACTATGTGGTTTGTCATAAATTTCCTTAATTTTGGAAAACATTTATTACTACCAACAAAATTAGCACTGTTGCTGTCAAAACCTGTGCTTCCTATTCTATCCCGTAATATGGCAAGATCTGTTAACTTTGCTAATCAACGTACAGTAGTAATACAGTAATGCAATTTAGGGTTAAGCTTATATTTTACAATAAAAAAAGTTTCAGCAAATTTAATATAAGACAAATTCGATTATAAAAACTGAATAATGTTATAATACGCTTATGATAGAAATATATAAACATGCCAATGTCTCGAACTGAACTGTGACGAATTTAGAGAGTTATTCACGAAAAATAAATCTTTGTTTAAAAGTAATATATTAAGTTCACCGTAGCGAAGCACGGGCAAACTTGCTAGTTTAAAATAAGAAATGATTAAATGAAATGGTTAAAGGAATGACTAGAAAAGATTACAAAAGGATATAAAAATATTATTTTTATGTACGTATAATGTGATAAATTGATGAATTTAATGTCCTGCTTTTAACCGGAGATAATAAAGCTTGAAATAATGGAATTAAATGTACCGTATTTTTTTAAAATTCTCTTTTAATATGTTTTTCTTTTTATATTCCATATAAAAATGTTATAAAATCGTATTACAAAAATCTCTAAAATTGAAAGCATGAAAATTTAAATTTAACATTCCTTGTTCTCTTAAGTATTATTGTTTTATTGCTGGAACAGTCCATTTATATCAAATAGTGTCGTATTTTAAAAAAGAATCTCTTTTAATATATTTTTGTCTTTTAATATTTCATGTAAAAATATTATAAAATCTTATTATAAAAAATCTCTAAAATTCAAAGCGTAAAAATTCAAATTTAACATTCTTTTATCTCTTAAGTATTTTTGTATTATTGTTGGAACAGTACATGTATATCAAATAGTCTCGTATTTAATAAAATCTCTTTTAATATATTTTTATGTTTTAATATTTCATATAGAAATATTATAAAATTTTCTTATAAAAAATCTCTAAAATTGAAAGTTTGAAAATTTAAATTTAACATCACTTGTACAATTAAGTATTGTTGTTTTATTCTTGGAACAGTTCATTTATATAAAATAGTCTCGTATTTTAAAAAAAGATTCTCTTTTAATATATGTTTGTCTTTTTACATTCCATATAACAATATTATAAAATCTTTTTATAAAAAATCTCTAAAAATTAAAGCGGAAAAATTTTAATTTAACATTCCTTGTTCTCTTAAGTATTGTTGTTTTATTGTTGGAATATGCCATTTATATCAAATGGTCTCGTATTTAAAAAACTATTATCTTTTAATATGTTTTTGTCTTTTTATATTCCATGCAACAATATTATAAAATCTTATAAAAAATCTCTAAAATTGAAAGCGTAAAAATTTAAATTTAACATTCCTTGTTCTTTTAAGTATTGTTGTTTTATTGTTGAAACAGTCCATTTATATCAATTAGTCTTTTATTTAAAAAAACATTATCTTTAATGTTTTTGTCTTTTTATATTTCATGTAAAAATATTATAAAATCTTATTATAAATAATCTCTAAAATTGAAAATGGAAAAATTTAAATTTAACATTCATTGTTCTATTACGTATTATTGTTTTATTGTTGGAACAATCCCTTCATATCAAATAGTCTCGCATTTAATAAAAGAATCTCTTTTAATGTATTTTTGTTTTTCAATATTTTATGTAAAAATATTATAAAACATTATTATAAAAAATCTCTAAAATTGAAAGCGTAATAATTTAAATTTAACATTCCTTGTTCATATAAGTATTCTCGTATTTAGATTTTACTGTAACTTGAACTGCCTGATAGTTAGAGCGCTGATCTTCAGTACCGGAGTTTGTATATTTCAATACCACTATTTCATGATGTTCGTAGTCATTCGGAATCGGCTTAAGCAGTAGGTCCTGATTTCTTTAGCACTCGTGTGGCAAAAAGTAGACCGTAGCTCTCAAAACCAAATGTAGATTAAACTAACATAAACATATCTGAAACTAATATATAGCCCGTCATATGAAACGATCAGCAAATGTTTTAGTTTTCCAGAATTGTGACTTGCCCTATAAGGTAGGTAAATAAATTGTTTTTTTTTTTTGTTTTTTTAACTGAGAATTATCTAGTACAAGGTCAATAATTTATTTTTACTGACCACGTGGTAGTTGAGAACTTTAATTTCTCTTGTCATATTATGTGATAGGATAGACAGCAGATATTTTTATACTGACAGTGATTACTTGGTGGTATATATGAATGATGTCCAAAATTTAGCGACTCGATTGCAAACCGTCTGGTTATGTATAAAAAACAAACACACAAACGAATAAACTTCTTATTCTTCAAAGATAAATAACATAAACGCTAGATATTTATTAGTCTGTGAGATAGATTCCTAGACATAGATGAAAATAATTTGTTGTTAATACCGGTGATAAAACTTTTAATGCAACTAAAAATAATCGATGATTAAATTTAAAATAATCACATGTTTACCTAATCTAATATTTATGCAAAATATAAAAGAAAATTATTTACGTAAAATCTAAGTTCAGTGATAAAACGTATGGAAATAATACAGACGATATTTCAATCATTTAAAATAATAAATTATTAAGGGGACAAAGTACCTAGCTGAACTATAAATCTCCATTATATAAGGTTTTTTTATTCTTTATAACAAAGAAAATTTTGATTGTTTATAAGAAGTTATTTTAAAAGTTTTTGGTGAAGACTAATGATATGTTTAATGGAATGAATTCATAATGCTAGAATAAAAGTTATTATAATTTACTTATAATGTGATAAATTGATGAATTTGGAAATAGGGCTTGAAATAATGACATTAAATAACCGGAAAGGGGGGAAGAGGTAGATTTCGAAAGTTTTCGAACTCTCTTTGAATTTTGCTAACCTAACTCATTAAGAATCCAATATGGATGCCTCTATCCATTCTGGGTCCAAGCGCTTCATAAATTCGAGGGCAGAGGATAGATAACTTAGGCTATTATTGTATTTGACATTAGTCTTCCCCAAAATGTTTTAAAATAAATTCTTAGAGACAATCAAAAGTTTCTTTGTTATAAAGAATAAAAAAAACCCTCATATAATGGAGATTTATAGTTTAGCTAGGTACTTTGCCCCCTTAATATTCCATTTCGATTGAAAAGAAGCCTAAACAATACCAAGGCCTCCACTTCTAAAAAGTAATTCTCCTACAAAAGACCTCCTGATCCAAAACTTACTAGCTTTATTTCCAATAGCCGTTCTTTTATTCGAAACCGTTGCTCTGCAAGGAGGGAATATGTTCTTTAAGACTGCTTGAAAAAAAAGAAGAGAGCAAAAGTCGGCAAGTTTACGTGGACATTTTTCTCTGGGAATCCATTCCAAGTTTTATACTCATTCTTGGACGCCTGCCAAGGTATGTTTCGAAAGTTTATTGAAGACGGGAGCCTCCAAAAATAAAATCGGGCAGGAGAGAGTAGTACCTTGTGTTGGTTCTTATCTGTTCTCCTGGAAGAAACAAAACTTTTTTTTTTGTTTTTTTGTTTTTTTATATTTTGGAGGAGGTGTGGGTAGGTAGGGGAAATCTTCGTTTTTACTTTTTCATTTCACATATTTTATAAGAGGCTTTCACAGCCGAAGTCTTGTCGTAAAACACCAGAATTTCTTTTCAGTGCTGTGATAGATATGAATTATAGAGAAATAAAAAGAATTGACAAGTGTTTCGACCTGGATTCATAGGCGTTTGAAAGAAAGTTGAGATCGTGAAACGTTTGGGGTTTTTTTTTTAAATGTAGATTGATATGATATTGATATTTTATTGGAGGTTATTGGAGATTATACAGAGGCTGTTTTCAGATTTTTTAGACGATTTTGGTTAGCGGGATTAAAATATCTTTTGTTGCAAAATAAATAACTACAATAATACTATGTTTTAAAAAGTCAAAATTATGGTCTGCCTCTTGAGAGGTTTGTTTTTATTCAAAATGGCGTTTTAATGAAACAGTGTTTCGAAGGCTATATTTGTGCTCTTTCCGAAGATAATTATTCATATTCCGTATCCAAAAATGATTCGAGAGTCATGGTTTTGTGATATCGAAAATGTCGATAGATAATATCGTAAAAAGAAATGAAAAAAAACGAAAAAATGGAGCCTCAAGTGGGACACAAGTTCCAAACAAGTATCTAAGGATAAAAAGAACATCTTAGAATATTGCACAGGTTTAATGTTAAAAGAAAATTGTCCTCTTGTCAAAGAACA
This sequence comes from Pardosa pseudoannulata, assembly GCA_032207245.1. Lineage (NCBI taxonomy): Eukaryota > Metazoa > Arthropoda > Arachnida > Araneae > Lycosidae > Pardosa > Pardosa pseudoannulata. Next base: position 76,012,351 of record CM063497.1, on the reverse strand, counting down.
GTTTTAAAATCATTAAAATGTTCTGTGTCCAATGTAAACAAAATGATAAATGTTGATTTAAATCTTAAGAAAGGGAAAAAACGCAAAGTGCATCGTCTGCTTCTAAAGCATATAGCTGAACGAAGGACACGTTGCAGAATTCAGTATGAGGAACATTTATCGAAAGAAAAATGGAAAGGAAAATGTCAAAATAGAGGAATCATGGGTGTATTTAAATGATTGCAACATAAAAATATCCATTTATTTTCATAAAAGGGGAGACAAAAATTTAAATACAGGTTCCAAAGAATCGAAGATGTTTCTAAGGATTTCATGATTGTTGCTAGTTTTTCATATAATTTCAAGTTAAAAATTAAGAGAATTGAAAAAAGATGTCAACATTAACACCAAATTCTATCAGGAAAATGTTTTATCGCCAATTTTTGTGGATGAAATACCATAGCTTTACTCGCAGTGCTATCAATCTGTGGAACTCCATCAAGACAAAGCTAGCAGTCACACATCAAAATCCACTGTACATTTCCTAAAAGAAATGGAACAAAAACCTGTGTCAAGGCCATACATTTCACTGATATCCCTACTAAATCTCCCGATATATCATCTATGGATTTTTGTGTTTTCGGACTTTTAAAATCTGCATTATTCAAAATTACGTCATTCCACAACCCTTACAGGACTCTGGAAAGCTGTTACAGGATGAACATGATAGAATACCTCTTCTGACACTTCAAAAGTCATTATTATCCTGGAAATTATGGTGTTACGAGATAGTTCAGAAAAGATGGTTTAGGCTATCAAATAGAACGCTTCAAATGCAAGAAATGTATGTAATTTAGTTTTGTGACTACAATATACATCGTCTAAAAATGTGTGGACAACCTCTGTATTAAGATTAAAATTATATCATTTATGCTTGATTTAGCATTAATTGCACCTTGTGGAACTTTGAGTTGTATAAATTGAACAACTAGGAAAGGATTTTTTGAGGGGCCATGCGAATCTTAAAAGACTCAAAAAATGTAAATAAGTATCATATTTCACCTCTCCTACCCTGAAAACTACTAGATTTACAAACATAAAAATTTTAACATAGAACAAATTTTATTTACACACATATCTCATTTATTTTTGAAACATAGAAAATATTTTTCTTGGTGTTTTATATTAGAAACTTTTTGATATTAAAAATATCAAGTCTACTCTGATAATTACTAAAAATATAATAAAGTTTAATACAAAGTTATTTTCTTAAAACATACTATAATGTCTCAAAATAATTTAGAACCTAAATTTGTATATATTTTAGATACATATATATATTTTTTAAAAATATTCGAAAAAAGTGATTAATTTTCATTAAAAATTAAACATTTATCATTGAAAAAAAATTTGGTAAATATACAAGAAAATTTAAGTTCAATCACAGAAAAATTTTATTGTATACAACCTGTAAAAATTTCAACTTGTACAGCTGTTTTGTTGTGTACAAATTGTTGTTGCTTTTATTCTGACAATTTGTTTTGATGACAATTTAGCATGATACCATTCAGGGTACTGATGATCGTTTAGATTTAAAATATATATTTTGGGTTTGAATTTAAAAAGATATCCTTTACAACTTTCAAAAAATATAAAAAGATTTTTAAAAGATTGTATAAGAAAAACCTAGCACAATATTTTTGTTCCCACAAAGTGGATGTAGTATCATTGCCTTAAGGATAGAGAATTCATATTGTAGATTATTGACGAATGTGTTTAAACTAAAACCATATATTTTTAGTTTAATTTAACAGCCTGAACAAATTATATTATTGATTAAAACAAATAACTTGTACAGCTGTTTTGTTGCTGTACAAGCTGTTGTTGCATTTGTTCTTGTTTTCAAGTATCATTCGAAAGGATAGCGAATATTTACTGCTCGTTATTAGGGAAAATACTTAGGAACAAAACCAAGAACATTTAAACTTTTTTGTTTTAAATTGAACGGATATTTGCACAATATTTAAGGGCTTAAACGAACACCTAGTACAGACAATTTTTTTTGTTCCCACACAGTGTGTGTAGTATCAAAGCCTTAAAGATAGAGAATTCGTATTGTAGATTATTGACGAATGTGTTTAAATTAAAACCATATATTTTTAGTTTAATTTAAGAGCCTAAACAAATTATATTATTGCTTAAAACAAATAACTTGTACAGCTGTTTTGTTGCGGTACAAGCTGTTGTTGGTTTTGTTCTTGTTTTCAAGTATCATTCAAAACAATAGCGGATTTTCACTGCTCGTTATTAGAAATTAGGCTTAGGAACTAAACTAAGAGCAGTTTTAGTTTTAAATTAAACGGATATTTACACAATATTTAAGGTCTTATAACGAACACATAGTACAGACAATTTTTTTTCCCACAGAGTGTGTGTAGTATCACAGCCTTAATGATAGAGAATTCGTATTGTAGATTATGGAAGAATGTGTTTAAATTAAAACCATATATTTTTAATTTAATTTCACAGCCTGAACAAATTATATTCTTGCTTAAAACAAATAATTTGTACAGCTGTATTGTTGCTGTACAAATTTCTGCTTTCGTTCTTGTTTTCAAGTATAATTCGAAATTCTAGCGTACATTTACTGCTCGTTATTAGGAAATATGATTAGGCACAAAACAAAGAACAGTTTTAGTTTTAAACTGAAATTGATATTTACACAGTATTTAAGGGCTTCAAACAAACACGTAGTACAGACAATTGTTTTAGTATAAATTTAGAAAAAAGCTTAGTGTCTCAGGCTAAATATAACACATATCAAAGTGTATAAAAAATATTTAATTTTTAACGTATCTTAAAAAATAATCCATGTTTTTTTCTATGTGTAAACTGTCTCCCTGCATCAACAAAAATCCAATAAAAAGTAGTTTAAAAGCTATCTGTGCAAAATATTAAAAAAAATATTTGTCTTAATGTCATAAATTCAGGCTTCGAATAAATTTTATTTAACAAGTCAGGTCCTGTTGAAATTTCCACCCTTGGTGTAAGAATGGGAGCAAAGATGATGTATCATCGTGTCTGAACCGCCCGTCTCAGGATGTGGTTTTAAGTGGCACTCTTTATGCTTAAACCGCATAGAACTAAAAAAATACACTTTTTTGTTGTATTACGGGATTTTAAGTAGATAGTTCACTACCTAAATACACAAAAAAATGCCTAAGAATAGTTATTAAATTTTCAAGTTTTTTCGATTATTAATTTTTTTTTAAATAATGTCAGAAATATTTTTCAATTTTTTCAATTACTTCTATAAATTTGCTGGTAAAATCTTTATAAATGTATATAATTATATTTATAAGAATTTCGTGAAAAATAATTTAAAGACAATTAAAAAAATTAAATTTTTTTTCCATGGTATGTATCATATGTTACGAGATAATTATCTCTCTTTAAATATAGATTAAAAAATGCAGTGTGTGAGTAGAACATATTTCAGCGTTAGGGGGTTGATACGAAACGTTCTAAGTTACTGACTAATAATTATGAAATTTTCAACAGTTACACCGAAGTGTTACAAAACAAATCACATGTAAAAAAATTTAAAACTTCGGATAAGTTTTACACAAATATAGTTAATGATACATTTAATTTATATTAGGTTTTATTTTGAGATTAATTTGGATTATGAAAACACTTTTTAAATTTATTAAATTCCGAATTTTTTATTTCAATGCATAAAATACAATTTTATATTGTTTAACTATTCTTTCCGCCTGTTCCTGAATTTATGAATTTGTTGAACCTGGACTGGATAGAGACATACATATTGGACTCTTGATGAGTTAAGGTTCGCAAAATTCAAAGCGAGTAAAGTTTATCTTCACCTATACTATAGATCCGATTCTCAAATAAATTGCTATAAATATACTTCCCATATCACTTCAAAAAATACTGTATTCTTTAAAATGTTCAAAATAAACCCCTTCCCCCTTTTAGAGCATTTAATGCCATTATTTTAAGCCCTATTTTCCTTGGTTAAGAGTTAGTGATTAAGTTTATCAATTTATCACATAATAAATAGGTAAAAATAACATATTTTTCTAGCATTATGACGTCAATCTTTTAACTACCTTATTAAATAATCTGTTTTAAAATTATTTAAATATCGTCTACATTATTTTCCTTTGTTTTATCACTGAACTTAGATAACACGTAAATAATTTTCTATGATATTTGGCTTAAATAATAGATTAGTTTCATATGTGATAGTTTTAAATTTAATCATAGCAAATTTGTCGTTTAAAATAAAGTTTTATCACCGGTATTAACAACAAATTATTTTTATAAAAGTCTAGGAGTCTATTTCCCGGATTAATAAATATCTAACTTTTCAGCTATATATCTTTAAAAATTAAGAAGTTTGTTCATTTATGTGTTTGTTTTTATATATAACACATGGTTTGCAAAGGATTCACTAAAGTTTGGACATCATTCATATATTCTGCCAAATAATCACTGTTAATATTATAATCTCTGTCGTCAATGTTAACACGTAATAGGGCAAGACAAATTAAAATTGGCAACTAACATGCGGTCAGTTAGAATAAACAAATTATTGAGCATGTAGCAGATAATTCTCAGTGAAAAAAGAAACCATTTTTTTGCCGATTTCATAGGGTTCTTTACAACTCTGGAAAATTAAAAATTTTACTCATCCTGTCGTATGACGGATTATATGCTATCATATGTTTATATTTATCATATGCAATAGTACTGTATTTTTTATTAATTCATATAACCAGGATTTAGTAATTCGATTGGGAACTAGATTTCAAAAGTATTGTTTTTGGCCATATCAGACAACCATTTCTATATTTCATTACATATATTTTAAAAATTCTAAAATGCAAATGACGCATGTCGCAGGCATATTATGCGGCTCATTTTCCTTAATTAATTAGTAAAGATTCGTCTGTTTTGTTTTACGGACCTTTCATTAGCGCTCTATTTTACGGAAACTAATCTATTGACAAGAATGAATCAGCTGGCGAATTTAATGCAAACGGAAATATATTCAGAAAACGCCATTGTTTCCGCAAAAATGCAATCGACATTTCCGAATGAAACGAATATTTACGAAAATTCTAGTCTTTTCTCCCTTTTCTCGATCATAATGAAAATGTTACTTTGTGTCTGAATATTACTGGATATTAAAGCTGATAAAGCATTTTCTTTTGCCTCTGCCACCAACGGATAAAATCGCAACTTTGTATGCATATTGTGCAGAAATGCTCTTTTGTGCTCTGCCCGCTTCAGAATGGAGCACGCTTCCAGAATCTAATTTATTCCACTGTGTTAAGGGGCCAAGGGACTTCCAGCATTATGTATCATAATTTTTTAATTTAATCCCAATATGCAGTCTCAAGAGAGACAATGCATATTGTTGTACATGTTCTTCATATTCAGATTTCGGAGATGAGTATTTTAGAAAGAATAAGCTTATGTTAAAATAATTGCTGAGGAAGCCTTATCTTACTCTGTATTCTGATATGATATAAACTTAAAAATTCTTTATATATTATGCAACTCAGAAATGAAATGTTTCCTTGACTTTAATTTATACTTCAAAAAATCTATTTACATCTGATTGTAACCATATTTCTAGTAAAATTGACTTTCAATTTTCGGAAATAACTTGCAATTAATAATGATTAAAGTCTTGAAAGAATATAGGATTACATTTGGTGTAAATATAATATCAAAGAATGCAGTGTAGAGAGACTAAAAGTGTATATTAACATAAAACTATCATATTTAAGTTGGATTGGATAAATAAGTTTATTATTATAGTATTATTCGTATTAATAAAGTTGCATAATTATCCACGTGTATCTACTAAATATTCAATGCACATATGTTTGAAAATTTCTGGAATAAGAGAAACAGCAATAACTGTTTTATTAAAAGATTATTTTAATATAATAATGCGCATATAACAGGGGAATGTTTCTTTTTTTTAAATTTTACCGTACATTAATTTTTTACCTTCATACATCTAGCTGTACCACATTAGCGTCTAACAATTTTTAGTCATTTTAGAACGCCGTGAAAGACGTAAAAGCTATCTATTAGAAACAATTTCTATTCAATAATAGATCTTATTTTTAGGTCATCAATATCTGTATGCTTTCGAACATAATTCATGTCTTGAGTCCGTATACAAAGAATGATGGTTTGGGTGTAACTCTTTTCAAGTGTCAAGTTTCTTTTCAAGTGTTCTTGTTAATATAGTATTTTAATATAATAATGCGCATATAACAGAGGAACTTTACTCTTTTTAATTTTACCATGCATTTATTTTTACCTTCACACATCTAACTGTACCTCATGAGCGTCTAAAACTTTTTTAGTCATTTTAAAATGCTATGAAAGACATAAAAGCTATCTATTGGATACAATTTATATTCGATAATAGATCTTATTTTTAGGTTTTCAATATCTGTATGCTTCCGAACATAATTCATGTTTTGACTCCGTATACAGTTACGAGTTTAGATGGTAACTCTTTTCAAGTGTCACGTTTCTTTTCAATTGTACTTTTTAATACAGTATTTTAATATAATAATGCGCATATAACAGGGGAATGTTTCTTTTTTTAATTTTACCGTACATTTTTATAACCTTTACAGATCTAGCTGTAACACATAAGCGTCTAATAATTTTTAAATCATTTTAGAAAGCTATGAAATACGTAAAATCTATCTATTAGAAACATTTTCTATTCCATAATAGATCTTATTTTTAGGTCTTCAATATCTGTAAGCTTTCGAACATAATTCATGTTTTGACTCCGTATACAATAACGAGTTTGGATGGTAACTCTTTTCAAGTGTCAAGTCTACCTCATCAAGTTATGTTTATGGTGGACATCATGCGCATTTTAATATAATAACACGCATGTAACAAAGGAATGTTTCTTTTTTTTAATTTTTAACCATACATTTACTTTTACCTCCACACATCTAGCTGTACCACATGAGTGTAAGAATATTTTAGTCAGTTTAGAATGCCAAGAAAGATATAAAAGCTATCTATTAGAAACAATTTATATTCCATAATAGATCTTATTTTTAGGTCTTCAATATATGTATGATTTTAAACATAATTCATGTCTTGGCTCCGTATACAATGACGAGTTTAGGTGGTAACTCTTCAAGTGTCAAGCCTACTTCATCAAGCTCTGTTTACGGTGGACATCATGCAATATTTTCTTAGACTACTTAATTTCTGATTACGTAAATTAAATTTTTGGTTTGTTTACAATGTATAAGATGCCAAACCTTGCATCATATGAATAGTATCAATAACAAAGTTGCATCAGCAAATAATTAAATCAGCAATCATCTCTTTAAAATCAGTATTCGGTATAGAAGGGATCTCGGGCAGCGTATGTAATACCAAGCAATATCTAAGACTGATAGAGTAGAAAATAGTTTAAATAATGTAAATGATAGATAATTAAATCTTTAAATCTTATTATTTTATAACAAGATTTAATTATAATCATTAAATTAAATCTTGTTATTTTATAACAGTCTAAATTAAAAAAAATAAAACGATGTCTTTCTTACTTTGTTTATAAGTGTTCAGTTAAACCAAATTGGTGGTTTTTCGGACAATTCATAGTCTATTTTGTTTTTATGTCAATGTTCAAACATGTACCCTCTGTAAAGAGTCAGGTCCTTATATTTCGGGAAAATTTGGGAGTCCCTGCATCTTCCAACAGCTTGAGGAATTTTGCCAAATTTGATGCCAAGTGTATTATCTATCACTAAATACATCGCAAAGGAATTTTACAGTTCTTTGTGTGACGAATTCAATGTTCTCGAGTGAAGAGGTAGAGTGAAGTGAGGATCACAGTCTCGATGAAACTGGAAATCACTTTTATTTCTTGAGTAAAAACGGCTATATACAAGTGGATTCTAATCTCCCAAAACATGTAGACTTCGTTGGTTGTACGTATGTAATAGGTGATGATGTCTATAGCCACAAACTGCATCCGTCCGTATCTATTTTTTCCGCTGAAATAATAGGTATTTGCCTGGCCCTTGAAAAGTTGGTGTATTACAAAGGGTACAATTTTATTATTTACACTGATTCTCTTAGCGTAATACTTTCTCTCACCTTTCCTGACCACCAGAATCATCCACTCATTTTACACCTCATAAACATATATAAGAGGAAGATTTTGAGGGGTTATTCCATAGTGTTTTGTTGGGTTCCCTCGCATGTTGGTATAGCTGGTAATGAGCGAGCAGATAAAGCTGCCAGATCCGCTACCAGTCTTCTCCACTTTCATTTACCGTACCCTGACATCAAGAATAATGTGGGTAATTCAGCGAGAAAAAATGGCAATCTATTTGGAAGCAACAAATTAACAATAAACTTTATGCAGTGAAACCTGAACTGTCACTCTGGCCTTCTATACCCTCCAGGAAGTATGACGTCATTCTTACTCGTCTTCGTATAGGGCATACTCGCTTTACCCATCGTCACTTATTGCTCGGGGAACCTGCCCCTGTTTGCAAACTTTGTAAAATACCCGTGACTGTAAAACACATTCTAACAGAATGTCCAAGTTTTTACCGCCATCGTGTTCATCATTTTAAAACTCATTCCATATCCTTAAGTTCATTGCTTCATGATCCACCTCATTTGAATCTTATTAAATTTTTAAAAGATATTGGTTTTTATGCATACATTTAAGGTCATTAACTCATCGCTTTTATTTATACACTGTCATTGCATATTTTTATATTTACTCTTATCTTTTGACATTCTTTTAGCCCTGCTGTTTTAACTTGTTGATCATTGTAATCGTTTATATCTTAACTATTTGTTTGGCACAATATGTCCCAAGAGGATTCAGTGCCAATAAGCACTATAAAACCAACCCAAAACATGTAGAACTGCAAAGGATGGTTGACTGCATAACTTCCTCATGACGATCACAGTCGAAAGAAAACAGATTAGATAATCTCTCACAAGTGGAGAGGCTTTTCCAAGGTACAATACAAACTCAATTTATCCCCCTATTCGGTATCAGAGACTCTGCCGCTCCCTATATGAGCGGACTTTACGAATCTCCTGAACTAGAAAGTTGACTCCGGTCAACAGACGCGAAAGCCTCTACGAGGTCAAAGCACCTAAGTAAAAAAATGTCGAAAAGCCTCAAGTCGCAAAATTCTGGGCTTTTTATTCCTGGGGGTCAGTTACGGTCCCTCCAACTTTTTTTTTGAGTTAAGATCCCAGTTACTTGAGAACTCCAGCTAAAGTTACAGTTAGTTTTTTAGCTGAATCCTCATTCACTGGCGGTTCCGATTCTTAAAACTTGATGAAATCCTCTGGAATCATTGCCGCCACCTATCAAGGGAGGTGATGCCTATTCAAACGAATTGTCAACATCCCAGGCATGTTGTCGCCGTGCTATTGTCGATGGTTCGAAACAGGATGGATTTTTCAATCAGCTAGTTTTGGGGAGTGCTTTGAACAAAGGGGAGTCTTCACAATACGTAAAACACGGTCTTACTGCAAATGCAATCATCTTAAAGAAAATAATTGACGAAATAGTATCATTATATAATCATTGCCTTATAACTTCAGAAAATTCCATTTTGATACCAATAACATCATCTGTTTATGGATTGATCTGTCCACAGGAAATGTTAAATTCTAGGGTAGAGTCATTGCCAGTTTTAGAGCCATTCATCCTGTTGTGCCCTTATAATGTCGAAGCTTTCCAATCTTTTTCGAAAGTCAGGCATGGCGTTACGATGGTGTTCATCGTTAATATTTTATATTGCAAGGCAAATTGCATGATTTAAAATCATACTCATGAACTGTAGTCGTAATATGGTAAGGCGTAAGCTCCGTGGATCTGATCAAATAAGATGTTCTATTACAGAATATGTATCTCTTAATAATGGTGTCAGTAAGAAAATTTTGTAAGCAAAGAGAATGCAATAATAAGTTTGTAAGGTTGTAGTTTCAAGGCCTTTGCACTATCGTATCAATGTAGACTAAAATAATCTTAATCCCAGAGATCGGCTGCATCAACTAGGACCATCTCCCTTAAACAAAGGTTTAAGATATTTTGGGTGTCCTCGGGTGTATAATCCACAGCAGATCATAATATCCAATGTAATATAAATACAGTAAAAATATTACAAAACAACACATACTAATACAAAACAGACAAAATAACACTGGAAATACAAAAAAGTAGTACGGTCTCATTAGCCCTCGTGTTGCAAAAAGTAGACAGTAGCTCTCCAAAACCAAACCAAACCAAGAAAGTAGTAATAAATTAAATTAAATTAAAAAAATAAAATAAAATAAAATAAAAAATAAAATAAAATAAAATAAAATAAAATAAAATAAAAAATAAAATAAAATAAAATAAAATAAAATAAAATAAAATAAAAAATAAATAAAATTAAAAAATAAAATAAAATAAAATAAAAAAAATAAAATAAAAAATAAAATAAAATAAAAAATAAAATAAAATAAAAAATAAAAAAATAAAATAAAATAAAAAATAAAATAAAATAAAAAATAAAATAAAAAATAAAATAAAATAAAATATAAAATAAAATAAAAAATATAAAATATAAAATAAAATAATGATAATAATTACAAGATAATAGCATGAAAATAAATACAATACAGCTGTACAGTGAAAGTTGTATATTCAGAATCTGCCTTGTTACGGGGCCTGCAGATTGTCTGAATTTTCCATCAGCCAACCGAACAGTTTTTTTAATTTGGATGAGAGGCTTTGTTACAAATAAGCTGATCAGCCCAGACACCCTCCAGGTCTCGTCTGGGGCGCTTGAAATTCCAATCACTAGTGAGGGATCAGTCAAATTTCAGAGATCATCACAGATATCAGAGATACCATAATTTCAGAGATCATGTCAATGCGAGTTTATGTGGACTAAGTTTTACGAGTTCCTTTAACTGCATTAAGGAGACTTAGTTAAGAAGAACAGTGAACGAATAGCAGAGGAATGCTCTTCAGAATATGATATATAAGCTTTTTTGAATGTCATTTTCTGTATTTGAAAAGAAAAGAAGAAAGTTATAAAAAGTTCTATATAAATTTAAATTCTTCTAAAGCTGTTTTTTATTTTTATTTCTTATTGTTATATTTCTTATTGTTAGATTGCTATATCTTGGTGTTATATCTAAATATATCACATTCTATACATAAAAAAATTAATATGTCATATTTGAAACTGAGAAATTACTATTAGTCTCTCCAATAATACATAAAAAACGCAAGTTTTCACTTAAAACTTTAGAAATTTACGATCAAAGAATTTATAGCTTTGTAAAACTTTTAAAACAGGAAATTGAGGCATTGAAATTCGCCATATCACAAGTATTTTCTCCTTTTAAATTTTTGTTGTATCCATTGATTCAAAAATACTTTCCATGTAGTTTTCTTCTCATTTCCATCGAAAGTTCTTTTATTTGGACTTTTATAGTTTGTTAAAAAAGACTTTGCATTTCCTTTTAAAGAATTTTTCTTTATAAAATTAGATAACTATATGTTGAATCATTCACCCTACGGATAATCAAAATACGCAAGCTTTTATTTAAAACTTGAATTTTAGAAGAATTTATAGCTTTGTAAAATTCATGAAACGGAATTTGGGACATTGAAAGTTGCCATAACACAAGAATTATTCTCAGTTTAAAATTTTACTTTATATATTGCTAAAAACTACCATGTGTGTTCTTATTTCCATCGAAATTTCTTTCGGTTTCTGTTTTTATACTTTAATATAAAACTTTATATGTCTTTCTAAAGAACTTTTCTTTATAAAATTAGATACCTAATTGTTGAATTATTCTCCCTGATAATAAGGAAAACTTGATTTGATTTTATTACTTAGTTTCAAGCTTTCAATTAAAACTTGAATATCCGAAGAATTTATATTTTTTTTAAAACATTTAAAATGGAAAGTAGCCATGAAAAGCTGCCATAACACATGGCTTTTTTCAGTTTAAAATTATGATGCATCTATAGATAAAATATAACCTGTTTATAGTTTCCTTCTTTTTTCATTAAAACTGTTATTTCGTTTGTTGTTTTTAGAGTTTGTTAGAGCACTTTACATGTAACTACATTTTTATTTATAAAATTAGAAAACTAATTGTGGAATTAATATATCTTCGAAAATTAACAAGTTTGTTTGTGTGTGTGTTTTTTATACACAACCACACGGTTTGACTGAATGAATTCAACGTGATTCTAAACTGCATTCACATTATCGGGAGACTTTAGAGGAGTATGAAGATAAACAAATTATTGAACGTGTACCAGATAATGCTCAGCCAAAAAAACAAACCCTTTTTTCGCTGACACATAGGGTACTTTATAATTCTGGGAAATAAATAGTTTTACTAATCCCGACATATGGCGGGCTATATGGTAGTTATTTAATATTTTTAATTAAATTTATTATTCACTTATATGTGATTAATTTTCTTTTTTGATTGATATACAGCATTTCATAACTATAAGATAATAATTTATAAAATTATTTTTAAAACCCACTATCCCTTTAAAAATCTCCCTTAACCCATAGATTCCCATACCCAACTAAATATTTCTGTAAGTTATTAAAACTTAATCCATATCATTAATATGGTGTAACTAAGTATATAAAACCAAAATTTTGAAAAAATATTTTTAATTTTTTATGTTATTGGCTGTCCTATAAATAGGTCCAATACACTACTAAAGCTTAACAAATATCATTTACATTGCATTAGGCTGATTCATAGATGAAATTTGGGGAAATAGTCAAAACAAAGTCCAACATTACATTTTAAGCATACTGTTGTTGGTTACTGCAGTTATTGAACTGGCAGTAAAGAGTAAGTTTATCTTGAAATCTCCAGTTTTCTGAATAGAATAGACATTATTCCCCTTGTTTTGTGTGTTGTGCAGTTTTGAACTGATTGAAGATAAGAAAATAATGTGCTCTAATGCAATATCGAATTTTTCTGAAAAAATAGATTGGACCGTCGTCTTAATTTTAGGGCCCTTTTTTGTTACAAATTGTAAAATATTTTTCAACAAAAACTTCAATAATTATTAGTGTTTTTAAACTGAAAGTAACCTCCACAATGTTAGAAAAATAATAATAATGAATATAAAATTAAAGATTAAAAAATGACAATTTTTAAGAGGTTGCTGATAAATTTTACTACATTTTGATTTCTCAGTTTTTTTGTTACTATGCTAAAGTGTCTATTTTAAAGGTGTTAAAATAAAATCCACTCAGAAAATATTATAACTTTTTTATTAATGGAATTTTATTTGCTGTCCTGTTTATAGCCTCCGCAATGTTTGAAAAAAAAATATAAAATAAAATTAAAGAAAAAATGACAATTTTTAAGAGGTTGCTGAAAATAAATTTACTACAATACAAAAATTTTCTCAGTCTTCTTTTGTTACTATATAAAACTGATCTAATTAAAATAATAAAATATTTATAACTTTATTATTAAATGGAATTAATTTTATTTGCTGTCTTGTTTATAGGACAGCGGTCCAATATGGGTTAAGAAACAATTTTTTTTTACCTGCATCATAGTGTACTTTAGAATTCTGGAAAATTAAAAGTTTTTCTGATTCAGTAATATGACGGGGCCATTTGCTAGTTCTTTAGATTAAGGCTTTCTGGTTTCCATTGATCTATTTTCAAGTTCTGAAGATTTCATACACTGATATACATTTGGCATTTTTTACACTGACAAAAATTTAAATATTAAGACTCTTGTGTTTGTAAAGTTTCTATTCTTTGGATTTATGCTCAAGAAAGAGGAAACATTCCATACAGTGACATACATTTCGATGCTATCATTATAGCAAAAAACTTTAGCACACAAAACATGGATTTTACTTTTTCATTTCATCTCGAGTATGTATTCACAAAATATCCATCCTTGGACTGCTGCCAAGATGTGTTCGAAACTTTATTGAAGACGCGAGAGTCGTCCGAAAATATCAGAGTTTTGTTCTGCGCTTCTTATCTGTTCTTTTCTGTTCTACCAAAGAAATATAAAAGTTTCCATTCTTTTCCTTTTTCCATGAATTTTTTTTCGTCCTTTCGTGAATGTATTTTTTTTTCTATCCGCGCTAACTGTAACCGATTTCATGACGACTGGAGGGATTTTCGAGCGACCGTTGGTAGTCAGAAAAAGTTAAATTTTTATTATTTTTTTTTACCCTAGTTCTTCAAGAGTGTGTGAGTTATGTTTCAGTTTTATGTGAAAATTTATTTCGGGCTTTAGAAAATTATTCACTGTTAAAAGTGTGACAATGCGGTATTTCTTGATTTTATTTATATTCTGTTCTTTGAGAATTTTATCCTTTTTTTTATTTTTTGTAATTTCTGCAGAATTTATCACATTATAGTTTCGTATGACATTTCATGATTTATAACAGCTCAACAATTTAAGTACTTAAAGGAATAAACTGTCTCATTATTTAAATTTAACATACCCATTCACATTAAACATATAATGTCAGTTTTATTTCTATAATATTTAAACGTTACAGCTAATTACATAAAACGAGAGTGAATTTGAAAGAAAAATTGTTTCTTGTGTTAAAAATAAAAACGTTAGTATTGTTTTTTTTTATTATATAGTTATCAGATTATATATTTAAATGTATTTCATTTAATCCTTTGGATCCCACAATAGCATTCGATAGCCTTGACTTCTGAATTCCAGAATAACCAAAGCTGTCTGATAAATTTGCGTTCTTCCTTTAGAGGTGATTGAAGTCAGCGGAATATGCGGATAAATGTACAGCTTATAGTATATAGTTATCAGCTTATATATTTAAATATTTCATTTAACCTTTTGCAATCCACAATAATCAGTCGATAGCCTTGATTTCTGAATTCCAAAATAGCCAAAGCTGTCCGAGAAAAAATGAAATCTGCGGGATATGCGGATAACGGTATAGCTTTTAGTATGTAGTTATCAGCTTATATGTTTAAATATGTTTCGTTTAACCCTTTCGATCCCACAATAACAGTTGCCGTAAGATAGCCGATTAGTTAGGGTGCTGACCTTCGGTACCGGAGTTCGTGGGTTCGCATCACACTGTGGCACAAATGTTCGTAACCGTTCGAAATCGGCTTTAAAACAGAAGCTCCTGGTCTCATTAGTCCTCATGTTACAAAAAGCAGACCGTAGCACTCCAAATCAAAGCAAATCTACAATAGCAGTCGATAGCACAAGGCTTCTTAATTCCAGAATAGTCAATGCTGTTCTAGAGAATTTTCTTCTTCCTTCAGAGGTGACTGAAGTCCATGGGATATGCGGATAACGGTACAGCTCATAGTATATAGTTATCAGTTTATATATTTAAATATATTTCATTTAACCCTTTAGATCCCACAACAGTATTGGATAGCTGTGACTTCTGAATTCCAAAATATCCAAAGCTGTCCGAGAAATTTTCTTTCTTCCTTTAGAGCTGACTGAAGTCCGCGAGATATGCGAAAAACGGTAAAGATTATAGTATATAGTCATCAGCTTATATATTTAAATATAATTCATTTCACATTTTGGATCCCTCAATAACAGTCGATAGCTGTGACTTCTGAATTCGTCACCTCTAAGGTGACTGAAATCCACAGGATATGTTGATAACGGTACAGCTTATAGTGTGTAGTTACCCGCTTATATGTTTAAATTTATTTCATTTAACCCTTTGGATCCCACAAAATTAGTCAATAGCCGTGACTTCTTAATTCCAGAATAGCCAAAGCTCTCACAGAAAAATTTCTTTTAACTTTAGATGTGACTGAATTCAGCGGGATATGCGGATAACGATAAAACTTATAGTGTATAGTTATCCGCTTATATGTATAAAATTATTTCATTTAACCCTTTGGATCCCACAATAGCAGTCGATAGCCGTGACTTCTGAATTCGTCACCTCTAAAGTGACTGAAATCCGCAGGATATGTGGAGAACGGTACACCTTCTGGCATATAGTTATCAGATTATATTTTTAACATATTTCATGTAACCCTTTGGATACTACAATAACAGTTGATAGCCGTGACATCTGAATTCCAGACTAGCCAATGCTGTCTGAAAAATTTTTTCTTCTTCCTTTAGAGGTGAATGAAATCTGCGGGATTTGCGGATAACGGTACAGCTTATAGTATATTTATCAGCTTATATATGTAAATATATTTCATTTAACCCTTTGGATACCACAAACAGTCAATAGTCGTGACTCCTGAATTCCTGAATTGTCAAAGCTGTCCGAGAAATTTGCCTTCTTCCTTTAGAGGTGACTGAAATCCGCGGATAACAGTACAGCTCATGGCATATAGTTATCAGCTCATATTTTTAATATATTTTATTTAACCCTTTGGATCCCACAATATCAGTCGATAGCCGTAACTTCTAAATTCCAGAATAGCCAAAGCAGTCCGAGAAAATTTTCTTCTTCCTTTAGAGATGACTGAAATCCGCGGGATATGCGGATAACGGTACAGCTTATGGTATATAGTTATCAGCCTATATATTTAATATATTTTATTTAACCCTTTGGATCCCACAATATCAGTCGATAGCCGTAACTTCTAAATTCCAGAATAGCCAAAGCAGTCCGAGAAATTTGCCTTCTTCATTTAGTGGTGTGACTGCTGATGTCCTCGGTATACGCTGATAACGATGCACCGAGGACTCTACTGTAAACACCCGACGGTAAAAGACCCCCACCTCCTTGGGTGTTTACAAAATTACAAGAAATTTCTCGTTGCTGTCTAACATGAAACATTTTAAAGACATTTGATACAGTGTAGATTTCAGATCACTGTAATTTAAAAGGTAGGTTAAATTAAGTTAACATTTAATTAGTATTTGATATTTCAAATTACGTTATCGGGAGGACAGTAATAAAATTTTATGTAATTTTTTCTGAACTACAAACTGTGGTTTCTGACTAATCCATTTTACTTAAATAAATTATTTACTACTGAAATAAATTTCATTCTACTTTAAAAAAATTCCTGAGTGTTTGAAATTTTTATAACAAATTATTTTTACATCATTAATTTATTCGATAAAGTGTAGATTTCAGATCACAGTAATTTAAAAAGTAGATGAAATTAAGTAAATATTTGATATTTCAAATTACATTATCGTGCGGAGGGTAATGTATCATAATTTAATTTAATTTTTTCTGAAATAAATACCCTGGTGTCTGACTAATGCATTTTACTTAGGTAAATTTTTACTGTTTTTAAAAAATTTAGAATAAATTTTACCTAAAAATTTCATAAGTGCTTGAAATTTTTATATAAAATCATTTATACAATACATATTCCATACAATGCAAATATCCTGTCACTATAATTTAAAAGGTTAGATAAATGTTTAAATTCCAAATTAATCTCACTTGTAGATGGTAATGTAACATTTCTTTCAAAAATTTCTGAATTAAAAAACCTTGGTTTTGCACTAAAACATTTTACCTAAGTAAATTATTTACAACTTAGGTATTTCTATATGATTAAATAATTTCATACAGTGTAGAATTCAGAATTAATTTAAAAGGTAGATTAAATTAACTTAATATTTAATTAAGTTAATATTTGATATTTCAAATTACGTTATCGTTAGGACAGTAATGTAATATAATGTTATTTAAATTTTTCTGAACTACAAATTGTGGTTTCTGAATAATGCAACTTACTTAAATAAATTTTTTACTATTTATATAAATTTTATTCTACTTTAAAAAATATTCCTGAGTATTTGAAAATTTTATAACAAATACTTCTGCATTATTAGTTCATTCGATAAAGTGAAGATTTCAGATTACTGTTGTTTAAAAAAGCAGATTAAATTAGGTTACTATTTAATACTTCAAACTACATTATTGTAAGGAGAGTAATGTAGAATAATTTTATTTAATTTTTATGAAATAAAAACCCTGGTTTCTGACTAATACAAGGTGTATACTACTTAGGTACTACTTAGGTAAATTATTTACTACTTTAAAAAAAGTAGAATAAATTTTACCTAAAAAAAATTCATAAGTGTTTGAAATTTTTATATAAAAACATTTATACAATATTAATTTATTCAGTACAATGAAAATATCCTGTCACTGTAATTTAAAAAGTAGATTAATATTTAAATTTCAAATTAAGTTATCGTGTAAATAGTAATAAAACATTTCTTTCAAAAATTTTCTGAACTTAAAAACCATGGTTTTAGACTAATAGATTTTACCTAAGTAAATTATTTACAACTTAGATATTTCTGTGTGATTAATTAATTTGAAACAGTGTAGATTTCATATCACTGTAATTTAAAAAGTAGATTAAATTAATATTTTGATATTTCAAATTACGTTATTGAGAGGATAGTCTGTAATATAACTTTATTTAAAGTTTTCTAAACTGAACTAAACATCTTGGTTTTTGACTAATGCAATTTACTTAAATAAGTTATTTTCTAATTAATAAACTCTATTCTACTTTTTAAAAAAATTTGAAATTTTTATATAAAAAATATTTTTATAATATAAGTTAATTTCATACAGTGAGAATATCACATCATTCTAATTTAAAAGGTAGATTAATATTAATATTCCAAATTAAGTTATCGTACAAACTGTAATGTAATTTTTTAAATTTTCTGAATAAAAAGACGTGGTTTCTGACTAATTGATTTCACTTAACTAAAATATTTAATTAAATGAGGAATATATTAATATAACTTTAATTTTAGATTAAAAAAACTGTAAATTTAATGAACACTAAAAAGCGGTATTAAATTATACACATCATCTTATCATTTAATTATATCATAATGCTTCAACTTGTAGTAATTCGTTTTAATTTTGCGGACCCAATAAGCAGGGTTTGATAAATGTACACGATTATTTCAATTAGTTAACGAATAGCATCCAGAGTAATTAATTACACAGAGCCACACTTTAAAGTGAAGTTGGACTGCAATTTAGGAGATTGGAAATTTTATCGAGTGCTAAAGTCGGATCAAGATCTAAAAATAAATTGCGAACACTTAAAGCGATTGATGCGTGCGTGATTATAAATAATTATATCAGCCCCCATATGCTATTTAAATGAAAATTTTGATTAACGTGAACTGATTTTTAATCTGTAGGGACGCCAGAAATTATTTTCAACACATTAAACTTTAATTTGAATTTCAAAACGTGAGGCAGATAAATTTTGAAGCTTGATTTTATTTTAAATACTTGACACTAGTTTTATATATTATTACACTGATTTGTGAATATGCTTACGATTTTAATATATTAGAAACAAATATATGGCAGGTATGATAGTTTTAAAATACAAACAGAAGATATCTTTAAAATATTAACATATAACGTTTTTGCAACTCTAATTTATACAAGAAAAGAAGTACATTTTTTAAAAAGAAAAATTGTGGTAATTGAACGCTGCTATAAAGTTACTTATTTTAAGAGATCTGTTTTTTTTCAAATTTATGATTAATACATTTTACTAGTGAATCTTGGGTAAAATGTTGAAATTTTGAGATGTTTAACCAGCTTTCTGTCATTCAGATACCTTATCTATAGAGAAAGATGTTTGGAAAAATTAAAAAAAAAATAGTTATTTATCGAATGTAGAAATAAGGAAAAACTGGTATGTATGTTTTTAGTGTGCAGTTTAGTAGCTGGTATACAAATAGGAATCTAAGAAATAATTTTGAAATATCATGGGAATCTTTTGAGAAGCATGAGAGCTATTTTTAGATAGCGGCAGGTGTACACAGTGCATTGCCAGTCATAATCCTATATCAATAGCCTTTCAAGTAGGCACGTTCACAAAGTCTTCAGCATAAAATTACAAAGTAAGAATAGGAGAGCTTGAACAACGCATTTCTGCATGTGAAATATTACTATAAACATTATAAATCTTTTACAAATACATTTTAAGTGCTTAACCTGGAATACTGCTGGGTTTGTGTGGATTATGGTGATAACCTTAGTTTAAAATGACATATCACTGGAATCTTTTCAAAAGCGGGAAAGCTATTTCTACTTAGCGGCAGGTGTGCACAGTTCATTGCTAATCATAGTCCTGGATCTATAGCCGTTGACGTAAACTCGTTTACAATCTTCAGCATTAAATTACAAAGTAAGAATAGGAGAGCTTGAACAACCTGTTTCTTCATGTGAAATATAACTATAAACATCATAAATATTTTATAGATACATTTTAAGTGCTTAACCTGGAATACGGCTGGGTTTGTGTGGAATATGGTGATAACCTTAAACTGACAAAATGTCTGAATGAGGATGTAGGTCAAAGAACAAGATATTGTCAATTGTTTAATTTTCATTCGGAAGATGTTTCACATCATGAATTTAAACTGACAAAATATATGAGGTATATCTAGTTCAAAGAACAAGATACTGTAAATAGTGTACTTTTCATTCGAAATACATTGTTCCTCATCAGTTTAAACTGAAAATACCTGAGTGAGGATCTAGGTCAAAGAACAATATATTGTAAATTGTGTAATTTTCATTTGGATGACATTGTTCATCATGAGTTTAAACTGACAAAATGTCTAAGAGAGGATCTAGGTCAAAGAGCAAGATATTATAAATTGTGTACTTTTCATTCGGAAGACATTGTTCATCATGAGTCTTTACCTTGTGTTATGACGGTGAATAAACAGTTATCACAGAGGAATTTAGCAGGTTTTCAAGGATTCTGTGTTCAGGAAAATGCCTGTATTATTGGTAAATGAGCCTTGAATGGTACACCATGGTAATATATTGGCTTAGTCGTCACTAGTCGTCGGCAATTTATGAACTAAAACATTAGACAACATTGTGACTGATCAAACCAAATTTCTCAATCTTGTTTCATCAAATGTATTTTTTTTTGCTTCACACACTTAAAACAGACTTTAAAAAGGTGTACTGCACAAATTATATGGGATTTCAGGAGAATGGCATAAGTGACCTGCACAGTATCTCAGTAAAAGCAGTCCAGGAGACTTTCTAAAACTGAAAGAAAGGTGAGCGTTGTTATATCCAGTATAGAAAAATGTGTTAAAGGTATCATTTTTTAAACCGGTGTAAAATTGTTCAATACATATTATAGCAAAAATTTTATCTTGCGTTTAATATATATCGCATATTAAGTCCTTAAGAAAAAGTGAAAGTTTTAAACGAAATAATTTTTCTATTGAATAATGATTATGAGTTAAATTTTCGTTTTAAAAACCTTAGCTTAGGAGCTGTGGGACAAAATGAATTGTTTGCAGTTTGTGGAAAACTTTCCTAACCCACTTGCAATATATGACTGAGTATTGAAACCCTTAACCCCAGTGGCGTTGGGGTAGCGTTTCTCGCTCCCACGACACAGATACGAGGTTCTATCCCAGGATGGGCAAGGTTGACTCATCCTTTCATCCCTTAAGTGGGTAAATGAACTGAGGACTAAGAGTGCTTGAGAACTAAACACTGGGGTTTCGCGTAAGATTGACCACCTAACCGGATCATGTGCTTCGCACCCCAGAGCCGTTGGTCACGTAAACGGAGATTGGCACAGTAGGCCTTGGATCCCTAGGGGCTGTTGTGCCGAATAGTTTAGTTTATTGAAACCATTACTAAGAGAATAAGGGTGTTGAGAGGAACTAAATTAATGCTACACAATTTTGTGTTATAAACCGTATCATAATTTTTTCACTCTAGAGAGAAAGTAAAAATCAACATTTAAATTTGAATCTCATATAAAAAATCCCTCCTTAACTAGATTTAAACTTTCCATCCATTTTATAACTAGCTAGCTATTCGAATAAAGATATTTACTTACTGATAAGAAGTTGATTTTATAATACTTTAATCTATAAGTGTTAAATCAGTAAGCAGTTTAAGCATTTTGTTTACATTACGATCGAGTAATTCCGTTAATAAGCTGGTATTAAGTAAATGATTTAATTAAGTTTTAATTAAGAGTTATTCAATTATAACTTGAATATAAAAGATAAAATCACCAATTCAAAGGAACGTAAAAAAGTGGTTTTAACTATACATTTTTATCATGTTACTAACCAAATCGCGCCCAGCCTTCGCACTAGATGCACTTAAGCAATGATGTCATTTGTTATTTTGAAAATATCTTTTCAAGGCTACTTTTATTTAAGATAAATTATATCTAGTTAAATTAACTTAAATTGGAATTTAACTAGTCAAATATCTCAGTGGAGATATTTACTTACTGATTAGAAATTGATTTTAAAATATTTTCATCTGAAATCATTAATTCAACGAGATTAAATCACGAATAATAAATACCACGTGTGATTTTGAAAATATCTTCTCAAGGCTATTTTTATTGAAGATAAATTATAACTAATTAAATTAATTTGAGTGCAATTGTGTGTGACTAGATAATTTTTTAGGCTGAATCCCAGTTTAGGGGGCCCTAGTTCAGAGGGCGGGCGATGTCACCAAACTATAGTACCCAGTTTTCTGGTAAACCTTGCTTTTCTTGATGACACGTGACCACGAAATGTCATGTGTTTTGGACACGTGACACGTTAACAATAAATGACATGTGATTTGAATATCTGACCCTTAATGGTTCCTGTAACTAAAAATATTCCAAGACCGATGAATTTGGATTTTCTAGTATCCATTGCAAGCCTTTGTCCATTTCAGCCGTGCTCTGGAGGTATGAGTTATAATGTCGTGTCAGCTTTGCGTAAAAGCGATGCGAGATCTACCGTCACTTTTATTCAAGATGGAGCAACTAGCCACACTGCTAATTCGATCAAGGATTTTCTCATCTAGACATTCGGGGAAGACAAAATCCTTAGCAGGATTTTGATTCCAATGGCCTCCTCCATCTCCAGATTCGACCCCGGCAGACTTTTGGTTGTGGAGATATTTGAAATTTCGAGTGTATCAATCCAATCTATCCAATCTCTCTAAACTGAAAGATGCCATCCGCCGAGATGTGTCTTGCATACAGCCGGACCTGCTTCACTCTGCCGTTGCAGGATTTGTGACTCGAATGCAGTGTGTTACACCTGTGGTCATGTGGAACACATACTGTTGTAATTAATGATTTGAAAGCATTCTGTTTTTTATTTGTTTTTCCTTTTCTTTGACTTGTGTACATCAGTCCCTTCTATCTGTTCCGTCCAACAGAGATGATGCGACAGCAATTGCTTAATAGCTTTGTAAACGATGTTTATTTTTGTTTCTTATAAACGATGTTTATTTTATCCGTTGAGCGTAGCGCCATCTGTAAATATATGTAATACAATAGTGTTTGCTGAGAGCGAGGGGATTAAATTGGCCATATATTCTGTTTTTTCTTGGCTTTCTTTAAAGTGGATGGTTTGGACGACGTTGGAAGTGAGAATAGTCAAAGTCATTGTAAGTAAATGCTTTATTTTTTTTAATCATAAATCTTATTGGGTTGTTATTTTCCCAGTGCTGATCCAATCCATATTCATTCAATTCTATTTCAATGTGTTTAAGTATTTTGGTATCCCCCTCATTCACATTATTCTTATTTATTACACATTCCACTAAGTCTTAACATCTCACACTATCTACTCTTTTTGAGTTATTTTTTTCTGTTTAAAAAATATCCCATGCCTTAGTGATACTAACCCTGCAAATCGTTTTTTTTTATTTTGGTTGTTTTTTCGGTTATTATGAATTTTTAAAGCTTATACGGACTTTTTGATCCTCCTATACTTAAAAAATTAGATATAATGAACAATTAACGGTTCACTGAGGTTCATTTTTAATAAGTTGGAGCTTTTGGCTTTGTAAAATGTTGAGGGATTAATTGTCCATAAATACAAATGCCGCGTTTCTAAGTGGTATATAATTCTATTACAATAGAACACTTTCCATCAATTAAAGTCGCCCCAAAAGCAAGGAATACAATGTTTGGATGCAGTAACTTTGTGCTTTAGTAAACATCGCCAAACATTTCGCCAAATTTTCCAAGGCGCACCCTATTTTTCATTATTATCCCCAATTAACATTTTAAGTGAATAATGTATGCTTAATTATAATAATTAAATTAGCCAGAATAAATATTTAATTATAAGATTTTCATTTTGATTTTCTTAGAAGTGATATTTTTAATTCCTGAGAATACCTTATATAATTCTATACAAAATTAACACTTTTCGTAAATCAAACCTGGTAAGCATAAAATGAAGATATGTAATAAGTAAAATGTTATTTAAAAGCAAAACATGCCAGTAATCAGTTAAACCAATTTTCTTGGCAGAGTTATTTGTATCTCAATTAGTTAAAATAGGTTTTATATAACAGCAATTTAAGGATATTTATCCAGATTCACAATTAGAAAACGTTTACTCTGATGTCAGAGAATATCAGTATATTCAACGTAAGTTAACGATTTAATTAAATTAATACTTTTTCTACATTAATTTCAGAAAAAAAGTCTGTAAAGCAGAAAGTTGCAATAAATTATACACTTTATGTAATCGATTACGTAGTTTGCATCAACTTTTAGTAATACATTTTAATTTTGTGGCAATCACAGGAGATTTGAGAACTGTGTACGAGATTATTTCAATTGAGAATAGTCAAAGTCATTGTAAGCAAATGCTTTATTTTTTTTAATCATAAATCTTATTGGGTTGTCATTTTCCCAGTGCTGATCCAATCCATATTCATTCAATTCTATTTCAATGTGTTTAAGTATTTTGGTATCCCCCTCATTCACATTATTCTTATTTATTATACATTCCACTAAGTCTTAACATCTCACACTATCTACTCTTTTTGGGTTATTTTTTTCTGTCTTAAAAAATTCCCATGCCTTAGCGATACTAACCCTGCAAATCGTTTTTTATTTTGGATATTTTTCTGATTATTATGTATTTTTAAAGTTTATGCTGACTTTTTGATCACCCGAACTTAAAAAATTAGATATAATGAACCATTAAACCTTTCACTGTGGTTAATTTTTAATAAATTGGAGCTGTTGGCTTTGTAAAATGTTGAGGGATTAATTGTCCATAAATATAAATGCCGGGTTTCTAAGCGGTTTTGGTTAATTAATTAAGAGTATATAATTCTATTACAATAGCACACTTTCCATCAATTAAAGTCGCCCCAAAAGCAAGGAATACAATGTTTGGATGGAGTAACTTTGTGCTTTAGTAAACATCGCCAAAAATTTCGCCAAATTTTCCAAGGCGCACCCTATTTTTCATTATTACTTCCAATTAATATTTTAAGTGAATAATGTCTGCTTAATTATAATTAAATTAGCCAACATAAATGTTTAATCATAAGATTTTCATTGTGAATTTCTTAGAAGTGATATTTTTAATTCCTGGAGTACCTTATATAATTTATACAAAATTAACACTTCTTGTAAATCAAACCTAGTAAACAAAACATGAAGATATGTAATAAGTAAAATGTTATTTAAAAGCAAAACATGCCAGTAATCAGTTAAACCAATTTTCTTGGCAGAGTTATTTGTATCTCAATTAGTTAAAATAGGTTTTATATAACAGCAATTTAAGGATATTTATCCAGATTCACAATTAGAAAACGTTTACTCTGATGTCAGAGAATATCAGTATATTCAACGTAAGTTAACGATTTAATTAAATTAATACTTTTTCTACATTAATTTCAGAAAAAAAGTCTGTAAAGCAGAAAGTTGCAATAAATTATACACTTTATGTAATCGATTACGTAGTTTGCATCAACTTTTAGTAATACATTTTAATTTTGTGGCAATCACAGGAGATTTGAGAACTGTGTACGAGATTATTTCAATTAGTTACAAGTAACATCTAGGATAACTATTTACCGAGAAAACCACTGGTATTAAGGACTGTATAATTTTAACGAAAATTAACATCAGATTAAAAAAAGTAAAGTTAGAATACCTCAAATAAACTGTGGAAGCGTGATTATACACAAAATAAAGCTGTGAATAGTTTTCAATGATATATACACCAATAAAAGTTAATTTTCAATCCCCGGAATGCATTAGTTATATAATTTTAAATTTAGATTTAATTTTGAATTTTAAAAACCTGAATCAAACAAATTATGAAATATACTGATATGATTGTGACTGTAAGCTGTAGTTTAATTTTTTTCTTCAGTACTTTTTAATAGAAACTAGCATATTCCCCATCATTTGACGGAGTCAGTAATTTTTTTTATTTTCCAGAATTGTAAAGTATGCTGTGACGCAGGTAAAAAAAGGGCTTGTTTTTTGGCTGATAATTATCTGGTGCACGCTCAATAATTTGTTTATCTTTACTGACTATATGTTAGTTGCCAACTTTAATTTATCTTGTTCTATTACGTGACAGGATGGACAGCAGAGCTTTTAATATTGACAGGGATTATTTGGTGGTATTTATGAATGATGTCCAAAATTTATTGAATCGATTGCAAACCGTGTGGTTATGTATAAAAAATACACAAACGAACGAACTTATTAATTTTCAAAGATATAGAACTTAAACGATAGATATTTATTAGTCCATGATATAGACTGCAAGACTTTTATGAAAAAAATTTGTTGTTAATACAAGTAAAATTTTTTCATTTGCAACAAAAAATGACCGATGGTTTAATTAAAAACCATCAGATATGTAACTAATCTATCATTTAAGCGAAATATAAAAGAAAATAATTTACGTAATATCTAAGTTCAGTGAAAAAAATGTATGAAAATAATGCAGACGATATTTAAATAATTTAAAATAAGAAATAATTAAGTGAGATGGGTAAAGGAATGAGGTCATGATGCTAGAAAAAAATGTTATTTTATCTACTTATAATGTAATAAATTGATAAATTTAATAGCCTGCTCTTAACTAGAGAAATTAGGCCTTATAATAATGACATAAAACAATCAAAATACGAGGAAAGGGTGGATTTCGAGCATTTTTGAACTAACTCTGAATTTTGATAACCCTAACTAATGAAGAATCCAACATGCATTCCTCTATCCATTCCAGGTCCAACCGCTTCATAAATTCGAGAATAGACGGACAAATAAATTAGGGTATTATTATATAGGGAATGTGTTATAGATGCATTGTTTTATAAAACATGACAGTTTATACATACAGTAAAAAAAGAGAAATTCATGTTTTAATATGTAATCTACTTATGTATGTAGTAGATTTATTTATTATCAAAACAATTAAGAACATTTTAAGAAGAAATAGCTATTTATATCGTAGATATAATTTTTGAGATGATTTAGCTGAGTTAAGATTTTAATAATAAATGGTTCAGTTACTAAAATTATGCTTCCATGATTCTTATTAAAGATTATCATGCCGAAAACGAAA
Organism: Pardosa pseudoannulata; assembly: GCA_032207245.1. Taxonomy (NCBI): domain Eukaryota; kingdom Metazoa; phylum Arthropoda; class Arachnida; order Araneae; family Lycosidae; genus Pardosa; species Pardosa pseudoannulata. The sequence goes on along the minus strand of CM063497.1, from coordinate 75,984,907 downwards.
ATATACACTGATTTGCTATATATATATTTTTAAATATTTTTAAAAATATAAGAACCCTAATTTTAGTAACTGAACTGATTTTAATTATAATCGGTTCAGCTACTAAAATTAGGGTTCTTATATTTTTAAAAATATTTAAAAAAATATGTATAGTAAATCAGTGTATATTTTCGTTTTCGGCATGGTAATCTTTAATAAGAATCTTGGAAGCATAATTTTAATTAGAAAGTAGATTAATTCATCTACTTTCTAATTATTAATCTTTCTAATTATTTTATTAACTTACAAACTCTATTCTAACTTTCTATTAACTTTTAAATTATTAATCTTAATTGGAAAGTAAAGAAATTTAGAATTAATCAGTTACAAACTTAGTTCTGAATTATGTAAGATATTAATCACAAATTAACCATTCTGTTTCCAAAAACTAAGATGCATATTTTTAAAAAAGTTAAAAATAGTACATAGATGCAATTTTCATATTTAGTATGTACTAGTCAGAATATATTAATAAATCTTGAAAATATAACTTTATCTAGTAATCAGAAACCAGTTTAGAATTGAATTTATCAGTCACAATAATTATTTATATATTAATGAAGCAATAACTGAATTTTTTAAACTCTATTTTAGAAGAGTAGTAGTAAAGTTTAATTGTTACATAGTGGAATATCATTAAAATGTAAAAGAATTTTAAATGATATATTTAACTTGAGCTGTTTTATTATAACTTTGATGCACAAATGAAAAATGCTTGATTATTTTGTGTCAACGTGAAGTAATGCGTTTTAATTTTGTGTAAGGTTTAGTGCAAAGCTTGATAAATGCGTATAGGATTATTTCAATTAGCTGACAAATGGCGTCCAGAGTAATTAATTACTCAGAACCTTTTGTCTGCACTGAAGTAAGACTGGAATTTAGAAGAGTGGAACTTTTATCAAGTGTTAAAGTCGGATGTAATCTCGAAGTCAATTAGAAACATTTTATACTAATGATATTTGCGTAATTATGGGTAATTAAATGCTTCAAAATATAGATTTAAATATCAGTCTTAAATTAATGTGAACTGATTTTAATCCTAGAATTTTTTTTATGGTTTTATACTTAACACATTGTGTGCGGGACTAGTACTAGTACTTTTTCTGACGATTGATACATGAGCGCGGGTCACGTACTAATACTGGTTAGTGTAACAACATGGTTTGTTTATGGGTACAAAAATAATGGTATAAACAGGAAAACGAAAGCTCTTGTCTACTACATAGATTCTGGAAAATTTTAGACAAATTAAAACTAGTTTTTACATCAGTTGATGCGGAACCACAGTACGGGAAAAATTAAAAATATATACTAATATTTCTATTTAATTTTTCATATTTACGATACTATTATAAATTTATTAGCTAAAATTATATTTTTTGTTTATAAAAATCTTATGCAAGAAATCTTTTGTTATATATTTGAATATTTAAATTAAAATATTTTGTAAATATTATTTTATGATTCTCTTTTCATATAATGTAAAAATATTTATATATAACATAACGCTATATACTACATTTCTATTTGATTTAAATATTTACAATACTATTATAAATTTACCACTAAAAATTTATTTGTTTAAAAATCTGGTTGTTATTTATATATTTTTTATATATTTTTTATATATTTATATTAGTTTGTTTAAATTTTCATCTATAATTTTTTAAATTTTCCTACGCCCGCTCCGTACAAACTGGGTGCAGACACAATGTGTTAATAAACTATCATAAAAATCAGTATAATTATTTAATATTATAATTTTTTATCATAATAATTATTTCATAATAATGAAGCAGTAAACAGCTAGTTTGTAATAAAACTCTATTTTAGCAGAATTTTTGTAAAGTTTAGGTTTTACATCGTGGAATATGATTAAAAAGTAAAAACATCGTGGAATATGATTAAAAAGTAAAAGAATTTTAAATGATATATTTAACTTGGAGCTATTTTATTATAACTTTAATGCACAAATAAAAAATACTTGATTATTTTGTGTCAACGTGAAGTAATACGTTTTAATTTTGTGGTAGCCTTAGTGCAAAGCTTGATAAATGTGTATAGGATTATTTCAATTAGCTGACAAATGGCGTCTAGAGTAATTAATTACTCAGAACCTTTTGGCTGAACTGAAGTAAGACTGTTATTTAGAAGAGTGGAAGTTTTATCGAGTGTTAAATTATGAGTAATCTCAAAGTCAATTAGAAACATTATATACTAGTGATATTTGCTTAATTATGGGTAATTAAATGTTTCAGAATATAGATTTAAATATCAGTCTTTGACTGGTGTGAACTGATTTTTAATTCTTGAATTTTTTTATGATTTAATACTTAACAGATTGTATGCTGGACACGTACTAATACGTTTTCTAACGATTGATATTTTTGCGTGGGTCACGTACAAGTACGTTTTCTTACGATTGATACTTGAGAGCGGATCATGTTCTTTTACGGGTTAATGTAACAACATGGTTTGTTTGTGGGTACAAATGTAAAGGTATATACAAGAAAACGAAGCCGAATGCTCTTGTCTACTCCATAGATTTTGAAAATATTTAGACAAATAAAAATTAGTTTTTACATTATTAGTTTTATGATTGCTATTTTTATTTTTTTATAATGTAAAAATGTTTATATATAACATAGTTCGAAAAAATTAAAACTATATACTACTATTTCTACTTGATTTTTGATTTTTCATATTTACGATACTATTATAAATTTATCCAATAAAAAATGTATTTTTTGTTTACAAAAATCGGTATATAGAGGAAAACTAAGCCGAATGTTTTTGTCTACTACATAGATTCTGGAACAATTTAGACAAATGAAAACTATTTTGTACATTATTAAGTTTTTGATTGCACTTTTCATTTTTTATAACGTAAAAATATTTATATATAGCATAATTCGAAACTATATACTACTATTTCTATCTGATTTTTCATATTTACAATACTATTACAAATTTATCCACTAAAAATATATTTTTGTTTGCAAAAATCTTATGGTTGTTATTTATATATTTCAATTTATATATTTGTTTATATATTTCAATATAAAATACGAAAAGTTTATTAAAAATTAATTTTCGATCTATTGAGATTTAACTTTATAACTAAATTTACTCGCAAAACGCCCGCTCCAGGTACAATTTCGCTGAGAAATGTACCCACACACAATGTGTTAATAAACTATCATATTTGTTAATAATATGTCGTTTACCAGTTTATTTAATATTTATAATTTTTTTATCTCTAATAGTTGATTTAAATCTTCATTAGGAATTTTTTTCCTACCCCGGCCGAAGACTGGGTGCGAAACAGCTAGTCTAGTAATAAGAAACCAGTTTAGAATTGAATTTATTGTGAATAAGAATAATTATTTGTATTTTAATGAGGCAATAACTGATTTTTTAAAACTCTGTTTTTGCAGAGTTTCAGAAAAGTTTAATTCTTACATAGGTGGAATATCGTTAAAAAGTAAAATATTTTTTAATGATATATTTAATTCGGAGCTATTTTATTATATCTTTAATGCACAAATAAAAAAAATGCTTGATTATTTTGTGTCAATTTGAAGTAATACGTTTTAATTTTGCGGTAGCCGCATTGAAAAGCTTCATAAATGCGTATAGGATTATTTCAATTAGCTGACAAATGGCGCCCAGAGTAATTAATTACTCAGAACCTCTTGGCTGCACTGAAGTAAGACTGGAATTTAGAAGAGTGGAACTTTTATCGAGTGTTAAGGTCGGATGTAATCTCGAAGTCAATTAGAAACATTTTATACTAATGATAATAGCGTAATTATGAGTAATTAAATGTTTCAAAATATAGATTTAAATATTAGTCTTTGACTGATGTGAACTGATTTCTAATCCTTGAATTATTTTATGGTTTTATACTTAACATATTGTATGCGAGACACGTACTAGTACTTTTCTGATGATTGATACTTGATCGCGGATCACGTACAAGTACGGGTTAGTGTAACAACATGGTTTGTTTGTGGGTACAAAAATAACGGTATATACAGGAAAACGAAGCCGAATGTTCTTGTCTGCTATATAAATTCTGGAAAAATTTAGACAAATAAAAACTAATTTCAACATTATTAGTTTTATGATTGCTCTTTTAATTTTTTTTATAATGTAAAAAAGTTTATTTATAACATAATTCGAAGAAACTAAAACTATATACTACTATTTCTGTTTGATTTTTCACATTTACGATACTTTTATAAATTTATCCACAAAAAATATTTTTTTTGTTTACAAAAATCTTATGGTTGTTATTTATGTATTTCTATTTATATATATTTGTTTATATATTTCATTATAAAATATGAAAAGTTGGTTAAAAAATGAAATAATTTTCCATCTATTGAGATTTAACTAAATAACTAAATTTAAGCGCAAAATGCCAGCTCCCGGTACAATTCCACTGAGAAATGTACATGCACACAAAGTGTTAATTTATCTAAACTGTAAGCTAAATCTAAAAAACTGGAGACAATCGTGTTTCGGAAGTAGAATAATATCGAGTAGTAATAAAAATATAAATAAAGTTACCATTCCCCTGTAGAATTAGTTATAATTTGACAAGTCAATGCTTATTTTATAAAATTATATTTTAACAGTATTTTGAAGAAATAATTGATTAGTAATTTTTATTCTGAGATAATAAAATCCCATAAGTAGATTCATCTTACATTAATAATTTAATTAAATAAAAAAACTTTTAATTAGAACTTAAACAATTTTTTTAAGTTTTTGAAAATTAAGTTTTTGAAAAAAAAAGCGTTAATTTTATTTAATTACGTAGTCTGTGTTCTTTATTAGTACTGTATTTTAATTTTGTTAAGCTTCATAAATGTTTAAGACAGCTTATATTTTGGATAATGATTGATGACCAGATTAACTACCGATAATTTCTCTGCTGCACTAAATTAAGACTGTATAAGACGCTGTAATATTTATCGAATGCTATCGTCTGATCTAATCTAAAACTGATACTACAACACTTCGATTGAATAATATATGCATAATTATGGGTAACTATATCAGTCAGTAAATAGATTCAAACATAAGTTTTTGACTAACTTGAACTGATTTTTAATCACTGAAAATACTGGAAGTGTTTTTGTACTTAACCGCAACCGTAAATCAAGTCTATAACACTTGAGATAAACAAATTTTATTTAGTACAATTTAGACATGCATTAAATCATAGGTCCCTGCGTAATTGTTTATATTTTGATGCGGCAATGACTAATTTTTATAACAGTATATTTCAAAAGTATTGAAAAATTAATTAGTAATTTTTACTCTGATATCTTGGAGTGTCATTACTAGAGTCATCTTACGTTGATGATTTAATTAAGTGAAAGAATTTTACTTAATTTTCGGTAAAAAGAAATTGCTACATTTTATGAAACAAAAAATTATGTATTAAATAAACTTATCACTTAATTATCTGGTGTGTATAAATTTGTAGTGATCATTTTTTAGTTTTTCGAGACCGCAGTGTAAATCTTGATAAACGTGTATGAAGTTACTTTAATCAGCTGACAGATTAATAACCGAGAACCTCAGTGCTGAACTAAAGTGAGACAGCAATTTAGCAGACTGGTAATTTTATCAAGTACTGACGTCGGAAGTAATCTAAAAATCAATTAACAGCACTTTAAGTGAATAATACATACGAGATTATAAATAATTATACCTGCCAGAATATTGAGATTGAGGTATAAGATTTTTCCTAACGTTATTTGATTTTTAACACGAAAAGAATTCACGTTTTTATATTTAAACGCAATTGTAGGTCAAACATGAAAACGATAAATACATGAGTATAATTTTATCTACATCTAGTTTAATAGATTTTAGTGATGAATCAAGTTATCGTTTACTAAATAATTTCTATTTTGGAGAAACAATAAATAATATTATAAAATTATATTTTTACAGTGTTTGGCCAAAAGAAATTATGAGTATTTTAAAAAAGAGACTGTGCGATTCCCTCAAAAGAAACAGCTTGCGTTAATGGAATTGGAAAGTGAAAAATATTTAATGATAAATTAATTTACGATAAAGTTATCGGTTACTGCAGAATGATTTCTATTTTGGAGAAATAATAAATGATGTAAAATTAAAATTTTACAGATATTAGCAAAAAGAAAATATGAGTATTTTAAAAAGAGATTGTGCGATTCCATTAAAAGAAACAGCTTGATTTAAAGGAATTGGAAAATTAAGAATATTTAATGATAAATTAATTTACGATAAAGTTATCGTTTACTGCAGAATGATTTATATTTTGGAATAATAATAAATGATATAAAATTATATTTTTACAGTGTTTATCAAAAATAAAATATGAGTATTTTAAAAAGAGACTGTCGATTCCATAAATAGAAACAGCTTGTGTTAATGGAATTGGAAAGTGAAAAACATTTAATAATAAATTAATTTACGATTAACTTTTTAAAATAAAAAAATAATGTAGTAAATTATAAAATGCACAGTTACAGATAATTTCATACGTGCGGTTATTTGTAGTAATATTCAGTTTTTAGAGGCCGCAATGCCTTGATAATTGTATAAGAGATTGAGTATTTTAATTAGCTTATCAATGGCATACATGTTATTAAAATGATTCTATCTACTGCAATATCGTAAAACTTCAATTTAAGAAATTGATACGTTTATTGATTCTAGCGTCTTATCTAATAAACAATTCAAATTACAGTAATTAAAACAATTTGTGTGTGAGTGGTTATATAAAACCAGCATATAGCCCGTCATAGACGGGTTCAGTAAAACTTTTAATTTTCTAGAATTGTAAAGTTTCCTTCAGGTAGGTAAAAAAAATGGTTTGTTTTTTGGCTTCAGCTTTAATTTACCTTGTCATATTACGTGATAGGAAGGAGAGGAGAGGTTTTAATAATAACAGTGATTATTTGGCAGAGTATAGGAATGTACAATATTTAGCGAATCGGTGGCAAACCGTGTGGTTATGTATATAAAACAATCAAATGAAAAAATTTCTTTAATTTCAAAGATGTATTCCTTAAACGCTAAATATTTGTTAGTCTGTGAAATAGACACTTAGACTTTTATGAAAATAATTTGTTGTTAATACCGGAGATAAAATTTTCATTGCAATAAAAAATAATAGATGATTAAATTTAAAATTAGCACATATATACCTAATCTATTATTTAATACAATTATAAAAGAAAATCATTTACGTTATATCTAAGTTCAGTGATAAAACATGTGAAAATAATTCCTACGATATTTAAATAATTTATAATAAGAAATAATTAAAGGAGATGGTTAAAGGAATGACGTCATATTTGTAGAAAAATGCTACTTTTAACATTAGATCAACAAATATTTAAAGTATACTTTTATCTAGTATATTTGTGTTATGTATCGAGTTATTGGTCCCCGCAGAATTACTTATATTTCAAGAAACAATGAATAATTCCATAAAATAATATTCTAACAATATCTAGTTTACGAATCAATTTACAATTATCAAAACGAATGATACATGCAGGTTTATGAATAATTGTATCACCTAGTATATAGACTTAATTATGAAATTTTAGCTAACGTAACCAGATGTTTAATCCCCGAAAGCATTTCACGTGATTTTATACTTAAACCTAACAGTAATTCAATCCTAGCAAATATTAGATTTACAAATATTTAATGTATACTTTTATCTAGTATAATTCTGCGGGGACCGATAACTAGATACATAACAAAAAATACTTACATTTCCACGAAGCAATGAATAATTCTATAAATTTATATTCTAACGATATCTAGTTTACGAATCAATTAACAATTATCAAAACGAATGATACATGTAGGTTTATTAATACTTATATCACCTAGTATATAGACCTAATTATGAAATTTTAGCTAAAGTAATCAGATTTTCAAACCCCGAAAGCATTTAAAGTGTTTTTATATTTAAGCCTAACAGTAATTCAATCCTAGAAAATATTAGATTAACAAAAATTTAAAGTATACTCTTAAATAGTATATTTTTGTTATGTATAGAGTTATCGTTCCCCACATAATTATTTATTTTCCCCGAAGCAATGAATAATTCTATAAATTTATTTTCTAACGATATCTAGTTTAAGAATCAATTTATAATTATCAAAACGAATGATACAAGTAGGTTTATTAATAAGTATATCACCTAGTATATACACTTAATTAGGAAATTTTATCTAACGTAACCAGATTTTTAATCCCCGAAGCATTTTACGTATTTTTATACTTAAACCTAACCGTAATTCAATCATCGAAAACATTAGATTAACAAATATTTAAAGTATAATTTTATCTATTATATTTTTGTTATGTATCTAGTTATCGGTCACCGCAGAATGACTTATATTTCCACGAAGCAATGAATAATTGCTTAAAATTATATTTTCACAGTAATTACGAAACAGTTATGAAAAGTTTAGGAAAAGTTAGGAAAAAGTCACGTTATCTAGTCTACGAATCAGTTTAAAATTTTCATAACAAATGATACATGAAGTTTTATGAATAATTATATCAACTAGTATAGATTTGATTATGAAATTTTACCTAACATAAACAGATTTTTAATCACCGAAAGCATTTCACGTGTTTTTATACTTACACCTAATCTTAAGCCAATCGTAAAAAACATAAGATTAACAAATATTTAAAGTATACTTTTACTAGTATATTTTTGTTATGTATCAAGTTATTGGTCCCCGCAGAATTACTTATATTTCCACGAAGCAATGAATAATTCTATGAAATTATATTTTAACAGTATTTATGAATAAGAGATTAGTAGTTAAAGTGTTACTGAAGCCATGAAATCCTATTAGTAAATTCAATTTACGTTAATGATATAATTAAATGAAGGTTATTTAATTACGATTTAATTTCCTGTAAAAAAAATTGTCAAAACTTATGAAATGTTAAAAGCTAGTATTAAATAATATACTTTATTTTTCACTTAATTATTTGGTGTGTGTTAATTTATAATATTAGTTTTTTTTTTAATTTTGTGTGAACGCAGTGCACAGGTTGATAAATGTATGTAAGATTATTTCAATTAGCTAACGAAAGGCGACCGGAATAATTAGTTACCCAGAAACGTTCTGTTACACTGAAGTAGAACTGCAATTTAGGAGATTGGGAATTTTATCGAATGCTAGCATTGGATCCTATCTAAAAATAAATTGGGAACATTTTAAACGTACGATGCATGCTTGATTAGGAATAATTGAATCCATCAGAACGGATATTTGAATATTTTATTTAATATTAAACGATTCTTAATATCCGGTGTGTAATTATGTCATTTAAATGTATTAAAAGATCTGTATTTAGGTTTTTTTCTGATTCAATATAAAAAAAAATTATTCTGCTTTATTTAGAGCAAAACTATTCCTAGATATTATAAATGGTTCCAATATTATAAAAAAGTTTTTAATTTTCTCATATTAAGCAGTACATTTGTAAAATCAATTTTTACACCAGGTTAGAAAAAAAGTCTGCCTTATATATATATATATAAAATATATATATATATATAATATAATATAACTATATAAATATATTTTATATATATATATATATAATAATGTATATGTTGTAGTATAGATAAATGTGTATATGTTTATATGTGTATATGGGTATAAATGTGTAAATATTGTGTGTGTGTGTGTGTGCGTGTGATGAATGCTTATTTACATATTTTAATATTAATTTAATAACTTTTGTTTATAAAGTACGTTGGGGTTTGTGCGGTAATTCTGATTTTTCCCTCCAGACAGGCTATAGACTTAATTCAGCCTCTGGCTGTACTACTTTAGCCAATAGATAGCGCATTCTCTTTAAACATGGGTATTTTTTATCACGTGATCAATTGTGCTTAGGGATTATTCGTAGTCATTTTACCTGAGAGTTCCCTACTTGAAAAGTGTTTTTGCAGGATCACATTGTCTATGTGCACGATGTTGTAAAAGTGTTTGCATGTTGTATGGATTTCAGGTATCTCACCAGAAATAAAATGTGTTGTGATTTTGAATGAGTCTCGCCCATATTACAACTCGGTAGGATAAAGGTCAATATCGGTCATAATCCTCTTGTACAGACCAGCTGTATCCTAGAGAGCTAATTCAACTGTTTTTCCATCTACTTCTATATTAGCAAGATAGTTTTCAAAAACTGTGGGAACATAAACTTCTGGAAACTGATCTTTACTAAAGACTATGAGAAGGAAGGTTTTACCACACCTACCATCACCTACTATAACAAGTTTCATGCCGCTTGAAACCTTCGCTTGAAACCTTCCCAACGTACATGTGGTTCAGTGGTCAGTGCGACGGGCTTCTGGACGTTAAATCCAATGATCGAATCCCCGTACAAGTGCTGTGGGAATTTTAATTTAATCTAATTACGTTTGTAATGACTGTACGAGTGGCAGCGTCAAGTATTTTTAAAACAATTTTTCCTTATTTTTACACACACATAATAAGATCAATGTATATACCTTGAAGCTGTATTTAATAATTTGTTTTTCATCAGGAACTCCGTTCCTTTTATCTTTTCATGTTTTCCCAGATAAAATATCCTGATTCGACATATATGTAGACAGGATAATTTGTACTTTATTAAGGCATCCTCGATCAATACTGTTCGAAGTACTGTTTATAGCTTACTTATACTTTGCTTCTGCTAGAAATGAGTTATCTATGTATAGGAATAATGCAAAGAAAGGTAGTATACATAAAGAAATGGTGAATTTTTTTAATTATTTTGTTTTTGACATATCGGTATGAAAAACTATATATTTAGTCGTATATTTGAAACTGTTTATATTTTCACAGTAAAAACGTAATAATTTCGAAAGTTATTGTATTAAAAATAATTATTGAATATTTTCCGTAAGTATTATTTTTACTAACAAGAAAAGCCGAACGATGGCCGATTGGTTAGGGATTCGGTACCATTTTCGTTTCGAATCCCACAATGGCATTATTCGTATAAATCGGCTTTAAGCTGTAGGTTTATTATTAAAAAATAATAAACCAAACCAAACCAAACTAACAAGAAAAAGTTATTTTTACTCATTTTATACCTTTAATACTTTAGAATAAAAGTTTGATTTTATCTCAATAATTCACTGAAAATACATTTAAAAAAATAACAATACTTAAAATATTCATTTATATTTACAGGATACATACATTAACAAAAAGTATAAATTTTTGCTCTTCTAAAATACTTTAAATTTTGTTTATATCTAAGGTACATTGTCTATAAATTTCGAAGGTATTTTAAAATAAATTTTGGAGTGCTATAAATTTTAACGGTTCGATAAAAATGTAACGGAAGCTTAAAAAAAGTAGTTAAAGTCAGTTTAAAGTAGTTATTAGTAATAATTGAATTATTTGCTTTATAAAAATTAAAAGAAATACATTGGGGTTAATACAGCACTTGGTATTTTCTTATATTTTACAATTCAACGATATAAAAATATCGAATGCGTATGCCCATGATCTGTTATATGACAACAGAAATACATCTATCATCCTCCTGAGGAAATAAATTATTTTTATCTATATATTTTATCTTAGTATTCTTTAAATTTTATCTATATATTTTCTATCTATATATTTTTATTATATATATAAAGGTGACTGGGGCAAGTAATATATGTTCGTAGTCACAATGCCCTCCAGGTTCTCAATCAATACCTCTGGATGTGGCTGGCCAAGTCTGTGTGTCTTCTGCTTGGTATTTGCTTGAAATTTAAGAGTACCTACTTGAGCGAAGTCATTCTTTTCCCTAATGGTGCTCATTAAAAATAAAGGCTCACCGCTTGACCTTAATACGAGAGCCAGTAGGGTCAATGTTGCTTGATTTGTCCAAGTGGCATGAGGAACATCAATAACAACCTTTTGTGGTGGCAGTCCAAGACTATGGATCTTCTTTTTGGTTCCTGTTTTAAATTTACGAGTACCTACTTGAGCGAAGTAGTTCTCTCACCTTATTAGTGCTCATTAAAACGAAAGGCGCACTCTTTGTCCTTAATACGATAGCCTGTAGGCTCAGTTGTACTTGGCTTGTCCAAGTGGCATGAGAAGCAACAACAACAACCTTTGGGGTGTCAGTCCAAGACTAAGGGACGACCAAAGGGGGAAGACCAAAGGGTCTTCTTCTTGATCCTAGCTTCAACATTACGAGGACATATTGAGTGAAGTCGGTCTTTTCCTTAATAGTGCTCATTAAAACGAAGGCCCACAGCTTGAACTTAATACGAGAGCCTGCAGGCTCAATTGTGCTTGGTTTGTCCAAGTGGCATGAGACACAACAACCCCCAACTCTGGGGTGGCAGTCCAAGACTATGGATCTTCTTCTTGGTCTTTGCTTCAAATTTATGAGTACCTACTTGAGCGAAGTCGTTTTTACACCTTAATAGTGCTCATTGAAAAGAAAGACGCACCTCTGGCCTTAATACGAGAGCCTGCAGGCTGAATCGTGCTTGATTTGTTCAAGTGGTATGAGAAACAACAACATTCGCATTACTTATTTTTGTTGCTATCCAGTTTCCGATGTTGTTGCTTAAGTTCATAAAATAAAGCATTACCTTAACTAAAATTATTTACGTGATGGTGTTCATGTGTCTCGTAAAGTGAAAATTCATGACTTTATTAAAGAATGACTATTGAAAAGAGTTTATTAATGCGCAGATAAGAAAGTCGTGAAGAGGGAATTACTGATTTTTTCTTTCACAGGTACAATGTAAATTTAATTATAATTTACTTGACACAATTACATGTCTCCGTATCTATCAAGTAACAACATAACTAAAAACACCAGTCTCAAAGAGCAACTAAATTATCTTTTTCTATAAGTATTTCTCCGATAAAATACTTATTCAGCACATATGTTGAGTGTGTCTGAGTCTCTCTAATTTGTGTCTTATTAAGGATACACCGATCAATAGGATCGGAAGCGCATTACTGTTCATCGCTTCATACGTCTTGAAAGGAGATTCCATCAGAAAAGAGCGGAAATATCTCTAAATACAGATATATACTGAGATACTTTAGTAGAGAAATAATATATGGTAGTAAGCTTAGATAGAAAAATAATCAAGAGAGAAAATGGTTTACTGAGATATCCAGAAAAAATTATCTATAAAAAATATGAAGTTGTCTCTACATGATTTCTTTGTAAATGAATTGTGTTTTATTTCATAAATACCCAGAATTTTAATTTGCATATTTGTTTGAAGGTTAAATTTAAATTTCGTTTCTCAAGGTTTTGGTATTTTCTGAGTAGAGCTCAAATACGGTGGATTTTGGATTTGTATTTCTGGAGTTTATGGCTTCATATTTGAATCATTATACTCAGCTAAAAGAAAAACATTTCGCTTCTCAACATCGTGGTATGCTCTGAGTATAGCTCAAATAGGGTGGGATTTTGATTTGCATTTCTGGAATTTATGACTTCGTATTTGTATCATTAAACTATGTAAGATAAAAAAAAAGATTTCGTGTCTCAAAGTCGTGGTATTCTCTGAGTAGAGCTCAAATACGTGGAATGGTGAATTGCATTTCTGGAGTTTATGAACTCGTATTTGAATCAATATACTCTAATGTCTAAAACAAAAACATTTTGTTTCTCAACGTTGTTGTATTATCTGAGTAGAGCTTAAATACGATGGAACGGTGATTAGCATTTCTGGATTTCATGGATTCGTATATGAATCATTTTACTCTGCAGTGTAAAACAAGAACATTTGTTTCTCAATGTCGTGGTATTCTCTGAGTAGAGCTCAAATACGGTGGAATTTCCATTTATGGAGTTTATGGCTTCGAATTTTAATCAATATACTCTGCAGGATGAAACAAAAACATTTCGTTTCTCAATGTCGTAGTATTTTTTAACTAGAGCTCAAATACGGTTGCATTTCTCGAGTTCATGCCTTCGTATTTCAATCATCATACTCTGTAGACTAAAACAAAAAAATATCAATTATACACCCATATACAAATTTTTATATATGAAATTCTTCTGTCCGTGTGTTTATAATAGAACTCCTTCTAAACGGCTGGACTAATTTTGATTAAATTTTGTGTATGTAATTAAGTTGATTCGAGAATGCTTTAGATTCATAATTTGATCGGTTTAGAAATGCTTAATTTTTTAAAAATCCAAAATTGCGCTATTACTGAGATTATGATTATACAGCTTGAAATCCTTCCCTACCAATGTATCTGAGGTGCAGTGGTCAGCGCAACCGGCTTGAGTACGAGAAGTTCCAGGATCGTAACCCCGTACAGGCAATGTGCGGTTTTAATTTAGTCTAATCAAGTTTCTGATGACTGTACGCGTGGTGGTGTCAAGTATTTTTAAATAATTTTTTTTCTTACTTTTCTATCAAAACGGGCCAATTTATAATTTATTTAAAAACATTTTACAATTTTTGGATTTACAGCGTTACAATAGAACAACACCCTTAAGGTCATCTAGTGTAAATAATTAAATATATTCATATATTACAGTAAATAATACATAAATGAAATAATTAAAATGATTATAACTATAATCACGTTGTCAAAACATATATACAAATATAAATGGAATCGGAAACTAAACAACAAACTTAAAGGGATTAATAGTTAACACTAAAAAATAAAGTAACTCGTAGGCATTAAGAATTTTCAATAAAAATACAAAAGAAGCAATGCACAAAATTTCTCAATCAATCTCTATATCAAAACAACTGGCTTCAGTACCAGAAGTCCCAGGTTCAAAACCCCTTATAGGCGATAAGGAAACTTTAATTTGCTCTAAGTTTGTGATGACTCATAGTCCCTACAAGTATTTAAAAAACAATTCTTACATTTTCAACAAAACGTTCTTATTTATAATTTATTTAAAAACATCTTGCAATTTTTGCATTTACAGCGTTAAAACAGGGCAACGTCTGTCGGGTAGTCAAGTACCCCCTATATAATAATAGCCTAAGTAATCTGTCTTTCTGTCCTCAAATTTATGAAGCGGTTGGACCTGGAATGGATAGAGGCATCCATATTGGATTTTTGGTGAGTTAGGGTAAAAATTCAAAGCGAGTCCGAGAACTTTCGAAACCCCCTTCCTCCCTTTTCCAGTGTTTAATGTTATTATTTTAAGCTCTATTGTCCCCGGTTAAGAGCAGGCTATTAAATTTATCATATAATAAATTAGTAAAAATGACGATTGTTTAGCACTCATTATTTTCGTCAATCCTTTAACCATCTCATTTAATCATTTCGTCTTTTAAATAATTTAAATATCATCTGCATTATTTTCATAAGTTTTATCCTTGATTTAGATACGACGTAAATAATTTTCTTTTTTATTTGTCTTAAATATTAGATTAGGTATATATGTAATAATTTTAAATTTAATCGTCGCTTATTTTTGTTGCAATAAAAGTTTTTTCTCCGTATGCACAATAAATTCTTTTCATAAAAGTCTCGGAATCATTTCAAGGAGTAGTTAATACCTAGCGTTTAAGTTATATATCTTTGAAAATTAAGAAGTTTGTTTGTTTGTGTGTTTGTTTTTCATGCATACCCAGACGGTTTACAATCTATTCGCTAAGTTTTAGACACCATACCACCAAAGGATCACTGTCAATATAAAAATCTCTGCTGTACATCCTATCAAGTAATATGACAAGATAAATTAAAGTTAACAAATAACATCCGGTCAGTAAAGGTAAACAAATTATTGAGCGCGTACCAGATAATTCTCAGCCAAAAAACAAACTATTTTTTTACCTGCCTTATAGAGTACATTACTAATCTAAAAAATTAAAAATTTTACTGATCCCGTATATGACGAGCTATATACTAGTATATAATATATATTTCTAAAATCAAAAATTTTGAAATTTTAAGGGTCCTGAGATATTTTAAGAACATATATAAAATAACAAAATTACACGTTCTCAAAATTTATATATTTTTTTCAACAATTTAATACAAAATGTGCTTCCTATATGTCATAATCTGGAATAATACGCACAATATTTCCAACAATAATTTCGTGTATGTTAAATAAATAAATATTAACCACGTGTTATATTTCAGATATTTATATTTACTCCAATAATTTCCAAAATGATTCTAATTTACCTCGTATAATTAGTGTCAAGCATTCTAATTGAGCTGCCCCCTGAATTAAGAAGGCGCGTTCTTTGGCCACCCGTAAATAACTTTTTTTAATTGCTCGTTGCATCCGATTAACTTTGAGCGGCACGAATCATTTATTCTGACTCTAATGAATTTAATTTCTTCATTAGTATACACTCTGAAGAAAGAAGAAAATATATTACTCATTCTAACTTTTGTTATCGTTGAGCATGTTCTTTTTACGTCATTATCAGTTAACTAGCATATAGCCCGTCATATGACGGGATGAGTAAAATTTTTAATTTTTTTTTCAGAATTTTAAAGTACTCGGCATTAAGCAGTAGTATTGCTAGTTAATTAGCATTACTAGTAAAATACCCCTTGAGTTGCATAAAAGTTGACTGAGCTTTCTAAAGCAACCCAAACCATGATTGTAGTCTGTTCTCTACTATTATGGCTATTTCTTTCCTAAAGGAGTTTTCATTTACCGAAGCTTTCAAAACTGAATTTCATTTTAAATCATAAATACAGTTATAGTCTAAATTTTATTGCAAATATTATCAGCGTGACTGTTTAGTTTACCTGAGATATTGTCCTTATTTGTCAATAACCTATTACAATATTTCCTCCAAGTGTATAAATGATAGTCAACTAAAAAAATGTTTCATTAAAATATCTCGGTCAATAGATAATTTACTATTAAATAACTTATTCAAAGAAAGATAGCTATACATATATAAACAATATAACAATGAACAAAACCTGACTGATTGGGCTTACCAATCAGTCAGGTAAGGAAAAATGTTATTTTTTGGGGGGGCGGGCTGAGAATTACCTGGTACACGATCAATAACTTGTTTATTGTTATTGACTGCATGTTAGTTGCTAACTTTAATTTATTTTGCCATATTACGTGATAGGATGGATAGCAGATGATTTAATATTGACAGTAACTATTTGGCGGCATAAATGAATGATGTATAAAATTTAGCTATTCAATTGCAAGGCTATGTGGTTATACATAAATAACAAACACACAAATGAACAAACTTCTTAATTTTCAAAGATATATAATTGAAACTGTAGATATTTATTAGTCCGTGAAATAGACTCCTAGGCTTTTATGAAAAGAATTTGTTGTTAATACCGGGGATAAAATTTTCATTGCAACAAAAAATAATCGATGATTAAATTTAAAAGTATCACATATGTACATAATCAATTATTTAAGCCAATTATAAAAGAAAATTATTAACGTAATATCTAACCTCAATGATAAAAAGTATGAAAAAGATGCAGATGATATTTAATTAATGTAAAATAAGAAATGATTAAATGAGATGATTAAAGGGATGACGTCATAATGTTAGAAAAAAATGTTGTTTTTAATGGCCGGTTTCACGAAAGTCGTTTAATGTTTAATCACGATTAATCTCTGTTTAAACAGAGTAGTATGTCCTGCCATTGGTTTGCGACATGGGTTAATCACGGTTAGCCGTTAAACGACTTTCGTGAGAGCAGCCCTTGCCTATTTATTATGGGATAGTTTTAATCGCCTGATATTTACCGGGGAAACAGAGCTTGAAATAATGGCATTAAACGGGGGGAAGGGTGAATTTCGAACTTTTCAAAGACAATATTTTTCGCTGGGATTTGAACAATATTTATTCCAATTTATTTTAGATCCGGATTGATAGTTTAGAAGATATACTTCAATCGCTTTGAATTTTGCTCACCCTGACCCATCAAGAATCGAATATGGATGCATCCATCCATTCCGAGCCCAATCGCTTCATAAATTCGAGGACAGATGAACAGATAACTTAATTTGTTATTATACAGGGGATTAACGAACGACTAAAATTGATTTGTACATCTTTCAATAAAAACGGCTTATATATCACGTAATAACTATACATTTTGCATTTATGGCACTTAGTTAAAACAATGGTATTGCAGAAAAATATATATTTAGTGTATGTATATAAAACTAATTTATAAACTTTTACAAGACTGATGAGAAAATTTATTTCCACTATTATATTCTGAATTTCTTTTCAATCATAATATTCTATAAAAAAGTCAATTCTCTTTTCTTCATTCATATTATACTTTTAGAAATTTTGAGACCATATCCAGTTTCGCAGACATTTGACAAGTCATCAGTTTCATTTTCTATGTTACATAAAGTGCTGTCATGATTTTCCAGAATAGGAAATTTTTTGATTTATTATTAACACATAACTCTAGAACACCTGAATGACAAATTTGTGGAATTCATAGATAACGTTGTAAATGAGATGTAGTTCTTTATGGCTCTTGTTATATACGGGATTAGAAAACTAATTGTAGGACTATTCTCCTTAACAATAAGAAGAAACGTAAGCTTTTACTTTTAGAAAATTTTAGAAAATTTTACAACTTTGTAAAACTTTTAAAACGAAAATTCTGCCATTGGATGCTACCATAATACAATTCTCTCAAATTTTGATAGTCTACTTAGATGACAAATTTGTGGAATTCACAGATAACGTTGTAAATTAGATGTAGTTCTTTATGGCTGTTATTATATACGGGATTAGAAAACTAATTGTAGGACTATTCTCCTTAACAATAAGAAGAAACGTAAGCTTTTACTTTTAGAAAATTTTACAGCTTTGTAAAACTTTTAAAACGAAAATTGGGTCATTGAACTCTACCATAATACAATTCTCTCAAATTTGGGCTAGTCCACTTGAATGACAAATTTGTGGAATTCACAGATAACTTTGTAAATTAGATGTAGTGCTTTATGGGTGTTATTATATACGGGATTAAAAAACTAATTGTATTATTATTCTCCTTATAAATAAGAAGGAACTTCAGCTTTTACTTTTAGAAAATTTTAGAAAATTTTACAGCTTTGTAAAACTTTTAAAACGAAAATTGGGTCATTGAACGCTACCATAATACAATTCTCTCAAATTGGGTTAGTCCTCTTGAATGACAAATTTGTGGAATTCACAGATAACGTTGTAAATTAGATGTAGTTCTTTATGGCTGTTATTATATACGGGATTAGAAAACTAATTGTAGGACTATTCTCCTTAACAATAAGAAGAAACGTAAGCTTTTACTTTTAGAAAATTTTAGAAAATTTTACAGCTTTGTAAAACTTTTAAAACGAAAATTGGGTCATTGAACGCTACCATAATACAATTCTTTCAAATTGGGTTAGTCCTCTTGAATGACAAATTTGTGGAATTCACAGATAACGTTGTAAATTAGATGTAGTTCTTTATGGCTGTTATTATATACGGGATTAGAAAACTAATTGTAGGACTATTCTCCTTAACAATAAGAAGAAAAGTAAGCTTTTACTTAAAACTCAAATTTTAGAAGAATTTATAGCTTTGTAAAAGTTTTCAAATGAAAATTGCTACCATAATACAATTCTCTCAAATTAGGATTTATTATATAGGGGCTTTTCAAATTTGACGATATATGTATTTTTATAGTAGAATTGCATATTCCCGGTACTATATTAGTTAGAACTTACTCATTATTCTAATTACTACTGTAGCTTGACTAACTAATAACTATTAAGTTTTGACTCATTAACGAGAAACACCATTAGGAGTTGATTAAATTGGACGAGAAAGATGAA
>CM063497.1:75947511-75957511 GCA_032207245.1 Pardosa pseudoannulata | reverse complement strand
CAATCGCCGTGAAAATTTGGGAAATATTTAGGTATATCCCTGGGAAGGTTTTTGTAAATTTTTAGCGTTCGAAATTCATTCCTTCCCCCTTTTTCGAGCATGTCATGTCATTATTCCAAGCATTATTTTCCCCGGTTAAACGCATACGATTAAATTTTTAATTTATCGCGTGATAACTAAGTGAAAGAAGCATTATTTCTAGCAATGTGACGTCATCCCAAGTAATTGTTTTAAACGTAGTTTTCCTCGGTTAAAAGCGGAAGATTAAAATTTTCAATTTATCACATAATTGATAGGTGAAAATGATATTATTCTATTATTATGACGTCATTAATTTAAATATCTGATTTATTTATTTCTTATTTTATATTATTTAAACATCGTCTGCGTAGTATCAATTTGATTTGAAATGAACTTATTCGGTATTAATACATCTTAAATTCAGAGATTAAAGTCTGACTGTGACTATGTATGTATGTATGTTTGTATGTGCGTCTATCTCCTTGCGAACCGCTGGACGCAGACGGGCGCTAAAGGTACCAAAAGACGTGATTTAAATTCCAGTGTAAGTATATAAATATATGATGGCATATATGTATATAAGACTATTTTCTTATATGATAAAAGATAAACTCATTTTTGTTTAGTAAATCACTTCTTTTTTCTATTTTATTTGCTTGGCGAGATTTTTATTTTCAGTAATTAAAAACTTGCCATGTTCTATCAAATTTGTTTTCAATTCGCAGTTGCCATTTCTTTAAATAAAAACTATCATAGGTTTTGTTATCTAAACCTCAACTACACTAGAGACAAAAAATATTGGCAAGTGATATACAGGGAACAAATAAATTTTCATTTTAGAAATGGCAACTATGAAATATTGAGATTTTATAGCCACTTTTGATTAAAGTTTAAAATGTGATTTCAAATAATATAATTGTTTTCGGTGTTTTAGTCTTAGATACTTATTTTGTTTTATCAATATTAATTTGGTATATTTCTCTCATTTCAAATTCAATTGAGCCATTTTTATTTATCCAATTTTAAGACGTCACTCTGTACTTCATCTATTCTTAAATAAGCTTGGTGATTTTCGGTATATATTTCGTGTTATAAAAATTGAAATCCTTTATGTAACTTCATTCTTATGATAACGATTTCAGGTAATATAACTGTTCTCGGCTTTTGACCTTATGTGCTTAGTTCATTTTATCAATATTTGGTATTTTTCTTTCATTGCCAATTCAATTGCATCATTTTTATTATCCAATTTTGAGACTACACTAACATCTATTCATAATTAGGCTTGGAAGAATTACTTAAGTTAGCCATTTCGGTCAATCGCGTTCTGATATTCTAATTAGTTCGAAATATATTATTTTAAAACGATCAAAAACACCTTTTAATTATGTAGTACAGTCATTTTAAACTGTTGAGTTGGCGAGAAAAACAATGACCATATTTTCATTGTTTTCTTCGTATTCTCCAGATATTTGGTAATAGAATTAACATTAATGCAGAACAACTATCGCCTATCCTGCCAAAGCATTGTTTGTTTGGAAAATTTGAACTGCGGCATATTTTGGTATTTCTGTTTGTGATGTATTATATTCTTGAATTTTTCAAAACCTTACTTTAGATATATTTCTTTATAACATATTTGTATATATATACCATTAAAATTCAAGTGTAAATAAATGCATTTATAAACAAAAATACATTTGGATACATTACTTCACCCAATCCGCTGAATACTTACTCTTTCTACCATTAAAATATCGTAATTAGAATCAGTTAAAAATATATTAATCAAAATATGTAGTGAGTGGTGCCATTTATTGCCAATAGTTACAACTATTTGTCATACGCAATAACTTTTTCTCTTTGAAATATCCCAGTATCAAAATCATCTTATTTTTAATAGCTAAATTTTTTATTTCATCAAAATATGTAAATCTTTATTTTACTTTTTCGAATTTTTTAAGAAGTTAGTATTTTTTCTGTTATATGTTGTCGTGATTTTTATTTTCAATAATTACAAATTCGCCATGTTCTGTCAAATTTGTTTTTATTTCACAATTACCATTTAAAAAAAAAAGTTTTCGTGATAGGTTTTGTTTAAAATTCAACTTTTATGTATGTAAAACATTAGTACTAAAAGACATTCAATCTCGGAAATGAATTATCCCATTCAGAACAGTACATATATATTACTCTCCAAAGTATTTTGAAATTTGACTCCTACATTAAAAAAAAGTCGTGGAATTGGGAATTATTATCACCGTTTCACTGGCAACGCAGCGCACTTACTGGACATTCAGCTATTAATAAACTGTTATAATCGTCAACAATCTGAAACATACGAGATTTATGCAGCATTTCTCTTAATACTTCTTATTATCTTTAATAGTGGTTCTAAATTTTTCATAGAAATATTTTAAAACCCAGACCGAAGGCTGGGTGCGAAGCAGCTAG
Organism: Pardosa pseudoannulata; assembly: GCA_032207245.1. NCBI lineage: Eukaryota > Metazoa > Arthropoda > Arachnida > Araneae > Lycosidae > Pardosa > Pardosa pseudoannulata. The sequence continues at coordinate 75,955,036 of CM063497.1, read as the reverse complement.
TTCCCTATAAAATAATAGCCTAAGATATCTGCCCGTCTGTCTCCGAATTCATGAAGTGGTTAGACCTGGAATATATAGGTGCATCCATATTGAATTCTTGGTGATTTACGGTTACCAAAATTCAAAGCGAGTAAAGTTTATCTTCTTCTACAAGTTTTAAGATCGGTTCTAAACTAAACTGGTATAGATCTGCTACATATCACAGCGAAAAATACTGTCGTCTTTAAACCGTAATAATAGATTAGGTATATATGTGATAATTTTTAATTTAATCATCGGTTATTTTTGTTTCAATGAACATTTTATCATCGGTATTAACAACAAATTATTTTCCTAAAAGTCTTGAAGTCTATTTTACGGACTAATAAATGCCTAGCGTTTAATTTATGTATCTTTGAAAATTACAAATTGTTTGTTTGTTTTTCATGCGTAACCAATCGGTTTGACTAAATGAATTCAATGTGATTCTAAACTACATTCACAGTATCGGGAGACTTTAGAGAAGTATGAAGATAAACTAATTATAATAAATCTCAACCAAAAATGAAACCATGTTTTTACCTGCCTCACTGTTAGGTGAGTGATCACTTAACAGTAGAATTATAAGGAATCGTATGGGTAAAAAGTTAGGTCAAAAGCTATGTTAAAAATCTGGTTAAAAAAAAACTATGTGAAATCCTGTCTCTGGTAGCATTAATTTGCTTTTTATTCGAGAATTTCCAAAATTGGCCACTAGGGTCGTATAAAGTTTTAATTAGTTAGATCTTTTCTTTAAGGGCTTGAACTGCTGTCCAAGGATTGGTTTAAACTATTGGTTAAAATGGGGAAAGTAAAAGGATGCGAGGATTTTTGCCTTGACTTTAGATTTGAAAACCCCTGTGAATTTTCTTGGTATGAGGGCTTTAAGATATAAATTTATATAGGTATCTTTGAATTCTATGATTACTGGAAGTTTTGTGGCCATATATTCCTAAGGGGTTCTATATTCTTCGGGGTTTTATACAAAATATCTGCATTAGTTTCCCAATTTCATTTACGTTTCTTTACATATATATATACTGTGTTACACGACAGTCAGGGAGACAGTATCCTTCTGCTCAAATGCTATATGAAAGGATTACAAGTAATTCAAGGTTAATGTTTTCGTTGCGAATTTCATTTCAATTTTGTTATCAGCGGCATCCTACAATGTTAAGTTTTTAAAATTAACTTTATATAAAAAATAGGCCAAATTAAATAAATAAAAGGAAGGAACTAATTCAACTAAAATTAACTAAATGATGTAAAAATCTCGAATCCATAAGTTGTGAACGATATCTTTTGAACTGTATTTGACAACGAAAAACCTGAGGTGAAAATTCAGGTCGATTCACACTCGATATTAGGGGAGCAAAGAGTTAAGACAACTTTCGATTTAAGGACTGCAATAACCAAAAATGTCACCTGACGATTTTAAAGTAAAATATAGTATTAAATGGTAATATGTAATTATGGATATGTAACTATGGTTGATAAAAAATAGAAAAGTAACCTTGAAAAGACAACCAAAAATGTCACCTGACGATTTTAAAGTAAAATATAGTATTAAATAGGAATATGTAATCATGGATATGTAATTATGGTTGATAAAAACTAGAAAAGTAACCTTGAAAAGTAACCCAAGCAACACCGAGCAACTTAAATGGAAAATTTAATACATTTATTACAAAATCCTGACATCAACAATCTGTCCTAAACAGCTTGTAATAGAAAAAAAGGACGTTAATCAATGTCGATGATGTTAATCATCAGAAATTATGTTAGCGACCAGATTAATGACTGCATTGAATATGTATAAATTATTAATCATATCTGTCACCCGATGATATTTTAAATTGCGATATTCTATGCAAGGGGATTGAAAAAACCATTCATTGGTATTAATAACTGATTAATGACTTAAAGATTTAGTGATTAAGCGTAACTAATTGGATTATATTTCTCGTATTCTGAAAAAATCCAAACTCTAAGTAATTACTCTCTGGTATTTTCGATTTTATTTCTTAAATTCCTGGACATCTTTCAATGGCGGGACGTATATTTGTGATTGATACGAAATATTTATAAAAAAATCGATGATTTATTGGCTGAGTTTCAAAAGGAAACCAATATAGCGACTGATTGGAAGTATTTCCGAACGGAAAACCTATAATGGTGATTGATGATCAATAATTGTGATTGATTTCCAATGAGGTATCAATGTCGAATGTGTTGTATCTTTTTATTCTTTAGAGGTTGTAATTGATGATTTGGGCTCATCGATAATTGAAAAAATATATATTCAAAATCGAAGTTTGTTTTATGACCGGTGTATTTTGTGAAAATATTTTGGATGGAATTTATATAGAAAACAGGTTTTAGGAATAAATGTAGCAGGAATTAACTTGTTTATTACAACAAGTGAAATGAAGTGCAATTTTTAAAAATATATTTTTCAGTTTCAGAATTTTTGTTTCAGTCGGGAGGGTAGTTCAAATACTTGTGCTTGTGGTCAGCTTGGGGATTCGGAGCTTCTTATGTTCACCTGCAACATAACGATGAAAATATGGGGATCCCTGCTATGGCTCGACGGTGGTAAATGAATATATTTTATATATTTCAAATGATTGTTGGCAATGATACTTTTTGGGATAAAATGTTGGAAAAGAAATGACACGTTGCATAATTTGGATTCTAAATCTTATTCTGTAAGAATTAATTTTAAAATGGTATTTCAATAAGGTGAGAAATGTTTTTGAATAATAAATTGTTTAAACTTTTTTTATAAAAGTTTAATATTTTATATATTTTAAATAATAGTTGGGAACGATACATTTGGGAAAAAATACTTGGAAAAATGATACGCTGCATAATCTGGATTCTAAATCTTGTTCTACAAGTATTATTTTTAAAATAATATTTCAATAATATCAGAAATATTTCCAAAAATAATTTGTTTGACCTTTTTTTTAATATTTTTAACGTTTATAGCCTTTAATGATTCTTCAAACTACGTTTTCATTGATATTACAATGCATTTAAGCCTTTCTGTAGCACGTATCCTTCGTATCACCAAGGATATTATAAGCTTTGAGCCGACTGTCATATCTTAGATTGACGTTATAATCACTGGATTTGAATTAATTGAATGCACTAGCAGATGGATAGAATGTCATGATATTAAGCACCCAACTCTCACCAGATGGATGACGATGAAAAGCGTTATTGCGTGAAGGATACTGGTATTAGAGAGGTGTATTGTGTAAGAATAATATTTAAAATATTGATGAAGTGATCCAAATTCAATATAAAATAATAGCCTAAGTTATCTGCCCGTCTGTCTCCGAATTCATGAAGTGGTTAGACCTGGAATATATAGGTGCATCCATATTGAATTCTTGGTGATTTACGGTTATCAAAATTCAAAGCGAGTAAAGTTTATCTTCTCCTACAATATCGACCGGGTTCTAAACTAAGCTGGTATAGATTTGCTACACATCATAGCGAAAAAATACTGTCGTCTTTAAACCGTAATAATAGATTAGGTATATATGTGATAATTTTTAATTTAATCATCGGTTATTTTTGTTTCAATGAACATTTTATCATCGGTATTAACAACAAATTATTTTCCTAAAAGTCTTGAAGTCTATTTTACGGACTAATAAATGTTTAGCGTTTAATATATGTATGTTTGAAAATTAAAAAGTTTGTTCGTTGGTTTGTTTGTTTTTTATACGTAACCACACGGTTTGTCTAAATGAATTCAGTGTGATTCTAAACTACATTCACAGTATCGGGAGACTTTAGAGAAGTATGAAGATAAACTAATTATAATAAATCTCAACCAAAAATGAAACCATGTTTTTACCTGCCTCACTGTTAGGTGAGTGATCACTTAACAGTAGAATTATAAGGAATCGTATGGGTAAAAAGTTAGGTCAAAATCTATGTTAAAAATCTGGTTAAAAAAAAACTATGTGAAATCCTGTCTCTGGTAGCATTAATTTGCTTTTTATTCGAGAATTTCCAAAATTGGCCACTAGGGTCGTATAAAGTTTTAATTAGTTAGATCCTTTCTTTAAGGGCTTGAACTGCTGTCCAAGGATTAGTTTAAACTATTGGTTAAAATGGGGAAAGTAAAAGGATGCGAGGATTTTTGCCTTGACTTTAGATTTGAAAACCCCTGTGAATTTTCTTGGTATGAGGGCTTTAAGATATAAATTTATATAGGTATCTTTGAATTCTATGATTACTGGAAGTTTTGTGGCCATATATTCCTAAGGGGTTCTATATTCTTCGGGGTTTTATACAAAATATCTGCATTAGTTTCCCAATTTCATTTACGTTTCTTTACATATATATATACTGTGTTACACGACAGTCAGGAAGACAGTATCCTTCTGCTCAAATGCTATATGAAAGGATTACAAGTAATTCAAGGTTAATGTTTTCGTTGTTAATTTCATTTCAATTTTGTTATCAGCGGCATCCTACAATGTTAAGTTTTTAAAATTAACTTTATATAAAAAATAGGCCAAATTAAATAAATAAAAGGAAGGAACTAATTCAACTAAAATTAACTAAATGATGTAAAAATCTCGAATCCATAAGTTGTGAACGATATCTTTTGAACTGTATTTGACAACGAAAAACCTGAGGTGAAAATTCAGGTCGATTCACACTCGATATTAGGGGAGCAAAGAGTTAAGACAACTTTCGATTTAAGGACTGCAATAACCAAAAATGTCACCTGACGATTTTAAAGTAAAATATAGTATTAAATGGTAATATGTAATTATGGATATGTAACTATGGTTGATAAAAAATAGAAAAGTAACCTTGAAAAGACAACCAAAAATGTCACCTGACGATTTTAAAGTAAAATATAGTATTAAATAGGAATATGTAATTATGGATATGTAATTATGGTTGATAAAAACTAGAAAAGTAACCTTGAAAAGTAACCCAAGCAACACCGAGCAACTTAAATGGAAAATTTAATACATTTATTACAAAATCCTGACATCAACAATCTGTCCTAAACAGCTTGTAATAGAAAAAAAGGACGTTAATCAATGTCGATGATGTTAATCATCAGAAATTATGTTAGCGACCAGATTAATGACTGCATTGAATATGTATAAATTATTAATCATATCTGTCACCCGATGATATTTTAAATTGCGATATTCTATGCAAGGGGCTTGAAAAAACCATTCATTGGTATTAATAACTGATTAATGACTTAAAGATTTAGTGATTAAACGTAACTAATTGGATTATATTTCTCGTATTCTGAAAAAATCCAAACTCTAAGTAATTACTCTCTGGTATTTTCGATTTTATTTCTTAAATTCCCGGACATCTTTCAATGGCGGGACGTATATTTGTGATTGATACGAAATATTTATAAAAAAATCGATGATTTATTGGCTGAGTTTCAAAAGGAAACCAATATAGCGACTGATTGGAAGTATTTCCGAACGGAAAACCTATAATGGTGATTGATGATCAATAATTGTGATTGATTTCCAATGAGGTATCAATGTCGAATGTGTTGTATCTTTTTATTCTTTAGAGGTTGTAATTGATGATTTGGGCTCATCGATAATTGAAAAAATATATATTCAAAATCGAAGTTTATTTTATGACCGGTGTATTTTGTGAAAATATTTTGGATGGAATTTATATAGAAAACAGGTTTTCGGAATAAAAGTAGCAGGAATTAACTTGTTTATTACAACTAATGAAGTACATTTTTTAAAATATATTTTTCAGTTTCAGAATTTTTGTTTCAGTCGGGAGGGTAGTTCAAATACATGTGTTTGTGGTCAGCTTGATGATTCGGAGTTTATGTTCACCTGCAAAATAACGATGAAAGTATGGGGACCCCTACTATGGCTCGACGGTGGTAAATGAAGTATCCGCAGGGATCACAACATACATATAACCATGCTCAGAAAAGATTCACACGGTGCAGTTAAAATAACACAACTAATTCTAGACATAGGCATTTATTTAAGATGATATACACAATAAACAAACATCAGCACCATCGAAGCAAACGAGCCTCTGTGCTACTGGCACACTGACTCTTACCATAGGCATACAACGTATACAGTCATGTTGCATATTTACAAAGATGTGCTGCCACAAATAAAACTACAGTTATAAAACTTCACAAATGTGAATAAAGATCAATTAATTCATATTACAACATGCCAAATTACATTACAATAAATTACAAAACACTTTATAATTACTAAAATATACAAGACACTGACGAAGATGCGTATGACGTCAATAGTCAGCAAATTGCTTAATCACCACAAAAGAATGGTACAGAGCTGTTGTTCGGCACAGGAGTTCGCGGGCTCGAATCCAACTGTTGGTTTGGATGATCCTAACCTTTCAAGATCGGTTTTAATCAGTAGGACCCGATCTTTTTAGCTCTTGGGTAGTAAAACAGTAGACTGTAGTTCCTATAACCTAACCAAACCTGTAACTTAACAGGAATGATGCATTTCAGGAAGCAACAGTCAGGTCACGAGTTGTCTGGGACAAGCAAATAAATAATAAGTCTTCAGCGTTGAAGCACAAATTACTGGTTGATGGAAAAACCAGAGATCCTGTCAAATAAGCTTTAAAGACATGTCCTCTCTGCTGGTATCTCAATTAACGGGAAATATGTGAATAAATAACCTCACTTAAACCCGAAGTTTGTAAGTTTATTAGTGTAAACCATTGTTAAATTCATTGCTGTTATTATTATTTCCTTTGGTTTATTTGGATAATCCAAGGTTAATTATTAATTGGAAATCGAATGCTGTGTCAAAACTGAAATGAAAAAAAGTCCTAGTATTGAACCTTCTTCAAAAATTACCATTGCCACAATCCCTTCTTTATTATCTCCCCAAGTAACTTATGATTCTGTAATGGCAGACAAATACTAAGGGGTAAGACAAATACTAAAAATGTATTTCTTTTTTCATTATCGAAAATGTATTTTACTAAATTGATTTCATAAGGTATACTTGGTCTAAAAATATTCACTCGTCCTAGATTAATCTGCTTTTATGGTAATATAAATTTCGTATTAAAATCAGTAATTCTTTAAACTGAACTCTTCGGTGAAACAGCTCCTAGGGGACCAGGTGTCAATCTCCGGTTACAGGTCCTAGGGTGAAAAGCATATATTCCGGTTCGGGGGTCAATCTTACGAGTAACCTCCAGTGTTTATTTCCCAAGCATGCTTGGTCCTCAATTCATCTACCCACTGAAGGGATGAGAGGCTGAATCAATCTTGACCTGTGTCGTGCTATCTCAAAGCCACTGGGCTATAATCCTTTATTAAAGTTAAAAAAGCTTCATGGAGTGTAGTGTTGACCACATACACGGTGTTCGATTCATAAAATGAATGGTAACCATTTCCCCTGGTTAGATGAGTAAATGCTGTTAACCCTTTAAAGGTCACCAAAATAAATTCATAGAAATTTAATGTAAT
>CM063497.1:75905011-75942511 GCA_032207245.1 Pardosa pseudoannulata | reverse complement strand
TAATTAAATATATATCTATTAAAATATATATAATAAAAATAATAAAACAATATTATCTAAAATATTAAATATATATCTATATCTAATAAATATAAATATCTATTTTATATATAAATCTAATAAATATAATTATATAAAAATATTATATAATTACTTCAAATAAATAAAATATTTTATTATATATCTTTTTTTAATAATTAATTTATAATATATATATAAACACACAAAAATAAATAACAAAAACAAAACCAACAAAATAACATACAAAAAATAATATACATAAATAGATATAATATACATATATAAATAAATAAATTATACAATTATAATAATTAATTTATAAATAAAAAAATATATATAATATAAATAAATAATATATTAAAATATAACATAAAAATAAACACTAATAAAATAAATAAAAATAAATATAAAAACAAACACACAAAAATATTATATAACACATAAACATAATGAAATATAACATATATCTATAATATAAAAAATAACCACAAAATATATAATATAACAAATAAAAAAAACACATAAAATATCTAAAAAAATACAATAATAAAATAAAAAAATAAAATACATTAATAATACCATAAATACACACATTAAAAAATAAAATTAATATATATATATAACAATACAAAAAACATAACACAAAACAAATTGTAACAATATAAAATATAATAACAAAAATAAATATTTACACATAATACATCTCAATATATAAACAATTAAAATAAAATATTATAATATAAAAATATAAAAAAATATAAATAATACACAAAACAAAATATAAAAAAAAAAAAAAAAAAAAAAATATAAAATAAATTAAACATATTATATTAAAAAAAATACAAAATAAAAATAAAAAATTAAAAAACAGAATAATACAAAATAAATAAAAAATAATAATATAAACATTTAATAACACATAAAAAAAACAAATATATATATATCAAATATAATAAAATAAAATATATAAATATATATAAATATATATAAATATATATATATATATATATCAATGCATATAATATATAAATAAATATAAACACAATATAAACAGAATATATATAAAACAAAATATACAAATAATATAAATAAAATATATTATACATATATATAATAATAATATTAAAAATTAAACAAAAACAACAAAAACAACCACAAAAATTATTAAAATATAAAAAAACAAAAATAACAATAACAAAAAATCAAAAAAAAAATAATAAATAAAATAAATTAAAAAAAAAAGAAAAAAAATTCTATATACTCTTGTTTTTAAGCGCAAACTTAAAAATACCGTAACTTCTTTAATTAAATCAGATTTCGACAATAGCGCCCTCATATAATTAATTCCAAATGTGATGTAAAAAAAATAGGATTAGTTGGGAAATTGCATAATTTCATAATGGATTGTAGTAGCATAACTATGTGATAGTATTCAGTTCCTAAATGCCACTGATAATCTGTTATTGTGTGTACGTATGTATTTCTTAATTAAAACATTTTTCGGATTCTATGTATATTCTAAATCACATAAAGATAGCTCTGTCTGTCTCTCTCTATATATATATTTTAGTGAAACATATATTTCTAAAATAAACTAATATTGATGGAAATATGTTTATATACAAAAATATATTATATACATTTGTGTATATAATTAAAATAAAAATTTATTGTACAATACAAATATATACTTTGATTTTAACCCGCAATTAATGGCAAGATACCTCGTAAAGTATGTGACTTATGGGTCTGGAAAGGCTCCAGATTTCGACAATAGCGCCCTCAAAGATATACGGCTTGGGAATTCCAGAATGTGTTGTAAATGAACTCAAGGACATTAGTTGGGAAATTGCATAATAGTTCAAGGAGGGGATTGTAGTAACATAAGTATGTGATAGTATTCAGGTCCTAAATGCCACTGATAATATTTTATTTTGTGTACGTATGTATTTCTTAATTAAAATATTTTTCAGATTCTATGTATATTCTAAATCACATAAAGATAGCTCTGTCTCTCTCTGTATATATATTTTAGTGAAACATATATTTCTAAAATAACTATATATGGAATGATATATAGCTTTCATATAAGAAAATATTACTCAAAGAATGTATTATCAAAAGTTTATATTAATTTTAAAATAATTAATTATTACATAGCTTATATTATTATATGAAAGCCCTTAAAACTGAAGATACCACTTTTTCGTATTTATAAGGATTTATAACAATGCATGACCAATTTTAGAGGTCATTTTAATGTTCCATTAATATATTCTAATAAATCTTTTATAGAATAAAAGTAGCTATAGCTATTCATTCATATATTTGTTTCTGAAAAACATGTACATTTAATGAGAATAAACACCTTTAAAAGTGAAGATACCATTTTTCGTATTTATAAGGATTTATAACAATACATGACCAATTTATAAGTCACTTGTAAGGTTCCAGGATTATTTTCTAAGAATTCATTTATAGTCTAAAAGTAGCTATTCATTCATATATTTTTCTGAAAAACATGTAAATTTAAAGATTGTGAAAGCCCTTAAATGTGAAGATACCATTTTTCGTATTTATAAGGATTTTTAACAATGCCTGCCCAATTTATAAGTCCCTTGTAAAGTTCCAGGATTATTTTCTAAGAATCCTTTTATAGTATAAAAGTAGCTATTCATTAATACATTTTTTCTGAAAAACATGTAAATTTAAGGATAGTGAAAGCCCTTAAATGTGAAGATACCATTTTTCGTATTTATAAGGATTTTTAACAATGCATGACCAATTTTAGAGGTCCCTTTAAGGCCCCAGGAATATTTTCTAAAAATTATTTTATAGTATAAAAAATATTAACTCATATATTTTTTCTGAAAAACATGTAAATTTAAGGATAGTGAAAGCCCTTAAATGTGAAGATACCATTTTTCGTATTTATAAGGATTTTTAACAATGTCTGATCAATTTATTAGTCACTTGTAACGTTACAGGATTATTTTATAAGTATTCTTTTATAGCATAAAAGTAGCTATTCATTCATATATTTTTCTGAAAAACATGTAAATTTAAGGATAGTGAAAGCCCTTAAATGTGAAAATACCATTTTTCGTATTTATAAGGATTTATAACATTGCATCACCAGTTTTAGAGGTCCTTTTAAAGTCCCAGGAATATTTTCTAATAATTCTTTTATAGAATAAAAGTAGCTGTTCATTCATATATTTGTTCTCAAATACGTGTAAATTTAAGGATAGTAAACACCCTTAAAAGTGAAGATAACATTTTTCGTATTTAGAAGGATTTATAACAATGCATGACCAATTTATAAGTCACTTGTAAGGTTCCAGGATTATTTTCTAAGAATCCTTTTATAGTGAAAAGTAGCTATTCATTCATATATTTTTTTCTGGAAAACATGTAAATTTATTATAGTAAACACCCTTAAAAGTGAAGATACTATTTTTCGTATATTTTATAAGGATTTATAACAATGCATGACCAATTTTAGAGGTCCCTTTAAGGTCCCAATAATAATTTCTAATAACTCTTTTATAGTATAGAAGTAGCTATTCATTAATATATATTTTCTAAAAAACATGTAAACTTAAAGGTATGAAAGCCTTTAAAAGTGAGGATACCACTTTATATAAAGGCCAAATTCAAAAGTACACATTCTCAAATTTTGATTTACGTGAAATTTTCTAAGAATTCTTTTATAGTATAAAAATAGCTATTCCTTAATATATATTTTCTAAAACACATGTAAATTTAAGGATAGTAAACACCCTTGAAAGTGAAGATACCATTTTTCGTATTTATAAGGATTTATAACAATGCATGACCAATTTGGAGGTCCCTTTAAGGCCCCAGGAATATTTTCTAATAATTCTTTTATAGTATAAAAGTAGCTAATTATTAATATATTTTCTTAAAAAACATGTAAATTTTAGGGTAATGAAAGCCTTTAAAAGTGAAAATACCACTTTATATAAAGCCGAATTCAAATGTACGCATTCTCAAATTTTGATTAACATGAAATTTTTAAGGAATTCTTTTATAGTATAAAAGTAGCTATTCATTAATATATATTTTCTAAAAAACATGAAAATTTAAAGGTAATGAAAGCCTTTAAAAGTGAGGATACCACTTTATATAAAGGCCAAATTCAAAAGTACACATTCTCAAATTTTGATTTACGTGAAATTTTCTAAGATTTCTTTTATAGTATAAAAGTAATTATTCATTAATACGTATATTTTCTAAAACACATGTAAATTTAAGGATAGTAAGCACCATTAAAAGCGAAGATGGCGTTATTCGTATTTGTAAGGATTTATAACATTGCATCACCAGTTTTAGAGGTCCTTTTAAAGTCCCAGGAATATTTTCTAAAAATTATTTTATAGTATAAAAGTAGCTATTCATTAATATATATTTTCTTAAAAACATGGAAATTTAAGCTTAATGAAAGCCTTTAAATTTGAAGATACCACTTTATATGAAGGTCGAATTCAAATGTCTCAAATTTTGATTTACGTGAAACAGCACTTATGCTGGAACTGTTCTCTTCGTTCGTTATCCTAAGAATGCAACACGTCATATTCCTCCATCAAAAACCACCGGGTTGTTTTCGCTCGAGAAACGGCAAAGTCAAAAAGTGTTTGCACCGGATTTTTTCTTTCTACCTCCAGCTATCTCCACACACTGCCAACAACGTCTAGAGTTGACACCTCGCCAAAGAACACTGAGTAACCAACTTTATTCGATTGAGCAGTCCAAAAATAATACCCCAAGAAGAAAAAAAAGGATTTTTTTTCGAGAGCGTAGTAGGTTGTAGTAAATCCTGCATATCATACACCGGCGCTTACGCCATATCACTGTTGACTTTGAAAAAGTTTGATCTTTTCCACAGTGATATTGGTTAGGAAAATTGGCGCTCCCATTTCAAGGTTATGTTTGGTTCTTTTAGATGATGCAGTGCCAAAGAAGATGTAAAAGTTTCTTGGCATTATTTCTTCAGGTTAATTAACTTGGTATTTTCTTTGACTTTTTAAGGCGACAAAGGTCTTTTATATGACTAAATTTAAGTATAAAATCTTAGTACCCCAAAAGAAATATTTTTGTTTATATATAAAATATTTATAACATATAGATATTGAAATAAATTCAGAGTAGACAAACTCTAGAATCCGTTATAGAAGAATGTAAATATTTCGATCAGGGTCAATATGGTACAAGAAAAGAAATTTCTGAAAAAGAAGTTCTTAAATTTAAGTATAAAATCTTAGTACCCCAAAAGAAATATTTTTGTTTATATATAAAATATGTGTAACCTATAGATATTGAGCCTAAGATGGCCCCGGGAATATCGGGACTGGTCCATGGATCAGTGGGAGAGAGATGCCTGGTCAGATGAATCACTGTTTGCCATTCATCCCGCCGATGGCTGTGTCAGGATATGCCGTCTTAAATACAAACAGTTGCTCCAGCAATGTATAGTAGGGAGAATGCCCCGTTTCACAAGGCTAAAATTGTGTTAGGTTGGTTCCAGGAACAGGATGCTGAATTCCAGTTAATGTCCTGGCCACCTAACTCACCGAATCTCAATCCGATAGAACACATTTGGGATGTCATGGGACGGCAACTCAGAATTCAAAGACCACCAATTCGTAATATCTCGGATTTACGTTACCTTTGCTAAAACATATGTTACAGTCTGTCTCCTGCCATCTACCAATGACTTGTAGCATCCACGCCAAGGCGAGTTGAAGCTGTGTTGCTCGCCAAAAAGTGGGCCAACTCGTTATTGGCAGGTGGTCATAATGTTTTGGCTCTTGAATGTGTATATATATATATATATATATATATATATATATATATATACACATACATACACACAACTAGGTGATAATTAAAACAGTATAAATAATTATAACAATAGTAAATAAGAGTCGACTAATATATTTAATGCAGAATTTCTTTCAATTATAATTTCCTTGAATTCCATCGTGAGTCGTAGACAGCCCATAGCTCTACATTTGACGACTCCTGTTTTAGGTTACACAATAAAACTTCCCAATTATGTTGGCACGGTTTTGTGATTATACATCTTTCTAATGGTTATACGACAATAACAAATAGATTTAAAAAAATTAGGACAATTTCTTCGGATTTAAAATGTAGAAAGTATTAAAATTCCTCCTGACAAATGAATGGAACTTAGACTACGAAATATAATGTTATCTGTCAGACCACAGTAACACTGCCAGATATTTCGGACATTCTTTAATGCCGAGAAAATATTTTTTAGTGGCTGTCACAAATACTTATGGAATGCAGTTTTTCCTCCAGTTGTATTCAAAGCGGAACGTCTTAAAGTCCCTGATGCCAGTAATAATACGGAATATTTCAAAGCTGTCACCGAGAAATGCTTTAGAACAAATTTTAAGAGGAATATTTTGAAGCGGGAATTAAATTTGTGTAGATTGTCCCTATATTTTATGCCTACGTATATTTTTGAAAGATTGATAACGTCCATAAAGGCAGTTTTAGTTTAAGATGCCAGACTACATTCGAAGTATTACTTTTAACAAATTTAATTAATTTTATTTTATGCAGGATTTATGTTCTTCAGAATTTATTCTTTTAAAACCACTATTCTTATTTTAAGCAAATAAAAGCGTATTTAAGAAACGGAATTTTCTAGAAAAAAAGGTGTTTTTCTATCCATAAACATTCTACCATCTATATTTTTTGTCTTGAACTCAAGAATCCATCCAAATATCTATTTCTTTCTCTATCTGTTTATTTTTAAGCTTATTTTCAGTTTGACACTTGAACAGGTTATCCTCGCCAACTTGGCGATAAACTTCTAATCATTGTAACCTAATTTTTCCTCTTGATTTCGTTGTGTCCATACATTTTTGTATCTATTTTTGATTTATACTAGCATATAGCCCGTTCATACGGAATCCGTAAAATTTTTAATTTTCCAGAATTGTAAAATATCCTATGAGGCTTTTAAATTATTTTTCTGGGAAATATCTGGTACAGGTTCAACAATTTGTTTATCTTTCCTGACCACATGCTAGTTGTTTATCTTGTCATATTACGTGATAGAATGAGCAGCAGAGGTTTTAATATTCACAGTGATGATTTGGAGGTATATTTGAATGATGTTCAAACAAACCGTGCGGTTATGTATAAAAAACAAACACACAAACGAACAAATTCCAAATTTTCAAAGATATATATCTTAAACAAGTATTTATTAAAGAAGAGCCTCCTAGACTTTTATAAAAAGAATTTCTTGTTAATAATGATAAAATTTTCCATTGCAGCAAAACATAATCGATGATTAAATTAAATTTAAATTTAAATTTGATTAAATTAAAATTATCACATATGTATCTAATCTATTATTTTAAGAAAAATATAAAAGAAAATTATTACATAATATCAAAGTAGTGATAAAACTTTGAAAATAAACCAGATGGTATTTAAATAATTTAAAATAAGAAATGTTTAAATGATATGGTTAAAGGAATTGAGTCATAATGCTAGAGAAAATGTCATTTTTATCTACTTAATGGGATAAATTGATGAATTTTGATCACTTCTCTAACTAGGGAAAATTAGGGCTTGAAATAATGGCATAAAACGATTGAAAAGGAGACGTGTTGAATTTCGAAAGTTTTTGAATTTTTTTTTTTAAATTTGGCTAACCCTAATTTATTAAGAATCCATAATGGGTGTCTCTATCTATTCCAGGACTACCGCTTCATAAATTCGAGACATACGGTCAAATAATAGACTTTTATTTTAGGGGATTGGTATCTAACTTTCCTTACAACACTTTCTTATGCATTAAAATTATTTAATCTCGTAAAAATATTACATAATTATTCATATATATATAAAATATTATATAATATAATTCAATTATATCAATATATTCAATTAAAATAATAAATATTATATAAACTATTAAATTTTTTAGTACACCATTTGTTTTAGTAACCATCGCCAAAAATTCCGCCGCACTTTTTCTGCATAATTTTTATGTACCCTATTCTTAAGTATTACCTTGTTGACCTTTTAATTTTTACTGTTAGAAATCCCTGGATTAAAGGGCTTGGTCCATAGAATTCAGTTGCTTAAAATTGATTGGATGAATGATTGATACCAAATTTCAGCTTTGTTGTACTTCAGATATTTATGATTATCTCAACATTATGCAAAATAGTGGTCAAAGTTTTTTTTATACATATTATAAGGGGCACATAAATGTTAAGAATTCCCCCAAACTATTTTATTATATGAACACAAAATAGGCAGCCAACATTACTCCCTAGTACAACTCAAACAAAGTAACATTTCGTAATATAAAAGCAAAAATCAAGCAGAAGATTCCAGGCTTGTCCTTCCAGAGGCTTCATTTGGGAATTTGGAGGACATAGAAATCACGAACCAATTTTCCGTGTACCAGTCACCATTTATAAACGAGGCCAATTTTTGGCGTGATTTGATTCCCAAACCCACCATCTATTAGGTTCACGTTTATACCAAATAAGCTAATACAATTCGTTCAAAATAGCTTTGAAAAATTGGAAATCATTTCTTTTATTTTTAGAAAAAAGAGAAAAGCTAAGCTAAATATTACATATACGTATTTGTAAAGTGTTAGCAAGATGAGGAGACTGCCCCATTTTTAAATTTCCTTCCACTTAAATGTGCATTCGGGTTAATTCGATTTGGAATGTAGAAAGATCAAATAATGTGTTTAAGCAAATGTATTTAATGTTAATTTTGACCTACGCTCCCCTATATAAGCACTCGTTTTGTGATGAATTTAGTAGATAGAATGTTTGCGTCAAATGAACACGTATCGCTACAGATTGGTATGCCCCATAGAAAATTTCAATATTTCAACACTTTTTAAGAAAATAGACTTCAATATATATGTAACTTGTTCAATGGGTAAAAGTCAGTACAAGAGATAAAATAAATATGCAAAGGATTTTTTGTAATTTTCCTCACAAAATTCGAAATGCTTCAAAATAGAGAGTCCTGTAAACCTAGTGTTAAGGATATAATTAATACTGCAGTTCACAAAAACTTTAAAAAATAATTATTAAAAAACAGAAGAACATTACTGAATCATGTATATTCCAACCAAAAATTTCAGAATCACTTAACAAAAAGCTTGGATCAATATGATTGGCTTCTTTGAGCCAATGAGATTTGGACTGAGATTCTGCATGATTTTAACAGATTTCTTAATGTCATAGATGTAAATTACTAAATAGTATGTTTTCCATTAAAGGTACTAGCAATCCTTAGAGTATACAAAGCTATTAAAACTAAGTGTGTAAAGCAATTCTATTAACCCTTGGAAAAATGACGATTAGCTCGTCATTAGTTTTCATTCCATACCGCACAATGACGAGCTACACTCGTCATGCGACAAAGTTACTGTTAAAATATGATAATAATTTAGTTTAAAATTTCTAGTGTACTGAATTTGGCAACACTTTTATCACTTGTGAAAATCACAAGTCACTATTGCATATTGTTTACTTGGTACAAGTCATTGCCAAATAAAAGAAAACCTACTAAGAAATGCCGTGTGTGTTACAAGAATCAAATTAAAAGTGAGACTACTTGGCGGTGTAAACAATTAAGAATTCCTTTGCACTTTGTTTTGAAAAGTACCACTAGCTTGAAGACTACTATCTGTATACCTTATTAATATTTTGCTTTGATATTTTCTTAATTTTACTGTTTCTGATATATTAACACTGTTTAAAAGTGGATTTTAATTAAGAATATGTAAGAATTGTAAAATGAAACAAGTTTTTTAAATAAAAATTAAATGGTTATTTCATGTACAGCTTTCATTATTAAATCATACCGTGATTAATAAGCGATTAATGGTATGAAGCATTGGAAAGGATGTTTATATTGTGTACTGTACAATTTCTATGAATTAAATACATGTATAATTTCGAACGCTAGAAACAGAAGCTTATATAGCTGAATATAAAAATAAAAAATATGTTATATAAAGAGATTTTTTTACTACTTACCTGTTTATTACTTTATGGTATATAGAGAAGGTTTTGTTTTGGACTGATGTGGTCTAATTTTTTAATACATGAGGGTTTATAACATTGATATCTACTTCTTAGAGAAGATTCGAACTGCTTCGAACATCCATGATAGAACGAGATTCAAACACACGAACTGCGGAACAAAGAGAAGAATCCTAAAAGCCCCATCCATACTATAGTCCACTGCAAGTCATCGTCACCGTCTGGAGGGGGTATGGTTTATCGAAGTCGATGGTAGAAGACGATTAAATAGCCTTGGCGGACGATGGATTCCGAGGTGGTTTTTGTCCAAAGATCTAAGGCAGCCATATGCGCAACTAAAATGCGGAGTAGACTGTATGGACGAATCCAGTTGTTTGGCTCATTTAGTGGATCAGCGTGTGGATGCAACCCGTGAACCATCGTTCAAAGCCACCATCAGGAAGTGGTGCACAATTGGCCATAGTGTGGAGGCTACATAACTATTTGGTCATCATTAGGCACGTGGGGTGAAAGAAACAGTGTAACCTAAAAAATTCTTTCCAAAAGAAATATTTCTGTATATCTTAATATAAAGAGTATTAATGATGTGTGTCTCCACCAGATGGCAGCACCTATGCTAAGATAACATTAAAATCTGTAGAAACAATACCAACTTTGGAATCTTGAAGAGAACTTATAAACTAAAATTCTGTTGACGCATCATACAAAATAAAGATATATATTGTAAAATACGTTGAAAGAAGTTGCTTCCTTGAATTCCGTATAAGAGTGACACAGTAAATAGGTAATATCAGTATCTGACCTAAAGCTCAAAAAGCAATTTTATGCAACCCGTGAACCATCGTTTAAAGCACCATTAGGAAGTGGTGCACAATTGGCCATAGCGTGGAGGCTACATAACGATTTGGGCCATCGTTAGGCACATGGAGTGAAAGAAACAATGTAACATAAAAAATCTTCCCAAAAGAAATATTTGTATATATCTTAATATAAAGAGTAAAAATGCTGCGTATCTCCACCAGATGGCAGTACCTATGCTAAGATAACATTAAAATCTGTAGAAACAATACCAACTTGGAATCTTGAAAAGAACTTATAAACTAAAATTCTGTTGACGCATCATACAAAATAAAGATATATATTGTAAAATAAGTTGAAAGAAGTTACTTCCTTGATTTCAGTATGAGAGTGACATAGTTAATAGGTAATATCAGTATCTCATCTAAAGCTCGAAAAGCAATTTTATGTCGTTAGCTGAAGTCACAATCCTTTAAAAAATGTTCAAACTCAAACACGCGTAAAATAAGTCAAATTTTCTGAGATTTTCGATTTCGGAATTTCAAAAGAAATAGTTAAACCGTTCTCTACTGTGACAACTGAATGTAAATCAAACCTTCCAATATCGGTGTCTGACAGTCTTCGGAAGCCGGAGGTAACAAATGCAGATATCTGGTCCATTCTTTAGTGTCTAAAAAAATTTTTTTGGGACACTATGACAAATAGTTTGTTACAGAATACTATTTTTTATCATTCAGTTATATTCAAAGCGGACATCTGAAAGACTAAAGTGTCAGGTATGTTGTAGGATATTTCAAAGCTGTCAGTAGTACTGCGGGATACTTACAAGAATATTCTGAATAGTTTATTTGTTATGTAAGTGAAGGGTAATGTTAAAGACAGTTCATAATATTTTACAACTATTTTATAAGGGTTTAGACAGTTTTATGTGATTCATTACCTCTTTAAGTTCTCAGTACTTAACCTAGATAGGAATCCTATATTTGTCAAATATTTGTAATGATACATCAGCAAAACAACGTTCTTAAACTGTATTTATATGAAGAAATATAGAATAATGTCTGTGTTTTAAAATAAAATAATTATTACACTATTTTTTGTTATTTTAGCTTTTATAAGTATAATGTACATTAAAAATATTTTTATAAATTAGTATCACTTATATATATATATAATATATATATATATATATATATATATATATATATATACGCACCGCACACACACCTCACTCACTCACGCACTCTAGTTCTCGTTCTCTCTCTCTCGCTCATTTCTCATTCTCTCTCTCTTCTCGTTATCATTCTCTCTCTTTCCCTCTCTCTCTATCGCTCTTAAACAATCTCTCTCACAATATCTTTCTCCTCACAATCTCTCTCTCTCTCTTTCTCACACAAAATCTTTCTCTCTCTTTCTCTCTCACAATCTCACTCACTCTCTCTCTCACAATATCTTCTCTCTCTCTCTCACACACACACACACAAACACACACACACACAATATGTCTGTAGTCGAAACTCACTCTCTTAAAGAAATGTATTGTTATCTCAGCATTTTCCCAGCAGATTTAAAGTTCACGTGGTACTTGATTTTCTCTCGCTCAAGGTTGACATTCCGATATCTACAATGAGAGCACTGTGGGGTTCAAAGAGAGTATGTGTGTGTAAGAGAGAGACACCGATTCCAAAGCGAAAGAAGTTCGAGAACCAGTGTTCTTAATGAACATATTGACACAGAAAATAGCAATTAATAAAAACTAGCATACATATATATTATATTTATTTAATATTAAATATATATATATATAATATATATATATATATATATATATATATATATATATATATATATATATATATATATACATAATACAAACATACATACATACATATATATATATATATATATATATATATAAATATATGTATATATATATATATGTATAAATATTATATAATTTATGTATGTAATTTTTCTCTAAAGTAATCCAAAATTATCCTTTTCCCATTCATTATTGGATCTTAATTTTCTTCTCTTTGTATTAACCATATACCATCCAATTTAAACCTGTTTTTCATTCCTTCAGAAGAAATTGTTCTGTGATACCCAAAACAGAAAATTATATAGCTGGCATTTTTAATTGAAGTTAAAACTCTCCCTAAAATCTGCAATGATCACATAAAATCATCTGGAACGACACTTTTGCAGAACCTAGCAAAGATTACTTTCTATAAGCAATTAACACTTGCCTCAGCATTTCACGACAGAAAAAACACACGTTTTAGCCGTCTCTGGCAGAATGGCATTAAAAAGTCTGACACTGTCGTTCAGACGTCTCTATTTGTGCAGTTTTGATCGATAAATAAAAAGTTACTCGGCCACAAGACATTTTCTTTAACAGACGATTAGCGGACTCTTAGCAGCCCAGCATGCCCGGGCTGAGGAAAATAATAGGGGCAAAATTTAAAATGAATTTTCAAGTGTAAGTTCAATGTTCGTCTCCCTGGCCCATGACAATTTAAATTTATTTATTATTTATAATATATATATATATATATATATATATATATTAATACATACATACTACATACATACATACAACAGATACATACAGCATACAATATATACATGTATACATACATACATATATACATACAACATAATATATATATTATATACATATATATATACATATAAAATATATATAATATATATATAGAATAACAATATATATATATATATATACATATAGATATATATATATATATATATATATATATATATATATATATATATATATATATATATATATATATATTCATGTATGTATAACTCTATATATATGTGACTATGTGTGTGTATGTGGTGTCTTTAATAGAAATTTAAATCTTACGGTTAAATACCGTAAGATTTCGTACTGTAAGACCTCCGGTTATTTTAGTTATTCCTAAAATTAAAAATATTTATAACTTTTTCCGAAATTTCGTTTTTAACTTCCTAAATCGTAAAATGTCTTTTAAAACATAGAAATATAATTTGAAATACGTTTTTCACTAAAGTAAGTCAGTTAACGAAAGCAGCAGTGAAAAATTGTAGGCGTGACTCTTTCGTCACAGATAATTAATCACCACTACGATTAGCTTTTACAAATAGAGTAAATGGGACATTTTAACGCCCTCAAATTAGTTCCTATGCACACATGACTATTACTCTAAAATCTGTCACATAGAATAATAGCTACGGAAACCAAAAAGTTATAAAGTTAAAAGAAATGCATTTCTTTGATTTTGCCCAGTATTGCTTTAGACTGGAATGAAAAAAGAACAGTAGAAATTACTACCGCTAAATTGTCTCACGTGCGGTTTCAGTGAAGAAGATATATATTTCTGACCTAATCATCTTTCCGGTCACGAACCAATCGGCAATCACCCGGGACTTTTAACCCGCCCACTCCCAATCCATTTTTCTTTCCCTCACTAAATTGCTCTGGTTGCTGAAAAGTGAAACGCCCCTGGAGAGTATGAAATATTGATATGGCTATTTAGCAGTCGACCGTTTCAATAGCTGTCGCGCAATTAAAGTTTTCTTAAGGGATTATTGCATGTACATTCATTTGTCGATTTATAAACTAGATATGAGAGGGTGTTTAGTTGATTTCAGTAGTGTTTGAAACTTTATACGAGGGTTAGATCTGTAACCCCTTCCCTGTTTTGCCCGTACGCCTTACGGGCACAGCTTTCTAGCCTTTACTGATTTGCCGGTACTGGCAATCTGATTTCTATTTCGTTTGCACTGTTTCGGCGGTATTTTTTCCAACTTTAGTAACACATTATTCGTACAGATGACCAATAATAGTTTGCAGTTTTTTGTATTTTCTATTCTGATGGGTTCAAAATCGCGGGTTTTTTCGCATGTTTTGTATCAGAAGGTACGGGCAATCTGATTTCTATTTCGCTTGCACTGTTTCGGCGGTATTTTTTCCAATTTTAGTAACACATTATTCGTATAGAGAGATAAATAGTTTGCCACTTTATTGTATTTTCTACTTTGAAGGAGTTCAAAATCGCAGGTTTTTGTATTTGTATCAGAAGACGAAGTAGCTTTCAATGATGCTTTCGCTGGATATTTTTTCCAATTTTAGTAACACATTATTCGTATAGATGGCGTCCAGTAAATGATAGTTTGCAGTTTATTGTATACTTTAATGGTTAAAAATCGCGGTTTTTTCGCATGTAGTATAGAAGACGAATTGTTTACTCAGTGTATAGCTTTCTGGTTATATTTTACTAACCTCTGTAACCATCTGTAAATGATAGTAGCGAAAGTTTACTAGATGACCTGGATAGTAGTGACTCTGATAGTAGTACAGATGGAATCAGTCAATCAAGACAATTTTTTGAAATTAATTGTGATAATCCTTCGGATCCGACACCTAGATTTGCTTTCACTGGAATTCCAAATATTAACTTGGATATCGATGAGACTAAAGGTAAACTTCAGTTCTATGATGCTTTCATAGAAAGAAAAAAGTTGTAATAAATGCTTAAAAATATTACAAATGTTTATTTTAATAACATAGGTTGTTTAGTTGATTTCAGTAGTGCTTTAAACTTTATACGAAGATTAGATCTTTAACCCCTTCCCTGTTTTGACCGTACGCTGTACGGGCACAGCTTTCAGGCTTCTGATTTGCCGGTACGGGCAATCTGATTTCTATTTCGCTTGCACTGTTTCGGAGGTATTTTTTCCAATTTTAGTAACACATTCTTCGTATAGATGGCCAGTAAATGATAGTTTGCACTTTATTGTATCTTCTACTTAGATGGGTTCAAAACGCTTTTTTCGAATATTTTGTATCAGAAGACGAATTGTTAGCTTTCAGTGTAAAGCTTTCTGGTTATATTTTACTAACCTCTGTAACCATCTGTAAATAATAGTAGTAAATGTTTACTAGATGACCTGGATAGTAGTGACTCTGATAGTAGTACAGATGGAATCAGTCAAGCAAGACAATTTTTTGAAATTAATTGTGATAATCCTTCGGATCCGCCTCCTAGATTTGCTTTCACTGGAATTCCAAAAATTAACTTGGATATCGATGAGACTAAAGGTAAACTTCAGTTCTATGATGCTTTCATAGAAAGAAAAAAAGTTGTAATAAATGCTTAAAAATGTTAGAAATGTTAATTTTAATAACATATCTTTACTTAAAAATGTAAAATGAACAAAAAAAATGCAATAAAAAATGGGACATTTTTTTGACAGAATTCAGGAAAAAAAATGAAACTGCCAAAGGGTTAAAAGTGGCTGATATTTATTTACATACAATACGAAAGTTATTCATGTTACTATTTTTTTATAGTCCTTCAATATAGTCGCCATCATTGTCCATAACCTGTTTCCACTGATGTTTAAGTCCTGGAACACCTGTAGCAGCGTCTGATGTGTTGATAGTTCAAATGGACCGGTCTATTGCCGCAATAATCGATGGAACAGTTCTGAAGTGAATGCCACAAAATAGTTTCTTCATCATAGGAATTTAGAAAAAGTCACAAGGGCTTAGATCTTAGGAGTATGGTGGATGGTAAAAAAGTTCCTAGCCCTATCGATCGAATACATCAGTCACAGCTTGCGCTGTATAAGGCCGAGCATAGTCATGTAGAATGATAGGAGCGTTCTTCAGAAAGTGCAGAATTTTTCTCATACTCAGGCGTTCCTCTAGAATGTGCAGTACAATCGTAAGCGCAAATCCTGTCTTTCCTGCCAGCTCACGAATCGTTTGGCATCGATCGCTGTCCATTAGTGTGGCAACAGCTTTCACTTCTGCATCCTTGACACTAGGACGACTTGGCCGATGCATGTCTGCTACATTTGGGCTTCCTTCATTGAAGGATTTACACATCTTGCTACAGTTCTGTAACGCAATGTAGATTCCCCGCAAACCTCTTGAAGCCCTTGATGACATTGTCTTGATGTATAACCTCTGGTACATTGAAGTTTTATCCATTTTCGTTGTCCTTGGTTTGAAAACATCCTGCCACATTTATTTTAGCCAGCAAGCTAATACACGGATCAGTTCTTCAGATGTTTCTACCCATTCCAGGTACAACCGCTTTATAAATTCGCAGACAGACGGACAGACAGCTTACGTTATTTTGTGATAAATAGATACATTTAACCCCTTCCGGTTAGATTTAATAATGAAAAAACTGTGCCTGAAATAACCATTTAATTTTTATTTAAAAAAATTGTTTCATTTTACAATTCTTACATATTCTTAATTAAAATCCACTTCTTACATAGTGTTAAATAATATCAGAAACAGTAAAATTAAGAAAATATCAAAGCAAAACATTAATAAGGTATACAGATAATAGCCTTCAAGCTAGTGGTACTTTTCAAAACAAAGTGCAAAGGAATTCTTAATTGTTTACACTCCAAGTAGTCTCACTTTTAATTTGATTCTTGTAACACACACGGCATTTCTTAGTAGGTTTTCTTTTATTCTGACTCATTAATTTGGCAATGACTTGTACCAAGAAATTCTAAGTAAACAATATGCAATAGTGACTTGTGATTTTCACAAGTGATAAAAGTGTTGCCAAATTCAGTACACTAGAAATTTTAAACTAAATTATCATATTTAACAGTAACTTTAATCGCATGACGAGTGTAGCTCGTCATTGTGCGGTATGGAATGAAAAACTAATGACGAGCTAGACTCGTCATTTTACCGGAAGGGGTTAATCATCTGGTATAAAAATGGGGCTTTATAACGGCATTAAATGCTCGACAAGGGGTGGATTTCGAACATTTTAAAGACGACATTATTGTGATATGAAGCATATTTATATCAATTCCAATTCTAAAATAATAGAATCGGTTAGATAGTTTAGAAGAAGATAACTTTACTCGCTTTGAATTTTGCTAACCCTAACTCATCAAGATTCCAATATGGATGCCTCCATCCATTCCAGGTCCAACCACTTCATAAATTCGAAGACTAACGGACAGATAATTTGGGCTATTACAATTTGGGATAAAACAAGTAGGAAAAAATATTACTCTGATATATGCAGTACTGCTTTCTTTTAAAGTAAAAAGGAAATAGAAATTTCTATCGTTAAATTGTCTCACATGCGATTTCAGTAAAGATATAAATATTTCCGACCTAATCATCTTTCCGATCACGAACCAATCGGCATTCATTCGGGCATTTTAACCCGCCCACATCCAGTAAATTTTTCTTTCCTCTACTCTAAATTGCGCCGGTTGCTGAAAAGTGATACGACCTCGGAGACTGTGAGAATCTGATATGGTTATTTAGTAGTCGACAGTTTCAATTGTTGTAGTGGAATTAAGGATTTTAATGATGTAACTTTTTAGTATTCAAGTCTAGAATTACAAACTTTTTGTTCTTTCTTTTAGCCAGTTAAAATTAGATATGAAGAGTGTTTTAACCAATATATTCTTCTTTCAATGTCTTAATAATCTATATGTTTTTAAAAAAAGACATATAATTTCTGTAATACTGCTTTTTATTTCAACTTGTAGAGCTAAGCAATATTTTTCTAAAATTTTAGAATGTTTCAATTTTACTTTGGATCTTGTCTATTTTAATGTATATATATATATAGATACCACGTTTGGTTGTATGCGAATTTATACATCAATATCTATGTGTGTATGCATTTATGTATGTGTATATGTATGTGTATATATATGTGTATATATATATATGTATATATATGTGTATATATATGTATATGTATGTATATATATATTTATATGCGTATATATATGTATATATATTTATATATGTATATATATATATTTATATATGTATATATATATATATATATGTATATATATATTTATATGTGTATATATATATGTATATATATTTATATATATATAATATATATATATATATATATAATATTTATATGTGTATATATATATATATAGGTATGTGTAAGTATATGTATGTATGTGTAAGTATATGTGTAATATATATGTATGTATATATATATGTATAAATACATGTATGTATGCATGTATGTGTATAAATATGTAATATATCAAAATTATTTCACTTTAATATTTCCTTAAAAACCTCCTCTCTCCCATTCTAATTACTAAAAATCTTTTCCCCCGCCTCGAAATATCTTATTCAAAGGAGTGTCCTCGACTTAATGTTCTTTGAATACATTTCCCAAAGCTTACTGTCTAATAGATGCAAATGTTTTGCCTATTCATCTCGTTTTCCAGCTGTCGCCGGCAAATGGTTCGGCTTTTCTACTGATCTTAACAGTTAAATTTGTAGTAACTGTTAAAAGTTTCTTGTTCCTTCTAAAAATTCTATCTGTCTTCGCTCTTGGGTACACCTGGGCTGGAATATATTAGGAATATATAGGGTTTTTTGGGAATATATTTGGCTTTAAATGCATTAGGTGTATGATGTTTTTAATGAAAAATTATATGTGCAATCGTTTTTTTTTTCTTTATAGTGCAAATTTGACAAAACATAATCTTTAGGAACTTTTATTACTTTCTTTAACTCTGAGGTTTACTTGACCCGCCATTTTGACGCATTAAAATTTAAAAAAAAATTACAGAAATATTTTGCATGTTCTATTCAATCGGAGGATATCACCCTGTATATATTGGCCAATATACTCACCGGACTTGGATCCAATAGAGCATGTGTGGGACATGCTTGGCCGGCGAATTGCAGCCCGTCAACCCCCTCCCAACTGTCTATCGGAACTTCGGAGGGCATTGCTTGATGAGTGGTGTAATTTTCCCCAAGATCAGATTGATAATCTGATACTCAGCATGCGTAGGCGTTGTAACGCTTGTATTGCATCGTCCGGGAGACATACTCCGTATTAACCATCATACTAACTATGTTATACTGTTTTCTGTAAATAGGTTCTTTTTTGAAATTTGCTCCAGGGAGTAAAAATCGCAATTTTTATTAATTATGTCAAACATATAGCATCTTTTTTGCTCCTTGCCTTTGTTTAATAAAGACTTTACAAATAAGTCAAATTTGTTTTGCTTTTGTCGCTTTCATTGCCTGAACTTCATTATCCTTAATTTATGGACATAAGTGTAGATTATGACCCCTCGTCACCTAGTACTTCGGAAGAATGCAAGATATGGCAAATTGACTTTTGTGAAAGAAATGGGAGCAATAATACATGTAAAATATATGAAAAGGTTGTTTGTGGAAAGTATGTAAAATTGATTATTTGTGTAAAAGAAGTGCGAATTAAATGTAGAATATTTAAATAACGCTTGATAAAATTATTGAATGATAAAAACTTTCTATAAATGTTAACTCATATTTTATTCTTTTACTTATATTGTATAATACTCTATGTATAATACTGTATGTATAATACTGTATTGTATAATACTGTAATAATGTATTACTTATATTGTATATTGATCAAATTTACATTTTTATTTATTTTTGTTAGTCACAAGGATTAAATATTATTTCGGTTGCGTTGTGTAAGATATTTAAGTACTAAATTCAACCACAGGTTCTGAGAGACTACAGACTTAAAATCAAAAATATGCTAAGAAGCTAAATTAAGATTGACTGACATCAGCTTTAAAGTAAAAATAAGTAAATTTTTTACAATTATATATGCATTACTAATATACGAAATTTTGATTAAGTTTCATAAGATTTACTTTTTCAACATGATCAATTTATGTGCCACACTAATTAAGGTTTGACAGTAACAACTTCCTATCGCTTATTTAACTATTTATATAAGAGAGAGGTTTCAATCTCAATTTCAAAATATATGTAATAATGAGTACATTTGTGGATATATTTGGTGTTCCAGGAACATTGCTGTTTGGGAGCTATCTAGAATTGCGTAGGTGTGGTAGCAATTTTTAATCTTCCTTCGGTCTGGTCAGGGGCTTCCTTCTGAGTAATTGAGATGCGGCCGTAATATTTGACACAAAAACATTGCTGTTAGCCGCGAGAGATTCCAAACAATTCCGGAGTCTCTGTAGAACTCAAAGCTATTCTCCTTGGACTCCCGAAGTCTGACTGTCACAGTCGTCTCCTCCGGCTTCTGACTTCTCACAGTCGGACTTCTCCACTCCACTCTACTCGAATCGACTCGACTCTCAAGCACCCCTCCCTCTTCACTTTTTTCCTTCTTATTTTATGTATTTTTTTATCTGTGTTCATTCTTATCTCTCTTCGTCCAATCTGGAGAGTTGTAAAACTCCAATTGGTCTCTTTTACCAAGCCTTGAAACCGCAAACGTGGAAAAACCTTATCCCTTCAAATTGGGCACTGTCCCTTAGGGACTCATAAATAACTCCAAAAAGGTACATTCTTATTTAGTGTCATGTACGGAAATGTGATACTAATCTGGGACTGGGATCAGGATCGATGGAGGATCCCACACACGACGTTGAAATAATTTTTATTGGCTCTCTTCTCTTTTACAAAAGATGTGATGAGATCAGATTTAGATTTGAAACATTTTACTTCTCGTATTAATTAATCAATTATATTACTGATCTTAATCGCCTCATCACATACAAATTCCATTGCTTTCTGACTGTTTATATATGTACTTATTAATGCCTCAAATTGAGGCGTGTTTGTAGAGATAGATATATATGAAACGTCCGTAAACCTAGAGTTAAAATCTGTGATAGTAAAAGAAGAATTGTATACTTTACAGGTTCTAATTTGAATATATTTCAAAAAGGTTTATTTTAAACTATCTAGAGTCTAGAAAAATCTAAAGTTCTTAAAGATGTAAAAATAAAAAATTGCAATCTTTGAAGTTTTGAAGATAATGTGTTTACGTAAAATTGAAATAAAGCAGTTTTAAAATTAACTTTCGGTTAACAGAAAGAAAATTCTGCAACTAAAAAGAATTTCCCTTCTCCTAATATTTTTCATTTTTGTATATATACATGCATAAATCTTACGCAAAATACTATTGCATAGTGTAAAGCAATGAAAAAAGTAAAACGGCTTCACTATGATTTGCCAATAGCTTTGTGATATATGACTATGCGTTGAAGAAAAAAAAAAGGAATCTAGAAATTACTACGTAAATTGTCTCACGTGCAGTTTCAGTAAAGGAGATATATTTATATTGCTGTCCTAATCATCTCTCCAGTCACGGGCAAATCGGCAATCATCCGGCACTTTTAACTCGCCCGATTCCAATTCATTTTTCTTTTCTCTGAGAAAATTACGTCGGTTGCTGAAAGGCGAAACGCCCTGGAGATTAAGGGTATCTGATATGGCTATTTAGGAATTTGCTGCTTTAATTGTTCCTACGGAATTAAGTGTTTCAATGAGTAGGAGATTTAACTTACGTGCCTCGATTTATGCTATGAGGTTTAGAAAGGTTATTTTTTCTGAAAATTGGTTTTTGTAGATATTTAAGCTATGTTTTCTTGGAAAGGTGAAATTAACTGATCCCAAGATTGTTAGGAGGTATCAAATTGCAAATGATTTTAGCAAATTTAACTTTGCTTTTTATTCACTAAGAAATTTTCATTCCTATAATTTATTTACTACTCTGTCGAATATTTATTTTTACAGATATCATGGTCGATCCTGATGGTGAGGGGCAGTATAATAGTTCTCCAGTACATTGACAAGTGAATTTAAGGGCAGATAATGATTACAACCAACATATAATGAAGAATAAATTTACAGTAGGATAACTCTATTCATACAAGGCCTATCAACTAGGAGAGTGGTACGTAGTATATTCGCGGCCTAATTTAAGGGCAGAAAAAGATTAAAACCAACTTATAACCAAGTAAAATATTTGTGAAATAGTGCAGCCAAATGTGTTTACACATAAGCGACTGACCTTCTAGGATTAGTGCAAAAGATACAAAAACTTGAGGGGATATTTTTATACATTTCTTTATGATCTCATATATGTATAGGTATGTGTTTGTTTAAAAAAAAGGGTGTGTCCTTAACCCTAAAAAGGTCACCTACATAAATTATTTGGAATTTAACAAAATTAGTTTATAAACATATTTATCTATGAGCTTTATAAAGGCAAAACGTTTAATTTTTTTTAGAATCTTTAAAGGTGTTTGCTTTAGAGGATACCATAGAAGGCATTGAGATGGGGGGGGGGGTAACTGACAAACCCATCCCCCTGTACAGTGTGAACACTATACTTTTTAAAATTTTAACTATATTGGAAGAAAAATAAATAAGTGTTCTTAAAAAAGTATAATAAATAAATAGTTCAACAATTTATAAGTGTTGTTTGAATTGATATTTTTGTTTGGGGTCATAAGTAAAATAAAAAAAATCGAATTACTAACTTTCCAGGTACACCAAGTATAAATACTAAAAGAATAATAGATTAAATACAGAAAAATAAAAATAAATGCAGTACTATCATCGATTGTAAGTTTTAAATGTCAAAAACAAAAAAAGTTGAAAAAAAACAATCCTATTTTTCCAAAATTTTGAGAAAAAAATGTTTAACAAGAGGTTTCACTGTGAAACCACTGTCCGCTAAAGGGTTAACAGAAAAAAAATAAGAATATATGAAATATTTTTTTAATCACTCAGCGTCAAAGTTTCGTCAAATAAAATATTTTTATTAAATGTAACAAATTATTAGAAACTTCCGTTAATAAAATTCTTCTAAAAATCATAAGAGCACTTGGTACCAACGGAATGATATCATCCATAGGGACGTTGATATTTAGATTTCTTCAGATTTTCCCATTCCGTTTTCAAATATGCCTTAGATCTGAAAAAAAAGAAAAACAGATGTAAAGATATTACCACCGTAAAAAACAAAATAAATTTGAAGTCACACAAAACAGTGACTAAATGGCACACCTTAGTATAAAGAAAATAAAAAAAAAGAACACAGGTGCTGTCTTCAGATTTGACTATTCCGTTTTCAAATATCTCTATGATCTGAACAAAGAAGATGTAAAGATATTACTACCGTTAAAAGACAAAATAAATTTGAATTTAAACACATTAATGACTGTATGGCTCACATGAGCATAAAAAAAAGAAAAAGAACACAGGATTTGCCCGTTCCGTTTCGAAATATATGTCTTCCATCGGAACAAAAGAAAAACAGATGTAAAGATATTACTATTGTAAAATACACATTTGAAGTCATTCACAACAACGACTAAATGGCACACCTTAGTATAAAGATAAGAAAAAAAGGACACATGTGTTTTTATCAGATTTGCTCATTCCGTTTTTAAATACGGTTTTGATCTGAAGAAAAGAAAAACAAAAGTAAAGATATTACTATTGTAAAAGACACATTTGAATTCACTCACAACATTGACTAAATGGCACACCTTAGTATAAAGATAGAAAAAGAACACGTGTGCTTTCTTCAGATTTGCTCATTCCGTTTTCAAATACGGTTTTGATCTGAACAAAAGAAAAACAAAAGTAAAGCTATTATTATTGTAAAAGACTAATTTGAATTCACTCAAAAAATTACTAAATGGCACACCTTAGTATAAAGATAAGAAAAAAAAGGACACATTTGTTTTTATCAGATTTGCTCCTTCCGTTTTCAAATACGGTTTTGATCTGAACAAAAGAAAAAAGTAAAGATATTACTATTGTAAAAGACACATTTGAATTCACTCACAACAATGAATAAATGACACACTTTAGAATAAAGATAAGAAACAAAAGAACACATGTGCTTTCTTCAAATTTTCCCATTCCATTTTCAAATACGGTTTTGATCTGAACAAAAGAAAAACAAATGTAAAGATATTACTATTGTAAAAGACACATTTGAATTGACTCACAACAATGACTAAATAGCACACCTTAGTTTAAAGATAAGAAAAAAAGAACACGTGTGCTTTCTTCAGATTTGCTCAAACCGTTTTCAAATACGGTTTTGATCAACAAAAGTGAAGATATTACCATCGTTAAAGACACATTTGAATTCACTCACAAAAATGGCACACCTTAGTATAAAGATAAGAAAAAAAGAACACATGAGATTTATTCAGATTTGCTCATTCCGTTTTCAAATACGGTTTTGAACTGAACAAAAGAAAAACAAAAGTAAAGCTATTATTATTCTAAAAGACTAATTTGAATTCACTCAAAAAATTACTAAATGGCACACCTTAGTATAAAGATAAGAAAAAAAGAACACATGTGCTTTTTTCAGATTTGCTCATTCCGTTTTCAAATACGGTTTTGATCTGAACAAAAGAAAAACAAAAGTAAAAATATTACTATTGTAAAAGACACATTTGAATTCACTCACAACAATGACTAAATGGCACACCTTAGTATAAAGATAAGAAAAAAAGAACACGTGTGCTTTCTTCAGATTTGCTCATTCCGTTTTCAAATACGGTTTTGATCTGAACAAAAGAAAAACAAATGTAAAGATATTACTATTGTAAAAGACACATTTGAATTCACTCACATCAATGACTAAATGGCACACCTTAGTATAAAGAGAAAAAGAACACGTGTGCTTTCTTCAGATTTGCTCATTCCGTTTTTTAATACGGTTTTGATCTGAACAAAAGAAAAACAAAAGTAAAAATATTACTATTGTAAAAGACACATTTGAATTCACTCACAACAATGACTAAATAGCACACCTTAGTATAAAGATAAGAAAAAAAGAACACGTGTGCTTTCTTCAGATTTGCTCATTCCGTTTTCAAATACGGTTTTGATCTGAACAAAAGAAAAACAAATGTAAAGATATTACTATTGAAAAGACACATTTGAATTCACTCACAACAATGACTAAATGGCACACCTTAGTATAAAAATAAGAAAAACTGAACACATGTGCTTTCTTCAGATTTGCTCAAACCGTTTTCAAATACGGTTTTGATCAACAAAAGTGAAGATATTACCATCGTTAAAGACACATTTGAATTCACTCAACAATGACTAAATGGCACACCTTAGTTTAAAAATAAGAAAAACTGAACACATGTACTTTCTTCAGATTTGCTCATTCCGTTTTCAAATACGGTTTTGATCTGAACAAAAGAAAAACAAATGTAAAGATATTACTATTATAAAAGACACATTTGACTTCATTCACAACAATGACTAAATGGCACACCGTAGTATAAAGATAAGAAAAAAAGAACACATGTGCTTTCTTCAAATTTTCCCATTCCATTTTCAAATACAGTTTTGATCTGAACAAAAGAAAAACAGATATAAAGATATAACTATTGAAAAGACACATTTGAATTCACTCAACAATGACTAAATGGCACACCTTAGTATAAAAATAAGAAAAAGGAGGACACGTGTTTTTTTCAGATTTGCTCATTCCGTTTCCAAATACGGTTTTGATCTGAACAAAAGAAAAACAAATGTAAAGATATTACTACCGTAAAAGAAACATATGAGTTCACTTACAACAACGACTAAATGGCACACCTTAGTATAAAGGTAAGAAAAAAAAAAGGACACGTGCTTTCTTCAGATTTGCTCATTTTGTTTTCAAATACGGTTTTGATCTTAACAAAAGAAAAACAAAAGTAAAGATATTACTACCGTAAATCTGTCTCACTTCCGTTTTTAAGAAAAGTAAAGAAGATATAATTTCTGACCTAATCATCTCTCCAGTCACGGACCAATTGACAATCATCTCGGACTTTTAGCACCCCTCCCAGTTCTCAGTTAATCCATTTTTCTTCCTCCTTCAAAATTGGACTAGACACTAAAGATGAAAAAGAATCTTTCACACGGAAAATGTTTTTATAACAATCTATTACGACAACCTATTTTTTTTTATTTCCACTTAAAATAAAGTTTTGATCTAGTTAACATGCGATTTTTCCTCGATCACTAATAAAGACCTAATTATTTTATAAAAATACTTAGGTTGGTCATATGGAAAATATATTTTTAAAAATCTTATAGTAAATTATAAAAAATATAATTTTAAGTCCTTAAGAAATAGGCATTGTGTGGAAAGAATAAAAGTTCACTTATCGGCAATATAGTTTTTGAAATACATAATTAGAGCATAATATCTCATTATATAGAAGCTAATTACTTTTATTCCGTAAATAACTATTGCATTATTATACGCGATATATTTTGAACTATAGTTTAATGAATGTTATTTTTTCAATTTTCATTTTTTACACAGTTTTTCAAATTTTAAAAATTTAGATTTGGAGAAGAATTATATAATGCGCTTTAATATGTTATAAAAATTTAGTTTCTAATATACAGATTTTAAATCTTATTATGCGGATAGGTGTATTTCATTGCTTTTTTTAGTAAAACCTTTTCTTCTAATTTAAATTAATATAAACTTGAAATGCTAAACCTGAATAATTTTGTGAAACAAAACGTTATTAAACAAATTATTTAAAATTTGTTCTAAAGATATTTTATTTTATGATAAATGCAATAAAGATTTTAAAGGTAAAAACTGTTATAATGAAGATTTTAAAAATCGACGAGTGCCCTTATAAAAGGAACACCCTCTTAGACTACGAAATCTGTTCATGAGTCAAATATTTTATTTTATGTGAGACGGTGCTCCATTAACTGAAAGAATTTGTTGTCATGTCTCAGGTCACACACTAGTATTTGAAGATTTCTTTTTAAAAGCATTATCATATTTAAGGATTTTAGAAATAACATTAGAATATTATATCGTTAGAAATACCATTAGAATGAGTCTCAAAATTATCCTGTCTTCAGAAATATCATGTACGTTTTAGTTTATTATTCTCTGTACTGGTGAAGAAGGGGCACATTTCTTGTATCAGAGCGATATATTTCAATCGAAAAAATAAAAGTAACTGTTCTTATTCTAATATAAAAAAGTAAGATTCTAATTTATAAGTTTAAAAAATTATTTTGAGGTTAATTATATTTTAACGGTTTTCACTTGCTGTACATATTGTATGCTTTTAAAGAAAGTATTCATCATATAATCAATCTAAGTGATATCCAGAAAGTTAGACCAGATTATCCCTTTGCTTGACTTGTGCATTATATATCATATAAACATCTAATGCTTTATACGCTTGTGTATTGCATGTGATGCACAATAATAGAAATCACAAAACGTCTAATAATAAAATAATCTTGTATTATAAAATATAGTTTATTGTGTATTTTCTGCAATAAACAAGCGTTAAAACTTTATATTTGTATATTATTTGGGTATCTAGAAGAGGCAAAGAATGATACTTATTTAAAAACTGTTATATAAAATGTGGTTAATTGTGTATCACATGTGATATAAATGTGTATAAAATATTAGAAGTGTATAACATATGTCATGTATTGGGTGGGCGAAGAATGATACAAAATATGTAAAACAATCTTGTATATAAAACGTAGTTCATTGTATATCACATGTGATGTAAAAATTTATAAATCATTAGAAACATGTATCATACGATTAACACTACATGCGAAGAATGATGTAACACGAAATCACTAAATATCTAATAAAATAATCTTGTAAATAAAATATAGTTTATTGTGTATTTTCTGCTATAAACAAGCGTTAAAACTTTAGATTTGTATATTATTTGGGTATCTAGAACAAGCAAAGAATGATACTTATTTCAAAACTGTTATATAAAATGTGGTTAATTGTGTATCACAAGTGATATAAAAGTGAATGGATCATTTGAAGTTTATATCATGTGTTATGTACAGGACAGGCAACGAAAGATACAAAATATGTAAAATCTTCTTGTATATAAAATGTAGCCCATTGTGTATGAGATGTGATGTACATGTTTACAAATCATTAGAAGCGTATATCATATGATGAACACACTACATGCGAAGAATGATGTAACACAAATTCACGAAATATCTAATAAAAAAATAATCTGGTATATAAAATATAGTTTATTGTTTATTTCCTGCAATAAACAAGCGTTAAAATATTAATTTTTGTATCATTTGGGATATATAGAACATACAATGAATGATACATATTTAAAAGCTGGTATATAAAATGTTGTTGTGCATCACAAGTTATATAAAAGTGTTTAAAACATTAGAAGTGTATAGCACATCTTATTTATAGGGAAGTAAAAGAATGATACAAAATATGTAAAATAATCTTGTATATAAAACGTAGTTCATTGTGTATCACATGTGAAGTAAAAATTTATAAATCATTAGAACCGAATATCATATGATGAACACTGCATTCCAAGAATGATGTAAAACATGTAAAATCATCTTTATATAAAATGTAAATCATTGTGTATCACTTGTGATATAAAAGTGTATAAATCACTAGAAATGTATATCATGCGTGATTTTCAGGAAAAGAGTGATACAAATCATGTACGTGTAAAATCAAATGTGTAAAATCTTGTATAAAATGTAGTTTATTTGCGTATCACATGTGATATAAAAGTGTTTAAAACATTAAAAGTGTTTAGCATATCTTGTTTAGAGGGTGGTCAAAGAATGATACAAAATATGTAAAATAATCTTGTATATAAAACTTAGTGCATTGTGTATCACATGTGATGTAAAAATTTATAAATCATTAGACATGTATATCATATGATGAACACTACATGCAAAGAATGATGTAAAACATGTAGAAACATCTTTAAATAAAATATAAATCGTGTATCACTTCTGATATAAAAGTGTATAAATCACTAGAAATGTATATCATAGTGATACTCAGTGCAGTAAAAAAATGATACAAAATTATATACGTGTAAAATCAAAAGTGTATAAATCAATAGAAATGTATATCATATGTGATATTCAGGGCAGTAAAAGAATGATACAAAATCATGTACGCGTATACGCGTAATATGAAATGTGTAAAATCTTCTATAAAATGTAGATTATTGTATATCACATGTGATATAAAAGCGTATGAATCCTTAGAAGTGAATATCATACATGAAATAAAGTAGACTTTAGCGCACCAACCATATGACATAAATGACATGAAAATTACTAAGAAACTAGAAAAAAATTAAATTATATCTTATTAGGATAGAACATATTATTTTCTAGATTTGATAAAACAAAATCTAGTTGCAAAGAGTAATAATTTTTCATTCCGAAAAATATTAAATCCTCAAGAGTAATTATTTACTCAAGAGTAAGTATTAAGTCCTCAAGAGTAATTTAACGCTAAGCATACTTAGTGTTTTACGCCACGCTTGTGTTTTGAAGCTGCAACTTCTAAAGTGGATCGGAAGCTAGAATCCCACACTCTCTCGCTTTACCGGCCCTGTTAGGTTAAAGAGTGGACTAAAAATAACAACGTGGAAAAAAAAAACAGGGGAAAACATTTTTTTCTCTTCCTGCTTTAAGTCCACGTTGTGCCTTTTTCCACCCCGCTGTTTATGGAATTTCGAAAGTTGATTCCCAATTAATTTACTGTAATATTTTAATTACTGCTTGATTATTGAACCTAGAATTACATTTGCAGGCCCAACCGTAACGTTAACGAATTATAAAATACATTTAAAAGGTTTTATTGCAAAAAATATGTAAAAAACGTTTATTGCATAATCTTGAAATTTCCAAATTTATAACTTGGAATAAAAGAAGGAACATTATCTTTAAAGAATGGGATATTTTTTCCTTATTTTTTGACTTATCAACATTGTTTTTTATTATTATCCTAAATAATTGGAATTATGACCATTTATTTCCTATTATTATTAAATTAGTTCTGCTCAAATTACTTCATTTTTAAACAGTAAGATATTTTTATATAAAGTGAAAATAAGAGATTTCGAAGCACACGTACAATAAAAAAAAGTTTAGTTTTATTTATAGTTTTTTAGTAAACATTAATTATTAGGTATAATTTTTCACATATTTAAATATTTAAAGAGTATTAAAAACATTACAACAAAGGAATAAATTTTTCAAAACAGCTAAAATGTTAAAAAATTTAAATACGAAATGATACAGACATTCCCGTATATAATAATAGTCTAAGTTATATGCCCATCTGTCCCCGAATTTATGAAGCGTTGGACCTGGAAGGAACCTATATATTGGATTCTTAATGACTTAGAGTTGGCCAAATTCAAAGCGAGTAAAGTTTATCTACTCCTAAACTATCTATCCGATTCTAAAATAAATTGGTATAAATATGGTTCATATCACAGCAAAAAATACTCTCTTCTTTAAAACGTTTGACATCCACCCCTTTCCCCCTTTTCGAGCGTTTAATGCTATTATTTCAAAACTTATTTTCCACGGTTAAGAGCAGGTGATCAATTTTAACACATAATAAATAAGTAAAAATAACATTTCTAGCATTATGACGTCATTTCTTTAACCAACTCATTTAATCATTTTAAATTATTTAAATATCGTCTGCATTATTTTCATACGTTTTATCACTGAACTTAGATATGACGTAAATAATTTTCTTTTCTATTTGGCTTGAATAATAGGTCCAAATGTGATAATTTTAAATTTAGTCAACGATTATTTTTTGTTGCAATGAAAATTTTATCACCAGTATTAACAAATTCTATCTACCACCAGGGTGTAGTAGAAATGATAGTTTCATTCTTTTACTTCCATTAATTACTGTGTCAAAAAAGTGGGAAGAACTCAAAGAGAATTTTGATGTAGCTAAGAAAACTTTGAATTATCTTTCAAAATGAATTTAACGTCATTCTAAATTGCATTCACAGTATGGGAGACTATAGAGTAGTATGAAGATAAACAAATTATTGAGCGTGTACTAGATAATTTACAAAAACAAAAAAACAAACCATTTTTTACGTGCGTCAAAGAGCACTTTACAGTTCTGGAAAATTAGAACATTTACTGATCCTGCCATATGACGGTTTATATGCTAGTGAAATATTAAAATGTATCCCCTTAAAATTAGTTTATCGAATGATTTAATGCGAAAATCTATTATTTAAATAAAAACAAACAATAAGAATAAATCTAATAAAATTATTACTTGGTTATTTAAATGCAATTACCAATTTGTCGATCAAAAACAAAGATTGTCATAACTTCTATTCAATATATAGTAAAAACGAAAGACAATTGTTTTAGAAAACTAACATTATAAACTTTTAAATAAATCGATAAATGAAATTCCCAATTTTCCATTGAAAATCGTCATTTAAACGAACTAGGATACTGTTAACGTGTTTGGAGTGATTTTCCTAGACATGATTTCGAATTACTTTTACACGAATAAATCTCCATTTTTATCAAACGCCAATCCATTACGTTGCCATTCAAGTAAACCACAAAAGATACATTTTCACAGATAAACCAATGATATTAATTGAACGTTATTAAGGTATTGCATAAGGAGGCGACAAGACAAATTGAATCGATTTACTCCAAAACCATTGATTAAACATTATTGTACGCTTTATACATTGAATTCACATTGAAATTTAACGTTTCTTTCGTTTAAAATCTCCCTTCATTGAAAGTCCCGGAAATTCGCATCTCTATTAAAGCAGAAGCTTGCTTTTATTTGGTGGAATTCTCGAAACGCGTGAAGGCATTCTGAAAAGAACTTCCGTAGTATTTTAATGGAGGGAATCTTTAAGGAATAATGTATCTTTCATTACAAGTTCTAATTGAATTTGTAAAGTTCTTATGAATGAGATAGTCAGTCATAGAATTTTATCGTTTTGAGAAGGACTTTTAAATGACGCATTGGTAGTACAGTGAAAAGAAGTTTAAAAGCTTTTTGTGCATTTTTGAATGTATAAATTTTAATATACCCTTTATATATTATTTTTGTTTGTTTATTTTTAATTGAATTTGATCGATTATAGTTTAGAAACCATTAAAATATGTAATTATGTTTTTTAATTTGTTTTCGGTTATTTTGTTTCGTTTAATTTGTACTTGTATATAAAACCACGCTGAAAGTTTCCCAATA
The DNA here is from genome assembly GCA_032207245.1 of Pardosa pseudoannulata. NCBI lineage: Eukaryota > Metazoa > Arthropoda > Arachnida > Araneae > Lycosidae > Pardosa > Pardosa pseudoannulata. Next base: position 75,909,672 of record CM063497.1, on the reverse strand, counting down.
TTTTATCCTTTAAGGTAAACGTAATTAGCCGTGCAATTGCGCAAAACGAATTTATCTAATGACAATGCGAAAAATATTATTAAATAAAAATAGAAATTCTACGATAACGAATAATATAAAAAATATTACTTGGTTATTTCAATGCAATTACCAATTTGTCGATCAAAAACAAAGATTGTCATAACTTCTATTCAATAGATAGTAAAAACGAAAGAAAATTGTTTTAGAAAACTAACATTATGATCTTTTAAATAAATCGATAAATGAAATTCCCAATTTTCAATTGAAAACCGTCATTTAAACTTGCTAGTATATTGTAAACGTGTTTGGAGTGATTTTCTTAAATATGATTTCGAATTACTTTTACACGAATAAATCTCCATTCTTATCAGACGCCAATCCATTACGTTGCCATTCAAGTAAACCACAAAAGATACATTTTCACAGATAAACCAATGATATTAATTGAACGTTATTTATGTATTGCATAAGGAGGCGACAAGACAAATTGAATCGATTTACTCCAAAACCATTGATTAAACATTATTGTACGCTTTATACATTGAATTCACATTGAAATTTAGCTTTTCTTTCGTTTAAAATCTTCCTTCATTGAAAGTCTCGGAAATTCGCAACTCTATCAAAGCAAAAGCTTGCTTTTATTTGGTGGAATTCTCGGAACGCGTGAAGACATTCTGAAAAGAACTTCCGTAGTATTTTAATGAAGGGAATCTTTAAGGAATAATGTATCTTTAATTACAAGTTCTAATTGAATTTGTAAAGTTCTTATGAATGGGATAGTCAGCCATAGAACGCTATCGTTTTGAGATGTACTTTTAAATGATACGTAGGTAGTACAGTGAAAAGAATAAATTTAAAAGCTACTTGTCCATTGTTGAATGCATGAATTTTAATGTACTTGTTGCCAATAAATATATCTCTAAAAGTGTGAGTTCTTTTTACATTTTTAATAGGGAAACTTACTTTCTGGATGCGCGTCGTGTTTCTCCTTTGTATGTAGTTGTTAAATTTTAAAACCACGCTGATGCTTCTGACAGAAATACCTGAATTTTGAAATGTCTGCATTAGGTGACAAAACTAGAATGAATGAATGAAAAAAATATAGCGATAATTATAAATATAAAAAATATAGCGAATATTTTTTCTGATGTCTCCATTGGAATAAAATTATATTTCTCTTTCAAAAAATTTTTCTTTTGATAATTTTGATAACTTACCAATTTTATTTTCATGTAAAATAAAAAGTTGTTAATATACCGCATAAATATGTTAAGCCATAAATATGGTTTATTAGCCTTAATGTGGTACTCTAGCACTCTAAATTAAGCCAAATAGTTTTACAAAATAATTAATGAATAGTATGGATAAATGTTTATTTTTCTTGGCTCTCAAACGATAAAAGTTCTTTAATTAAATAAAACATCATTTTAAAAATTAGTATTAAAAGATAAAACAGATGCTTTTATTTGGTGGAATTTTTGGAACACGTAAAGACATTCTCAAAAGAACTTTCGTAGTATTTTAATGAAGGGAATCTTTAAGGAATAATGTATCTTTAATTACAAGTTCTAATTGAATTTGTAAAGTTCTTATGAATGAGATAGTCAGTCATAGAATTTTATCTTTTTGAGATGGACTTTTAAATGACGCGTTGGTAGTACAGTGAAAAGAAGTTTGAAAGCTACTTGTGCATTGTTGAATGTATAAATTTTAATTTACCCTTTATATATTATTTTTGTTTGTTTATTTTTAATTGAATTTGATCTATTATAGTTTAGAAACCATTAAAATATGTAATTATGTTTTTTAATTTGTTTTCGGTTATTTTGTTTCGTTTAATTTGTACTTGTATATAAGAAGCGCAACCAGAAAGTTTCCCAATATTTTACCCTTTAAGGTAAACGTAATTAGCCGTGCCAATTGCGCAAAACGAATTTATCTAATGACTTAATGCGAAAATCTATTATTAAAATAAAAATTGAAATTCTACGATATTTTTACGAATGAATATAATAAAACTATTACTTGGTTATTTCAATGCAATTACCAATTTGTCGATCAAAAACAAAGATTGTCATAACTTCTATTCAATAGATAGTAAAAACGAAAGAAAATTGTTTTAGAAAACTAACATTATGATCTTTTAAATAAATCGATAAATGAAATTCCGAATTTTCCATTAAAAACCGTCATTTAAACGAACTAGGATACTGTAAAATTGTTTGGAGTGATTTTCCTAAACATGATTTCGAATTACTTTTACACGAATAAATCTCCATTCTTATCAGACGCCAATCCATTACGTTGCCATTCAAGTAAACCACAAAAGATACATTTTCACAGATAAACCAATGATATTAATTGAACGTTATTAAGGTATTGCATAAGGAGGCGACAAGACAAATTGAATCGATTTACTCCAAAACCATTGATTAAACATGATTGTACGCTTTATACATTGAATTCACATTAAAATTTAGAGTTTCTTTCGTTTAAAATCTTCCTCCATTGAAAGTCCCGGAAATTCGCATATCTGTCAAAGCAGAAGCTTGCTTTTATTTGGTGGAATTCTCGGAACACGTGAAGACATTCTCAAAAGAACTTTCGTAGTATTTTAATGAAGGGAATCTTTAAGGAATAATGTATCTTTAATTACAAGTTCTAATTGAATTTCTAAAGTTCTTATGAATGAGATAGTCATATAAATTTATCTTTTTGAGATGGACTTTTAAATGACGCGTTGGTAGTACAGTGAAAAGAAGTTTGAAAGCTACTTGGGCATTATTGAATTCATAAATTTTAATATACCCTTTATATATTATTTGTGTTCGTTTATTTTTAATTGAATTTGATCGATTATAGTTTAGAAACCATTAAAATATGTAATTATGTTTTTAATTTGTTTTCGGTTATTTTGTTTTAATTTGTACTTGTATATACGAGGCGCAACCAGAAAGTTTCCCAATGTTTTACCCTTTAAGGTAAACGTAATTAGCCGTGTCAGTTGGGCAAAACGAATTTATCTAATGACTTAATGCGAAAATCTATTAAAATAAAAATTGAAATTCTACGATATTTTTACGAATAAATCTAATAAAATTATTACTTGGTTATTTCAATGCAATTACCAATTTGTTGATCAAAAACAAAGATTTCTTAACTGCTATTCAATAGATGGTAAAAACGAAAGAAAATTGTTTTAGAAAACTAACATTATGATCGTTAAAATAAATCGATAAATGAAATTCCGAATTTTCCATTAAAAACCGTCATTTAAACGAACTAGGATACTGTAAAATTGTTTGGAGTGATTTTCCTAAACATGATTTCGAATTACTTTTACACGAATAAATCTCCATTCTTATCAGACGCCAATCCATTACGTTGCCATTCAAGTAAACCACAAAAGATACATTTTCACAGATAAACCAATGATATTAATTGAACGTTATTAAGGTATTGCATAAGGAGGCGACAAGACAAATTGAATCGATTTACTCCAAAACCATTGATTAAACATTATTGTACGCTTTATACATTGAATTCACATTGAAATTTAGCTTTTCTTTCATTTAAATCTTCCTTCATTGAAAGTCCCAGAAATTCGCAAATCTATCAAAGCAGAAGCTTGCTTTTATTTGGTGGAATTCTCGGAACGCGTGAAGACATTCTCAAAAGAACTTTCGTAGTATTTTAATGGAGGGAATCTTTAAGGAATAATGTATCTTTCATTACAAGTTCTAATTGAATTTGTAAAGTTCTTATGAATGAGATAGTCAGTCATAGAATTTTATCGTTTTGAGAAGGACTTTTAAATGATGCGTTGGTAGTACAGTGAAAAGAAGTTTGAAAGCTACTTGGGCATTATTGAATTCATAAATTTTAATTTACCCTTTATATATTATTTGTGTTCGTTTATTTTTAATTGAATTTGATCGATTATAGTTTAGAAACCATTAAAATATGTAATTATGTTTTTTAATTTGTTTTCGGTTATTTTGTTTGTTTAATTTGTACTTGTATATACGAGACGCATCCAGAAAGTAAATTTTCCTGTGCTTTACCCTTTAAGGTAAACGTAATTAGACGTGTCAATTGCGTATGCATAACAAATCTATGATGTATGAATAATATGTCAGATGAACAGTTTCCAACTATTGCCAGTAGCGTATTAGCTGTGGTCCGAAATGGAAACTCTAATTCCTTTTCTTGCTGTATGTAAGGTTAGGTCGGTGATCTTGAATGCACAAAGCATTATGCCAATTGAAATTCATCGTCAGCTCTGTTAGATCTGTGAGCCAAAACTGACATCCGAACACAAAATTCAACGGTTAGAAGCAGCACTGACATTTCTCTTACGGTATCACGATGATGGCGACGAGTACCTAGACAGGATCGTCACGTGCAATGAGACTTGAATTGCTTTTATTTGGTGGAATTTTCGGAACGCTTGAAGACATTCTCAAAAGAACTTAAGTAGTATTTTAATGAAGGGAATTTTTAAGGAATAATGTATCTATAATTACAATTCTAATTGAATTTGTAAAGTTCTTATGAATGAGAAAGTCAGTCAGAGAATGGTATCGTTTTGAAATGTACTTTTAAATGACGCTTTGGTAATACAGTGTATAGAAGAAGTT
>CM063497.1:75885011-75892511 GCA_032207245.1 Pardosa pseudoannulata | reverse complement strand
AGTATAACACTTGTTCAGAAAGTGAAAACAGTTTCTAATTTCTATACAACAACGGAAAGGGTTTTTTTTTTACTACAAATAAATAAATAAATAAATAAATAAAACACGTTCATTTTGTCTACCGTACCACAATCCACGGCTCTACTGCATTACTACTTACTACTGTATTTTATTTTAATTCTTATATTATTAAAAATCACAATTGAGTAAAATGCATAAAAACTGCGATTGATATGAATTCAACTGCTCTCAATAGATGGGAAAATTATACTAAACAACAGCTCCGCATTTTCGGTACAAAAAACAAGCGAAGCGTTATCGTGCTTCTCCGCATTTTTGGCGTATAACAAGCGGAGAGGGATTCAAACGGTTAATACCAAAAGACAGTCATTACATCCTAAAATATAGAATATTGGTTTAGCATCAAATGCATTACCAACGAAAAGTGTTGATTCACATCCGAATTCAACTTTACGAATAACTTTCTAACTATATACACTTTAAATTATATGAGAGCCATCTTCTGTTTGGTAGAGATTTGACAAGTCGTCAGTTTCCTTTTCCCTGTTACATAATCAGCTGTCCCAGATGTCTAGTCTGAGAAAGTGCTTCATACATCACTCGCAGAATAGTATCCTGTTTGAAACGAAAAATTTCACAAACAGAATAATAAATTGTTTTCGGCGATATAAACGTATTGGACATTAGTTTTATGTCGCTTTCAAATAAAATTGACAGGTTTATCTCTGCTTTATCTGTCCACGCTGCTTAAAGTGTATAAAACCTATATTTGTGCTTTTATAGCTTTGGTGATTTATTGAGGGAATATTGTGCCTTTTTGAGAATTAAATTGTTTCTTATAACAGAATTTATTCAATTAATCACAATACAGTTTTCGGATGCTTTATGAATGAATTTTTTGCAACTTCTTTATAATTCTCTATACTTAAAAATTTATTTTTCTCATTTTCAAGTAGGTTTTTAAATATTTTTAACAGTCTGTCACTGGAACGCGGGTCACGTAAAAATACGTATTTAATAGATTAGTGGTGGATACCGTCTAACCACCACAAATTTAATAAATATGTATAGTTATATTTCACTACTGAAAACCTACTTAATAAAAAGAAACACAAAGATATTACTGTATAAGGTATTGATCAAGTCAGTTTTGACTTATGCCTCGGAGACTTGGACCCTAACAAGAAAAGAAGAGAGGATGTTGGCAACCTTCGAAAGGAAGATCCTGCGAACCATCTTTGGTGCTGTCTTTGAAAATAACAACTGGAGAAAAAGATATAATTTTGAATTATATAAGATCTTTAACAGTGATGATGTTATCAAATCTATAAAGCTGAATAGAATGAGATGGGCAGGGCATGTAATGAGAATGAGCCCAGAACGAACAACTTTGAGGGTTTTTAATGCACTCCCTTCCAATAAAAGACCAAAAGGAAGGCCTAAGAAACGGTGGAAAGACTGTGTGGATGAAGATTTTGCCATCTTAAAGGTAAAGAACTGGAGATCAATTGCTGGGAGAAGGGCAGATTGGGAAAAGCTTCTAAGGAAGGCCCAGGACCACAAAGGGCTGTCGTGCCAATGCTGATGATGGTGATAGTTATATGTGTGACATTATATGCTTGTTGTTTGCTTTGCTATGCAACGTTTTGCATTTTTTCTTTCCACAAGTTATGATTGTCGAGTTATTCGGTCTTTTGTTGCGTTATTTCGTCTTCAATCGAATTCCTAGCTCCAGAACGTACAAGTCGTGTTTTATCAATTCGAACCTTGGTTTTTTATTGTTGAATACAAAATTGATAAAATGAGCCGTTTGTGACAAAGATAGTGATGAAGAAATATGCTTTGACAGATAATCGGATTTTAATTTTAAAAATCGTTTATTATTGTGATTTCATTAAAATATTGTTTCTTATTGTTAAGTAATCATACAGTATATATTAACCATTTAAATCGCACGATTAAAAATTCTTTCAGATTTAACGTAATTAGGTTAGGATTATGTTTTAAACATTGTATGTGAATTTTATAAATAGGAACCATATAAAAACAAATTTTTCATTCCCTTGGAGGCGGGAAATTTTTTTTATGAGGGGAGGAATAATTTTGATTTTTTTTCCTTTTACAACATGAAAGAAAGAGTTCTTTTAAATTAATTATATTGGAAGAACACTGTATAATTATCATAAAAAATAATGTAACAAATAGATAACTACACAATTCTTCAGGGTAGGTGTTTTTACTTGAAGTCATAAGGTTTGGAATGGAGTGCTAGGATCTACGTTTTGCAACACGAGGGCTAATGAAATCGGGATTAGATATTAACATAGAAACTTATAAGAACTGCTGAACATTATAAGAAAACGAGAAGAAAACTAAAACCTCATATAAGATATCAGCTATAGCTTAAATCCGAAGATTAGGCTAAACATCCATGTCATAATGGGATTAAAAAACGGACCGCAGATTCAGCACCCTAACCATCGGCACGTTAGGCTTGAAGTCATAAGGAGAAAAATCAAATTCGAGATTTTTCTTTTGAGCAATTTTAAACTACTATATTTCAATGGGAAATATAAATTATGCAAAATTATATTATCTATTACTACATTAGAGTCAATAACACAGAAAATCGAAAAAAAAACCCAAACATTTTGCTGTTTTTAAAAAAGAGAGAAAAATGTCTTATTAGGTTGTTTCGCTGTGAAACCACTGCCCGTTAAAGGGTTAAAGTGTAAAATAAAGAAAAAAAGTTTCGTTCATAAAAATAAAGTAGTTTTCGATTTACTGCGGTTTTTCTGAATAAATAAAGTTTTGCGTAATTCACGAAATAACGCCATTTACAAGGGTAAGTTGGCGGTGAAGTATATAAGCATGCCAAGTGTTAAACTAAATCAAACGGAAAATTAAGAAATTATTTACAAGATAAATTTTCAATGACAATTTCATTTTACCAATTCCATAATAATTTACCTTTTTAACTTACTTTAAATGTTTTTAGAACTCATTAAAAAATAAACTTTAAGGCATAGCAGATTTTTCTTATATATATCCTTCGAAACACTGCTGCGTTAAAAACGCCATTTTGCATAAAATCAAACCTGTTGAGCTGCAGACTATAATTTTGAATTTTAAAAACATAGTACCATTGCAGTTATTTATTTTTAAACTAAAGATTTTTTATACCGCTAATCAAAATCATCAGAAAAATATTCGAACAGCCTCTGTAATTCATTCTAATAGCTAATTTATGTATCAATATAATATAAAATATCCTACACAAATTAAAAATATTTTCCTAAGTAATCTCTGGAGTTAAATTTCTAAAAATAATTTTCATAAAGTAACTATTAAAAGAAAAACAAAATGTATACACTAAGTGAGAAAATAAAAATCCTTTTACTTGCAAATTAACTTATGAAATTTGAAAATAAGAAACTACTATTTCCTATTAAACAGTAGCTGATAATCTTTTTTATTCTGTGAACGTCAATTATGCTTATTAAAGGTGATATATTACATAACATAAAGGGCATTTTTAAATTTCCAACTTTCTAATATTATATAATTTTTCAAATATATGGTGATAGATATTATTAAAGTTACAAGTATACATAATGAATGAGAAATTTATCTTTGGGTTTTAAAGTTTATTTCCTAATATAAATAATTCAAAGTTTTTTTTATGTAAGACAAATTAAAACATTTCATTTGGTATACATGGTTTAAGTATTCGTTTCTTCCATATACTTTGCTCCTAAAATTATTTTCTCTTATTTATAAATTATTAAAAATTATTTTTTAAATTACTTAATCATTTCTTTTACAATTATTAAAAAATTAATATTAATTATTTTTTTATAAATTTATTTTAATTTTTTTATTAATAAAAATTAATTTTTAATTTAGAGGTTTATTAAAATACTAAAAGAACAGTTATTATATTGTAATCAATCTAAAAAAACTGTTACTTGAAGACATTAAATATGGAAAGGCCGAATAATAGCTGAATAGTAGAGGTACAGGAGTTCGTAGATTGTTATTCCGCTATTGGCAAGGATGCACTTAGCCTTTCGGAAACGGCTTTAAGCAGTAGAACCCGGCTTCATTAGCCTTCATATTGGAAAATCGTAAAACGTTGCTCACGAAAACATCCCAAATCTAAACCTTGAAAAGTACTTTGTCGTTAAGCATGAATCATTAGAAGGATGTAAGTTTATAATCTTGGCTTAAAATTCCTTTAATTTGAAATAAGAACCAGAAAGAGTATCACAAAGAAAAAAAAATTAATTTTAATATAACAAAAAAATTTAAAATCTAACGATTTTCTTGAAAGTATAAAAAAATGTTGATTTTTTTGAATATTTTAATTTTTTTTTCTCTAGATATTAGGATAGCTATTAATGATAATTGATAAGAAGGATTAAAGTGATAAGAAGGAGAATAAAGTTAATATAAGACATATATGAAATTATTGTTATAATAAATTAATGTTAATATAAGCATATAATATATGTATTATTAATTATTATGTAAAGTTATTATTATAAATTATTATGTTATTATGTTATATGTTATTATTATTATAGTTATTATGAGTTATTTATTATGTATAATATTAGTATATTATAAATTCATTAAACAGTATAAAAATCAGTACTTTAAATTTTCCTTAAATATATATATATATTATATATATATATATATATATTTGTATATATATATATTTAAATATATAATAAATATATATTTATATATATATAATATATATAAATATGTGTGTATAATATATATGTATAATATATATGTGTGTTGTATGCATATATATGTATATATGTGTGGTGTATGCATATATCTATATATGTGTATGTATCTATATAATATATGCATATATATGTATATGTGTGTATGCATATATATGTATATATATGTATGTGTGTGTATGCATATATATGTATATATATGTGTGTGTATATATATGTATATATGTCTGTGTGTGTCTATGCATATATATGTATATATATGTATGTGTGTATGCATATATATGTATATATATGTATATGTATGAATGCGTGTAAATACATGTATATATATATATGTATGTATATATGTATATATATATGTGTGTGTTTGTGTGTGTATGTGTATATATATATATATATATGTGTGTGTTTGTGTGTGTATATATATATATATATATATATATATATATATATATATATATATATATAATATTACTAAAGTAAAATGACTAGGATTGTTAAAAGAAAATACTGGTTTCCTCTCCTAAATAATACTTTAAAAAGAAATCCAATTTCTCTATATTTCTTATATTTAAAAAAAATAGTTCATGCTGTCCCATGTCTCGCAGGGATTTGACAGGTTTACTGGTTCTTTTTCCGTAATGCGTAAATAGCTGACAGCAGTTGTCTCGTCTGAGGAAGTGCTTCATATATCACAGAGAAAACAGTAGACTTCTTGCATCGGGAAATTTCATACAGAATAATAAATGGTGTCTCGTCCATATCTAAGAATTGGACATTATGCCAAGTTTTTAGCATGTACGCAGTGAATTTTCTTCATTTATACACAAAGTTTTTAAATTATATTGTGTCTACCTGGAATATTTAAACACAACAAACATTGTAGTAACACTAGTTATAGGTATGTTTTTCTTTAAATTCTTCCAAGAGGCAAGATTACCGTATATTCATAAAAAAACTATACACTTCTGCTTGTAAATTTTGCTTAAATTTGTGTTTATTTATAAATTAACACACACACATACATACATATATATACATAAATATATATACATATATATACATACATATATATATACATATACATATATATATATATACATATACATACATATATATAGATATACATACATGTATATATACATATATATATATATATATATATATATATATATATATATATATATACATATATATATACATACATACATACATACATACATACATACATACATACAGTAAAACCTCCAAATTTGACCACCTCTCTATGTTGACCGAAAATTATTAGTTTCAATGGTTACAACGCATTTTCAATAGCGATTTACCTCTCTGTTGACCACCTCCGTAAGTTGTATATTGACCAATTTTTAAGATGTCTTGCTCTCTGTAACTTGACCACTAATGTTTTCTTGAATTAAATTTTTTCTCCCGCTGTCCTCCACCTGGTTTTCGGGAATTTATTAGTTAATCGGATTATGTGAGCAACACTCGCGATCCCCCCTCTTTGGTGCTACATTCATTGTTCACTTCCAGTATGGTACTATGGGAGGGAAATACCAGAGATTAAAGAGCCTTTTGTTAAGGATAAATGATAATCTAGCCCCTTGAATGCTTTCATTTCTTGGATTGGCTATAATTGCTGAAATGTGTCGAAAAAGTTCAGGAGAGTGGGGTATGTGTGTAGTGGTTTAGCATTGAATGAACTACGCAGAATTGGAAAACAATGTGGATCATTCACATGTGAAACGCGTTCTGTTCTTTTTTTCTGGACATCGAGTCGTGGCAGTACCAGTCCTTTATTTGAAAATTTTTATTAAAAATGGTGCAAAGAAAAGCTCTAAGAAACTTAAATTAAAAGAAAATGTGGAACGTCTTAATTTTCTGGAAAGCAGCAGCCAAAGAAGGACAGGAGAAAATTTTGGTGTGAGTAAGACAACATTTGTGAGCAACATTTTAAAACGCAACGAAGAATATCTGAAAAGATATTCTTCCCAAAACAGGGAACTTCAAAGAAAAAGGAGAAAAACGTGTCTCGACGCTGTGAATGAAGCCACATTTCGTTGGTTTATAGAGATGAGATCAATTAATGCAAGAATATCGGAGCCTATGCTTCAGGAAGTAGCAGAAACATTTGCAAAATAATTCGAAAATGAGGACTATCAAGAGTCAGCAGGTTGGTTTTGAAAAATTCAAACTACGATAAGAGATTTCTCAAAAAGTTTTGTGTGGGGAATCGAATGAGGTTTCAACTGAAGTGGTGGAGACGTATATTGAAAAACTACCAGAGTTTGCTAAAGGTTTTAAAGATGAGGACATCTTTAATGCTGCTGAATGTGATCTCTTCTTTAAAACAATACCTGATAGAAGTCTAGTAATGAAGGGTAACTCTTGCAAAAGAGGAAAACTTTCAAAACAGTGTTTTACTGTTCTTCTATGTGCTAGTATGACTGGAGAAAAATTAAAGCCTATGGTGATCGGTAAAACCACAAAAGACTGTGCATTTAAAAATGTAAAACCTGATTACCTTCCTGTTTTTTGGAGAGCGAATAAATCCGCTTGGATGACCAGTGCTTTATTCGAAGAGTGGGTTAGAGGAATTGACGGAGAAATGAGGAAAAAGAAAAGGTCTATTCTACTTACCGTGGATAACTGCCCCAGCTACCCAAAAGTGAATAATCTCACAAATATGAAGCTAAATTTTTGCCTCCAAACACAATTT
>CM063497.1:75860011-75872511 GCA_032207245.1 Pardosa pseudoannulata | reverse complement strand
CTCTATTAATGAAATATTCATAAGTAATTTATAAAACTCCTCTTGTTCCTCAGTGGTTTGATATGAATGAAAAAGGAAAATTTTTAATGCACCTTATTTTCTATACGAAAACAATGGATTTGAATAATGCGGGCACATCGGTAAACTTATTGCTTTTTTTTAACAAGGATAAAGTAAGAAAAAAAATCATTTTTTGATTTATTTATCTAATTAAAGAATATTAATTATGAGAAAAAGTGTAATTTAGAGTTTCGAAGGAATGTAGGGCGAAATAGTAAATTAATTATCCGTGAATTGATGAAAAAAATTTCAATTAACTCTACTTGGGTAAATAGCTTTTTCTGTATGACATTTATGAAAAAATATTAAATTTGATAACTAAAAATGGGATTAATTAAGAATTGTTATTCACGGTTAATTGTATTTTATTAAAAACATTACATGCATAATTGAGAAAATAAAGATTTACATGTTTAATGAAATTATTATCTAAATAGAGAGAGGGAACATGAGAGAGATTGTGTATGTATTATTAAAAAAATACATGCATAATTGAGAAAATAAAGATTTACATGTTTAATGAAATTATTATCTAAATAAAGACAGGGAACATGAGAGAGATTGTGTGTGCATGTATTATTAAAAAAATTACATTCATAATGGAGAAAATGAAGATTTATATGTTTAATGAAATTATTATCTAAATAGAGGGAACATGAGAGAGATTGTGTATGTATTATTAAAAATATTACATGCATAATTGAGAAAATAAAGATTTACATGTTTAATGAAATTATTATCTAAATAGAGAGAGGGAACATGAGAGAGATTGTGTATGTATTATTAAAAAAATACATGCATAATTGAGAAAATAAAGATTTACATGTTTAACGAAATTATTATCTAAATAGAGGGACAATGAGAGAGATTGTGTATGGATTATTAAAAAATATTACATATATAATTGAGAAAATAAAGATTTACATGTTTAATGAAATTATTATCTAAATAGAGGGAACACGAGAGAGATTGTGTATGTATTATTAAAAATAATTACATGAATAATTGAGAAAATAAAGATTTACATGTTTAATGAAATTATTATCTAAATAGAGGAAACATGAGAGAGATTGTGTGTGTATGTAATATTAAAACAATTACATGCATAATTGAGAAAATAAAGATTTACATGTTTAATGAAATTATTATCTAAATAGAGGGAACATGAGAGAGATTGTGTATGTATTATTAAAAAAATTACATGCATAATTGAGAAAATAAAGATTTACATGTTTAATGAAATTATTATCTAAATAGATGGAACATGAGAGAGATTGTGTGTGTATGTAATATTAAAACAATTACATGCATGATTGAAAAAATTAAGATTTACATGTTTAATGAAATTATTATCTAAATAGAGGGAACATGAGAGAGATTGTGTATGTGTTATAAAACAAATTACATGCATAATTGAGAAAATAAAGATTTACATGTTTAATGAATTTATTATCTAAATAGAGGGAACATGAGAGAGATTGTGTATGTATTAATAAAAAAATACATGCATAATTAAGAAATTAAAGATTTACATGTTTAATGAAATTATTAAATAGAGAATTGAACATGAGAGAGACTGTGTGTGTATGTATTTTCATATCTATATGTTTATACCAACTGTATATAACATATGATTATTTCTATATTTTAATATGTATTTGTCAAAAATACATTTACATGTAAAATTAACATAACAAGAACAAGCATTAAATTGAAAACAAAATATGTCGTTATCTAATAAATATTATATTTATCGAGATATATTTAGAAAAACACATTACTTATCTACAAAGAAAAGATATAATGAAAGATATGGCTGTTTCCAGAAATTATGAACAAATAAATAAAAAAGACATCCACAGAATGGACGATGTTATGCAATATTCAAGAACCTGTTGTAGCGTTGTCCAGTCACGTTAGGTTCTGCAATTACTGAGAACGGTTAGACTTTGCCCGGAGGTCAGAATGATTCCATTTCTGTTCGAAATGGTCACGAATGTTCTAGTTATGAACTGTGGACTCCTATTCCTTAGTTAATAAACGACTTGAATTAAAGAACAAAAGTTTTATACTACTTGAGTTTTCTTTATTTTACGGAAAATATGTCCAACAATATGTTACGGAAAAATTATTATTATAATTATTCAATTTATGAATATAAATTTCTTTAAATTTAGATATCGGATAGATAATTTACAGAATTATTAGAAAAATTCTAATTCTATCTGAATAGTGAATTTTAATTTGGATAGGTACTGTACAAAAGTATTAGAAAAAGTCTATCTGAATAGTGTATATTAATATAGATAGATACTGTAAGATTTATTAGAAAAATTCTAATTTTATCTGAATAGTGTATTTTTAATTTATATAGATAACATACAGAATTATTGGAAAATTTTAATTTTATCTAATTAATGTACTTTAATTTGGATAGATAATGTACAGAATTATTAAAAAATTTTAATTTTATCTGAATAGTGTATTTTAATTTATATAGATAAAATACAGAATTATTGGAAAATTTTAATTTTATCTAAATAATGCATTTTAACTTGGATAGATAATGTACATAATTATTAGAAAATTTAAATTTTATCTGAATAGTGTATTTTAATTTATATAGATAGCATACATAATTATTGGAAAATTTTTAATTTTATCTAAATAATGTATTTTAATTTGGATAGATAATGTACATAATTAGAAAATTTTAATTTTATCTGAATAGTGTATTTTAATGTTCATAGATACTGTACAGTATTATTATAATAACTTTTATTTTATCTGAATAGTCTACTTCAGTGTTTCTCAACCTTTTAGTATTCACGGCCCAATTTTCAATCATAATTTTCATCGCGCCCCCCTCCCCACCGCGTACAATAAAATGTATACAATAATAATGTATTTTGAGCATTATGGCGCTAAACCTGCACTACAACCTTAATTTTAAACTTTGCAAATTACCAAGAATACGGAAATTTATTGACATTTTGCAACACTGATACTCAGCATTGAAAAAAACAATAATCCTATGCCTTTTTATTGCTCTTGCGTCCCGCCATGTCGGGCATTCTCACGGTTTCGCGAGAAGTTTCGATTTGTCTGGAATTTGTCTGGTCAGCTTAAAAGTTAAGTTAGGAGCGTGCGCAGATGTGAACAAATGTTTTCTCATAGGGAGAAGGAGAAAGTTCTATGACGCCAATTTCAATTCCAGACAATCTCATTCGAGTCGATCCTTCTTATCGCTATTGAATCTATTCTTAATGTGTATGTTATATATATTTTCGTGTAATTGCAATTCACGGTATTAAATATTCACGGCAGCAGACTTATGCAGAATCATGGATAAATTTTTAAGCGGGCGTAAGCGAGCATTAGACGATAGACAAGCATCAACAAGTACACAGACGAGCGTGGTTCCGAAAATAAAATCAAGAAAATATTCTCAAGAATACTTAAATTTTGGGTTCACTAGTACTGAAGTAAATGAAGAAGAAAGGCCCCTGTGTATCATTTGCTCAAAAATGTTGGCGGCAGACAGCATGAAACCTAATAAACTTAAACGACATTTGGAAACGCTTCATAGTGAGTACGTAAACAAACCCAGAGAATTCTTCGAATTAAAATTAAAATCATATGAAAAGCAAAAATCATTGTTTAAAAAAACTTTGTCTGTGAATGAAAAAGCTTTAATTGCCTCTTACAAACTTTCATATAAAATAGCCAGATGTAAAAAGCCTCACACCATTGGTGAAGAGCTTATTTTGCCAGCCGCAATTGAGATTGTAGAAATTATGTTTGGAGATAATTTTGCAAAACAATTGCAGTCTATACCTGTTTCAAATGATACTGTTGCCCGTCGAATTGCTGATATAGCTGAAGATGTAGAGTGTCAGCTTTTGTCGAAGTTGCGTGACAAATTGTTTTCAATACAACTCGATGAGGCAACAGATAGTAATAAAGATGCTCATTTCATTGCCTATGTTAGATTTTGTGATGATTTGTCAGTAGTAGAAGAATTACTTTTCTGCAAACCAATAGAACTCAAAGCAACAGCACTCGCATTATTTGCTATCTTAAATGATTTTATGAACGAGGCAAACATAGAATGGAAAAATTGCGTCGGAATATGCACCGATGGTGCTCGTTCTATGTCCGGAAGATTCCAAAGTATTCAAGCACTTGTGAAACAAAAATCGCCACAGTGCGTCTGGACACATTGCATGATCCACAGAGAAGCTTTGGCTTCCAAAGAAATGAGTCCTGGTTTGAATATTGTGTTAACTACGGTTGTAACCGTAGTAAATTATATAAAAATGAGACCCCTGAAATCAAGAATCTTTTCCGCACTTTGTAAAGACATGGGTGCAGTACATTCAGCGTTACTATTTTATTGCGAGGCAAGATGGTTATCACGAGGGAAATTTTTGCAACGTGTTTATGAATTAAAAGAAGAAATCGCCGTTTTCCTAGAAGAGGAAAACAGACCGGAAGCTGAGAATTTTCGCGATAGTTTATTTGTGATGAAATTGAGCTACATGGTCGACATATTCGAGAAATTAAATAACTTGAATCTTCATCTGCAAGGAGCAAATACACATATATTGGATACGAGTGATAAAGTTAATGCTTTTTGTAGGAAATTGGAATTGTGGAGCAGAAATTTAAAGCAAGAAAACTTAACAATGTTTGCAAATTTGAATGATTGTATTAAAACTTACAAGGCTGAAGAACAACATGTAAAAGTTGTTTTTGCAACCATTGAAAATCATTTAGCAATGCTAGCAAAGAATTTTAAAAAGTACTTTCTTGCTGACGACAAACTGATATCAAGTTACAAGTGGGTGAGGGATCCATTTCAAAATACTCCCGAAGGACTCTCAATTGAAGAGGAAGAAACCTTCATAGACTTCACGGCAAGCGGCGAAACCAAAAGACAATTTAGTAATAAATCACTCTTTGAATTTTGGGCAGGAGTGGATGATGAGTTTTCTGCACTAAAAACAAGGGCATTTCGCATTCTACTACCATTTTCAACATCTTACCTTTGTGAAACTGGATTTTCTGCGGTGGCTTCTTTGAAGACAAAATATAGATCTCAGCTAAATATAGAAAAAGAACTGAGAGTGTCTATTTCTAATATTAAACCCTCCTTCGAAAAACTTTGCTCTGAAAGACAGGCCCAAGGAAGTCACTAATAATTATTAAATTTGTTTTTAATTTAGTAAGTTGTTTTAATTTAATAAGTTAATTATTAAATATGTCGAAATGTATTTTGTTTTGTATGTGTGTGTGTGTTCTTTCCTTTCAGTCACTTAATCAATTTTTTTAAATAACATTTTCTCTTGGATATGCTCGCGCCCCCCATTAGTGTGCTCGCGCCCCCCTAGGGGGGCGCGCCCCACAGGTTGAGAATCACTGGTCTACTTTAATTTTCATAGATACTATACAGAATTATTAGAAAAATTCTAATTTTATATGAAGAGTGTATTTTAATTTGGATAGATAATGTACTGAATTATTAGAAACATTCTAATTTTATCTGAATAGTGTATTTTAATTTATATAGATAGCATACAGAATTATTGGAAAATTTTAATTTTATCTAAATAATGTATTTTAATTTGGATAGATAATGTACATAATTATTAGAAAAATTTAATTTTATCCGAATAGTGTATTTTAATTTTCATAGATACTGTACAGAATTATTATAATAACTTTCATTTTATCTGAATAGTCTACTTTAATTTTCATAGATACTATACAGAATTATTACAAAAATTCTAATTTTATGTGAATAGTGTATTTTAATTTGGATAGATAATGTACAGAATTATTAGAAAAATTTTAATTTTATCTCAATAGTGTATTTTAATTTTGATAGATACTGTGCAGAATTATTAAAAAATTATAATTTTATCTAAATAGTATATTCGCGTAACACAGATTTATTTAAATATAAAATGAATAACGTTTGCAATTTGCGTCAAACAAAAGTAATTAAGATTAAAAAATGATTATTTCTGGTATATTAAAAATGTATTTGACAAGAAATACATTTACGGGCATGTAAAATTAACGTAACAAAGAACAAGTATTGAAAGTTGAAGAGAAAATATTGCGTGTCTTCAAATCAAAATTCACTACCTTTATCAAGATATATTCGCTACCGAAAAACACATCTACTTGATCTATAAAGAGAAGATATAATGAAAGATATGGCTGCCTTCCAGAAAATTGGATGAAACAATAAATAAAAAGACATCCACAGAATGGCACTGCCATCGCTTCATGCAATATTCAAGAACCTGTTGTAGCGTTGTCCAGTCACGTTAGGTTCTGCAATTACTGAGAACGGTCAGACTTTGCCCAGAGGTCAGGATGATTCCATTTCTGTTCGAAATGGTCACGAATGTTATAGTTATGAACTGTAGACTCCCTTTGTTTAGTTAATAAACGACTTGAATTAAAGAACAAAAGTTATATACCACTATAATTTGGTTTATAATTATTCCTTTTAAGAATATAAATTTCTTTAAATTTCCAATTTGGATAGATAACTTACAGAATTATTAGAAAAATTCTAATTGTATCTGAATAGTGTATTTCAATTTGGATAGATAATGTATAAAATTATTAGAAAAATTCTAATTTTACCTGAATAGTGTATTTTAATTTAAATAGATAATGTACAGAATTGTTAGAAAAATTCTAATTTTATCTGAATACAGTAATTTATAGAAATAATGTACAGAGTATTCATAAAATTTCTAATTTTATCTGAATAGTGTATTTTAATTTGGATAGATACTGTACAGAAATATCAAAGAAATTCTTATTTCATTTCAATAGTGTATTTTTATTTGGATAATGTACAGATTTATTAGAAAAATTCTAATTCTATCTGAATAGTGTATTTTAATTTGGATAAATAATGTACAGAATTATTGGAAAAATCCTAATTTTATCTGAATAGTGCATTTTAATTTGGATAGATAATGTACAGATTTATTAGAAAAATTCTAATTTTATCTGAATAGTGTATTTTAATTTGGATAGATAATGTACAGAATTATCAGAAAATTTTAATTTTATCTGAATAGTGTATTTTAATTTTGATAGATACTGTGCAGAATTATTAAAAAATTCTAATTTTATCTAAATAGTATATTCGCACAACACAGATTTATTTAAAAATAAAATGAATAATGTTTGTAATGTGGGTCAAACAAAAAATATTAAGATTAAAAAATGATTATTTCTAGTATTTTAAAAATGTATTTGTCAAGAAATACATTTATGGGCATGTAGAATTAACATAACAAAGAACAAGCATTGAAAGTTGAAGAGAAAATATTGCGTGTCATCTAATCAAACTTCACTACCTTTATCAAGATATATTCGCTACCGAAAAACACATCTACTTCATCTACAAAGAAAAGATATAATGAAATATATGGCTGTCTTCCAGAAAATTGGATGAAAAAATAAATAAAAAGACATCCACAGAATGGCACTGCCATCGCTTCATGCAATATTCAAGAACCTGTTGTAGCGTTGTCCAGTCACGTTAGGTTCTGCAATTACTGAAAACGGTCAGACTTTGCCCAGAGGTCAGAATGATTCCATTTCTGTTCGAAATGGTCACGAATTTAATAGTTATGAACTGTCGAATTTCTTTTTGTAGTTAATAAACGACTTAATTAAAGAACAAATGTTTTATACCACTTTAGTTTTGTTTAATTTACTGAAAATATGTCCAACAATAGATTAAAGAAAAATTAGATAGTTATAATTATTTTATTAATGAATATAAAATTCTTTAATTTTTTCAATTTGGATAGGTAATGTTTAGAATTATTAAAAAAATTTTAATTATATCAGAAAAGTGTATTTTAATTTTTATAGATGGTATATATAATTGTTAGAAAATTTCTAATTTTATCTGAAATGTATTTTAATTTGGATATATAATGTACAGAAACACAAGAAACATTCTAATTTTATCTGAATAGTGTGTTTTAATTTTGATAGATAATGTACAGAATTATTAGAAACATTCTAATTTTATCTGAATAGTGTATTTTAATTTGGATAGATAATGCACAGAATTACAAGAAAAATTGTAATTTTATCTGAATAATGTATTTTAATTTGGATAGCTATTGAACAGAATTATGAGAAAAATTCTAGCTTTATCTTTAGAGTGTATTTTATTTTGGATATATAAATTACAGAATTATTTGAAAAATTCTATTTTTACCTGAATAGTGTATTTTAATTTGGATAGATAATGTACAGAATCATTAGAAAAATTCCAATTTAATATGAATAGTGTATATTTTGATAGATAATGTATATAATTCTTATAAAAATTCTAATTTTATCTGAAAAGTGTATATTAATTTTGATACATACTCTACAGAATTATTAGAAAAATTCTAATTTTATCTAAATAGTATATTCGCGCAGCAGAGATTTATTTAAAAATTAAATGAATAACATTACGTTGAAAACATCTTTTGTTGTTAAATTATTTACACTTTTGCAATTTTGGGTAATTATAAAACAACATTCTTGTTTATCAATTTATCGATATAGATTGTAATTAAAATTTGACGAATGATATTAAACAGTATATAACAAAATATAGATTCTGCCTGCTATTATCAGTATTTTTAATAAATTATGCATAAACCTTCACACTTCTTAAATTATTTAGTTAAAAATGTTTTTTTTAATTTAACCATATCTTTCCTAAAATGTTGCAATTATTTTTGCACATATTATCTGGTTTCTGGTTATATATATTATATATTATGCAAAAACACTCATTTATTTTATATAAAATACTAGTATTCAAAATTTAATGTTTTTTATTTAACTTACTTTGTGTCTAATTGAATTTCACTACATTTACCAAGGTTTTACATAATATATGGATATATATATATATTCAGTATTATAAAAGAAATGATATTATGTTTTTGTAAAATAATAATGGTACTTAAAGTTCAAAAGAACATGCCTTTTTATCTTATTCTTTCTGTCTAATTGATTTTCACTACATTTACCAAGGTATATTCACTAACTGAAAACACTTCACCTTCGACTATAAATAAGAGATAAGATCATAAAAGATAATACAGCTGTCTTTCATAAATCCTTAAAGAAAAATAAAGAATATAACCACAGAATTGTACTTCCATCTCTTTATGTAATATGCTATAACCTGTTACAGCTTTGTTAGCAACGTCCGGTCACTTTAAGTTCTGCAATTACCTAAGATGTCCGACTTTACCCAGAGGTCAATATGATTCCATTTTTGTTCGAAATGGTCACAAATGCAATAGTTATATACTATCGAATTTCTCTTCTATTTAATAAACGACTTCAATCGTTTTATAAAATAAGTGTTCCACAATAATTAAAAGAAACTTAGTTATAATTATTCCAATTTGCATGATAATTATTCTTTAACTGCTACTCATAAAATGAGAAAATTTACAGGTTTACATAAAATCTTTAATTCTGAGTAAAAACTGTATACTTATAATAAATTAGCTATAGCCTGTCATATGACGGTATCTGTAAAATTTTTAAATTTCCAGAATTATAAAGTAACGTAGGTAAGTAAAAAAAATATAGGGGGCTGAGAATTATCTGGTACACGCTCAATAATTTATTTATCTTCATACTCCTTTAACAGTCACCCTATACTGTGAATGCAGTTTAGAGTTCTTTAATTCATTTAGAAAGATAATTCAAATCTTTCTTTCTTACATCGAAATTATCGTTAAGTTCTTCCCATTTTTTCCTCAGTAATTAATGGAAGTAAAGGAACGAAACTATCATTTCCACTACACTATGGAGGTAGATAGAAATTCTTGTTAATATCGGTGATAAATTTTTATTACAACAAAAATAATCGATGATTAAATTTTAAATTATCACATATGTAACTAATCTGTTATTGGATCTAAATATAAAAGAAAATAATCTACATAATATCTAAGTTTAGTGATAAAACGCATAAAAGTAATGCAGACGATATTTAAATAATTTAAAATAAGAAATGATTAAATGAGATGGATAAAGAAATGCCGTCGTAAAGCTTGGAAAAATGTTATTTTTACCTATTTATTATCTGATAAATTGATAAATTTAATCGTCTGGTCTTAATCAGGGAAATTGGGCTTGACCTAATGGCATTAAATGCTCGGAAAGGGGATAAGGTGTGAATTTCAAAAGTTTTAAAGACGACAGTATTTTTCGCTGTGATATGAAGCATATTTATATCAATTTATTTTAGAATCGGTTCGATAGTGTACAAGAAGATAAACTTTACTCGCTATGAATATGTTAACCATAATTCATCCAGATTCCAATATGGATGCCTCTATCCATTACATCATAAATTCGGGGACAGACGGGCAGATAACTTAGGTTATTATTATAGAGGAGATTACAAACAATAAAGGTAAGCTTAAAGCATATATTGATGTGTGGTAGTTTTTACAAGATAAAATGATAGTTTGTTTCGTATTATTTACTGACAATCTTCATTTTATTAAATTATGAAAATTTTCAGTACATAATACGAAACGAACTACCATTTTATCTTGTAAATATTAAAAATTTAAGATTACTTTTTAGATAATTATTAAGTATAAATTTTCGTAAAATAAAATAGGTTTTGAAAATATACATGATTTATTTATTTTAAAAGAAAATGTCATCTCCATAAATTAGATAAACCTTTCATAAATATGTATTTTATATTATGGGAGAAATACTATTGAAAAATAAATTATTTGAAATATTAATAATATTTGAAGTTTAAAAGAAAATGTTTTTGCTTTATACGTTCTATCTATATGAAATTTACTACCTTTATCAAGATATATACACTACCACAAAAACACTTCTACTTCAACTGCGAAAAATGAGTGGAACATAAAATAAAATATTGCTGCTATCCAGAAAATCGCAAAAGAAAAAAGTAAAAATTACAACTACAGAATGGCAATTCTATCGTTTCATGAAATATTCAAGAACCTGTTGTAGCTTTGTTAGCAATGTCCAGTCACGTTAGGTTCTGCAATTACTGAAAATGATCAGAGAGTGCCCAAAGGTCAGGACACTTCCATTTGTGTTCGAAATGGTCACGAATGTAATGGTTATGAAGTGTCGACTTTCTCTTCTAGTTAATAAACGACCAAAAATTTCCAACAAAAGTTTTATGACTTTATTTTTATTTACTTTATGAAATAAATGTTCAACAATAATTCAAGGAAACTTAGATAGTTAGAATTATTCCATTTTACGTAAAACTTATTTTTTCAATAATTGGTCAAGTAATAATTGAATATGCAGCTTTTTACGAAAGCTCTAATTCTACATAAAAATTGTATACTATGTATGTACGTGTACTTATGTACAACTATATACCTATCTCGAAAACTATAAAATTTGTAATTTTGAGTATTTACTAATTTATATTCTCATTTGTCAAATTATCAATATAGAATTTTATAAAACTATGAAAATTGAGATTAAATTATAATTATCCCGCTTTATGTAAAACTTATTGTTTTAATAATTGGTCAAGTAACTAGGGAATATGCAGTTTTTATGAAAACTCTAATTCTACATTAAAAGTGTATAAAAAGTGTATCTCTATACTTATCTAGAAAACTTTAAAATTTATGTACTATTTAACACTAAACTTTTCTAATTTATATTCTTGTTTGTTAATTTATCAATATAGAATTTTATAAAATTATGAAAATTGAGATTAAATTATAATTATTCCACTTTAAGTAAAGCTTATTTGTTTAATAATTGGTTAATTAATAAGGGAATTTGAAGTTTTTATGAAAACTCTAATTCTAAATTAAAAGTGTATAATATGTATATATGTATACTTATGTATAACGGTATATCTGTCTAGAAAACTTTAAAAATACGTAATTTTGAGTATTTACTAATATATATTCACGTTTAGCAATTTATCAATATAGAATTTTAAAAATTTATGAAAATTGACATTAAATTATACGAGAAAAAATCTGGTTTTATTTATAATTATTAAATATTCTAGTAGCTATAATTAAATATATCTCTTATTTTTAAAATAATTATTTTTAAAATAATTATTAAGTTTGAATGTTTATAGTATAAAATAGGTTTCGAACTTATAAATTAAATTATTTAATTATTTAAAAATATAATTATTTCCCATATGTTCACCTAATTTATGGCAGTATGTGTTCTATATTACGGAAAAAAACCCTATTATCATGCAAACTATATAAAATATCAATGATAATTGACGTTTAAAGAAAACTTCGTCTTATTTTTTCTATCTAATTGAAATTTACGGCATTTATTTGCAAAAATACTTCTACTTATACTAAGGAAAATTATAGAAA
>CM063497.1:75837511-75855011 GCA_032207245.1 Pardosa pseudoannulata | reverse complement strand
TTTAGAAGCAGGAACCAAGCAGAAGACCCATTGACTTGGCCTTACACCCCCAGAGGTATTGAAATCTTGGAGGAGGACATTGTGACCACGAACATATATTACGTTCCCCAGTCACGATTAACGAACACGGCGAATCATAGACAGCCTTTGGCTCCGAACCCACAACCCTCTACTTACGAGTGTTGCCTTTGCCGACTGAAATACCATTTAGATTGTGAAACCTTTTTAGTTTGTATAATTAGCGTATAGTTATCCTACTACTTTAATATATATCTTAATTACATAATTATATATTTAAAATGTGCAAATTGTGTCTAAAAAGTTATTAGAACAGCATTTTCCGTTTTGTTTTTTAGAATATAGTACTAAAACTCCTTTTGATATCTAAAATTCCTGTGAGATATTTCTGTAATTTTTCATATTAATAGGCTGTAATAGATCATTTACTCATTTTGCATGTCAATCCTGCCCTCTAAAATTTACGCATGATATTCGTAATTTTATGTTAATGTCTTATACCTCATTCGTTACCTAGGTTGTGTTGTTATTGTTTCTTATGCCACTGGTCATACCAAGCATGATTGGGCCATACGCTATTCGTATTAAGTCAAAGGGATGAGCCTTTCGCTTTAACGAGTACCGCTAGAGTAAAAGTACAATTTATGCTTAAGTGAGTCCTCGTAATTTAGAAGCAGGAACCCAGCAGAACACCCATTGGCTTGGCTTTACACCCCCAGAGGTATTGAGATCTTGGAGGATGACATTGTGACCACGAACATATATTATGTGCCACAGTCACTTTTAACGAACACGGCGAATCATAGACAGCCTTTGGGTCTAAACACACAACCCTCCACTTACTAGAACATTGCCTTTCCCGACTGAGGTACTACTTAGGTTGTAAAACCCTTTTTACTTGTATAATTAGCGTACGGTTCTACCTAGGTAACGAATGAAGTATAAGGCATTAATATAAAGTTACGAATATCATACGTAAATTTTAGAGGGCAGGCAGGATGGTTGATATATAAAACGAAGAAATGATCTATTACAGCATATTATAATGAAAAATTATAGAAATATCT
This sequence comes from Pardosa pseudoannulata, assembly GCA_032207245.1. Lineage (NCBI taxonomy): Eukaryota > Metazoa > Arthropoda > Arachnida > Araneae > Lycosidae > Pardosa > Pardosa pseudoannulata. Next base: position 75,853,926 of record CM063497.1, on the reverse strand, counting down.
CACAGGACTTTTAGATTTCAAAATGGGTACTAGTAATATTTTCTAAAAAACAAAACGAAAAATAATGTTCTAGTAAGTGTTGACACTATTTGCACATGTAAAATTCATATTACTACTCTAATTTATGTCTTAATTACATAATTAAAGCCCACTTAAACTGCTTAAAAATTTTATGTAAAAAATATGACGGAAAATATTACTATATTTCTTTTATAAACTCTACAGTATTAGTATAAGGCGCACAATCTTCATTATATGAATATCATACGTAAATTTTAGAGGGCAGGCAGGATGATTGATATATAAAACGAGGAAATGATCTATTACAGCATATTATAATGAAAAATTATGGAGGTTTTTTTTATTGATAAACTCCTATTGCCTACATAATTTTTTGGTGTTATTAAAATCATCTATAAGTATGGAACTATTGAGAATATTTTTAAAACTAAAATGCTTGTGTATTTAATGGCAATTAAAGAATCACCATTATAAGCAGTATGTAATTATAATTCAAAAAAGTAAAGCTTTTAAAAGCGACACATTGCATGTAGATGTAATAAGAATAATCATGTACTGAAGAAAATAGTTATTTATGAGAGTTACAATGCAATTTACGAAAATTAAAAATTCTTATAATGCCATTTGTGTCATTTACCGTGTACCACAGTGTGGTATATCTGCAAAATACCAAAACCAATGTATGTCATATAAACAGTAAGATTAACACGATGATAAATGGAATGTAGAAATGTTCCAGTACGTACTGATTTCTCTAGTGTATTAGTTGATATGATTTTTTATGGTATGTCTTGTATCATTTTTGAGGAGGTTTTTTTATTGATAAACTCCTATTAACAATTTAATTTCTTTGGTGTTATTTAAAGTTATAAGTATGGGACAATTGAGAATATTCTTTAAATTAAAATGCTTATGTATTTAACGGTATTCAAACGTAATCATTATAAGCAGTATGTAGCTATAACTAGTAAAAAGTAAAGCTTTTAAAAGCGACACATTGCATGTAAATGCATTAAGAATAATTATGCACTAAAAAAAATATTTATGAGTGTGACAATGCAATTACGAAAATCAAATATTCTTATAACGTCATTTTTGTGTCATTTACCGTGTATCACAGTGTTGTATATCTGCAAAATACCAAAAAACAATATATGTCATCTAAACAGTAAGATTAACACGATGATAAATGGCACGTAGAAATGTTCCAGTACGTACTGATTTCTCTAGTGTATTGGAGGAAATTTTTTATATGGTATGTCTTGTATCATTTTATGCGGAGGAGTTTTATATTGAAAAACTGATATTGCCTACATCAATTCTGTGGTGTTGTTTAAAATTATTTATAAGTATGGAACTATTGAGAATATTTTTAAAACTTAAATGTTTAAATTTAACTGTAATTAAAGCCTCACCATTATAAGCAGTATGTAATTATAATTAAAAAAAGTAAAGCTTTTAAAAGCGACACATTGCATGTAGATGAAATAAGAATAATTATAAACTAAAGAAAATAGTTATTTATGAGTGTTACAATTTACGAAAATTAAACATTCTTATAATGTCATATTTGTGTCATTTACCGTTTATCATAGTGTTGTATATCTACAAAATACCAAAAACTATTTATGTCATCTAAACAGTACGATTAACATGATGATAAATGGAATGTAGAAAAGCTCCAGTACGTACATATATTTCTCTAGTGTATTGGATGATATGATTTTTTGTGGTATGTCTTGTATCATTTTATGAGATTTTTTTTTTATTTATAAACTCCTATTGCCTACATACTTTCTGTGGTGTTATTTAAAATTATTTATAAGTATGGGATTATTAAGAATAATCCCATACTTGTAAATACTTTAAACTAAAATGCTTGGGTATTTAACGGTATTCAAACCTAATTATTATAAGTTGTATGTAGATATAACTACAAAAATGTACAGCTTTTAAAAGCGATACATTGCATGTAGATGCAATAAGAATAATTATGTACTAAAGAAAATAGTTATTTATGAGTTAACAATATAATTTACGAAAATTAAATATTCTTATAACGTCATTTTGTGTCATTAACCGTGTATCACAGTATTGTATATCTGCAAGTTTTGTAATTTAAATATTCATTTTTTTTAACTTTTCAGGTGTTTTTTTTGTACTTTTGTAGATTTACAGCATCTAACAATTTGTGGAAGTATAGACACCTGTATATACTTATAAGCAAATTGATTTTAAATGAATAATAACCGTAAATAGTCATTTAGTAAACGGAAGTAGCAAATTACCTTATGCTGTTGTTTGCTGAAACTAACCCAAAAAGGTCATAGAATCTGTAAATTTGCTCTAATGTATAGCAATTTTGGTTACCCATGAAAAAAATATTTTTGAGTTCTTTCAATCACGTACAGACACACAGTAGTTTTGGAAACAAGGAAATACAAACTGTCATGATCGATAAAAATCACGAGTTACTGTAATCACATAGAGAAATCTAAAAAAAGTATTATTTAATAAAGAGCATTTTTGGATTCAAGGAGCTCCAAAATGTGATGATTAATAAAATTCATGGGCTATTGTGATCACAAAAGGAAATACCCAAATAAGAATACACAAGTCATAATTTCAAAAACAATATTTTTGGAATCAGGAGTTCCAAAATGTGATAATCAATAAAAATCACTAACTACTGTGATCACATGTAGAAATACATAAGTTCTAATTTCATAAACAATATTTTTGGATTCAAGGAGTTCCAACATTTGATAATTAATAAAAATCACCAAAAACTGTGATCACATAGAGAAATACATAAGTCATCATTTCATAAACATCCTTTTTAGATTCAGGGAGTTCGAAACTGTGAGGATCGATGAAAATCACAAGTTACTGTTATCATTTACAGAAAGACACAAGTCATAATTTCATAAACAATCGTTTTGGATTCAAGGAGTTCCAAACTGTGATGATCAATAAAAATCACGAATGACTGTTACCACATAGAGAAATATACAAGTACTAATTTCATAAACTGTATTATTTGAATTCAGGGGGTTCCGAACTTTGATGATCAATAAAAATCTCCAAAAACTGTGATCACATACAGAAATACACATGTCATAATTTCATAAACATCATTTTTGATTCAGGGAGTTCCAAATTGTGATGATCGATAAAAATCCCAAGGTACTGTGATCATTTACAGAAAGACGCAAGTAATAATTCCATAAAAAATCTTTTTGTATTCAAGGAGTTCCGAACTGTGATTATCCATAAAAACCACGAATAACTGTGATCATATAGAGATATAAAACACAAGTCACAATTTCATAAACAGCATTTTTGAATTCAGGGTGTTTCAAACTGTGATAATCGATAAAAATCACAAGTTACTGTGATCATTTACAGAAACACAAAATTCATAATTTCATAATCAATCTTTTTGGATTCAAGGAATTCCAAACTGTGCTGATCAATAAAAATCACCAAAACCTGTGATCACATAGAGAAATACACAAGTCAGAATTTCATAAACATCATTTTTAGATTCAGGGAGTTCTAAACTTTGATGATCAATAAAAATCACCAAAACCTGTGATCATATAGAGAAACACACAAGTTATAATTTCATAAACAATTTTTTGGGGTTAAAGGAGATCCAAACTGTGACGATCAATAAAAATCACCAAAAACTATGATCACATAGAGTAATACACAAGTCGTAATTTCATAAATATCATTTTTAGATTTAGGGAGTTCCAAACTGTGATGATCAATAAAAATCACCAACACCTGTGATCATATAGAGAAACATACAAGTCATAATTTCATAAACATTCTTTTTGGATTCAAGAAGTTAAAAACTCTGAGGATCAATAAAAGTCACCAAAAGCTGTGATCATGTAAAAAAATAATACACAAATCATAATTTATTAAACAATCTTTTTGGATTCAAGGAGTTAAAAACTCTGATGATCGATAAAACTCACCAAAAACTGTGATCAAGTAAAGAAATAATACACAAGTCATAATTTCATAAACAATCTTTTTGGATTCAAGGAGTTAAAAACTCTGATGATCAATAAAACTCACCAAAAACTGTGATCACGTAAAGAAATAATACACAAGTCATAATTTCATAAAGAGTATTTATGGATTCAAGAAGTTCTAAATTGTGATGATTAATAAAAATCACGAATAAGTGTGATAATTTACGGGAACACACAAGTCATAATTTTATAAGTATTTTTAAATTCAAGGCGTTCCCAAATGTGATGGTTGTGATCAATAAAAATCAAGGGGTCGAATATTTTGACTATTAATATACCTTTTCTAGATTATGTGTACGAGGAAGTAAAATGTAATTTAAATTAAAAAAAAGTTTCGATAAGTTTTGAATGATACCACAAAACTGTATCTTATAAAATTTCATGCTTGTATGTTTGTTTTTCCAGTCGTGTTTACAAACATAAATACTAAGTTCTTTACGCATCAGATTTAACCTAATATAATGCACATAGAAGTAGTTTGAGTGAATACACATAAATGGAAACATTTTTCACGAATATGTGTGGCTAAGTCATTGTAATATTAACTTTTAAACCCTTTAAATTTTTTCTGGTGTTTCGCATGAAACTGTATTAACACTGGTTCCCGCAAGGCATAGAAAACACCGGAGCTTGATGCGGAAAAAGCAATTTAAATACCATTAATCATTCTTTTGCAGGTCTGTTCATTCATCCGGCATGAAAATATTTCCTCCTTTTTTAAGAAACACGGTAAAAATTTAAATTGTTTTGATAGCTGCTGGTCCGCAAAATTATATTTTATTCTGTTCCACTGATTGCGTTCCTAGTTTATTGCTTGGGACGCGTGGACCAACTTTCTTATTTCTAAGTTTTATTTTACGTAGTTACGAATCTGTTTACAGTTATAGTACGTTAGTTTTTTTTTTCTGTTTATGACGTTAAAATGAAAGCTTAGATAGAAATAAATACGTTTGTGCTTCGCTAGGAATGTATTATATAGTAACCTTTTTGATATGGTATAGTTAAATTAGCTTCAAAGCTTTCTTTCACAGCTTTTCACGTATAAACTTTTTTGGTAAGTTTATCTTAGTGTGAAGCTAGAGTAGCATAATCCCGTTGAAGTTTTACTGGAACAAATTGGATATTTCCTAGCCAGATTAGTGTTGGATTTGCTTTGTGTTTTCTAAACTTGAATCTTGAATCTATATCTTTACTCCTCGAATATGTTTTACATTAAACTAATAAATCATTAAGAGCTGAAAATAAATTCATACAAACAACAATATTTTTAAATGAAAAAATGCATTACTTATCTTTTATTTCTTTAAAATAAATTTTAAAATTTTCTTTCAGGAGTAATAATAGTAACAACCTCCAACAAGATTAGAATTTTGTTCTAAGCTTAATATTCCTTGGAACTTATCTAACACATACTAAATTGCATTTATTTTAGATTTATTTTTATAAATTTTTCAAAGACAATACGATATGACTTCGTTTTTATAGGGGTAATAAATTTAAATCAATAAATTTTAAACGGTAGTTTATTGTTGTGAAAATTGCTACACGTAAAATATTGAGTGCATTGGAAAATAATCAGACTTATCATTAATATATTATTCAACTATTATTTCTTTAGAAATGAATTTTTACCTTTATTATTTTTTGTACAATACAATTTTTTATGATAGACTCCTATATAATCCTAAGTAGCTTCAGAAGCAACTAGTTGCTATGACCACTTTAGCCTTCCTGTAGTTATAAATAGATGTTTTATTGTGAAAGATGGTTTTATTTTGTTTTTCATTATTGAAACTCTATAATTGATTTTTTTATGTAAGATAAATATTTTGTATAATTTGTTTCCGAAATGTAATTTTATTATGGAACATGAATGAATAGCAATGATACATACAGTTTCTGTTTTGCTAATAGATGACTGAACAATAAATATGCGTAATAAATACGAGAAAATGCCTTTAATTCTGTATTATTTGAATGCCCATATAGATGTTCTGCGACAAATGAACGATTTAATACATTTATATTTATTACGTACAGAGCAGTTTACAATTATGAACATTATGGGGGAAGAGTTTAACAACTTACGGTATTTTATCACCTTATAAATTATAGACAAGTACAAAAAATGATATAAAATTGATAAGTAAACAATAAATGTTCATAATATAAGATTAAAATTGAATACGAATTAAAAATACACCCTGACACAATGGGACTTTTTTACCCAAACAGTTTAGGTGTGTGACTAAAACTCACCTCAAATACAAGTCAGAATGATACTAGTCAAAAGCAGTTCAACAATTGACAAAAAACGATGTATAAAATTTCAAAATTGAATTTGTATTGTACGTATCTACATATATCCACTAAAACGTGAAATTTCATTCAAGAATGGTCAAATTATAAATTTCCGTTGAAATCTGAGCTCTGAAATGTATCATGATTACAATGCTTCTGTTACTTTCTACAATAAAACAATAAAATTTGAATTAATCTTGCAGAAAATGCATTGGGAATCAGATCTAAGAAATTTAGTTCTAAGTTTTTTTAAAAAAAAGTCCTAATTTTTCAGGAAAAAAGAAATTTATTTTTTATCGAAATATTTATATAATTGCTATACCTATCAGTAGATTATTAAGGCTGATTACTAAAATTTAGAAATGTTATAAGATTTTGTAATATTATATACATAACTTTTACTTACCTACGTTTCAGTTATTACCACCTTATAGTGCTACCTTTATTTCATACAGAGAAGTAAAAATTACATATAATAAAATATACTATATTAAAAATTCATTTATTATAAAACTTTATTTAAAAATTGTATTAAATAAGAAATTTTTATATTAATGCTACGCTTATCAGTAGATTATTAAGGCTAATCACTAAAATTTAGAAATGTTATACGATTTTTCAATATTATATACATACATTTTACTTACCCACGTTTCAGATATTATCATATTATAGTGTTACCTACCTTTATTTCATACAGAGATGTAAAATCACAAATAATAAGAAAATATACTATATTAAATATTCATTTATTATAAAACTTTATATAAAAGTTATTTTAAGTAAGACGGGCGATATACAGCTTATTTAAATAATTAATAAAATTTTAAGAGATATAGAAAAAATGAAATTATAAAATGTAAAATAAAAAAATATCACCTGATGGAAAAAACTTCAAAATTTTAATTAGCACTACATTGTATTTTATCGTTATAATTATGTTCATTAGTGCTACCTTAATTTCATACAAAGAATTAAAAGTCACAAATAATAAGAAAATATACTACATTAAAAAAATCATTTATTATAAAACTTTATTTAAAAATTGTTTTAAATAAGAAATTTTTATATTAAAAAATGACTTTATATTATAATGATAAAAATTTTAGAAATGATATACGATTTTTCAAATTATAATACAAATAACTTACCCACGTTTCAGATATTACCATATTATAGTGTTACCTACCTATTATTTCATACAAATTAAATCACAAATTATATAAGAAAAAATACTAATTTAAATATTCATTTATTATAAAACTTTATATAAAATTATTTTAAGTAAACATATGTTTATAATAATCTAATTAATAAAATTTTAAGAGATATAGAAAAAATGAAATTATAAAATGTAAAATAAAAAAATATCACCTGATGGAAAAAACTTCAAAATTTTAATTAGCACTACATTGTATTTTATCGTTATAATTATGTTCATTAGTGCTACCTTAATTTCATACAAAGAATTAAAAGTCACAAATAATAAGAAAATATACTACATTAAAAAAATCATTTATTATAAAACTTTATTTAAAAATTGTTTTAAGTAAAACTAGCGATATACAGATTATTAAACAATTAATAAAATTTTAAGAAATATAAAAAAAAATGAATTTATAAAATGTAAAATAACAAATATCTTCTGAAGGATAAACCTTCGAAATTATTATTAGCTAAAAATTGTATTTTATCGTAATAATTATGTTAATACTCGTCACTAATTTTAATTCTCATTTTTATTAAATACTATAATTATATAGTAAAGTACAAATCAGAAATTTTCAATATGATTTCTTTCATTTAAAAATCTACTAACCACCCAAATTATAAAATGTATATTAAACATCATGTTTATAATTAATCTGATAATAATATATTTAAAAAAATTCTAATGAATTAACTTTAGTACACGGCAATTATAACGTATATTAAAAATTCATTTATTTAAAAATTTTAATTAAAAGTTCTTTTAAGTACGGAACTGGCTAAATACATAATATTAAACAGTTAATTAAGTTTTAAGAAATATAGTTAAAATCCAATTTATAAAATTTTAAGTAGCTGCAAATATGTGGTAAATATAAAACATATTAAAAATTCATTTATTTAAAAACTTTATTAAAAGTTGTTTTAAGTAAGAACTGTCTATATATACACATACTATTAAACAGTTAATGAAATTTTAAGAAATATATTTAAAAATCAATTTATAAAATTTTAAATAACGGCAAATATACGGTAAATATAAAACATATTACAAAAAATATTATGAAAATATTAAATATTAAATTATCAAATGTTATAAAAATTCATTTATTTAAAAATTTAATTTAAAAGTTCTTTTAAGCAAAGAATGGCTCTATACAGAGTAATAAGTACTTAATACGATTTTAAGAAATACAGTTAAAAACCAATTTATAAAATCTAAACCAAAAAAAGAATGGCTAGAAAGAAAAAGTTTTAAATTATGGTTAGCAATAAATTATTGTATCGTAATCATTAATCAGTAATTTTACTTTTTTAATTTATTTTTTTAAATAATATAATTTTAAAGTAAGGTACAAATCAGAAACTGAAATTTCAATTTCTGTCATTTAAAAATCCAATAAAAACCCGAATTACAGAATGTATATTAAGCTTCATGTTTATAATTAATCTGATAATATTTTCATTGATTAAATTTTAATTATTTGTAGTATATGGCAAGTATAACCTATATTAAGAATTCATTTATTTAAAAATTTTAATTAAAAGTTGTTTTAATTACAGAATTAGCAATATACATACTATTAAACAGTTAACAAAAGTTTAAGGAATATAGTTGAAAATCAATTTATAAAATATTAAGTAACGGCAAATATACGGTAAATTTAATACATATTAAAAATTCATTTATTTAAAAACTTTATTAAAAGTTCTTTTAAGTAAAGACTGGCTTTATACAGAGTAGTAAGTAGTTAATAAGATTTTAAAATATATAGTTAAAAATCAATTTATAAAATCTAAAATAAAAAGAAAATGGCTTAGAAAGATATTTTTAAAATTATGCTAAGTAATAAATTATTGCATCGTAATAATTATTGTTCATTCTAGAAAACTAATCAGTAATTTTACTTATTTATTTTTTTAAATAATATAATTTTAAAGTAAGGTACAAACCAGAAATTTTCCTTTAGATTTATCCCATTTAAAAATCCAATAACAATTCAAATTACAGAATGTATATTTAGCTGTGTTTATAATTAATCTGATAATATTTTCATTGTTTGAATTTTAATTAATTATTTTTAGTACATGGTAAATGTATAAATCACTTTAATTCTTTGCGTGCACGTGGTAATTAAATTTGTTAATTTAAAAAAAATTCCAAGAATTAAATGAAAACTAATTAATTGTTGTTCACTCATTTATGAAAGTTAACTAATCACATATTTGAATGTTGTTTCTATAATTAATTATTTAAATAATTGTTCTTATTAATTTATTAAAAAAATCTTTTGTTTTGCAACATGGCATTATTTGTTTTAAATAAATATAGCTTGTTAACGGCTTATTCTTGCACTAAATCATATTTAATGTTTAATAATTGGTTATTAAAAATATTCCATTTATAGTTTTATTTACCGCATAAATCCGTGGATATAGTTTAAAAAACACTCTCTTAATACATTTCTATCTAAATGCATAAGACGTATAAACAGTTCTATGTACTTAATGTAACAAGTATCAATAAATAATGAAAGTAATTGTTCACTTTTTCAAAACTGTAGTTCATTTTATTTCTTTACATATATTTCTTTAAATTTAATTACGAAAATTTTATATTCATTATCTAGTTATCATTCAGACATAATTGCAGATGTCCGATAAATTAAAATTGCTAATATATATTTATGTTAAATTTACTAAATTTAAGTAAAGACACTTTCCACGTTTCATTATCCCCTATATAATAATAGCATAAGTTATCTGTCCGTCTGTCCATGAATTTATGAAGTGGTTGGACCTGGAATGGATAAGGTTATCCATATTGGATTCTATATTGGACCATATTGCATATCCATATTGGACCATATTGGATGAGTAAGGGTTAGCAAAATTCGAATTGAGTCTCTTAAAAGTTTGAAATATACCCTTCCCCCCTTTTCGAGCCATTAATGCCATTATTTTAAGCCCCATTTTCCCCGATTAAGAGCGGGCGATTAAATTTATCAATTTATCACATAATAAATAGGCAAAATTTACATTTTTTTTCTATTATTATGACTTCATTCCTTTAATGATCTCATTACTTCATTTATTATTTTAAATTATTTAAATATCATCGGCATTAATTTCATACGTTTTATCACTATACTTATATATTAAGCAAACGGTTTTCTTTTATATTTGCTCTTAATTATGATTTAGGTACATGAGTGATAATTTTAAACTTTATCATCGATTATTTTTTGTTGCAATGAAAATTTCTTCACCGGCACCAAAAAATTATTTTCATAAAAGTATAGTAGTCTATTTCACGGACATAATATTAATAATTTATACATAACCACACCGTCTGACTAAAGGAATTGAACGTTATTTTAAACTGTATCGATAGATTTTAAAATAATATGAAGATAAACAAATTATTGAGCATGTACCAGATAATTCGCAGCCAAAAAACAAACTTGTAATATGAGGTACTTTACAATTCAAGAAAATTAAAAATTTTATTGATCCCATCATATGACGGGCTATATGCTAGTATGATATTAAGATCTTAAATGTAAGTGTAGTTTGTCTTAAATATATTCATATTGTATAAGTGTTTAAATTTTATAATTGAGATGTCAACCGACTGTTAAAGCGACAAAAAATTAGATTTTTAGGAAATATATATGTAAAAAGGAATTCAGTTCTTAACATTTAAAAAAATTCCAATATTGAGAGAAATTATGTATAAAAACGTTGCAGCTGTTTACTGCAAAGAAATTTACCTTACAAAACTTTAACTTGATTTTTCTTCGAATTGTGCTTTTATCATGTAACATGTTATCTCAAAAAGCTTTTAATATTTTTTCATCACATTTTTACAGGTTGAAAACAATATTACTTTTAATCAGTTACAAATAAATTTTCTTATATATTTTCCAAAATATGTTTTTTAGCAATGATAAATTTTTGATTTTTAAGGAAAAAAATATTTTTTAAATATTTTTTAAAAATATATATGTATCTTAAATACATACAAATTTCGTTTCAAAATTATTTTTAGATATTGTATGTTTTAAAACAGTAAGTTTAAAACAGTAAGTCTATAAATTAATTATATTTTTATTCATCGTGGGAGTGAAATAGATTTTAAAATTTTTGGGTTTACAGCTACAAAACAGGACAATGTTTGTGATTTTATATAAATATATATATATATAAATAAATATATATATAATATATTATATATATAATATTATTATATATTATATATATATATATATATATAAATATATATAGAAAATATATATAAATAAATATTATATAATATATATATAATATATATATAATTTATAAATATATATATATAAAGGAAATATATATAATGTAACAAGAAAAAAAATATTAAATGTATATATATAGCTATAAATGTATATATATAATGTAAATATATATTATATAATGTATATAAATATATGTATATATATCTATATATTAAGTATATATGTATAATAATATGTAATATATATGTAAAATATATAATATATATATATATATGTATATGTATATATAATAATTTATGTATATATATATATAATAATATATATTTTATATAAATATATATTATATATATAATGTAATATATATGTTATATGTATAATATATATATATTATATAAAAATTATGTATATAATAATATATATAATATGTATAAATATTTATATTAATATATATATATATATATAATATATATATGTAAATAAAAGTTATATATATGTATATATATGTATATAAAAATATAAATATATATATAAATACATTAAGATATATATATATATATATATATATATATATATGTGTATATAAATTTATAATATATATATATTTATATATGTATATATAATATAACATAAAATATATATATTAAATGTATATATATATATATATATTTAAATATATATATTATATATATATATATATATTGTATATATATATATATAAATAAATAAATATATATATATGTTATATTTATAAATGTATATATATGTATGATATATATATATATAATGTAACTATGTATATAAATATATATTGTATATATATGTATATATATATAGAAATAAATGTATATATATGTATATATATATATATATATAAATATATATTTATATGTATATATTATATATATATATATATTAAATAAATGTATATATATGTAATATATGTATATATATTAATAAATGTATATATGTATTATATGTAATTATATATGTATTATATATATATATAATGTATATTATGTATATATATGTATATATATGTTTATATATGTATATATATGTATATATGTAAATATAATATGTATAGATAAGTATAAATATGTATATATATATAAATATATTATATGTAATATATGTATATATATGTATATATATGTTATATATAAATAATATATGTATATATAGTATATATATGTATATATAAATATAAGTATATAAATATATAATATATATATATATATAAAATATATATATATATATATAAATATATAATATAAAATATATATATATATATATATGTATATAAATATGTATAAATAAATATATATATGTATATATAAATGTATATATATATATATGTATATATATATAAATATATATATACATATATATATATATGTATATATATAATATGTATAATATATATAGAATATATATATGTAAATAATATCTATATATATAAAATATGTAATAATATATGTATGTATATATATATAAATAATATATATGATATGTATTGTTTTATATATATATATCAACATATAAATATTCATAATATATAAATTTGATCATATATACAAAATATATATAATGTATACATATTATATACAAAAAGTAAGTGATAATATAATATGTATATATAATACATGTACAAAATGAGAGGATATTATGAGTCGATAGATATAAAAAAAACATGGATAAAATTTTAAAAACTAACAAACAATTAAAATAAAATAACCAAAAATCAAAAAATTACCGATTTTTATTTCATAGTATTTCATTGATACTTTTTTTATTTTTAGGTAAGTTTCCATTTTCCATTCCAAGTCTCTTTAACATGAAAAATAAAGAATATGGAATGTGTTGGTAAAGTACTATTCTGATTACATTAGTTTATTTACAATATGATTTTAATGATGATTAATATATAATTTTACAGTATAAATTTTATAGATAAGAAATGTATGTAAATTTAGAAGATTTAGATTTAGAAATCTTATATTCAACTTCTGATTTCGTCAGAGATTTTAAATTTGATCAAATTTACGAAATATATTCGAATAAATGTATGAAAATAAGTAATAAATACAGAACATACCGAGATAGATTTACTTTTCTATTAATAATCCATTAGCTGATATTCCATACATTTGGATAACTATAAGAAAAAATCTATACTTTTATTAAATATATGTTGTTACATATATGCTAGTTAATTTCTAAGGATTTCAAATATTTTTTAAAAATATATATGTGGATGAAAAATAAAGAAACTTAAGTACAAAGTTATTTTGAGGTATTGTATCATGTTTTAAAACAAGAAATTCGTCTTAAACTTAATAATTTTTCAGTAATCATGTTCGTTAGCCTTGATATCATTTTTCTTAACAACAAAGAGTCTCTTCTTTAAAGAAATTCTAAAAAGAATATTTTTATGTTCAAAATTGAATATATGTGTGTAAAGATAATAATTTGACCTAACTATGTTAAAATATTATGTTTTTAAAACTGGTATTTTTCAAGGCATGATAAGTCCAAAACGACAAGTTTTCAATTTTTTCGACTAAGACACCTTAAAGAATGTAGCATAAATATGTAGTATAATTTTTTAACTAATTTCTTTGCGTAAAGTGAACTTATTTCACTGGAATAGTTATATTTGAAATTTAATTAACTATAGAAATTTACATAAAAATGAATGATATATGTGTTTAAAGATAATAATTTAATCTAACTATGTTAAAATATTATGTTTTTAAATTTGGTGTATTTGAATGCATGAAAAGTCAAAAAATAATAACTGTTTTTCTAATTTAAAAAATGAACGAGATATGTAAGTAAAAATGATAATTTGTTCCAACTATGGTAAAAATTTATTTTTGTTAAACTAGTAGTTTTCAAGCTACGAGAAGTCAAAAATAATATTTATTTTTTTATGATAATTATTTTTTTTCAAATGAAACTTTTTACAATATTTTCAATGTACTGAAAAAGTCAAACGCAAGCTGAATGTACAAGAGTTCTCTAGACCTACTTTTAAAATTTTAAAACAGTGGTTTACTATAATTATAATTTTTATACACTTTATATTATGCTTTTAAAGGGACTGTATCATTTAGTGGGAACAAAAAACGTGTGTACTAAAAATTTACATACTTTTACATTAATGACTTTCATTTTTATGCTCCCCACAATTAGAAAATTTCTGTAACAAAAGTTAGTATTACGTGACTGGAATAAGTGCCAAGTCAGGCACAAATTTGACGTCAAAAATTAGTCGTCCAATTTTGCCCTTCGACGATGAGAATAATCTAATGTAAAGAAAAATGAATATATATATATATATATATATATATATATATATATATATATATATATATATATATATATATATATATATATATATATATATATATATATATATATATATATATATATATATATATATATATATATATATATATATATATATATATAATGTGTGTGTACGAATATCTTTTTTTTAACTCACTTCAAATAGTTCTACTATTTTAAATTTTGTAGCCTATTAAAAGTCATTTTTCATGCTGAATGCAGAGATATATGATTATAGGTTTACAGGGGAAAGGTTTTTACAAAAGCTGAGACACGCATTAAATTACATTACGGCATAAGAGCGTATCGCTCATAACTTCGTCAATACATAGCTCGCAGAAACCGGCTTAATAGCACGTGTTCATCAAATATTAGATAGGAATGCTTTATGGTTATATTCTTTATTCAATTTGTTTTGCTGTGTTTAAATCAACAAATCCGAAATGAGTTCAGCATATGCATATGCGAGCCGTTTTGAGACACTGTAACTATCCAGAAGGACCAAAAATGTCTTGTGCAGTTGCAGCTCGGTACATGAGAAGGTCGGAGTCGTTCGTAAAGAAGTAGGTAGCACGTTATAAAGTGGTACAAAACGATGACGACCTATGGGAACGGGGTAAAAGCTTCTCAACGTCAAAATCAAATGATAAAATGATTCTTGCATAATCTATAATGATGTGTATTGGACAACTTATTAGGTGAAATGCATTTTACATTAATATGTATACTACACGGTACAAATGTATTTTTTTTATCTAATTCGTTTGTATTTTCAGAGAAATAGACGACATGCTATTATGTAACAGATTGTATATAAAAACACAAATATATATACATATAAAATATATCAAAATAATTTCACCTAAAATACTTATTTAATATGAACATATATTTAAGTTTCACTTTTTTTCCTTTTTTTCATTATTTCATATCTTTTTCCCATCGGTGTAAAATCTTATTTTAAAGACTGTTCAGTAACTTAAAATTCTTTTTACCAGTCTCCCAAAGCTAAAACAGAAATAATTATTTTCTCTCCTATCGCTATATTTTTTAGCTGTCCGAAGTTAATGATTTATTTTTCCAATGATCTAAGTTAATTTCTGATTGTAATATCACTGACTAAAACGTTCTGTAATAAGAATATATCCGCGTTATCTCTCTGGGGCTCCAAATCTGTACTATTTGAAGAATGTGTTGTTTGTTTATCAGTTAA
>CM063497.1:75815011-75830011 GCA_032207245.1 Pardosa pseudoannulata | reverse complement strand
TATAATGCAATGCCTCATTAATGTTTATGACTATTTATGTTTTTTTAATAATTACTACTTTTCACAAAAAATATAAGAATTAAAATAATTTTAAAAAATGCCATATTATATGATACTGTTTAAAAATAATTATTAGGTGTTATTAATTTTTATCAAATTAATTATTTTTTGAATCTGAAATTCTTTTCGCATGTCCATCCTATACAATATCATATACAGAATCGGAATCAAACCAACGTATAAAACATTCACCCAATAAGTCACTTACGCTATTCCATTTATCACAACAATCACTTTGTTTCCAAAACCTTCGAAACGATAAAAATTTCCTTCTGTAGTATCGATGCGCTTCGCTAGAGCGAGTTATACCGGACACGTCACGTGACAGCCTGACAATCTTTAATGGAATAAATTTTTTGCCCCGATACAAACCTTTTCGAAAATGGCCACAGGACATAAAAGTTAATATCAGGTAGAATATAGGTGTGTATTAAAGTTCCTGGAGATTATCCTGGATATAATTTAACTATGACTGTCACTTGATTGTAATTTTAATTGTAAGAGTTCTCTCTCATTTGTTAAATGATTGAATACTGCATTCTGGCATTGTTTCGGCAGACGTATATAGGCACAAGAACATATACATTATCACTATCAGCATTCCTCGGAATTACAAAACAAATTTTCCAAGCTCTTTGTGCTGAAATACATACAGTGAATTTACATTGTATAATAATATTTATGTTATAATAACTAGCATATAACCCGTCATATTACGGGACCTGTAAAATTTTTAATTTTTCAGAAATGTAAATTACCGTATGAGGCAGGTGAAAAAATGGTTTGATTTTTGGATGAGAATTATCTTGTTCAAGCATAAAAATTTATTTATCTTCATACTCCTGTAGAGTCCCCCGATACTGTAAATGCTGTTTAGAATCATGTTTAATTCAATTCTAAGTTTTCTTAGCAATGTCCAAATTATCGTTAAGTTCTTCCTAAATTTTTTACCACAGTAATTAATGGAAGTAAAAAAAGTGAAACAATCATTCCACTACACCCTGGAGGTAGATATAATTTGTTGTTAATACCAGTGATAAAATTTTAATTCCTATCAAAAGTAATCGATGATTAAATGTATGGAATGTTTCCTTTCTCTTGAGCATAAATCCAAAGAATAGAACAAACACAAGATTGTTAATATTTAAATTTTTCTCAGTATAAAAATGGCATGTATATCAGTGTATGAAATCTATAGAACTTGAGGATAGATAAAAAGAAACCAAAAAGCGTTAAGCAAAAGAACTAGCATATGGACCGTCATATGACGGGATTAATAAAATTTTAATTTTCCAGAATTATAAAGTACCCTATGAGACAGGTAAGAAAATGGCTTGTTTATTGGCTGAGAATTATCTGGTACACGCATAATTTGTTTATCTCCATACTACTTTGAAGACACCCGGCACTATAAATACAGTTTAAAATCACGTTGAATTCATTTAGAAAGATAATTCAAAGTTTTCTTAGCTACGTCAAAATTATCGTTAAGTCTCAATTTTTTTACACAGTAATTAATGGAAGTAAATAAATGAAACTCTCATTTCTACTACACCCTGGAGGTAGACAGAATTTGTTGTTAATACCGGTGATTAAATTTTCATTGCGATAAAAAGTTATCGATGATTAAATTTAAAATTATTACATATGTACCTAATCTACTATTTAAGCAAAATAACAAAGAAATTTATCTTCTTAATATCAAAATTCAGTGATAATATATATGAAAATAATACAGACGATATTTATTTAATTTAAAATAAGAAATGAGTAAATGAGATGGCTAAAGATATGACGTCATAGTGCTAGAAAAAAGTTATTTTTACCTATTTCTTATGTGACAAATTGAAAAATTTAATCGACTGTTCCTAACCGGGGAAAATAAGGATTGAAATAATGACATTAAATGCTAGAAAAGTTCGCAAGGGGTGGATTTAGAACGCTGCTACCGTAACTCATCAAGAATTCAATATGGATGCCTTTATCCATTCCAGGTACAATTGCTTCATAAATTCGAGGACAGACCGACATATAAATTAAACTATTATTAAATAGGAGATAATTGATAAAATATTTCATAATTATAAGGCAATGATGACAAAGCATGCTTACAATCATTCTTTGATAATTTAGAATTGGTGATTAGAATGCTATTTTTGAAGTTTACTTTAATGTTGATCATTCTCTAGAGTACATAATTTTGTCGATTCCTTAATAGTTTATCTATAAACTTCCCATAGATAGTAAATGCAGCCTCTCAGAGCTATTGTGTAATTTTTCTACGTTTATTGAGGTACATTTAGTAGCCTAATTTCACACTATATTCCGCACCATCTTATAGTCTGTGAGAATGCAGCTATGTTTGACATAAGGTTTGTGAAACTGATTTGCTCGCGGCACTCACACGTTGTGTGTTGGGTGCCGAAGTTTTTTTCGTGACTCCAGGAAGCGTGTGGTGTGGCCAGTGAAAAGGATTGCACTTAAACTTCACCAAGTTTTGGAGAGTTGTGATTGGTGTCCAGGAAGCGATTCAGGACCATCCTTGGAGTCCCGGTCCTTCTGGGCAGAGCCAGGAAAGGACGCATTGTGCAAAGGACAATGGAACAACGAAAGTATCAGCACAGGATAATGGAAAAAATACAGGGTTCCTTGAGTAGAAAGAAGGAAGGAAAAGAATGCAGCGTTCTCCTGGACATTGGCAATATTTTTTCATGCGTAGCACGTGGTGTGCTTTTAATTCTTAATTTTTTTAAATATTTTTTAGCATATTTCCTTGTCTTTTGTTATATTCGAATGTTGTAATATAGATCAGTGTCAATTTACTATAATTAAAGACGATGTAAAGTAAACTTGGGTTTATTAATGGCTTTGATATAACAACAGCAATGTACTACACCACAGCATAGTCTACATTCCCGATTTTTTATTTAAAAAATTTCCTAAATCATCAGATAGTCTGCACCACTACATAATCCACGGACTATACGAGCAAAAATATGTATTTTAGTAAGACAATATTAAATCATTTTAAGAATAAAAACCTTAGTACGGTAAAGTACCAAAAATCTGGATTAGACTCAATTAACTTCACCTTTAAAATTTGAAATCATTTCTTCTGCCATAGCCTCGGAGACTAGTTTTAACTGAAGAAAAAGAGCGGCCTACATTTCTCTGTTCGAGAACCCAGCTATGGAAATCGTCTTCTAATGTATGCCATTGTATTTTTCCACGACGATTGGATCGCTTTCTTCTCATATTTTTAATGTTTCCTTTTGCTTGCGACAATTGTCTTATTGCCTTCTCGTTGAACTTCAGAATTACTTTCAGCTTGGAATCAGCAATAAAACTGTGACGATGTTTTAAAAGACAAAATGAATGACCAATATTACTGCAAAACACTCTGAAAAAAGTGATCCTCGTGGTCAAATAACCTTCGACATTTAACGTTATCTAGAACCCATCCACTTGGTGTTGCCTATCGGTTTGGTTTGGTTTGGTTTGGAGAGCTACGGTCTACTGTTTTGCACACGAGGGCTAATGAGACCAGTACCTACAGTTTAAAGCCGATTCCGAACGGCTACAAACATCCATGCCAGCAGCGGGATTCGAACCCGCGAACTCCGGTTCGGAAGAGCAACGCTCTACCATTCGGCCATTGTTCGGCTGGTGTTGCCAATCGGAGTTGTAAATAGTGCCTATCGATATTTACCCGTACTCCAGGACACAATTTAAGATTGCGCTACTTGCTACTACTGATTCGTTCTTTTTCATGGGAGTTTTTTTCACGGTTTATTACCAATACGATACGATGTTTTCTTGGCATCTCGGGGGTGTGCTTTTCTTTGATCATCGACAGTTCACCGACGTGCTTTTTTTACACCTTCATCCGATTTTGATGATTTGAGTAATGGACAACTATCAAATAGTCCTCATCGGCAGATAGTCCGCGACTGTAGGAATTTGCTTTTTAAACACAGATAGTCCACGGACTCTACTTGTGAAATTACTCTATATATACCAGGTCTTTTATTTCAAGTTTTGTCAGTACACTATGACTACTAAGTTATCTCGGTCCTAAATAAATTATCTCAGGAAATTAAGTAAAAATTAATTTATCAACTTAAAGATCGCACCAATAATATCGGTAAAACCATCCATTCAGCAAACTGTGCTTCCTAAAATAAATATAATGCAGAGGAAGAATAATTAAAGTACAAACATGTATAGATCTTTGTATATTTTCTTAGTTCTTATTCTTTAAAATGACTTAGTTGATTTAAACTTTTTTTATTTCATACAGTAATAAAACGACGTCTGGGAATTATCTGTGATTCGAGACTTCATGCAATACAGAAAACTTGATGTATTAATAGACTTATTATGTTATAGAGAATTTATATTACACAGAATAAATACTGTGTCTTATTATATACAAAATAACTGTAAATCTTATCGGATTAAGTCACAAAACAACGAAAACAAAGATAGAAAACACCTGTTATATTGCTCTTTTTTAATGGGAAGAAATTACTTAGTGGTCAGAGTGTAACTAATCCGGCTTAATTTTATGCATTAATTTATTTTATATATTAATAAAGTCATTATGTTGAATTAAACTTAATATTTATGAAGCTTCGTTAAATAAATATTTTATTTTCATACCTTATATAAACTAATCGCGAATTCTAAACGGTGAAAACCCACAATTTTATCCGATTAAATTAAATAAATACTAAGCTTAATAATTTATCAAATTCAAATTCAGTGTTGGAAGTTCAATTTTAGAAGTACTGTAAGGAAGTTACTACCTATTACATCGCCTTAAGATATAGATTTTCGGATTAAAAAGAAATCTTAAGAGACACGCAAAAATCCTATTAGTAATTTCATGAAACCACCGAATTCTCTACTCAGAAATAACTAACATATAAAGAAAACAAAAAGAGAACGAAGAGAAAATAAATGAACTGTGTTTAACCACTAAAGACTGGAATTTAAACTTCAGAGCAGAGTAAATAAATATCCAAAATAAAGTATGGTGAAAACAAAAAGCCTTTTTTTGTACAAGTTTTGTTTCATTGTATCGTGACGCTTTGAAGTTTTGGATTGGTTTAAAATAAAGAGCATTTTCGTGTTATAAGAGATTTATTTAATAGTGAAAGTGTCGAATTGAAAAGTTTATCGAATTATTTAGTTTATATATCATTCGTAAACTATCATTAAATCTTAACTTCTTTTATGATCAGAATTAGAAATTTCAATTTCATTCATTTTCTATGGCACTAACTAAAAGTAGTGACATTCCAATTTTTTATATGAAAGGCAAAATTTTAAAATGTATTATTCACTATCATTTTATTTGCTACTTAAGAAAAACAATGTAGGGCTTATTCTGAAAACATCACATGTTTTTTAGTAAACCTTTTTTTTCGTTGTGTTAAATTTTATTGAATAGTGAAATTATCTAATTGAAACTTAATCAAAATATTTCATCGTCTTTCCTT
The DNA here is from genome assembly GCA_032207245.1 of Pardosa pseudoannulata. Lineage (NCBI taxonomy): Eukaryota > Metazoa > Arthropoda > Arachnida > Araneae > Lycosidae > Pardosa > Pardosa pseudoannulata. Next base: position 75,824,447 of record CM063497.1, on the reverse strand, counting down.
TATCAAATTCCTTTATAAACCGAAATAAAAACATTTAATGAAATGTATTTTTCATGCTGTTTTCTTAAAGTTAGAGACACTTCATAATTATTAAATGACTGATAAGTTTCTTACTACTCGGGAAAAGAAGTATTTTTTATCCAGGAACTTTCAATGAAATGTGATTTTCACGATATTTGTTTAATGTTAGATACATTTCATAATTATTAACCAAAAATATGACCCAAACCAAAATCATGGCCCAAAACCATGATATATCTTAGACATATTGATTTCTTTTGAACTTAAATTACGACCAGGCCCAAAACCATGATATATATTAGACATATTGATTTCTTTTGATTTTAAATTACGATCAAGCCCAAAACCATAATATATCTTAGACATATTGATTTCTTTTGAACTTAAATTACGACCAAGCTTAAAACCATAATATATCTTAGACATATTGATTTATTTTGATCTTAAATTACGACCAAGCCCAATATAATAATATATCTTAGATATATTGATTTCTTTTGAACTTAAATTACGACCAAGCTTAAAACCATAATATATCTTAGACATATTGATTTCTTTTGATCTTAAATTACGATAAAGCCATAAACCATGATATATCTTAGACATATTGATTTCTTTTGCAATTTTAGATCCAAATGCAGGTGGACTTGTCTCTAATCCAGCAATAAATTGCGATACTTAAAAAGTGAGATGTAGCTACGAGAAATATATTTCATTGTCTTAAGAACAAACGTTATTACATATGTGACAGTTTTACTTCAGATGTGCTCAGAGACAGAAGGTTTATCTAATTGGATCAAAAAATAATAAAATAAATGATTTTTAAGAATCCAATACATGTACGAATGACTCATTAATCTTTAAAAAGAAAAAAAATGTGTAAAACATGATTCGTTGTTCTTTTGATCTATGATAAATCAACATAGCCAGTTTCAGGTACAAGGTGTAAACTCCCGGACATTTGAAATGGTTAAGATCATCCATATCTCAGTGGGATTAGAACCCACGAACTCTGGTACCGAAGATAGCCATCATCCTTTAACCCTTTAACGGACAGTGGTTTCGTAGCAAAAACCACCTATTAAACATCATTTTTTTTTAAACTTTACTTTTTGGATTACTTTACTTTATCTTTTTACAATTATTTACGGCTCAAATCTCATACATCTGTGATATATGGAAGCCAATGATGTAGAATCAAGAGCTTTTTCAATTAAAAAAAATCTTTTTGGAGATATATATGACTTTTCGATTATATATATATATATATATATATATATATATATATATATATATATATATATATATAATATATATATATATATATATATATATATATATATGTATATATATATATATATATATATATATATATATATATATATATATATATGTATGTGTATATATATAAACATATATATATGTATGTGTATATATATAAACATATATATATGTATATATATATGTATGTATATATATATATATATGTATATGTATATATATATATATATATATATATATATGTATATATATATATATATATATATATATATATATATATATATATATATATATATGTATATATGTATATGTATGTATATATATATATGTATGTATATATATATGTATATATATATATATATATATATATATATATATATATATATATATATATATATATATATATATATATATATATATATATATATATATATATACATATTATACATATTTATACATATATATATATTTTATTTTATATATTTTTAATATATAACAGATGATAGTTACCGATTAACTTATTTATATCTTTTTCTGTTGAAATATATGTATTTAAACTTCCTGTACTTGAGAAGTCAGATTCAATTTATCTCACTTATGATCTCAAATAAAAGCATCTGTACAAACAACACTTTTAAGTTGTTAAAGCTATTTATTTATTATACCAGTTTAAGGATTATCATTTATTGTTCTAGTATAGTTAAACTTTTATAAACGCATAATATTCAAGCTGTACAAGTGTAGGGATTAGTCAGTTAAACCACTTCTCAAACCCTAATTTGGTATCCTCTAAGGCAAACCCTTCTAAGGAATGTAAAACATTTTTTTTATATATTTTACATATACAAGGCTTATAGATAACATTTATAAACAAATTACATTAAATTCCCATGAATTTATTTTGGTGACCATTAAAGGGTTAAAGCCCGATTATGGAAATTAAAAAACTTTCTTTATGATACTTTTAGAGGCAATATCAACTAACATTTTTATGCATGCACACCCTATACAACCAGTTATATAAATAAAGCCTTAATTTTTAAAAAATTAAAAAAAATATCAACAGATAGCACTTGAAAATTCATAATACAACTTTAATAATGAAAGTACAGCCGGTCAAAGGTACAAATGTTTATTCTACGCATGATCCTTTTTGTGAATACAATTATGTAAGCATGATTTAAAACTTTTTTCATATTTTAATAGCTCTCTTCTGTGTCAACTGAACGTAAGAAAATGATACTTTCTGCACTTAAAGTAATTGTTCCATAAGAATAAGATAAGGTTTCAGAGACACTGGCATTTTTCTTTTTAAATTGAAGTCATAAAATCTCCGGAGGAAAATATAAGAAGTAATGGACAATAGGATCACGTCTCGAAATGTTTTATTTGTTCCTAAAATATTTACAACAGGAATCATTTTTAACAAGATAAAAAAACAACACTTTAAACTTTTTATTGAAATATTTAACAAAAAGTGTTTTTGCCAAAGTTTTATATTGATATACAGACATTGGAATACGGAAAGGATTGTATGTATAATTTGCGAATTATACTTTTTAAGTGATTAATTTTAACAAATTCAAAAGGTTGTATAATATTAAATACGTATTTCCCAACTACTGTTAGACAGAGCTTTTCAACAGTCTCAAAAGAAATTAAGAACAAGTGATTTTTTTTAATTGATCAATGCAAAGCATGTATCACAGATGATAAATTTTAAAATGATTTTGCTACATTAATTCCTTGATATAAAATGACGTTAGAGAGACGGCAGTCATTTCATGTGCCAAAGGAGACTTTGAGGTGTCCAAGACATCAATAGTTATCACGTGCTGAATAATATTATATCAATTAATTAAATCATTCTTCAAGAGTCACGTCCACTCTGGCTGCCGACCTCGACTCGTCTATTTTTTTCCCATAAATTTTTACCTCGGTTTACCTTATTTTTTCTCTTTTGCAATTACTTGTTAGTGAGATTTTCCCACATCTGCACCCCCTTCTGGAGTGCAGGTGGGGTCATTAACATAACTCCTTTGATGAAAATTGACATTATTGCCTAGCCCTGAACCTATATCTCAAAGCTGCATTCTTCCTGGGCTTTACAGCCACACTTGTGCCACTCCATCAACTATAACTCCTGTGTAGGGGGCCGATTGGTTAGGGTGCTGGCCTTCGGTACCGGAATTCGTGGTTTCGAATCCCACTATGGCCTGGATATTCGTAGCCGTTAGGAATTGGCTTTAAGCTGTAGGTCCCGGTTTCATTAGCCCTCTTGTAGCAAAAAAGTAGACCGTACCACTTCAAACCAAACCAAATCTCCGTAGGGGGTCCTCATTAAAACTCGAAGTCAACATCTGCGTCTATATTCTTCTTAAGAATTTAGTCCACAGCTGTGTGTACACATGCTGACCTTCGTGGGAAAGTACATCAGTACACTTTGCCGTTATCTTATACCATTCCTTATACCGTTAGCTTATACCGTTCCTTATACTGTTACCTTATACCGTTTTAGAAGCAATGTTAATGACATTGTTGTTACATTTCTAAAAATAATTAGATATACTGATAAATGTTGTTGGGAGAGAGGTTAAAACTTGATTTAAAAACCTGAAAAAATGAAAATTCATTTTAATACTTTAAATTTCAAAAGCAGTATCAACTAAACTGCTTTCAAATACAGGTACATCCTCTACAAACAGTTGTATAAATAAAGCCTTAATAGAGGCGTGGTAGCTCAGTTGGAAAGGCAACGATCAATTAGCTGAAAGGTAACTTGCCCAGGGGGGGGCGTGCCTAAAATTCACCTTATGCGTTAAAAGTTAACTGGGTCATATAAATAGGTTCGTGGTCACAAAGACCTCCGAGTTCTTAAGCGATACTTCTGGGAGTGGTACGCCAAGCCTGGGGGTCATATGCTTTGTCCAAGCTTCTAAATTACATGGACCCAGCGGGGGCTGTGTTGCTCGCTTCCGTAGCATACCTTAAGGTGCACGTTCTCCTCTGGTGGTGCTAAATAAATAACAGGTTCTCAGCCTTGTTAAGGTGTTAGGATAATAACTGTATTACCTGCTGCATTGGAAAAAAATATAGGCTGGTTACACAACGGTGGATTTTTAAGAGAGGAAAATTTACCGTCATCACCATTCCAATAGTAGTCCACTGAAATAAATTAGTGCTTGCACATTTGACTGAAAAAAAAACGATTGCTTTATTTGCCGTCTACGGTAGCTATACAGCCGTCTAGTGCACTGGAGCTCAGAGGAAATTTATTCGTCGTCTCGAACTAGAGGTCTATGCGACACAGTGAACGTTTGCACACACAGTGGTGTTTTCTACCATTTGCATTGAACTTTCGTTGGGAATATGAACACGAGAATTATTGATAATGAACTTTTGATTTCATTAATACAAGATATACATGTTTTATGGGATAAAACTCTAGACATTTCTAAGGACAAAAACGCTACTCGTTAAGTTTGGCATGAAGTTTGCCTTGGGTTTCGATCAATTGGAAGAAAAAGAGGGAAATGAATTTGGTAACCATATTTTCTCACATACCTATACACCCAGGGGCAGAATAATCTTATCAATCTGCAACGGAAGTTGGGTATCGTAAAAATACTTTTCAGAATAGTGCGCAACTATAAAAAATTTTGTGTTTGTGCTTATTAATTAATTGAACATACTCTTTTCCCTAACTTTTCCTATAGAATTAATGATTGTAAATATTTTATTTAGAATTGAAATATAAACAGTATAATAAGAATTGTAAATTTTTAGAGGTAGAAAAATAGATATAAATAAATTTCGATTAGTTGAGTATTTGGCATATGAATATTTTTCTCAATATTTTTCTCCGATGTGTGAGAAAGTAGCCTTAATTTTCACTCTCAATCCAGCCTCAAATAATAGATTTTTTAATGTATTTTATGGTTTTTAATATATTTTTCGTATGTTCATTTTTATCTTAACCTTTGTGGTATTATTTATTCGATGTAGTCAATAGTGAATTTATAGAAAATATTTTCATATTGTCTAAACATTTAATATTAAAAGAAAAGTCTGACTTTTACTAATTTTAAGTTCTGTTTTAATGATGTAAAGGAAATTGATATTGGGTATCCATTTTGCATTTGTAAAAAGGATACCCAAGTGAATTTTATTCATACTAGGAGAGGTTAACATATTAACCCTTAGCGTTCCGTTGGCTCCGCTACGGAACCGTCTCTCATGTATTCCGTAACACCGTAGGCTCCGCTGAGGAGTCCAATGTTTTTAGCAGGATTAGGCTTATGATGTTAAGGAATCGTCGCCGTTGGCAATTGTTATTTGTAGTTAAAACGTGCTCAATCTCGCTACTGTTACGATTGAAACATTATTTGACCCATTTTATGGTTCGCAACAAGGAGAAAAATAATTATTGTGATGAGAATACAGAGTTGAGTGATAGTAAAGATGTTGTTTGATTGGAAGATATTGTGGAAGACAATGTTGATTATAATTGTGACATTTCAAGCAGTGGTTCCGAAATTATATACTACCAAAGAGATGACGAATGGTAGTTATTGAAAGTGAAAGCGAAGAGTAGCCGGAAGATTTAGAAGAATGGCTCGATCATGTCACGGAAGAATTAGTTATTCTGGATAGAATATATTTTAGAGTATTGCCAAAGGTCATTGGACCAAAAATTCCTACAAATATTGTACAGCCGACACAAGATTTCAAATTATTTTCACAAACCAACTGGTGAATGGAATTATAAAAGAAACCAACAAGTACTCAGAAAATGTTCTAAAGAATAAAGAATTATCTACTAATTCTATTTCGCAAACATGGAGTCTGGTGGAAGTGGAGGAGTTTTGGGTTTTTATTGGAGTTATCATCAATATGGGTATTGTGACACTTGCCCAAGTAAACCCAGAATACACATGGGATATTTCCAAAGATTTTTCAAAGATATCACACCATGGTGAACTAAAAAACTTAAAATTCAATTTTTCATTTACAAGAAGAAGGAATATATATAAAACAAATAAAATCAACAATTAATCACAAGCACGTGTAATTATTCTCAATTAAAATAAGATTCCTTCTTCACACTCGTTCCACTGCGAAAATGTAATAAATGTAATAAATGTAATAAATTAAATAATATATCTACTAATTCTATTTCGCAAACATGGAGTCTGGTGGAAGTGGAGGAGTTTTGGGTTTTTATTGGAGTTATCATCAATATGGGTATTGTGACACTTGCCCAAGTAAACCCAGAATACACATGGGATATTTCCAAAGATTTTTCAAAGATATCACACCATGGTGAACTAAAAAACTTAAAATTCAATTTTCATTTACAAGAAGAAGGAATATATATAAAACAAATAAAATCAACAATTAATCACAAGCACGTGTAATTATTCTCAATTAAAATAAGATTCCTTCTTCACACTCGTTCCACTGCGAAAATGTAATAAATGTAATAAATGTAATAAATTAAATAATATATCTACTAATTCTATTTCGCAAACATGGAGTCTGGTGGAAGTGGAGGAGTTTTGGGTTTTTATGGGAGTTATTATCAATATGGGTATTGTGACACTTGCCCAAGTAAACCCAGAATACACATGGGATATTTCCAAAGATTTTTCAAAGATATCACACCATGGTGAACTAAAAAACTTAAAATTCAATTTTCATTTACAAGAAGAAGGAATATATATAAAACAAATAAAATCAACAATTAATCACAAGCACGTGTAATTATTCTCAATTAAAATAAGAATCCTTCTTCACACTCGTTCCACTGCGAAAATGTAATAAATGTAATAAATGTAATAAATTAAATAATATATCTACTAATTCTATTTCGCAAACATGGAGTCTGGTGGAAGTGGAGGAGTTTTGGGCTTTTGTTGGAGTTATCATCAATATGGGTACTATGACACTTGCCCAAGTAAACCCAGAATACACATGGGATATTTCCAAAGATTTTTCAAAGATATCACACCATGGTGAACTAAAAAACTTAAAATTCAATTTTCATTTACAAGAAGAAGGAATATATATAAAACAAATAAAATCAACAATTAATCACAAGCACGTGTAATTATTCTCAATTAAAATAAGAATCCTTCTTCACACTCGTTCCACTGCGAAAATGTAATAAATGTAATAAATGTAATAAATTAAATAATATATCTACTAATTCTATTTCGCAAACATGGAGTCTGGTGGAAGTGGAGGAGTTTTGGGCTTTTGTTGGAGTTATCATCAATATGGGTACTATGACACTTGCCAAAGTAAACCCAGAATGCACATGGGAGATTTCCAAAATTTTCCAAAGATATCACTCCATGGTGAATTACAAAATTTAAAATTCACTTTTCATTTACAAGAAGAAGGTATATATATAAAACAAATGAAATCAAAAGCATGTATAATTCTTCTCACTTAAAATAGACTCTTTCTTCACACTCGATCCATTGCGAAAATGTGCCGGAGTTGCTGGTAGGTAACAAAAACGTGCAAAAACGTGCTAGTGGTACAAAAACGTGCCGAGCTCAAATGGTTAAGAAATAATTAGAAAATTATATAGAGATGTTCATTTAAAAACGAATTCAAAGTGTTATTCAAAAATATAATTTAACACTAGATTGTCCGAGATTTCTTGTATACTTATATTGCCCAAAAACAATCAAAATGACTGCTTTGTGAAAAAATAACAAATATGTAAAGAAATTTGTTTAAAATTAATTTTTTAATATTATATAATAAAGGAGGGCGGAAGTAACTACAATTATTCATAAACCCATTTATATGTTATAGAAAAAGTCACCAAATTCTAAGAAATTGTGTCATTATATTTCATAATTGTTTTTCTAATTGAAATTTAAAAAAACAGTCAAAAGGACTGCCTTGGGCAATCTAGTGTTAATAATCTAATCTGAATTTAACGAAATCTTTAATGTGATTACTTTACTTACACTTGAATTTAAATGTATAAAAAGTTTTAAAAAATCTAAGCTTATAATATAAAAAATATAAGGATAGAAAAACCCTTTTAAAATAACTTTGACATTCTTCTACAATTGACCTCATAAAATCCCTGCGAGAAAATATATGATATAATAGACAATGAGATCACGTCGCTAAATGCTTCTTTTTCTCTTAAATATTTATTTTTGGTAACATTTTTATAACAAGATAAATAAAACACCTTGAAACGTTGAAGAAAAATCTATCCCTGAAGTATTTCTTTCGTAAGTGTCAGAAATAGATTTTCAGAACTGCGATAAAAAACATTTATGTTTTTTTTTGTGAATTTTCATTCCTTAAGTGAATCTATTTTAAACAAATTGTATGTTTACGAGAATATATTCTATAAAATTTCTTAGTACAATTTTTCACTACATTTTTTTTTTCATTTTCTGAGCGGGATTTCTAATCTTCTCATCTACAGCTTATCAATCTGGTCTATTAAACTCTATCGTTCTCCAGTTCATTAGTTTAACACAAGATCGAAGAGACACTTGCTACTACATTTTACTAATAATATCGATTATACATGTGCATAAATATGTATACACATATGTATACAAACACACATATGTATATATATATATATATATATATATATATATATATATATATATATATATATATAACAAATAAAAATGTTTATATTTAAAATATTGCCACATTTCAAACGACACTACCGAGCTCCATGGCGCAATGGTTAGAGTCGCGGGCTACGAACCGAAAGGTCTCCGGTTCGATCCTGCGTCAGGACAAATTTGTTTCCGTAATTTTATGTTCGATTTCTTAAGTAGTCAAGAAGACTTCTAAATTATGCTAATTTTCTGTTGCATTAAAATATTTCTAGAAGGTTCTGTTACCTTATAAAAGCCTCTGTAAAAACTGCGAGCGGCAGTTGTTGTTTTGAGTACGAGCTAGGTAGCTTGGGCTTTAATAAATTGTTATTTCTTAAGCTTGACTCTTGATTGTGTTCCACCTGTACTTTCATCTACGTGACATTTGGTGGAGGCGCCGGGTAGATTGTATTGCAATCAGTCTGGAAGAAACTGAGTGTCGTCGAAGCCGTCGACTCCAAAACCTGCCCCCGGAACACGGA
>CM063497.1:75785011-75810011 GCA_032207245.1 Pardosa pseudoannulata | reverse complement strand
TCTGAAGGTAAAAGATCACTTAAAAAATGGTTTCAGTTACTACTACTAGACACATTTGTTATCAAAAGTCTTTAAACAGCCTTTGAGTTTTTTGGAAGACAGTTATTGCTAACTTGTTATTATTCAACATAAAATCATACACATTTTGGTCAAAATATGTCATTTTGTAGGTCCCTAGTCTCCTGTTAAAAAATCTGTGTTAAAGAGAGTCATTTTTAGAATACACTGATACTGTAACAGACTTTGAGGGGGTAAAAGTTCCCTTTAATAAATGCTTGTTGTAAATACCAAAAAAAAATATACGATTTCAACACATTTTTAAACGATCATTTTAATTATCGGTCGACATTTAGAGCTAACTTATGTATTATTCACAGTATAAAATCAATCATATTTTTGATTTATATCTGTCATTTCTTTAATCCCTAGCCTACTATACATACATATATATATATATATATATATGTGTGTGTGTGTGTGTTTGTATATATATATATATATATAATATATATATATATATATATATATATATATATGATTAAAAGAGAGACATTTTCAGCATAAACAAATACTTTCAGAAAGTAAAATATCCCTTAAATAAAGGCCTTTAAACAGCCATTGTGTTTCTCTTAAAGACAGTTATTTATAATTTGATATTATCCAACATAATACGATACATGTTTTGGTTGAAATATGTCATTTTGTAGACACTTAGTCTCCTATTAAAAAAAATCATCCTGTTTTAAAGAGAGATATTTTTAGCATATTCTCATAATATAATACACTTTCAGAAAGTAAAAAATCCCTTTTATAAATGCTTTTGTGTCTCCCGCAAAAAATATATGATTTCAAAGATCTTTAAATGATCATTTTAATATAGGTCGACATCTAGACTAACTTCGTAATTTTTACAGTATAACTCCATTCATTTTTCTGGTTTAAATCTGTAATTCGTAAAATTTTTATCTTATTTCAGAATTAATATGTGTGTGTGTGTGTGTGTGTGTGTGTGTTGTGTGTTGTGTGTGTGTGAGTGTGTGTGTGTGTTTGTGTGGTGTGTGTGTGTTGTGTGTGTGTGTGTGTGTGTTTTGTGTGTGTGTGTGTGTGTGTGTGTGTGTGTGTGTGTGTGTGTGTGGTGTGTGTGTGTGTGTGTTGTGTGTGTGTGTGTGTGTGTGTGTGTGTGTGTGTTGCTGTTGTGCTAGTGCTGTGTTGTTGTATTTGTGTGTGTGTGTGTGTGTGTGCTAGTGTGTATTGTTGTGTGTCATTGTGTGTGTGTGTTGGTGTGTGTGTGTGTGTGTGTGTGTGTGTGTGTGTGTGTGTGTGTGTGTGTTTTGTGTATTTTATTTGTGTGTGTGTGTGTGTGTGTGTGTGTGTGTGTTGTGTGTGTGTGTGTGTGTGTGTTATAAATATATATTTAATGTAACATATATTAAATATATATACATACATACATACATAAATAAACTAGTTAAAAGAGACATTTTCAGCATAAACTGATACACTTTCAGAAGGTAAAAGATCCCTTAAACAAATGGTTTTAGTTTCTCCCGCAAGAAACATTTGATTTCAAAAGCTCCTTTAAACGACCATTGTGTTTTTCGGACGACAGTTTTATTCGCTAAGAAACTTTACAATGGAACCGGTATTCCTCCGCTGTTTTTCTTAATCTCCAAGAATGTGTTTGAATTTAAAGTGGCAGTTTAAACTAGAATTTTAAAACAGTTTAAGTTAAGTTTATTTTTCCTAAGGCAGCAGATGCAAAAGAGCTTTTTATATGTTTCTTAAAACTAGGTTTTCGGGAAGAAAGTTTATATGACATTTCGAAATTTTATAAGGAAATTTATAAAAACCTTCTGAATTTTTATTGTATCTCTTGTAATAAATTTTATCCATTGAACTAGGTAAATATATATTGAAGTTTTTCTCTTTAAAAGTGATGAAATATTGAAATTTTCTGTGTGATATACCTATCTCTATGGATATGCGTCCATTCGTAATGTAGACAAAATTTTTAGTAAATTAGTGCAAACATTCTTCTTCTTCAGCATCACTACAGCCTACTTGAGGCCAAGACTTTCTCTTTCAGCTCTATCCATTCAGTACGGTTTGACGCTATGTTCACCATCTATTAATGCCCAGTATTCTCAAATCGCTCTCTACACAATCCATCCACATTATTGGTGGTCTTCCTCATTTGCGTTTACTCTCAAACTTTGAAGACGTCAAATTTTTAACAGGCTCTTGGACGTTCGTAGAAATGGGTATATTTAAGAAGCGTTTATAGATCAATAATTGAAATAGGTTTTGACAAACTTTAACACTAGTTTCAACCTAGTGTTAAAGTTTGTCAAATCTTATTTCAATTATTGATCCCTTTCATTTGAATCAAATATACCTACTTTATATGTGGTCATACTCATTTTTTATATCCTTGTAATAAATATTTTTACCAATATATACAAAAACATAATTAAGTGTAATATTGTCACATCTCGAAACTATTGCAAAATGTTTTACTGTAAAATGAGTTATAATCAGTTAGAGGTTATTTTAGAGAATTAAATGAAAAATTCTACTTACGTCTTTGATATCAAATGTATTCCGTGTTTTTGTGTGGGGGGGGGAGGTTCACCTGTGTCTTTGAAGACAAGTGCAATTTCACATAAAAGGTGTCTTATTTCATATGTTTGCTGAAATACTTATCTGTTTCCTTTGATATAGAGTTGTTTATGGACGACAGTGAAAAATGTACATGTGTGCTTTCTATATGTTTACCTTATAAAGTTTACATAAATTTAGCACTATATCTGAAAGGTACCTTACAATAGAAGATGTTCTGGCCTTTCTAGAAACTCCTTTGGATTCTGATTGGAAAATTGTATATATTTACTAGTTAGAGCCCGATGGACCTGGTGATATAATCGATGAAGAAGATAATGATGAAAATAATTTAGATTCTGTTACGCTAATCGATGTGTCTGGAATAGTCGACTTGATTTTTTTTTAAAAATGTAATATGAAGACAAATTTCAGAAACAGGGTCCAAGGACCAAGAAGAAACGAAATCCAGAAAACCTTGTAGTAAAATGGAAAAAAAGTGAAATTCGATAATCCAACAGAATTTTAAAACACCTATACCAATAATGCATAAATTCTATAGCGTCATAGTAGTTATCAATTGTACATTATTTAAAGATAAATAAACAAAACAATAATTTAGATACTGTTACGCTAATCGATGTGTCTGGAATAGTCGACTTGATTTTTTAAAAAAGATGTAATATGAAGACAAATTTCAGAAACAGGGTCCAAGGACCAAGAAGAAACGAAAATCTGAAAACCTTGTAGTAAAATGGAAAAAAAAGTGAAATTCGATAATCCGACAGAATTGAAAAATCCGGTACCAATATTGCATAAATTCTATAGTGTCATAATAGTTATCAATTGTACATTATTTAAAGATAAATAAACAAAACTATAATTTAGATACTGTTACGCTAATCGATGTGTCTGGAATAGTCGACTTGATTTTTTTTTAAAAATGTAATATGAAGACAAATTTCAGAAACAGGGTCCAAGGACCAAGAAGAAACGAAAATCTGAAAACCTTGTAGTAAAATGGAAAAAAAAAAGTGAAATTCGATAATCTGACAGAATTGAAAAAACTGGTACCAATATTGCATAAATTCTATAGTGTCATAATAGTTATAATTGTACATTATTTAAAGATAAATTAACAAAACAATAATTTAGATGTTGTTACGCTAATCGATGTGTCTGGAATAGTCGACTTGATTTAAAAAAAAAGATGTAATATGAAGACAAATTTCAGAAACAGGGTCATTGGACCAAGAAGAAACGAAATTCAGAAAACTTTGTAGTAAAATAGAAAAAAAAATTGAAATTCAATAATCCGACAGAATTGAAAAAAGTGGTACCTATATTGCATAAATTCTATAGTGTCATAATAGTTATCAATTGTACATTATTTAACGATAAATAAACAAAACAATAATTTAGATGCTGTTACGCTAATCGATGTGTGTGGAATAGTCGACTTGACTTTTAAAAAAAGATGTAATATGAAGACAAATTTCAGAAACAGGGTCCAAGGACCAAGAAGAAACGAAAATCTGAAAACCTTGTAGTAAAATATTAAAAAAAAGTAAATTCAATAATATAACAGAATTGAAAAATCCGGTACCAATATTGCATAAATTCTATAGTGTCATAATAGTTATCAATTGTACATTATTTAACGATAAATAAACAAAACAATAATTTAGATGCTGTTACGCTAATCGATGTGTCTGGAATAGTCGACTTGATTTTTTAAAAAAGATGTAATATAAAGACAAATTTCAAAAACAGGGTACAAGGATTAAGAAGAAACGAAAATCTGAAAACCTTGTAGTAAAATGAAAAAAAAGTGAAATTCGATAATCTGACATAATTGAAAAAACCGGTACCAATATTGCATAAATTCTATAGTGTCATAATAGTTATCAATTGTACATTATTTAATGATAAATAAACAAAATAATAATTTAGATGCTGTTACGCTAATCGACGTGTGTGGAATAGTCGACTTGATTTAAGAAAAAAGATGTAATATGAAGACAAATTTCAGAAACAGGGTTCAAGGACCAAGAAGAAACGAAAATCTGAAAACCTTGTAGTAAAATGAAAAAAAAAAGTGAAATTCGATAATCCGACAGAATTGAAAAATCCGGTACCAATATTGTATGAATTCTATAGTGTCATAATAGTTATAATTGTACATTATTTAAAGATAAATTAACAAAACAATAATTTAGATGTTGTTACGCTAATCGATGTGTCTGGAATAGTCGACTTGATTTAAGAAAAAAGATGTAATATGAAGACAAATTTCAGAAACAGGGTCCAAGGACCAAGAAGAAACGAAAATCTGAAAACCTTGTAGTAACATGGAAAAAAAAGTGAAATTCGATAATCTGACAGAATTGAAAAAACCGGTACCAATATTGCATAAATTCTATAGTGTCATAATAGTTATCAATTGTACATTATTTAAAGATAAATAAACAAAACAATAATTTAGATGCTGTTACGCTAATCGATATGCGTGGAATAGTCGACTTGATGTTTTAAAATATATGTAATATGAAGACAAATTTCAGAAACAGGGTCCAAGGACCAAGAAGAAACGAAAATCTGAAAACCTTGTAGTAACATGGAAAAAAAAGTGAAATTCGATAATCCGACAGAATTGAAAAAACTGGTACCAATATTGTATGAATTCTATAGTGTCATAATAGTTATAATTGTACATTATTTAAAGATAAATAAACAAAACAATAATTTAGATGCTGTTACGCTAATCGATGTGTCTGGAATAGTCGACTTGATTTTTAAAAAAAGATGTAATATGAAGACAAATTTCAGAAACAGGGTCCAAGGACCAAGAAGAAACGAAAATCTGAAAACCTTGTAGTAAAATGGAAAAAAAGTGAAATTCGATAATCCGACAAAATTGAAAAATCCGGTACCAATATGGCATAAATTCTATAGTGTCATAATAGTTATCAATTGTACATTATTTAAAGATAAATGAACAAAACAATAATTCGATGTGTCTGGAATAGTCGACTTGATTTTTTAAAAAAAGATGTAATATGAAGACAAATTTCAGAAACAGGGTCCAAGGACCAAGAAGAAACGAAAATCTGAAAACCTTGTAGTAACATGGAAAAAAAAGTGAAATTCGATAATCCGACAGAATTGAAAAAACTGGTACCAATATTGTATGAATTCTATAGTGTCATAATAGTTATAATTGTACATTATTTAAAGATAAATTAACAAAACAATAATTTAGATGTTGTTACGCTAATCGATGTGTCTGGAATAGTCGACTTGATTTAAGAAAAAAGATGTAATATGAAGACAAATTTCAGAAACAGGGTCCAAGGACCAAGAAGAAACGAAAATCTGAAAACCTTGTAGTAAAATGGAAAAAAAAAGTGAATTTCGATAATCCGAAAGATTTGAAATATTCGGTACCACTATTGCATAAATTCTATAGTGTCATAATAGTTATCAATTGTACATTATTTAATGATAAATAAACAAAATAATATTTTAGATGCTGTTACGCTAATCGACGTGTGTGGAATAGTCGACTTGATTTAAGAAAAAAGATGTAATATGAAGACAAATTTCAGAAACAGGGTTCAAGGACCAAGAAGAAAGGAAAATCTGAAAACCTTGTAGTAACATGGAAAAAAAAGTGAAATTCGATAGACTGACAGAATTGAAAAATCCAGTAGCAATATTGTATAAATTCTGTTGTGTCATAATAGTTATCAATTGTACATTATACAAAGATAAATAAACAAAACAGTTAATATTAAAAAGATAATATAATTGTTAGACATTAAATTAACCATTTTCAGGATCTTTTAAAAATATGCAAAAAATAACCTTGTAACACGCCAATGTTCCAATAATGGAACATCTCTAAAAATACCCTCACAAATTTTTTTCAAATAATTTTATAACTTTATTGTATTTATATACCCTTAATTAATATAATAATCAAATTTCCCGTCATTGGGACTATTATTTCTTAATTCCGCGTTTAGCCCTTTTAAAAAACGAAACCACCTTCTGAAATATTTTTCTCTTCTTTTTTAAGGCATATTAATGCTTTTTTGGGGGTGTTTATGTCTCTTTAAACTATTAATAAATGGTAGCACAACACACAGTTTATTGTTTTCTTTAAAATATAAACGTTCAAACCTCTTTCCCTGGAGAAAAAATAAATGATATTTGATTATTTTGTCATGACCCTAAATAAATATACTTACCCAAAACATCACTTATAAATTGTTTAGTTAGCTATTTATCTATTACATGTAAGTATGTAGTATTCTTTCAATAATGCCGGATAAAGAAACTTTGCCAACGAGCTCAGTGGCCGAATGGTCAAAGCCCGAGATCCAGACCCGAAGGTTGTGGGTTCGATGCTCGCCATGGCGGTTGTTCCAAAGTGTGGATTTTTAATTTAAAAATATTGTTCTCGAGCATTCTAGATCCTTCTCTGTTATGTAAATTAGTTATTTCTCGAATATTCTGTTCGGGTATGAAAGCTAATACCCACTAGTTGTAGAGTTTGGTTTGGTTTGGTTTAGAGCGCTACGGTCTACTGTTTTGCACACGAGGGCTAATGAGACCGGGACCTACTGCTTAAAGCCGATTCCGAACGGCTACGAACACCCCTGCCTTAGTGGGATTCGAACCCACAAACTCCGGTACCGACGATCAGCGCCCTAACCAATCGGCCAGCGTTCGGCACTAGTTGTAGGGACTTTTCGATCTTGTAAAGTTGCGAGTTCCTACTTAGATTCAATAAATTAGTCTGTTAAGTTAAACGGTGATCATTCGAATCTTCGTGACAATATTACTTTAATTTTAGGAATGTAATTTTTTAGAACTGTACAAGGGAGTTGAAATTTTCACAGTTAAAACCCACTGCCCATCCCCCCACGAAACTACCGAAAAGCCTTTTAATATTTTCCACATACATAAGATTCGTGTAATGAGGCGATTTAGATCTGTTATATAATTGATTCATTCATACATGAAGTAAAATGTTCGAGATCTAAATCGGACCTCATCACATCGTTGTAAAGAGATAGAGGATCATAAATTTCTATTCAACGGATATGTTTGTCTTGCACGGTGGTCTCGGTTGGGGTTCTGATCCCAGTCCCAGATTAGAATCCCGTCTCCGTACTTGAAATTAAATAAGAATGTACCTTTGAGGAGTATTTGAGTCCCTAAGGGACAGTGCCCAATTAGAGGGGATAAGGTTTTTCACGTTGGCGGTCTCAGGGCGGGGTTTGGTCAGACCAATGAAATCCTTACAACTATCCCGATTGGAAGACAAGAAGGAGGAGGAGGGGACAAGGTTGAAGTTCAAACCTCTTTCCCTGGAGAAAAAATAAATGATATTTGATTATTTTGTCATGACCCTAAATAAATATACTTACCCAAAACATCACTTATAAATTGTTTAGTTAGCTATTTATCAATTACATGTAAGTATGTAGTATTCTATCAATAATGCCGGATAAAGGAACTTTCCCAACGAGCTCAGTGGCCGAATGGTCAAAGCCCGAGATCCAGACCCGAAGGTTGTGGGTTCGCTGCTCGCCATGGCGGTTGTTCCAAAGTGTGGATTTTTAATTTAAAAATATTACTTACTGTTGCTTTATGCTCTCGAACATTCTAGATCCTTCTTTGTTATGTAAATTAGTTATTTCTCGAATATTCTGTTTGGGTATGAAAGCTAATACCCACTAGTTGTAGGGTATGGTTTGGAGCGCTACGATCTACTGTTTTGCACACGAGGGCTAATGAGACCGGGACCTACTGCTTAAAGCCGATTCCGAACGGCTACGAGCACCCATGCTTTAGTGGGATTCGAACCCACAAACTCCGGTGCGACGATCAGCGCCCTAACAAATCGGCCAGGGTTCGGCACTAGTTGTAGGGACTTTTCGATCTTGTAAAGTTGCGAGTTGCTACTTAGCTTCAATAAATTCGTCTGTTAAGTTAAACGGTGTGATCATTCGAATCTTCGTGACAATATTACTTAAATTTTAAGAATGTAATATTTTCGAACTGTACAAGGGAGTTGAAAGTTGCACAGTTAAAACCCACTGCTCATCCCCCCCACGAAACTACCGAAAATCCTTTTAATATTTTTCACATACATAAGGTTCGTGTGATGAGGCGATTTAGATCTGTTATATAATTGATTCATTCATACATGAAGTAAAATGTTCGAGATCTAAATCTGACCTCATCACATCGTTGTAAAGAGATAAAGGATCATAAATTTCTATTAAACAGATATGTTTGTCTTGTACGGTAGTCTCGGGTGGGGTTCTGATCCCATTATCAGATTAGAATCCCGTCTCCGTACTTAACATTAAATAAGAATGTACCTTTGTGGAGTATTTGAGTCCCTAAGGGACAACGCCCAATTAGAAGGGATAAGGTTTTTCACGTTGGCGGTCTCAGGGCGGGGTTTGGTCAGACCAATGAAATCCTTACAACTATCCCGATTGGAAGACAAGAAGGAGGAGGAGGGGACAAGGTTGAAATAATAAAATATCAAAAATCTAAAAAGATGAGAGATTGATGCGGAGGTTCCAGAGAAGAGGTTCGGAGATCCCAAAAGAAGGTGTTCGTAAGTCGGGAGTCCAGTCGGGTCCGACGGAAGTTGTTCGTGAGTCCAGAGGAGAAGGTGCTCAATAATCCGGACTAGGAGAATCCAGTCGGGTCCGACGGGAGAGATTCCTGAGTCCAGAGGAGAAGGTGCTCGATAGTCCAGACTAGGGGAGTCCAGCCAAGTCCAACAGGAAGTGTTCCTGCACAAAATAGTTCGGCCGCACCCCAAAGACTCAGGAGGAAGCCCCTGACGAGACCGACGGATGATATATAGATTCCCTCTCCTGATCAGCCATAGATACCCTTCAACCAGAAGTGTTCCGGGCCCAACATTTTAGACCCACAAAGGTACCACCATTTTGCATACATTTTTGAAATCGAGATTAGGTTCTCTATCTAGTTACAAAATTTCTTAAATATGTAAAATTTGTCAGAACGAATTTAGAAGATATTGACAAAGCTTACTTATGAAAATTAGCATAATTAAATTAGCATTAGCATTATTAGTACATAGATGTATATATATATATATATGTTAATAAATTTATTTTTTTAATATTAAGTTAGTCTCGGTTGCTGTCAATTTAGCTGTTATTTTATTTTTATATTTATGTCTGTAGTTTCTCAGAACCTGTGGTTAAATTTAGTACAAAAATACTTAACACAACGCAATTAAAAATAAATCACCACTATACATTTGATCACAGGTTGATACTCAAATATAAAGGAGGACTACACGACAGTTAGTAGATAACATTTATAATCCATCTCCATTAAATCTCAAAGAATTTTCAGTGGTGAACTTTAAAGGGTTAAACGATTAATATATTTATATCTTCCTTTTTTAAAAATATTTTATGAGAAAAATTCTGATTAAATGCTTTTAAGTATATCATTCAAGAAAGTTTATGTGCTAACAATCTTTATATGCTTTTTGCAGAGAAAATAAATCCCGGCAATTCTACTGTAAAACACTAGGCGTGTGTAAATTGCAGGTTTAAATCCAGTTTCACTTTAAGCCATAATACGAGTGTAAACATTGCAGACGTGGGGCGATGCTGGGTAAACCAAAAAGGAAAATGGCTCCCTTTAGGGACATCATTTAGATAGAAAAAGGTGTATTTTTTTTCTATCCTCAAAATGTATACTTTTTGCATTCAGGTTTTGAATTTTTAGGGAAAATGTTTAATTAGATTTTTAAGGTTTCTCATTCTTTTTAAAATAGTTTTACTGTATCGAATATATATTTCTTTCGATAGACCACATATGGAAAATTATAATAGTAATAATAATAATGGTAAGGATGAAGATAACAATTGTTAGAAGTAATGGACTTAACCAGTGGTTAAGTATTGGTTTGTTAGTTTGTAAATTTCGACGTTTTCAATGGTAAACATATGATTATACTAGTTTTCATGTATAATGATCTTTTCTTTATTTACTTAATGTGTGTATTTTGGTTAAATGGTAGCACAACACACAGTTTATTGTTTTCTTTAAAATATAAACGTTCAAGCCTCTTTCCCTGGAGAAAATATAAATGATATTTGATTATTTTTTCATGACCCTAAATAAATATACTTACCCAAAACATCACTTATAAATTGTTTAGTTAGCTATTTATCTATTATATGTAAGTATGTAGTATGCTTTCAATAATGCCGGATAAAGAAGCTTATCTAACGAGCTCAGTGGCCGAATGGGCAAAGCCCGAGGTCTAGACCCGAAGGTTGTGGGTTCGATGCTGGCCATGGCGGTTGTTCTAATGTGTGGTTTTTTAATTTAAAAATATTAATTATTGTTACTTTATGTTCTCGAACAATCTAGATCCTTTTTTGTTATGTAAATTAGTTATTTCTCGAATATTCTGTTCGGGTATGAAAGCTAATAGCCACTACTTGTAGGGTTTGGTTTGGATACGGTCTACTGTTTTGCACACGACTAAGGAGATCCTACTGCTTAATGCCGATTCCGAAGTACGAGCACCCATGCCTTAGTATTCGAACCCACAAACTGGTGCCGACGATCAGCGCCCTAACCAACCATTCGACACTAGTTGTAGGGACTTTTCGATCTTGTAAAGTTGCGAGTTCCTACTTAGATTCAATAAATTAGTCTGTTAAGTTAAACGGTGTGATCATTCGAATCTTCGTGACAATATTACTTTAATTTTAGGAATGTAATTTTTTAGAACTGTACAAGGGAGTTGAAATTTTCACAGTTAAAACCCACTGCCCATCCCCCCACGAAACTACCGAAAAGCCTTTTAATATTTTCCACATACATAAGATTCGTGTAATGAGGCGATTTAGATCTGTTATATAATTGATTCATTCATACATGAAGTAAAATGTTCGAGATCTAAATCGGACCTCATCACATCGTTGTAAAGAGATAGAGGATCATAAATTTCTATTCAACGGATATGTTTGTCTTGCACGGTGGTCTCGGTTGGGGTTCTGATCCCAGTCCCAGATTAGAATCCCGTCTCCGTACTTGAAATTAAATAAGAATGTACCTTTGAGGAGTATTTGAGTCCCTAAGGGACAACGTCCAATTAGAAGGGATAAGGTTTTTCACGTTGGCGGTCTCAGGGCGGGGTTTGGTCAGACCAATGAAATCCTTACAACTATCCCGATTGGAAGACAAGAAGGAGGAGGAGGGGACCAGGTTGAAATAATAAAATATCAAAAATCTAAAAAGATGAGAGATTGATGCGGAGGTCCCAGAGAAGAGGTTCGGAGATCCCAAAAGAAGGTGTTCGTAAGTCGGGAGTCCAGTCGGGTCCGACGGAAGTTGTTCGTGAGTCCAGAGGAGAAGGTGCTCAATAATCCGGACTAGGAGAATCCAGTCGGGTCCGACGGGAGAGATTCCTGAGTCCAGAGGAGAAGATGCTCGATAGTCCAGAATAGGGGAGTCCAGCCAAGTCCAACAGGAAGTGTTCCTGCACAAAATAGTACGGCCGCACCCCAAAGACTCAGGAGGAAACCCCTGACGAGACCGACGGATGATATATAGATTCCCTCTCCTGATCAGCCATAGATACCCTTCAACCAGAAGTGTTCCGGGCCCAACATTTTAGACCCACAAAGGTACCACCATTTTGCATACATTTTTGAAATCGAGATTAGGTCCTCTATCTAGTTACAAAATTTCTTAAATATATAAATTTTGTCAGAACGAATTTAGAAGATATTGACAAAGCTTACTTATGAAAATTAGCATCATTAAATTAGCATTAGCATTATTTGTTCATAGATGTATATATATGTTAATAAATTTATTTTTTTAATATTAAGTTAGTCTCGGTTGCTGTCAATTTAGCTGTTATTTTATTTTTATATTTATGTCTGTAGTTTCTCAGAACCTGTGGTTAAATTTAGTACCAAAATACTTAACACAACGCAATTCAAAATAAATCACCACTATACATTTGATCACAGGTTGATACTCAAATATAAAGGAGGACTACACGGCAGTTCGTAGATAACATTTATAATCCATCTACATTAAATCGCAAAGAATTTTCAGTGGTGAATTTTAAAGGGTTAAACGATTAATATATTTATATCTCCCTTTTTTAAAAACATTTTATGAAAAAAATTTTGATTAAATGCTTTTAAGTATATCATTCAAGGAAGTTTATGTGCTAACAATCTTTACATTCTTTTTGCAGAGAAAATAAATCCCGGTAACTCTACTGTAAAACACTAGGCGTGTGTAAATTGCAGGTTTAAATCCAGTTTCACTTTAAGCCATAATACGAGTGTAAACATTTCAGACGTGGGGCGATGCTGGGTAAACCAAAAAGGAAAATTGCTCCCTTTAGGGACATCATTTAGATAGAAAAAGGTGTATTTTTTCTATTCTGAAAATGTATACTTTTTTACATTCAGGTTTGAATTTTTTGGGGAAAATGTTAAGTTTAGATTTTTAAGACTTCTCACTCTTTTTAAAGGAGTTTTAGTGTATGCCGAATATATATATTTCTTTCGATAGACCATAAATGAAAAATTATAATAGTAATAATAAATAATGATAAGGATGATGATAATAATTGTTAGGAGTAACTGGACTTAACCAGTGGTTAAGTGTTGGTTTGTTAGTTTGTGTCCAATTTTCGACGTTTTGAAATGGGAAACAGCTTATTGTACTAGTTATCATTTATAATGATCTTTTCTTTATTTACTTAATGTGTATATTTTGGATTTTTTGCATGTGTTTTTGTTTTAAACTTTATGCAAAATTACTCATGTATCTGGTCAGCCCAGTTGTATATAAACAGTAATTGTAGTTTCTGTAGGCTGAACCTGACGGTTGTTTTGATTCCCTGCGTGGGTGTTACAATAGTCGTATTATTTTATTGCTCGTGGAGCAAATTTATATTGTTATTGTTTTTAATTCATATTAAATAAACAGTGTTTTTTTTTTAAGTTTCTTCCCTCACCATACCTACCACTTCGCTTTAACCCTTTGACAGTTTCATTTTTTCCAGAATTCGGTTAAAAAAAGTCGCATTTATTTATAGCATTTTTTTGTTCATTTTACATTTTTAAGTAAAGATATGTTATTAAAATTAATATTTCTAATATTTTTAAGCATTTATTACAACATTTTTTTCTTTCTATGGAAGCATCATAGAACTGAAGTGTACCTTTAGTCTCATCGATATCCAAATAAATTTTTGGAATTCCAGTGAAGTAAATCTAGGAGGTAGTCCTAAGAAATACCACAATTAATTTTAAAAAATTGTCTTGCTTGACTGATTCATCTGTAACTATCAGAGTATACTATCCAGGATCTACTAAACTTTCGCTAATATTATTTACAGATAATTCAGTTTGTTCCGAGTCACAGTTCGAATCACAAGATTAGCCCCACACGCTCTGAAGTATCATTATTTTAAAAGTAAAAATATATTACAACTCTTAAATCAGTAAAATATTCAGACGATTAGTAAAATATAACCAGAAAGCTATACACTGAAAGATAACAATTCGTCTTCTGATACAAAACATGTGAAAAACCCGCGCTTTTCAACAAATCAGAGTAAAAAATACAATAAACTGTAAACTATCATTTACTCGAATAATTTGTTACTAAAATTGGAAAAAATACGGCCGAAACAGTGTAAGCAAAATAGAAATCAGATTGAAAATCAGTAAAGTCCCGAAAGCTGTGCGAAATACGGCGTACGGGCAAAACAGGGAAGGGGTTAAATGTTATACGAGACTGACAATAATAAAAAAAAATATATTCATATAATTAAGCGGTTGCACGTAAAATGAAAATTGATGTCTTAAAGCGGTTGTCACGTACATTTTATCAAAAAATTCCGAAAATATGTAATGTACTTTTCTGCCAGTGTTTGAGGTAGATCAGGTCGATTGTTTAGACACTGATCCTTATGACATTTATTGAGGAGTACTGAGGCACAAAGACGTTGATAGCTTTGCATGGCTTTGTAAATCTCTATTTAGAAGTATTTCGTTTGCGGTAAACAGTGTATTAATTGCACACTTAAATTTTTGATAACTTTCGTAAAAAAATATAAATATTCTCTTAAAGAATTTTTTTTTTGTACTTTTTGAATCCATTATTTCTCTATAGGATGATTTCGAGACTTGACGACCTTTATGTGTATAAAAATTAACATCTATAATATCTATTTATTATCTATTTATAACCGAAGTAAAGGTTTAACGAGGGTGGGTCTGTATTCCATTTAGTCGACAAAGGGGTGAAGTAGAAAATATAGATTTGACCATTGACAAATAAAGTTAGCGTATTTTTTCTTTTTTTTAATCGATGTGTTCCACAATAATTTAAAAAAATAATTAATAGTATAATTAAAATAATTTAATACAATAAAAATAATAAAAATATTACGAGGGTTGCAACTTTAATAGTGGCAACACTTTTGTAAAAACGATACCCAACATAACCAAAGAATGTCGCTTATACCACACGTGAGCTGTATACCTACTTTACCTCTCAACAAAAAGTCTTATCCTTCCTATGACATACGAATGCGGAATAATGCGAAGAACAGCTCCTTGTATTAGCTTGCGGTCTAAAGTAAGTGTTGTTAAGACGTTCTCAAAACAACAACAACGAAAATAGAAAAATATTCAATGTGCAAGAGGTCGTACATCACGACAATGTCATCTAAACTTTAAGGGGCTTGCGGGGAATCTGTATTTAATATAAATAAATATAATTAATAGTATAATTAATAAAAGTTAATACAACAAAAATAATAAAAATAAATAATATAAACACTACGAGTGTTGGAAATTTAATAGTGGCAACACTGTTGTAAAAACCCTAAGCAAGAAAACCAAAGAATGTCGAGTCTACCACACTTGAGCCATGTACCTATTTAAAACTCAGCATAAAGACTTGTCCTTCCTACTTCATATGAATGTTCAGTGATGCGAAGAAGTGATCCTTGTATTAGCTTGCGGTCTAAAGTAATTGTTGTCAGGACGTTTCCAAAACAAGAACAACGAAAATGGATAAAAATGCAATATAGCCAGAGGTCGTACATCACGACAATGTCATCTAAACTTTAAGGGGCTTGCGGGGAATCTGTATTTAATATAAATAAATATAATTAATAGTATAATTAATAAAAGTTAATACAACAAAAATAATAAAAATAAATAATATAAACACTACGAGTGTTGGAAATTTAATAGTGGCAACACTGTTGTAAAAACCCTAAGCAAGAAAACCAAAGAATGTCGAGTCTACCACACTTGAGCCATGTACCTATTTAAAACTCAGCATAAAGACTTGTCCTTCCTACTTCATATGAATGTTTAGTGATGCGAAGAAGTGATCCTTGTATTAGCTTGCGGTCTGAAGTAATTGTTGTCAGGACGTTTCCAAAACAAGAACAACGAAAATGGATAAAAATGCAATAGCCAGAGGTCGTACATCACGACAATGTCATCTAAACTTCAAGGGGCTGGCTGGGAATGGGTATTTAATATAAATAAATATAATTAATAGTATAATTAATAAAAGTTAATACAACAAAAATAATAAAAATAAATAATATAAACACTACGAGTGTTGGAAATTTAATAGTGGCAACACTGTTGTAAAAACCCTAAGCAAGAAAACCAAAGAATGTCGAGTCTACCACACTTGAGCCATGTACCTATTTAAAACTCAGCATAAAGACTTGTCCTTCCTACTTCATATGAATGTTCAGTGATGCGAAGAAGTGATCCTTGTATTAGCTTGCGGTCTAAAGTAATTGTTGTCAGGACGTTTCCAAAACAAGAACAACGAAAATGGATAAAAATGCAATATAGCCAGAGGTCGTATATCAAGACAATGTCATCTAGCCTTCAAGGGGCTGGCTGGGAATGGGTATTTAATATAAATAAATATAATTAATAGTATAATTAATAAAAGTTAATACAACAAAAATAATAAAAATAAATAATATAAACACTACGAATGTTGGAACTTTAATAGTGGCAACACTGTTGTAAAAATCCTACGCAAGAAAACCAAAGAATGTCGAGTCTACCACATTTGAGCTATGTACCTACTTTATCTCTCAGCATAAAGACTGGTCCTTCCTACTTCATATGAATGCGCAGTGACGCGAAGAACTGATCCTTGTATTAGCTTGCGGTATAAAGTATGTGTTGTCAGGACGTTTTCAAAACAACAACAACGAAAATGGAAAAAAATGCAACTTGTTAGAGGTAGTATATCAAAATAATGTCATCTAGGGATTCAATGGCTTTTCGGGGAATCTGTACTGTTTTTCAGTAGCAAGATGGTCAAAGTCTTCAATGAAGGAAACCCAAATGTGGACTGGCAGGTCGTCCTAGTTTCAGCGATGCAGAAGTACATGCTGTTGCTGCATTACTGGACAGTGATCGATGCCTAACGATTATTTTGTCCAACTCCTGTATTTATATTCAAAATACTTGTCACACTAAATGTATATAACTTTTCTCCATATGTCTCCTGACCTGAGTTGAAACTTTTTGAGGTATGCTTGAAAAAAATCTCCTCAATCTATTTCAGAGTTACAAATTTCATTGCGATTGAGTAAGAATCACTCTGAATGCTGTACGTGACTAGTATTTGTCAATTCCAAGTCGGATACAAGTTGTAATTCACACAAAAGGAGAGCCAATAGCCTATTCAAAAAACGTTATCTTGCCCAACTCCTGTATTTATACTCCTATGTTTAGTGTAAAATATTTTTTTACACTAAATATATATAACTTTCCTCCATATATCTTGAGTCTAAATTTAAAACCAGAAAAAAGGACACTCTAGTTACCCTGCCATCATAAATTAAAAATTTGTTTGTAGTTTTACACTAATTAAAAGAATTCCACACACTCCACTTTATAATTAATAAAGCAGCAGAAATAAAACATTCTTATTACCTCAGTCTAATTTAAAATGCCACAGAATGAAAAACATCTTAACGAAGTATAACGAATTATTCTGTTTAAAAAACAAGAGGCTAAATTTCCTCTTTTTGAAATCGCTACATTTTTCTAAATGTAAACATTTTTATAGTCTTGTAATTTCAAAGGACAAGCAAATTAGCTTTCTGGCTTAAAGTATTGAATAGCTACAAATAGCGTGTCATTAAAGCTTTTTTTTTTGTATGTGAAATGAATTTGCATATACATTCCCCCTGCAATTGAAACAGATTTTCATTCCAGGACATTTTTTTTTCAGAGCTGAGAGTAAAACAGGATTAAAAAAATTAACTACCGGTAATTTGAACATATATTTTACAGGAAGTATTTCAATTATTTATGGATTACTATTTAACATTTTCAGCAAATTTTCTCTTTGTGCGATTAGGAAAAAATAAATTAACAGTCATTTCTCAAAATGAAAAAAAATCGTAACATTTTGTTTTCTAAAAGTAGTTTTTAGAAATTTAATTTCTTTCTGATTTTTAATATTAATTTTCATGAATACTAAAGAAATGCAATTAGATTTTTTTTTTCAATTTTGTAGTCGGGAATTAATTTTTTCTTATTCATGGCATTTTATTATGATTTCCATTCTATTTCGCTGAACCTCAAAAAAACCCTTTTCAAATTTTAAATATGTTTGAAGAAGTCAAAGAAGATTTCAGTTTTCTTAAACTTTCTAATTTATAGAATGTATTTGCATTTTCCGTGTGCAATTCTTTTGGGATTTTTCTATTGATATGTAAATTGTAAGAAATTCACAGGATGTACAATGAATATAAAGCAATTTTTCATAAAACTTATTCATTGAAATTTTATTTTTCTTTAAGAATAGGCTTTTGATCGTTCTAAATTAACTTTTAGTGGTAGGAAAAATATACAGATTTTTAGGAATTCATTAGTACCACTAACATTCATGCAAAATTTAGTTTCGGTGTAGACACAAAATTACTAACACACTTAAGTTACTTTTACACACACACACATACACACATACACGTGTGTAAGTATGTATTTGTGATTAATACCTCAAAATTTACTTTTATTGCTAAGAAAGTTCAAGCTTTTTTAATTCATTAATACAAGTAGCTTTCATGTAAAAGTTTCTTCTCCTTCTACACACAAATTCTACAAAGATATTTTTACATACACAAACTATATATATATATATATATATATATAATATATATATATATATATATATATATATATATATATATATATATATATATTATATATATATATATATATTATATATATATATATATATGAAATGGGAAAGTATATATATATATATATATTTGATATATATATATAAAAAATCTTTATATATCATAGCTATGCCAATAAGAAATTCTTTGTTCCCATATATATAGCGTGGAGGATGTTAACAAGCTCCCTCCAGAACTGTCGAAAGATGATGGTTAGAAAAAGTGCTAACCTTCGGATCCGGAGTTCGTGGTCCTTCGAATCCCACGGTGGAAATCATTTGTGGATTCGTATCCGTCGAGCGTGGATGGAATACTCGTAGTATCACCTTCATTTATTGTTCCTAATTGATTTCTAGTGTTGCAAAAAGTAGACCGTAGCGCTCCAAACCAAACCAAACCAATCAATAAAAATGGTCAAAGTCCTGACTCTCAAATAACGCTTGGTAATCTGTAGGTATCATCGAAAAAAATTCACTTGATTTACTTGATCACAATTCTTTAGGGTTCTGAAATTTCTGAAAGAAGTGACCATTCATCAGTATACGATGCAAAGTCTTCTAAGGAAGTTCATTTTTATCCTCAGTAAAATTAATGTTCTACAACTTCGAGTTTAGCTTTTTATTAAAGCATCCAAAACTGAACTCACACATATTTTTTATGATCTTTTATGAGCATAATTGCTAATGATCATTTCATGTATTTTTTGTGAGCATTAGCTAAATCTATACACAAGTATACACACATATAGATATTTCTGTATGCATGTGTAATCATACAGATACAATTTAATGTGCATTCATGAAAACACAGTTGTAATACTATATATAAATTAAAATTATAAAGAAAACACCTTTTATGATTTTGAAGTATTACGTGATTTATGTATTACATAAATCACATCTTATTTGTGTTTCTCTGAATTGGATTATGTGATGTCAGAATTGGTATTTAGTGTGGATTACACATGCGCATATTTATGAATATTAGGTAAATGTACACACGAATAAACACACACAGATATTACTATAAAAGATGTATGCACACATATAATTTACTATACATTCATACACACATGTATTACTATATATAAATGAAAATTAAGATACACCATTTATACTAATGATTTTTAAGTGTTGCATGATTTAATGTTTCTTATAATCTATTGTTTAATCTATAAATAATCTATGATCTTCTGATGTGAAAATTGGTATTTAGTGTGGATCTGATATGTACATTTTACTGAACATTAGGTTTATGTCAACACATTCTATTTAATATATACAGATGTATACAAACAAATAAAATTTACTTATACATATACATATGTATGAACAGAAACTACTAAATAAAATATATAAAATATTATATAAATCTTTCCAATAATGCACATTGTTAATTTAACAGAAATAGTTCATTTCAGCTGAACGTATATGACTTTTGAAACTACAATTTATCTATAATTTATAAATTATAAATGTTCAATATTATTAATAATCTCATTGTTTTCCTTTTCTTTCTTTTGAAGTACATTTTGTTTATTATTTAATTTATTATTGTTTTTTAATTGTTTACTTTAAAATTTTTATACTTATATATTATTATATATATATTTGAATAATAATGTCTTTTTTTATTTTCCATTTTATGACTTTTGAAACTACAATTTATCTATAATTTATAAATTATAAATGTTCAATATTTTTTAAATTGTCCTTTCCTTTTCAAACGAGTAGTCTCGAATAATTTAAATTTATATCTAGCATTATCTTTTACATATAATAAATGTCTCTAACAAAAAGTCATCCAATTTAATCTTTTCTCAAGTGCTTCTTGAATTTTCTGAATAAATATAAAAGAATATTCGAGATACTATATCTCTTACTTGTTTTATATTTATCGTTAAATTTTATTACATTTTTTTCAGTCTCGTTAGTAACAGTCCAAATTTCTCCCTAGAGAAAATAAATTTATTTTAACAATACATATTTCAAAGGAATGTCATTTGAAGCTTTATTTATTTTATTTCATTAGAATTTGTATAGTCGGATTTAAAGTCACATGAGATAATAAAAAACTATTTTTTCTTAAGAGAATATTTCACTGATTTTTCACTATAAAATATAATTTTCTTTTCCATAAATTATACACTTTCTAATATAAATTTATAAATTTTATCCTTCGATAATTCGTTCTCTCATACTAATGTATTTTGCTGAGTAAATTCAAATTTTACCAAGGATTGTAATAAATTCACAAGATTTAGCAATTTGTTTCATTTTTTAGAGTTTGAACTGTATAAATAATGTGGTATAATACATTTGAAAAAATATATATAAATCGGCTGTTTTGAGCCTATTTTTCTACCCTAAACTGTCTTTTTTTTTTTTTTTTAAAGAAGTTGTATTTTTTTAACTACTAGCAGTGTGGGAAACATTTTGTTTTAGTATTGTTTAGAATCTTAAAAATTTAAATCAAAATTTCTCATGCTTGTGATTTTTATATGTAAATAATGATTTGTATAAAAAACACATACATACACATCATTATACAAACATTAATGCTAAATACTCAGTTACTTGTTTATATATATAAGTATTAGAAAAATATACACATATACAATACATATACATACACACACACACACACACACATTATATTTATTATATATATTTATATATTGTTCGTCTGTTGTAATGACAATTCTAAACGGCTGACTGATTTGGATGAAATATCTTATATGGCATTAAGTTCATATACTTTGATTAAATTAGATAAGACAGAAATCTTTTTTATTAAAAAAAAATTGCGCACTTATTGAGATTTAATAATGTGCAATGAAAATTTCACTGCCAACAGGTGGCTCAATATTAAATTGAGCTTCATACGAGAAACCATCAGTATAATTCCCTTACACGGAATTAATTTTACTAATTACGTTATGTTTCTTTTTTCTAAAAAGTGTTGTCAAAAATTTTAAATATTTTTTCACTCTTTTTTTATCAAATGCTGTTCAATTTATCAATTATATTAAAAGATAAATTTAAATAGGACAATGTCTGTCAAGTCGTCTGTATACACACAAACACACACACCAACACACATATAAATATATATAAAAAGTATATATATAATAATATATATATATATACAAGTTTGTTCGTATGTGTGTTTTTTTTTATATATAAATATATAATATAATCCATCTAGCATTATCTTTTAGCATGATAAATGCCTCACAAAAATCATATTAAATGTTTTTGAAGTGCTTCTTGATTTTCTAAAGAAAATACAAAGATTAACAAACAACTAAATCTCTACTTGTTTTATACTAAATTTTATAACATTTTCTTCTGTACCAGAAAATCTAAAAATTCTCTAGAAAATAAACTTTTTGAAAATACATATTTCAAAAATATCATTTGAAGTTTTATTTATTTTTATTAATTTGAATTTGTATAGTTGGATTTAAGGACACTTGAGATAATAAAAAACATATTTAAGAGAAATTTTCACTGATTTTTCACTATAAAATGTAATTTTTTTCCATAAATAATACACTTTCTAATATAAATTTATAGATTTTATCCTTGGATAATTCGCTTTCTCATACGAATGTATTTTGCTGAATAAATTCAAATATTACCAACGATTGTAATAAATTCACAAGATTTAGAAATTTAAGTTTCATTTTTAGAACTTGAACTGTATAAATGATGTGGTATAATACATTTGAAAAATTCCTATAATATATATCGCTGTTTAACGTCTATTTCTACCACTAACTGTTTGTTTACACTGGTAGCGTGGAAAATCTTGTTTCAGTATTAGAAAAAATAGGGTTATAAAAATTCAAAGCGAGTTCAAAAACGTTTGAAATCCACCCCTTCCCTCCTTTTTGATTAGTTAATGTCATAGTTTCAAGACCTATTATTCTAGGTTAAGAGTAGGCTATTAAATTTATCAATTTATCACACTATAATTAGAAGAATATAACATATTTTTCATGCATTATGACTTCATTAATATAACCATATTATTTAATCATTTCTTATTTAAAATTATTTAACTATCGTCTACATTATCTCATTACGTTTTATCACTGAAACTAGATATTACGAAAATAAAAATTATTTTTTATATTTTGCTTAACTAACAGATTAGGTATATGTGAATAATTTAAAAAATTAAACATAGATTATGTTGTGAAAATTTTATCACCGGTAAACAAAAAATTATTTTTTCATAAAACAGGAACTATTTCAGATAAAATATTTCTTTATATATCTTTGAAAATAGAAAAGTTTGTTAGTTTGTGTGTTTGATTTTTATACATAACCACATGGTTTGAAATCTATTCGCAAAATTTTTGACATCATATATACCATCAAATATTTACTGTCAATATTAAAACCTCTGCTGTTCATCCTATCACGTAATATGACAAGATTAATTAAAGTTAACAAACAACTAACACGTGGTCAGTAAATATAAATAAATTATTGAGCGTGTTCCAGATAATTCTGCGATAAAAAACAAACGTTTGAAAATCTTTGAAAATTAAGATGTTTGTTCGTTTGTGTATTTGTTTTTTATAAATAACCACTCGGTTTGAAATCGATTCGATAAATTTTGGACATCATATATAGCATGAAATACTCACTGTCAATATTAACACCTCTGCTGTTTATTCTATCATGTGATATGACAAGATAAATTAAATTTGGCAACTAACATGCGGTCAGTAAAGATAAAAAAAATTATTGACCATGTACCAGATAATTCTGAGCTAAAAAACAAACCTTTCAAAATCTGAAACCTAAGACTTTTGTTCGTATGTGTGTTTGTGTTTTTTTATATATAACACATGGTTTGATAGATTCGATAAATTTTGGACATCACATATACCGACAAATAATCACTGTCAATATTAAAACCTCTGCTGTTCATATTATCACATGATATGACAAGATAAATTAAATTTGACACCTAACATGCGTTCTGTGAAAATGAACAAATTATTGAGCTTCTACCAGATAATTCTGAGATAAAAAAAACCTTTGGAAAATAAGGAAGTTTGTTCGTATGTGTGTTATTTTTTATACATATACTACACGGTTTGCAATATCGCTAAATTTTTTACATATATACCATATATAATCACTGTCAATATTAAAAGCCCTGCTGTCTATAAACATAATGTATATAAGATAAATTAAAGTATATAATAACATGCGATCAGTAAAGATAACATAATTATATATAGCGTTTACAGATAATTCTGAGCTATATATAAACAAATATATATAAATCTTTGAATATAGATTTTTATTCGTGTGTATATATATATATATTTATAAATAATATATATATCATATATTCACAAATTTTGGGCATATATATATATACAAATATATATCATATATATATATATATAATCTGTTGTTCATATATCACATATATATATAGATATAAATTAAATTATACAAATAACATTATATAAAGATATATATATAAATTATATATATATGTACATATAATTCTATAAAAAACATACCTTTAAAATATACTGAAAATATAAGAATATATTGTTCGCATTCGTGTATATATATTTATACATATATATATTGAAATAATATCGTTAAATATATATATATATATCGATATATATATATATATATACAAAATATTCTATATCCTATACATATATATAACAAGATAAATATATATAAGTTAACAAATATATAACATGCGGTCAGTAAATATAAATAATATATACCAGATAATTTATATATA
This sequence comes from Pardosa pseudoannulata, assembly GCA_032207245.1. Taxonomy (NCBI): domain Eukaryota; kingdom Metazoa; phylum Arthropoda; class Arachnida; order Araneae; family Lycosidae; genus Pardosa; species Pardosa pseudoannulata. Next base: position 75,785,314 of record CM063497.1, on the reverse strand, counting down.
TAACAAAAGTTTGAAAATCTTTAAAAATTGAGAAGTTTGTTCGTTTGTATGTTTGTTTTTATACATAACCACACGGTTTGAAATCGATTCACTAAATTTTTGACATCATATATACCGACAAATAATTACTGTCAATATTAAAACCTCTGCTGTTCATATTATCACAAGATATAACAAGATAAATTAAGTTGACAACGGTCAATAATGATAAACAAATTATTGAGCTTGTATCTGATAATTCTGAATTAAAAACCAAACCTTTGAAAATCTTTTAAAATTGAGAAGTTTGTTCGTATGTGTGTT
>CM063497.1:75755011-75772511 GCA_032207245.1 Pardosa pseudoannulata | reverse complement strand
TAGACACCACGCCACTCTTATTTGATTTTAAATTATAATATGAAAGTTAAAATTAACTCTTTAACCCTCATGATAAAAGAATTTATACGGCTAACTGAAATCTTCATGCGTCTAACTGAAATATATAACTAAATACATGTAACCGAAAACTAAATTTCGAACTAAAACTAAACTAAATAACTAAATATATAACTAAATTTTAGATGCAACACCAAATTATTTTCTACTTTAAATGTTTTTCATTGTGGGCATATAAAGCGTCAGATGTGTATATCTTATGTTATATGGGAGATAGGCAAATAGTTAAATTTAGATTATTGCATTTCAGTAAACGTCCAAATTGTTCACCACTCCGTATTTCAGATCCTCTAATATAATTTGTAATTATACTAATTTAGTACAAAACTTTATGACAATAAATTAATTAGAAATTATGTTTACAATTCAGAGAGCCCGCAAGTCTTATTTGATTTTAAATTTTAATATGTAAGTTATAATTAACTTTCTAAATCTCTCATGATAAAAGGATTTCTATGGTTAACTGAAAGCTTTATACGTCTAACTGAAAAATATAACTAAATACATGTAACTGAAAATCATAACTAAATTTTTAAATGCTACATCAAATTATTTTCTACCTTAAATGTCTTTCATTGTGGGTCACCTGTGATATATAAGCATTTAAAGCATTATATATGTACACTCAAGAGCCAACGCATTATGACCACCCCTACATTTTGCATTGAATTCACCTGGATGACGTGGAAGGCACGTGATCAGGTAGAAGAGGTATTTAACTGCTGCTGGAGAATCTGAAAAATCATTCTATCACTTATTTCTGGGCGTGATGGGAAAATCTGCGGATCTAAGCGATTTTGAAAGAGGTCAGATTGTAATTGCTCGAAGACTCGGAACAAGTATTTACGAAACTGCACAACTCATGGGGTATTCGTGATCTACAGTTGTTTGTACTTATGTAAAGTGGATGAAGGACGGAGAAACCAGCAGTAGACGACAAAGTGTTGGACGTTCACACGCTGTCAAAGAAAAGGTCGTAGGAGACTATCACGCATGAAGCAAAACCGGAGCCAAACAGTGGCTCAGATGACAACCCCATACAATGCAAGGCCAAGAAGAATAGTGTCGGAGCACACTGTTCAGCGGACACTGTTTGATATGGGGGTACGCAGCAAATGTCCCACTCACTCGTGTTCCTTTGCTGACCTAGCGTCATCGCCAACTACGCCTACGATGGGTCGTGGAACATCGCGACTGGTCCATGGATCAGTGGGAGAGAGTTGCCTGGTCAGATGAATCATGGTTTGTCATTCATCACGCCGATGGCCGTGTCAGGATACGCCGTCTTCCAGGCGAACAGTTGCTCCCTCAATGTACAGTAGGTCATACACAGGCCGGTGATGGCGGTATTATGCTTTGGGGGACGTTCTCTTGGGCGTCTCTGGGACCCGTGGTTGTGGTAGAGCAGACCATGAATGCTACAGGGTATCTGAACATCATTGCGGACCAGTTGCACCCTTACATGGCCTCTGTTTTTCCAGCTGGAAATGGAATGTTCCAACAGGACAACGCCCCGTGTCACAAGGCTAAAATTGTGTTGGAGTGGTTCCAGGAACATGATGCTGAATTCCAGTTAATGTCCTGGTCTCCTAATTCACCGGATCTAAAACCGACAGAACACATTTTTGATGTCATGCTTGCGGCAGCTCAGAGTTCACAGGCCACCAATTCGCAATATCTCGGATTTGCGTAACCATTGCTTAAACATTTTGTACAATCTGTCTCCGCCCATCTTCGAAGGACTGGTGTTATCCGTTGCCAGGTGGGTTGAAGCCATGTTGCGCTCCAAAGTTGGGCCAACTCTTTATTGATGGGTGATCATAATGCTTTATATCTTGAGGGTATATCCTATGTGATGTGCCAAATAGGTACAGAGTTAAATTTAAATTATTGCAATTGAGTAAACGTCTAAATTTTTGGCCGCTCCATATTTGAGATCCTCTAATGTAATTTGCAATTTTACTTAATATTTAGTAAGATAATTTAAGGCAATAAATATTAGATCCATAGAACACATTCTAATTCCAACATACATGTATAATTTACAATTTAAATAATTTATTTAATAATATATCTCGTTTTTAATAAAACATTGTGAAATCAAAAGGCTTTGTTAATGGATGTCTAATATTGGCTTGAGTGCAAAGTTAAAAATGTAAAATTCAAAATGATAATGAAAATTTTTAAAATTTTTAATAATTTATTTATCGTGTAATTTATATCTCTTGAATCATAGGCTCCATATTTAATTATATCTGAATCGAAAATTGGGACTGAAAAATTATTCATTTCACCACTGCATTTGAATGAATTATGATCGGTAATAAGTTCTTTAATAGATTTTAATAATATTGAAAATTATTTATATATTCATTAAATATTAATCCCTTTTGTCTTGACAATAAATTACGCATATTGGAAATATTAATTTGTAACGATCTTATATTTAGGAATTATCATTATTCTGCAATTATGTCAATTTTTAATGCTATAATTGTAGTACGATTAATGTCAATACATATATATGTAATGACGCATAAAAAAACATGATCAATACTATGATAAGAAAATGTTCATTATTTTAATTTAAATTATTTGATATAGAATATATTTAATAATTTTCTTATTTTAATGGACAGAATTGAAAGGTTTATTTTAATTGAGAAAAAATGTATAGATGTAATGATGAATATATCAATTGGAATAATTTTTATAAGTAAAATTGTATAATTTTTAATGAAATATTTTCATAAAGAAATTACTTATTGTATTTTTTCTCAATGAATAATTGCAACGAAAAATACGTTCAAAATTATAAAATTTTTTTATTATTTGCTGTTTTAAAGCCAAAAGACATAAAATGTTCATTATATTTTTTAATAAAGTTGATTTATTGATATTGAAAAATGTATTTAATTTTATCAACTTAATTCATTTAAGTCATATTACATAAGTAATATTTTTTCTTTGAACTCATCATAAACAATAATAAAGTATAGATGAATGTCTGTTTATACGATATTGTGAAATAATTTATTTAGGAGTAATTTGTATTTTTTTAATATCTTTGCTGAAATATTTTTCTCTACAGGAATTACTTATTAACTGTTTATTGTTTTTTATTCGTGAAACACAGTAATGATAAAGTTTAATAGCTACAAAAGAATAATACTCATATAAAAATTATAAATAGTTCTATTTTTTGATACTGTTTTAACCACAAGTAAATAATTTGCTTCAATTATATTTTATTTATAAAGCTTGATTTAATTTAAGAATGATAATTAAAGCAAAATAAAAGTTTAATTTTATCATACTATGTGATTCATTTTGGAATTAATTTAATCTTGTAAGTAAGTTAATTTAATTTATATTCTTGAACTCAAATCATAAAAAATCATAATTATTTGGGTAGAATTGGTTTATTTATGTTTTTTATACATATGTTATGATATAATATTTCTCTAAAATTAATCTTATTGAGAGTTTAAATTTTTTTTTCACTTGAAATATTTTTATACAAAAATTACTTATTAAAATTTTTAAATAATTCTATTATTTGATACTGTTTTCAAGCCACCAAAGACATAAAAAATTTTTTCAATTATATCTTTTTATAAAAGCTTGATTTAAGTTAAGAATGGAGAGTAATTTAAACAAATATAAAAGTTTAATTTTATCAATACTATGTGAATTCAGTCTTTGGAAGGCTTAGATTTAAGTCTTGGTAAGTAGGAGTTAATTTAATTTATATTCTTGTAACTCAAATCATAAAAAAATATATTAATTATGCGTAGGTAGGATTGGTTGATTTATGTCTAGTTTATACAGATAATGTTATGATATAACTAATTTATTTTATTGGGGAGTTTAAATTTGTATTTTTTAATATCTTTGCTGAAATATTTTTCTCTACAGAAATTACTTATTAACTGTTTATTGTTTTTTATTCGTGAAACACAGTAATGATAAAGTTTAATAGCTACAAAAGAATAATACTCATATAAAAATTATAAATAGTTCTATTTTTTGATACTGTTTTCAAGCCACAAAGACATAAATAATTTGCTTCAATTATATTTTATTTTATAAAAGCTTGATTTAAGTTAAGAATGGAGAGTAATTAAAACAAATATAAAAGATTACTTTTATCAGTGCTGTGGGAATTCAGTCTTTGGAAGGCTTACGTATGAGTCTTGTTGAGTAGGAGTTAATTTAATTTATATTCTAGTAACTCAAATCATAAAAAATCATATTAATTATGTGTAGGTAGGATTGATTGATTTATGTTTAGTTTATACAGATAATGTTATGATATAAATCATTTATTCTAAATTAATTTTATTGGAGAGTTTAAAATTGCATTTTTTAATATCTTTACTGAAATATTTTCCTCTACGGAAATTACTTATTAACTGGGTTTTTTTTTCGTGAAACACAGTAATGAAAAAAATTAATTGCTACAAAAAAATTTTTAAATAATTCTATTATTTGATACTGTTTTCAAGCCACCAAAGACATAAATAATTTCATTCAATTATATTTTTTATTAAAGCTTGATTTAAGTTAAGAAGGGGGAATTTATTGAAACAAATATATATGCTTAATTTTATCAGTACTATGTGAATTCAGTTTTTGGAAGGCTTAGGTTTGAGTCTTGGTGAGTAGGAGTTAATTTAATTTATATTCTTGTAACTCAAATCATAAAAAATCATACTAATTATGTGTAGGTAGAATTGGTTTATTTATGTTTAGTTTATACAGATAATGTTATGATATAAATCATTTATTCTAAATTATTTATTCTATTGGGGAGTTTAAAATTGTATTTCTTAATATCTTTACTGAAATATTTTCTCTGTAGAAATTACTTGTTAACTGTTTTTATTTTTCTGAAACACAGTAATGAAAAAATTCAATTGCTGCAAAAGAAAAATACTCATATAAAAATTATAAATAGTTCTATTATTTGATACTGTTTTCAAGCCACCAAAGACATAAATAATTTCATTCAATTATATTTTTTATAAAAGCTTGATTTAACTTAAGAAGGGAGAGTGAATTGAAGCAAATGTAAAAGTTTAATTTTATCACTACTATGGGAATTCAGTTTTTGGAAGTCCTAGGTTTGAGTCTTGGTGAGTAGGAGTTAATTTAATTTATATTCTTGTAACTCAAATCATAAAAAATTATATTAATTATGCGTAGGTAGGATTGGTTGATTTATGTCTAGTTTATACAGATAATGTTATGATATAACTAATTTATTTTATTGGGGAGTTAATCGGTTAATATTATAATATAAATCATATTTAAATCTTTGATTTAAAATAAATTAAAGAACTATTTTTTTAATTCATAGTTTTTGTATCAATGATTTGCTTAAACTATATCTTTATGAAAGCATGATTTAAATTAAGAATGAAAAGGTATTTGAAACAAATATAAAACTTTTATTTCAATTTTTTCATAAATTGAAATAACTGAAATAATTGAGTAGTAAAGGAATTTAATTTTTCGACGAGCTTAGGTTTAAATCTTGGTGAGTAGGAGTTAATTTAAGTTGATATTTTTGTATTCAAATCATAAAAAATCAGATTAATTATGTGTGGGTAGGATTTCTTGATTTATGTCTAGTCTATAAAGGTAATTTTATGATATAAATCGAATTTACATCCTTGATTTAAGATAAAGATTAAAAACAATTTTTTCAAATATTAGTTTTATATCAATTACTTGCTTAAACTATATCTTTATAAAAGCATGATTTAAATTAAGAGCGAAAAGGTAATTGAAACAAATATAAAATTTTAATTTCAATTTTTTTTCCGTACATTCATTGAGTAGTAAAGGGATTTAGTTTTTCGACGCGCTTAGATTTGAATCTTGGTGAGTAGGAGTTGACTTTTATTATTATTCCGCAACTGAAATGATAAAAAAAATCAGAGTAATTAGGTGTAGACAAGATTGGTAATTAATGTTAATATTATACAGATTAAAATATGATATAAACTCTGTTTTAATCCTCAGTTTAAGATCACGATAAAAAAATATTTTTTGAATAAATGTTTTATATCAATGATTTGCTTATATTTTTTTAAAATCATGATTTAAATTAAGATCGTAATGTTAATTGAGACAGGTATATAGTTTTAATTTTTTTTCATAAATTCTATAAGTAGTATAAAAATTTAGATGTTGGTAGGTCTTGGTTTTCCCTCCTGGTGATTCGGAATTAATCAAAATTGATATTTTCAAACTCAAATGTTAAAAAATCAGACTAATAAATTATAGGCAGGATTAGTTTATTCATGTCACGTTTATGCAGATTATGATATGATATAAATGATATTTAAATCCCCGACTTATAATCATGATTTAAAAAACTATTTTTTTATAATTGTTTTATACTTATGATAAAACTATAAATAACACTAGTTGTTTGATATTGCTTTTCGTGTATCCTAGAATATAATTTGCTTCAAGTATATTTTTATAAAAGATAATTAACTGAAACCAATATAAAATTAAAAAAAATTTTAGAACTTCTATGAGTACAAAATGAATTTATTTTTTGTCAGGCCTTAGGTTTGAATCATCCTGAGTAGCAGTGAATATTTTTAAGATTCTTCTACTCAAATAAAAAAAAAGCCAGATTAATTATGCGTAGGCAGGACTGGTTGACTTATGTCAAGTTTATACAGATTATGATATGATAAAAACCATATATAAATCCTTAATTTAAGATAACGATTGAAAAACTATTTTTTAAATCATAGGTTTATGTCATTGATTTGCTTAAATTATGTCTTTATAAAAGCATGATTTAAATTAAGAATGTAATTGAAACAAATATAAAATTTTAATATTTTCATAAATTCTATGAATAGTACATTAACTTAGATTTTGGAGGGCTTAGGTTTGAGTCTTGAGTATGAGCTAGTTTAACTAATACTCTGCTATTCAAATGATAAAAAAATCAGATTAGGAGCAGGTAGGATTAATTTATTTATATCAAGTTGATACAAATTGTGATATAAATCATATTATATCAATGATTTAAGATCAAAATTTTAAAAAAACTGAATTGGTTTTTTATTCAGGAATCACAGGCAAGGGGTTAATTCAATAAAAATATTTTAAAACTTAAATGTCCTACATCAGTTTTCCTAAAAAAATATATATAATAAAATTAGAATTATTTAATCAGAATATATAATAAAATCTATACGATTTTATTATATATTCTGATATAAGAATTTAAACATTGTCGAGTCCTAGTTAAATGCTTTATAACAATTTTAAATTTATTCCATGAAATCTGTTTCCATAAAATTAAGATTCTCCTTTTTATTCCTGTCCATAACACTATTATCTTTATATTTATTGTATAAACATATTGCTTTTACTAACACATACTTATAATTTTTACTTGATAACTAAAGATTTTAATAACTGCTTTTTCAGTAAAAAATATTCTTTTTCATCTACAAAAATGTTGATAAAAAAACTAAAGTTTACATCATATTACATTCTGAAGAAATTTTTAATCACTTTTAAAAAGCAAAATCAAGTTGCTTAAATTGCATTGAACATTTTTACTTCATATTATAACCTTAAAAAATATAGAGGGCATTATTTATTTCAAAATAATTTTCTTTTTGAAATATTTAAAATATTTTTATAGATAACATTTAACTATTATAATTCTTTACATGTATAATTATAGTATTAAGATTTTTATAAAGATGAAGCTACTTAATTAAAATTATTTTTGATTTCAGGAAACTGTTTTTTATTTCCATGGGGATATGTGTTCATAAAGATTTATTTTTACTGTTACACTCTTTAAAGTTTTTTACAAAATTTTCTTATAAAATCTCTTAAAGTTTATTTTTTAATATGCACTATTTAACTCTAAAAACTATTAACTATTTAATATATATATGTTTTTTGCAATGTGTTGAAAAAATGTGTTATATATTTAAAAATTTTATTCATGTCACAAGATGTTAAAAAATGATTTTATATTTAATTCTAAGTAATTAGACTTATTTAAAAATTTATTCATTTAATAAAAGTATATAAAATTGAAGTTAAAGTTCATTTATGTTTTCTTATTATATTAGGATCTGACATATTTAATCTTTACTGAAATTTTCATTTTACTTTTTAGGTAAGTCATTTTACATTTTTCTTACATTGAAGACTTTGAAGTATGTTTTTTGGTAAGTGCATTTTGCATATTGTGATAAACAGTTCCACATTTAAGCATATAAATCCACTGCACATCAGACAAATTTATTATTTGGTCCAGGTATTAAAAAATTGAGTCTTCTTAAATTTTCGCCACCATATATATAAGTATGCATCTATTTGCGTTTATTACCACATACACACAAACATTATATATATATATAGAGAGAGAGAGTGTGTGTGTGTAAAAGATATATATATATATATATAATATATATATATATATATATATATATATGTATGTATATCTATCCGTCTATACATGTATATCTATCTATCTAAGGGAGAAAGCTTGCTTATGTATAACTTCTAAAATACTGCTTAAGATAATTTTAACATAAAAGAGCAGTGTAGAAAACTAATTAATTATGTATTAATTTAATACTCCTGGAGGCAATGAATAATATATAATTGTTTACTGAATTTCAAAAATGTAAAAAAAGTATCATTATGTATATATTTTCATATACAAAAACAAATGCAATTTTATTCTCTATGTTTAATGTAGCTTGTTTACTTATTTATATTCATTTTCTTTGTTCAACAAATTACTCATCAAATATATCGATTTATTATTTTGTTAAAAAAATTTAAAACTACTGAAAACGAAAAAGTTATCATTAGCTATGATTATTTGAACAGTTTAATATCCCCTTATCAAAATGATAAAGTCGCTTAAATGCTTTTTACATACTTTATTTTTTGTATTGAGTTTAATTTCGAGGTTTAAGATAATATCCGATACAAATTGGCCGCGAAATTACAAATAGGGCATGAAATTGTGGTTAACAGCATTATTTTCAATTAAGACAAAAACCTAAAAATGAGCCTTTCGGCTATGCTTTTTTTTCATCAAATAACATTCTATTTAATTAAAGATGGTTGCTTAAATGCTAATATTTTCGTAATTTTCTCTGGGAGTGAATTTCAGATTGGTTTTAGCTTTAAGTATTATCTTTAACAATGCATTAAAGTAATACTGTTCGTTGTATTTTAGTAATTATATATGAACCAATAAGGATTACTCTAATGAAACAATTGTCAGTAAGAACTAATGATTATTAATATTTTTATAATCATAAAACCCAATTCCTGTCACTCTTTACGATAATTGTGTACGGTAGCATTTTCGAATTAAAGGCGGTTTTAATACTTTTAAAGGCTGTACTTTGTAATTTTCTTGGACTGAAGCACTTTCTGCATAATTGTTCTAGTAAGTACCCGCTCTAATAATGCATTAAAGTTGTAGTAATCTTTGGTTTTTAGTAATTATATATGATAAAATATGGATTACTCTAATGAAACAACTGTCAGTAATAACTAGTGAGAATCAATAAATTGATAATCATAGATTCTAATTCATGACTGTGTTTAGGATAATGGTGTACGGTAGCATTTTTAAATAATAGTGGTTTCAATAATTTAGAAAGCTAAGATTTGTAATATTCTCTTCAAGTAACACATTTCTGTATAATTATTCTAGTTTTACGTATCATCTCTAACAATATATATAGGAATAGTGCTCGATTATTACTAATTATATATTAGATGATAAGAATTACCCTAATGAAATAACTGGCAGTAAGGACTACTGAGAACGAATATTTTGATAATCATAAAATATAATATATTTCGTTGTTTAGTGTAATTGTGTATGATAGCATTTTCGGATCAAAGGTAATTCTCTTGAATTGGGACCATGTTTGAACATAATTGTCTCAATTTTAAGCATAATATATAAGAATCCATGAAAGGAATAATATTTATAAGCTATTGCTAATTATATATAAACCTATATGAATTATTCTAATGAAATAACTGTCAGGAAGAACTACTGAGAACGGATATTTTGATAGTCATAAAATATAATTTATGTCGGTGTTTAGTGTAATTGTGTATGATAGCATTTTCGGATCACAGGTAATTTTGATAATTACACAAGTTATGCTTTGTAATTTTCTCTTGAAGTGGGAACATGTTTGTCTTAAGTTTAAGTATCATTTATAACAATGCAACAAAGGAATAGTTGTCTGTAAAATGTTGCTAATTATATATAAACCAATAAAAATTGATTTAATGAAATAACTGGCAATACTGAGAACGAATATTTTGATAGTCATAAAATATAATTCATGTCGTTTTTTAGAGAAATTGTGTATGATAGCATTTTCGGATCAAAGGTAATTTTGATAATTACTAAAATTAGGCTTTGTAATTTTCTCTTGAAGTTCAACCATGTTTGTCTTATTTTTAAGTATCATTCATAACAATGCATCAAAGAATAGTGTTTGTAAAATGTTGCTAATTATATACAACTCAATAAGAATTATTCTAATGAAATAACTGGCAGTAAGGACTACTGAGAACGAATATTTTGATAATCATAAAATATAATTTATGTCGTTGTTTAGTGTAATTATGTATGATAGCATTTTCGGATCAAAGGTAATTTTGATAATTACTAAACTTATGCTTTGTAATTTTCCCTTGAACTGAGATTAAGTTCGTACATAATTGTCTTAATTTTAAGTATCATTTATAACAATGAAACAAAAGAATAGTGTTTCTAAGCTGTTTCTAATTATATATAAGCTAATAAGAATTATTCTAATGAAATAACTGGCAGTAAGGACTACTAAGAACAAATATTTTGATAATCATAAAATATAATTTATGTCGTTGTTTTGTGTATTGTGTATGATAGCATTTTCGTTTCAAAGGTAATTTTGATAATTACTAAAATTAGGCTTTGTAATTTTCTCTTGAACTGAGATTAAGTTTGTACATATTTCTCTTAATTTTAAGTATAATTTTTAATAATTCATCAAAGGAATAGTGTTTGTAAAATGTTGATAATTATATATAAACCAATACGAATTGTTTTAATGAAATAAGTGCCAATACTGAAAACAAATATTTTGATAGTCATAAAATATAATTTATGTCTGTGTTTAGTGTAATTGTGTATGTTAGCATTTTTGGATCAAAGGTAATTTTGATAATTACTAAAGCTATTCTTTGTATTTTTCTCTTGAAGTGAGATTATGTTTGTACATAATTGTCTTAATTATAAGTATTTTTTATAACAATGCATCAAAAGAATAGTATTTGTAAGCTGTTGCTAATTATATATAAGCCAATAAGAATTATTACTAATGAAATAACTGTCAATTACTAAGAATCAATATTTTGATAATTATAAAATACATTTTATGTCGTTATTTTTTAGGATAATTATGTACATTTATATTTACAAATGAAAGGTGAGTTTATTAGTTCAAAAACATATACTTTATAATTAATTTAAACTAATTTGGATTAATTATTCTAGTGAGAAGTGACATATCTAACAGTCCGTTTAAGAGATAGTAATTTTAGACTGCTTATAATTATATATGGACCAATAATGATTACTCTAATGAAATAAATGTAAGTAAATTTTGCTGGAAATTAGTAGTTCTATAATTATAAAATCCAACTAATTTCTTGATTGAGGATAATTTTGTACAGTTGTATTTTTAAGCCAAAAGTGAGTTAAACAGTTTTGAAACATATACTTTGTAATTATCTCTTGAAGTTGAAATGTTATAGTTTGAAGTACCATCTCTAACAATGTATTAAAGAGATATTGTACGTAGATTGTTGGTAATGATATATGAACCAATAAGAATTTTTCTCATGAAATAAACGTCAGTAAAACTTTGAATATATGGCTGTACAAGCATAAAATCAAGTTTATCTCATCATTTAGGATAATTGTGTACGATAGCATTTTTAAATCAAAGGGGTTTTAATAGCTTTGAATGATATGCTTTGTAATTGTCTGTTTTAAAGATGCTATTTATGAATTTTTTTTAAATTTAAGTATCATTTCCAATCAATGAATTAAAGGAATAGTATTTGTAGACTGTTACTAGTTATTTAGTAAAGAAAAAGGATCAACCTCATTATATAATTGTCAGTAAAGGTAATCAGTAAATGGATAATCATAAAATCCCCTTTATCTTCGTTTAGAATAAGAACATTATTTTATTTAGAATAAGAGAGTAAGATTGATCATATATTAGTAATAATAATCGGTCAAATTTTAATAGTTTTGGAACTACATATAATTTACTAATAAAAAGCTAATAGTAATGTATTTATTCCCTAAAAAAAGTAAAAAAAAAAAACTTTTAAAAGTTTAAAATTTAATGTTAAATATCTTAAAAAATGTACTAACATATGTGTGACTCCAAATTCAAAAAATACACATATCGAAAAATAAAGATGAATGTGAAATGTTCATAAATAATATTCGACTTATATATAAAAACATTATTTTATTTAGAATAAGAAAGTACGATTGATCATATAATAGTAGTAATAATCAGTCAATTTTTAATAGTTTTGGAACTACATATAATTTACTAATAAAAAGCTAATAGTAATGTATTTATTCCCTAACAAAAGTAATAAAAAACTTTTAAAAGTTTAAAATTTAATGTTAAATATCTTAAAAAATGTACTAACATGTGTAAGACTCCAAATTCAAAAAATACACATATCGAAAAATAAAGATGAATGTGAAATGTTCATAAATAATATTCGACTTATATATAAAAACATTATTTTATTTAGAATAAGAGAGTACGATTGCTCATATAATAGCAATAACAATCAGCCAGATTTTAATAGTTTTGGAACTACTTATAATTTACTAATAAAAAGCTAATAGTAATGTATTTATTCCCTAACAAAAGTGAAAAAAAAACTTTTTAAAAGTTTAAAACTTAATGTTAAATACCTACAAATATGTGCTTACATAAGTGGGACAAGTCAAAATATATATATATATCGAAAAAAAAGGTAAATGTGAAATGTTAATAAATAATATTAAAGTTATATATACAAATACAGCGTATGAAATAAATGTATTACATTTCATTCAGTCAATACGGTTATGCAATTTGTATAGCACATGAATACAAACTATTTAAAAATTGATGTGCTGAATGATGACCCAATAGTAGAGAGTTGATCTTTCGTAATAGAGATCGGTGGTTTACATCCATCTGCTGGCATCGATGTTCGCAAGATCTACTGCTTTAAGCAGTAGATTAGTAGTAGATTATTACTAGATTAGCAGTAGGTTTCTTTAGATCTCGTGAGAAAAACAGTAAACCGTAGAGCTCCAAACCAAACCAAATTTTAAATCAATATAGTTAACAACTAGCAAATAACCCTTCATTTGACGGAATCGGTATTTTTTTTTTAATTTTCCATTTGTTTGTTTTTTGGCCGAGAATCATCTGGTACACGCTCAATAATTTGTTTATCTTCATAGTACTCTAAAGTCTCCCGATAATGTGAATGCAGTTTAGAATCAAGCTGAATTCGTTTAAAAAATTCAAAGTTTTCTTAACTATGTCGAAATTATCTGTTGCCACAGTAATTAATGGAAATAAAGGAATGAAACTATCATTTCCACTCCATTCTGGAGGTAGATAGAATTTGCTGTTAATACCGGTGATAAAATTTTCATTGCAACAAAAAATAATCGATGATTATGTTTAAAAGTATTATATATGTACTTAATCTATTATTTAAGCCAAATATAAAAGAAAATTATTTACTTAATATCTAAGTTCAGTGATAAAATTAACGAAAATTATGCAGACTATATTTAAATATTTCGAAATAAGAAATGATTAAATGAGATGGTTAAAGGAATGATGTCAAAATGATGGCAAACATTGTTATTTTTACGTATTTATTATGTAATAAATTGAAAAACTTAATCTCCTGCTCTTAACTGGGGAAAATAGGTCTTGAAATAATGGCATTAAACGTTTCAAAAGCAGGGAAGGAGTGGATTTTGAGCGTTTAAAGACGACAGTATTTTTCGTTGTGATATGAAGCATATTTATACCAATTTATTTTAAAATCGGATCGATAGTTTAGGAACAGATGAACTTTACTCACTTTGAATTTTGCTAACCCAAACTCTTCAAGAATCCACTACGTATGCCTCTATCCATTCCTGGCCGAACAAAGGCCGATTGGTTAGGGTGTTGGCCTTCGGTACCGGATTTCGTGAGTTTGAATCGCACAGTGGCATGGATGTTCGTAGTTGTTCGAATCGGCTTTAAGCTGTAGGTCCTGGTCTCATTAGCCCTCGTGTAGCAAAAAGTAGACGTTAGCACTCCAAACCAAAACAAACCTATCCATTCTCGGTTCAACCGCTTCATTAACCCTCCGAATGGAACACACTGATTAAAACAGTTTACAAAAAATACGTTAAAGGTTTGTTGTGTCGATTGCCAAAGCGTTCTATGATTTTTTACTTCACCCTTTGTCAACTAGAATGGAATACGGGAAACTCGCCCACGTTACTATCCCTTTACTTCCGGTTATAAATAGATATATAAATAGATATTATAGATGGTTAATTTTTAATACGCATAAAGCTCGTTAAGTCTTGAAGATCATCCCATAAGAAACAATGGATTATAAAAGTACAAATAAAAATATTCTTTAAGAAATTTTTTTATATTTTTTACAAAAGTTATCCAATATATTTAAGTGGTGCAATTAGAGATACATCTGTTACCACAAACTAAATACTTCGAAATACAGATTTACAAAGCCATGAAAAGCTATCAGTGTCTTTGTGCCTCAAGGATTAGGGTGCATCCTTCGATATATGTCAGACAAAGAGGGATGCAGTTTCTAAACAATCGACCTGACCCTCATACCTCAAACACTGGCAGAAATGTACATTACATCTGTTTTCTGAACGTTTTTGAGACATCGAAAATTGTACATGACGCTTTGAAGACATCATCGGTTTGGCGGAATTGTACTTGCGAACCTCTTAGAGGGTTAATATGAGGACAAACGGAAAGATAACTTAGGCTTTTATTATATGCGGGATTACTGTCTTACATAGATAAAAATGATTTTAAAAAATTCAAATTGTGATATAAATTAAAGTTAATATTAAATTTATAAAGACACTAAATTGAAACATAATCTTTATTTCCCTGGTTATATAAAAATATCTAAGTTTACTGGAATAAAAAATAGAAAAGTGTCCATAAATGTCACGTACTGATTGAAGTATCGTGTGTTTGTCTGGAATCAAATTCAAATCTAATATCATTTCAGATTAAACTCTATTGAATTAAAACAGTAAAATCACCATATCCGAAAGCACGGTTCGATGGGCTTAATAATCCGAATTCAATTAACATCGGATTTTTGTGTCACGATGTCATTTCAACTCTTCACTTTAATTGTCATTTCCATTCCGCTTTAAACTGATTCATCATCAGGCATTCATTCATTGAATTATAAATCGAGACAGGAAGGTCATTTAATACGTGTAATCACGTCAAACAGCGCTATTTACCCCTCTGTCAATATCCTCTTTGTGCTGGAAAATGCCGATTCGGAGAGGAGGTAATTGCTATCTGGCTTCTTATATTGTCACAAAAGTCGATGGCAAATCGATAAAATGATCTGAGAGAGGGATTTCTGGAATTCTTAAGGCGAAAGCAGCTTTCGTCTTCTGCTCGGCGGTTATTGTTACAAATGACTGAGGTTTATGCGATTGGAATTAAGTGATTTTATCGCGGTGGAGAGTGAGATCTTTTGAGTCATTCCGGGGTAGTTGTAATCTTTTGGAGGAAATGTTGTTTAAGTGATTGAAAGGCAGAGGCATAATTTCAATAATTACTTTTAGAATTTTATCTCTATATACGTGTAATGAGTTGGAAAATATGTAGTTTGTAAATGATTGAGATTTGTATAATTATAATTATGTTGCTGCATAGTCTTTTAGAGGTCTTGGTTATTTCAGGTGTCTTTGAGATGTTTTTACATTTTATTTAAGTGATTAAAGATTGAAGGGAACAAGGAGGGTATTGAAGGGAACTATTTTCAATATTTTCCATAAATTTATAAACTTAAAAATATTTTAAGAAGAGGTACAATGCTTAATTTACATAACTCTAATTTCTTCAAGTATAAATCACGAAATTTTACTTAGGAGTTTATTTTTTGAGTTACATTATGATTGTGATTTCTGCACTTGTAATTAAATTACTTCCTAGTATTTCAGAGCTCTTTGTTTTTAATATGTAATTGAAATGTAAGATAAATAAATATTATTGAATATTAAAGGGAACCAGTGTTCGTTTAATATTTTAAATAAATTCATAATTTGAGAAATACTTTATGAAGAGATACAATGCGTAATGTACATTTCTTCAAGTATAATTCACTGATTTTTCTTAGGATTTTATTTTGAGTTAAATCATGATTGTGATTTCTAAAACTTGTAATTAAGTTATTTCTTGGTATTTCAGAGCTCTTAATGATTTAAGGTGTAATTAAAATGTTAAATAAGTAAATGTTATTTAAAGGATTGAAGATTTAGGGGAACGAAGGTAATTTCAATATGTTCTATAAATTAAGAATTTTAGAAATACTGTATAAAGAGATACAATCGTAATTTAGATGAATCAAGTTTCTTTGAGTAAAATTCCCTGATTTTACTTAAGATTTTTTTTCGAGTTATATTATGATTGGTATTTGTACATTTGTAATTCAGTTATTTCATAGTTTTTAGAGCTCTTGGTTATTTAAGGTGTCATTGAGATGTTGTTAAATAAATTTTATTTAAGTGATTGGAGATTGAAGAGAACAAAGATACGTTCAATATTTTTCATAAATTTATAAACTTAGAAATAGTGTAAGAAAAGATACAATGCGTAACTGAGATGACTCGAATTCTTCAAGTATGGTTTACTGATTTTACTTAGGATTTTATTTTTTGAGTTACATTATGATTGTGGTTTCTACATTTATAATTAAGTTACTTCCTAGTATTCCTGAGCTCTTGGTTATTTAATGTGTAATTGAAATATTAAATAAATAAATGCTATTGAAGATTGAAGGGAACCAGTTTTTGTTCCATATTTTCCATAAATTCATAATTTGAGAAATAATTTATGAAGAGATACAATGCGTAATTTACATTTCTTCAAGTATAATTCACTGATTTTACTTAGGATTTTATTTTTTGAGTTACATTATGATTGAGATTTCTACACTTAAGTTACTTCCTATTAAGTAATTAAGTTATTTCCTAGTATATCACAGCTCATGGTTATTTAAGGTG
>CM063497.1:75722511-75745011 GCA_032207245.1 Pardosa pseudoannulata | reverse complement strand
TTAACATTGGATCCACAGCCATACACAAAATTATTAATGAAGAATTACGTATGAAAAAAGTAGTTTGCCGTTGGGTTCCCCGTAAATTAACTGAGTACCAAAAAGTGGAGTCTGTTAGAATCAGTAAAGAAACGCTTAAACTGCTAAACGATGGTGGCCACTGCATCATTTCTAAAATTGTAACGGGTTACGAAAGGTACATACCGTTTTTTGAAGTTCCAACACGTCAAGAAAGCAAAGAGTGGGTTTTTGAAGATGGTTGCACGCCTACAATGGTGAAAAGACAATTCGGACTGAAAAAAGTGATGTATGCCGTTTTCTTCAGAAGTACGGGATTGGTCAAAGCCATCAAGTTGGAAGGACAGAAGACAGTAACAGCAAATTGATATACCACTAATTGTCTTCCACAAATTCTACAAGAATTAAATGTTAGGAGACTAATGCTTCATCATAACAATGTATCTTCACATACAGACGCATTAACAGTTGAGTTACTTAAACAAAAACAAATTAAAGTAATAGAACATCCACAATATTCACCTGATCTAGCTATGTGGGGCTTTTGGTCTTTCTTTAATCTAAAAAACAACTTACGTGGGAGTCGTTTTCATTCAGAAGAAGAGATTGGGTTGGCTATAAATGCTTTTTTCCATCTATTATAAGAAATAAATTGCTAGAGGCATTTAATCTGCGGAAAATTCGTCTACAAAAGTGCTGGAGGAGACTACATTAAACACATAAAATTTTGTCAGTATAATTTTAAAAACCTAGTTTTATATAAAAAATTTCCGAGTGACCCTCGTATATGTAACACAAAGAAAATTAATCCGCCGGTTGCAAAACCTCTATTTTATTTCCTTGCTTGGGTTTGATGGTCAAGCTGAAGCCTAACTAATCTAACAGTTTTGGAACCATGAAGGAGAACGGAAATTCTGAGTAGAATTTCCGTTATTAAAACTTCTGTAAAAGAAATGTTTAACAATCAAAGGCAGACGAGGTAAAAACCATGAAAACACTTACTGGACCAGGGATGGACTCCAGAGAGGAAAATCTTTCCTAGGGAAACGGAAACTTAGTCAGCGAATTTAACAATAAAGGTAACTTAGATCAGGAGTAAAACTGAGCCATTTTCCAGCTGTAGTGGGAAGTGGATAGAAAATCTGCATCTGTTGCAGAGACAGATTTGGGAAGTGGGTTGGAAGGGATTTAAGTCACGGGCACTCCTTTAAAGAAGGCATTTTGTGCCTGGGAAAATATATTTAAAGGAATACTAATGGGAATAGGGAGAAATTTTAAGACATATTAAAGATAAATAATTTTGATATATTACGCACACACACACACACATATATACATATATATATATATACACATATATATATATATATATATACATATATACATATATATATATATATATATATATATATATATATATATATATAATAAAAATATAATTATAATTTTTTACAATTGTTTATTACATTTTATAAAACATATATTATATTACATAACTTAAATAATATACTCATACATTCACATACATATATACATACATACATACATACATAATACATACATTATAAAGTTTTTTAATGTATATTAAATAATACATAATAAAAGACATTCTCTGCTATTTTTGTCAAATAAATTATATAATACTTTTTATAGATACATATATATTATTTTTATACAATTAAATTAATAATATTTCTAATACTTTTAAAAATTTATATATATAGAATATATCTAATATATATAAAATATATAAAATTATATAATAAAAAAATGTTATATACTCATATTATTCTGATGAATTTATTTGTCAGAATTTTTTATTTTAATTTTTACATAATATTTTTTCATATCTTATATAATATAGTAAATTTGGCGTCTATAATATTTGTACCATAAAATACATACGTATTTTTATGATTAGGTTAGCCAGTTCGAAAATTCGAAATCCACTTTTTTTTAGATTTTTGATTCATAACTCTGATTATGCACATTCATATTATCATAAAATAAATAATAAAAAATAAAATTTTTTCAAGCATTATGACGTCATTTTTTTTAACCATCTCTTTAAATCATTTCTTATTTTAAATTATTTAAATATCGTCTGCATTGTTTTCATAAGTTTTATCACTGAACTTAGATATTACTTAAATAGTTTTTTTTTATATTTGAATTAAATAATAGATTAGGTACATATGTAATAATTTTAAATTTAATCCTCGATTATTTTTTGATTAAATAAAAATTTTATCACCGATATTAACAACAAACTCTTGTCATAAAAGTCTAGGAGTCTATTTCACGAACTAATAAATATCTATCTTTTAAGTTATATATCTTTGAAAATTAAGAAGTTTGTTTTTCATACATAACCACACGGTTTGTAATCGATTCGCTAAATTTTGGACATCATTCATATATACCGCTAAATAATCACTGTCAATATTAAAACCTATGCTGTCCATCCTATCACGTAATATAAGATAAATTAAAGTTGGCATCTAACATGCGGTCAGTAAATTAAAAAAAAATTATTGAGCGTGTACCAGATAATTCTCAGCTAAAACACAAACCATTTTTTGCCTGCCTTATAGGGTACTTTACAATTTTAGAAAATTAAAAATTTTACTGATCCCGTCATATGACGGGCTATATGCTGGTTTACAATAGTTCTAATTTATTTCAACAAAGTAAAATCAAGAAAACTAATTAAATAAATAATATAGGAAAAATTGCTGAAAATATCAAGTATTTAATATAAAATTTGAGAAAGATATAAAATGAAAAATAAAAGAAAACCCTTTCTATTTGAATTCGTATAAAAAAACTTTGATCCGTTTAGCATTAAATGTAGTCCTCATCAGCACACGTGCAGCAAAACATGTGTAGCAAAACATGGTTGAATAGCTACAAACACCCAACCAATATACCTACATCGCAAGATTTAAATACTAATATCACTGTTTAATAAAAGTTGTTTATTACAAATAAATAATTAATAATCCTTTAGAATAATTCTCTTAAGACATCCGTTTAGATAGTTTACAAATGCAAATAATAGGAAGTGTTTGCTAAACAACTTTTAGAAAATAAATAAAGCGGAAAAATGCTGAAGACTTCTTTTGTAGGTTTTCAAAAATTAATCATACGTGAATCTAATATTTGCTTTGCACTTAAAGATACGACGCATCTATCCCTTGTCAACAATACGTTAAATGTGTTACTTTACAATGGATAAGGTACAAAAACAAAAAAAAATATTGTAAGGGGAAGTTTTAATATCTCGCATGTTTCATTGGGTACCCATGAATGTGCAAATAATTTCTTTCGTACAGAAAATTAATTTGCATTATTTGCTTTCACGCGTTGCTTCTGCGTTAAGATTATTTTATTTTTTTTTCTACGGTCCTCTTTTGAGTGTAGCATTATTTTTCCCTGCGTTTTTCCCTCTTTTGTTTTCTACTTCATTAGAGGTTCTTTTGAGTAGGGGAAAAATGGCGGGCCTAATTAAAAAGTCTCTAGGTACAAAAGAGTTTAATTATTAAAGTGGGTCTTAATAACTTAATTCTACCGACCGTGATTATTTTCTTTTTTTTCCCCCGGAAAAGGGTCTTTCGAACACGTAGAACGGTTGGGAGAAGGGGGTGTTTTCAAAACCTGTTAATGGAGAAAGATTTCGGCCTGATAAAAGATATTTCAAAGGAAAATAGGGAAAAAAAATGTCGTTTTGTGCCGTGTAGAAAAGCGAAATGTTTAAGAAGAAAAACTGTATACTTTTGATAATTTTTTAAGGTAAGAAAATTTCAAATAAATTATTCCAGTGAATACTTGGGAAATGCTTTTAACTTTAAATTTACGATACATCAAGTAACACACTTTTATTGTCACGTTCGTGGTGTTTTTAAATTTAGTGAAACTTTAATTCAAGAAATTTTCAAATAATTTATTCTTTAGAATAGCGGAGTAATACATTTAACTAGAAGTTTTGAAAAATAATGAATAACAAAACGATTTTATTCTAACTTAAACAATTTATTTAAACTTGGACAAAAAAATGTAAATAATAGAATGTATTCAAATTAATTGAACTGTTGAATATTAGAGAAATAGATTTTACTATAAGATTACTAAGTAACAAAAGTTTTCATTGTGAATGAATTGTTTTATAAATTATGTTATAAAGTAAAGTAAAATATTAAATTTAAAATTAATTGTTTTGGGGAATGATTTGATTAACAATGAGCTATACAAATACAAGTGTCAGAGTTTCATTGATAGTTTTATTGTTTATGTGTGGGTTGTATGTTTTAGATTTCAATATAGGATTACTAAATAACAAAATGTTTCATTGTCAATAAATTGTTTCATAAATTATGTTATAAAGTAAGAATTTAATTTAAAATTAATTGTTTTTGGGGAATGCTTTGATTAACAATGAGCTATACAAATACAAGTGTCAGTGTTTCATTGGTAGTTTTAGTGTCTATGTGTGTGTGCATTTTCCTTTTCTTGTGACCGTATTTGACCAAAAATACAAAAGAATATTTATTTTCTGAAAAAAAATTAATTTAATACCCTTTGTAATAAAATGTCTGTGTGTGTATAATATCGATTTAACTATACGATTACTAAGTAACAAAATGTTTCATCGTCAATGGATTGCTTTACAAATTATGTTAAAAAGTCAGAACTGAATTTCAAATTAATTGTTTTATGGAATGCTTTGATAAACAATTAGCTATACAAATACAAGTGTTAGTGTTTCATTGATAATTTTATTGTTTATGTGTGTGTATGTAATAGATTTTACTGTAAGCTTACTGAGTAACAAAAGTTTTCATTGTCTATGATTGTTTTATAAATTATGTTATAAAGTAAAGGGAAAACTTAATTTTAAATTAATTGTTTTCGGGAATGCTTTGATAAATAATGAGCTATACAAATACAAGTGTCAGTGTTTCATTGATAGTTTTATTGCTTATACGTGAGTGTGTATGTTTTAGATTTAACTATAAGCTTACTAAGTAAAAGTTTCCATTGTCAACAGTCTGTTTTATAAATTATATTATAAAGTAAAGTAAGAACTTAATTTCAAATTAATTGTTTGGGGGAATGCTTTCATTAACAATCAGCTATACGAATACAAGTGTCAGTGTTTCATGGATAGTTTTATTGTTTATGTGTGTATGTAATAGATTTAACAATAAGATTACTAAGTAATAAAAGTTTACATTATCAATGAACTGTTTTATACATTATGATATAAACTAAAGTAAGAACTTAATTTCAAATAAATCGTTTTAGAGAATGCTTTGATTAGCAATGATCTATACAAGTATCAGTGTTTCATTGATTATTTTTGTGTTTATGTGTGTGTGCATTTTCCTTTTTTTGTGACAGTATTTACTAAAAGAAAAGTTTTCATTTCTGAATTAAATTATAAATTATTCATAACAAAAAAATATTTTTAAATAACTTCATTTTAATTGTTTTGTGAAATCCTTTGATTGATAGTGAGCTATACAAATACAAGTTTCAATTTTTCATTGTTAGTTTTAATATCTATATGTGCGAGCATTTCCCTTTTTTGTGACAGCATTTGACCACAAATATAAAAGGATATTTATTTTTATAATTAAAAAGACCCTTCATAATTAAAAGGCATTTCCAAATAACTTCAAATTGATTACTTTATGAATGCTTTGATTAATCCAAACATTACAAAATATAGTTTTCCATTTGATAGATTTTTTGGTTTAAGTTTTTATGAAATTAGTTAACTATCTATTTGTTTTGAAAATTTTTGTTATCAAAACAAATACAAATGTCAGTGTTTCATGGATAGTTTTATTGTTTATTTTTATGTAATAGATTTAACTATAAGATTACTAAGTAAACAAAAGTTTACATTATTTGTTTTATACATTATGATATAAACTAAAGTAAGAACTTAATTTCAAATAAATCGTTTTAGAGAATGCTTTGATTAGCAATGATCTATACAAGTGTCAGTGTTTCATTGATTGTTTTAGTGTTTATGTGTGTGTGCATTTTCCTTTTTTTGTGACAGTATTTGATCTAAAATATAAAAGAATATTTATTTTCTGGAAAATTAAATTAATAATACCCATTCATAACAAAAAAGTATTTTTAAATAACTTCATTTTAATTGTTTTGTGAAATCCGTTGATTGCTAATGAGCTATACAAATACAATGTAATATTTCATTATAAAATATTTTTAAAACTGAATATGTGCGTGTATTTCCCTTTTGCTTGACAGATTTGACCACAAATATAAAAGATTATTTTTATAATATAAAGAGTATTAATTAAAAAACATTTCCAAATAACATGATTACTTTACTGCTCTGATTTTTTTTTTATATAGAGAGCTAAGAATTTAAAAATAATATTTACCCTATTGACATTTTATTCAAAATAGTAATTTTAATGTGTTATAGGAATCTATTTCTTATTCAAAATTTTGGTGATTCTCTATTAGTGTTAATCATTAAACTCTGGTTTTGAAAATTGCAAATTACTTTCTCAAGTTATATAAGATTTAATACCATAAAACGGCGAAATCTCTTTTTAAAGGTATTTCTGAATTTAATAAATGTTTAAATAAATTTTTTTAAAAGTTTTTAATTTTTATATATGTATAGAAAAAATAAAAGCAGTTGGTTATTTTGTGTGCTTTGGGAATATTTTTAATGAATATTGTTTTGAGATTTAATTTTTATTAAATAATCGCGTATTTTAATCATAAATTCTTTTAATAGATATTTATGTCATATATATTTAATGTAACAACATTATGTAATCTCATTATAAAATATTCTTAAAACTGAAATAATTTAATTAAATTTGTGCTTCGGACTTAAGACTATATAAATTAAGATTATTGAAAATAAAAGAATTATGTATTTGTATATAAAATTGAGAAAAGTATTGGCAATTTCTGTACTTTTAATACCTAAAATTTATCTAGAAATATAGAGAGCTAAGAATTAAATATAAAATTTACCCTATTTGTTTATATATGTTATTAAACATTTAGAAGCATTTAAGCTGTCAGGTAGCATATTTATATGGAATTTGAATTATAGAAGAGTATCTGACGATTTGGTAGTTGCTTTGATTTAGAATAAAATAATATATCAACGTGAATTACATACAAAGGTTCCTCTGGACATAAACTCCATGGTGAAATTGTTTGTTTATATATTAAAATGGTATGTATTGAAAAAAGACATGTCTGGTATACTTTATCACACACTTTCATTTCAAAATACCAATTTCTTCATAGCGTGAAAAATATTGAACATCAAGAAGAAATTAGATTAGGAAACTATCTAATGCAGCCACTTTTTCGAAGCTCACATTTCTAAATAAATCGTATTTCTCAAGAGAGCTTACAGTATTTTCCGTTTAAAAATCATCACCGTTCAAAATAAATAGCTATAAAAATATGCATTTATTATATAGTTTTCACTGACAGACTCATAAATATTTATCATTCTATATCCTTTTGTCTCAAATAATGTAACATATTTTTTCTGTAACATCTTCAGTAACCACTACGGATTCCTGTCTTTGAAAGAAAGGGGAGAACAAAATTGTTTTTCTGCTCTATGAAAGAAGAGCGAAGCTTGGTTGTAGTTTAATTCTTTATTGCATTTGACACTCCATGTGGAATCTGTGGACTTTTTTCACCCTCAATCTATTTATAATATAATGAAACTTTATTTGGGATTTTATATGGATAAGTAAACATTAAGTGGTTTTGAAGTGGTGTTTTATATTAGTAAATATATATTCAGTGAAAAATATTCATTGGTGATGCTATTCATTGGTGGTATCCATTGATAACACTTATAACGCAAGTGTCTTAAATAAAAAAAATGGTGTTTTCAGACCAATTCTTAGACTATTGAGTAAGTATTCAATATAAAGCAATTAACAGTCTTCATTATAATTTATTGTAATTTTAACTAGTGGAGAATATCTACCTAACAATCTTAGGCCTTAGAAAATTTCACTGAAAAACTTTTAAACATTTATCATTCTAAATCCTTTTGTCTCAAATAATGTAACATATTTTTTCTGTAACATCTTCAGTAACCACTACGGATTACTGTCTTCGAAAGAAAGGGAAGAACAAAATTGTTTTTCTGCTCTATGAAAGGAGGAAAACTAAGCTTGGTTGCAGTTTAAATCTTTATGGTATTTGTCACACCATGTGGAATCTGTGGACAATTTTCCTCATCAAACTATTTTGAAAGAAATGAAAATTTAGTTAGAATTTTATATGCATAAATAAACATTATGTGGCTTTTGAAGTGGGCTTTTAAATGAGTAAATAAATATTCAGTGGAAAATATTCATTGGCGAAGCTATTCATTGGTGGTATCCCTTCACAAGACTTGAAAAGTGTAGTAAATGAAAAAATGGTGTTTTCAGACCAATTCTTAGACTATTGGGTAAGTATTCAGTATAAGGCAGCATTGAATCTTCATTATAACTTATTGTACATCTACCTAACAATTGTAAGGCTTAGAAAATTTCACTGAAAATCTTTTAAGTATTTATCATTCTAAATCCTTTTGTCCTAAGTCCTACAATATTTTTCCTGCAACATCATCTGTCATGACTACGGATTCCTGTCTTTGAAAAAAAAAACAGGGAGAACAAAATTGTTTTTCTGTTCTATGAAAGAAGGAGAATGAAGCTTGGTTGTTCTTTAATTCTTTATGGTATTTGACACTCCATGTAAAATCTGTGGACTTTTTTCATCATCACTCCATTTTGATAGCAATGAAAATTTGTTTAGGATTTTATATGGAAAAGTAAACATTACGTGGTTTTTGAAGTGGACTTTTAAATTAGTAAATAAATATTCAGTGGAAAATATTCTATTTATTGGTGGTATCTATTTACAAGACTTATATAACAAATGTTATAAGTGAAAAACAAATGGTGTTTTCAGACCAATTCTTAGACTATTGAGTAAGTATTCAGTATAAGTCACTATTCAGTCTTCATTATAATTTATTGCATTTTTAATTTGTGGAGAATATCTACCTAACAATCCTAGTTCTTAGAAATTTTCACTGAAAAACTCTTAACTATTTATCATTCTAAATCCTTTTGTCCCAAATAATACAAAATATTTTTTTCCTACATCATCATCTGTCATGACTGAGGATTATTGTCTTTGAAAGAAAGTGAAAAACAAAATTTTTTATTACTCTCTGAAAGAAGGAGAACGAAGCTTGGTTGTAGCTTAATTCTTTATGGAGAATCTGGACTTTTTTCATCTTCACTCCATTTTGAGAGCAATGAAAATTTATATAGAATTTTATATGGATAAGTAAACATTCGTGGTTTTTGAAGTGGACTTTTAAATTAGTAAATAAATATTCAGTGGAAAATATTCATTCGAGCATCTATTTATAAGACTTATATAACAAATGTTATAAGTGAAAAACAAATGGTGTTTTCAGACCAATTCTTAGACTATTGAGTAAGTATTCAATATAAGGCAGTATACAGTCTTCTTTATAATTTATTGCATATTTAACTAGTAGATAATATCTACCTAAGAATCGTAGGCCTTAGAAAATTTCACTGAAAAACTTTTAAACATTTATCATTCTAAATCCTTTTGTCTGAAATCCTGTAAAATATGTTTCCTACAACATCATTTACGACTACGGATTCTTGTCGTTGAAAGAAAGGAGAGAACAAAATTGTTTTTCTGCTCTATGAAAGGTGGAGTACGAAGCCTGGTTGCAGTTTAATTCTTTATGGCATTTGGCACTCCATGTGAAATCTGTGGAATGTTTTCATCCGCACTATATTTTCAGAGCAATGAAAATTTATATAGAATTTTATATGGATAAGTAAACATTCGTGGTTTTTGAAGTGGTCTCTTATATAAGTAAGTAAATATTTAAAGGAACTATTCATTGGCGATGCTGTTCATTTGTGATATTCATTGTTAAGGCTTATAAAAGAAGTGTCTATAATAAAAAATCATTTTTCCAAAAATTTCTCAAACTGTTGAATAAGTAGGCGGAATAAGTCAATATTCAGTCTTCATTATAATTTATTGCATATTTAACTAGTAGATAATATCTACCTAAGAATCGTAGGCCTTAGAAAATTTCACTGAAAAACTTTTAAACATTTATCATTCTAAATCCTTTTATCTCAAGTCCTGTAACATATTTTTCCTGCAACATCATCAGTCACGACTACGGATTCCTGCCTTTGAAAGAAAGGGGAGAACAAAATTGTTTTTCTGCTCTATGAAAGAAGAAGAACGAAGCTTGGTTGCAGTTTAATTCTTCATGGCATTTGACACTCCATGTGGAATCTATGAACTTTTGTCATCTTCACTTCATTTTTAGAGCAATGAAAATTTATTTAGGATTTTACATGGGTAAGTAAACATTAAGTGGTTTTTGAAGTGGACTTTTAAATTAGTAAATAAATATTCAGTTTAAAATATTCATTGGCGATGCTATTCCTGGGTGGTATCCATTGATAAAGCTTATAACACAAGAGAAGTAAATGAAAAAATGGTGTTTTCAGACTAATTCTTAGATTAATGACTAAGTATTCAATATAAGGCAGTATACAGTCTTCATTATAATTTGTAGCAATTTTAAGTAGTGGAGAATATCTACCTAACAATCGTAGGCCTTAGAAAATTTCACTGAAAAACTTTTAAACATTTATCATTCTAAATCCTTTTATCTCAAGTCCTGTAACATATTTTTCCTGCAACATCATCAGTCACAACTACGGGTTCCTGTCTTTGAAAGAAAGGGGAGAACAAAATTGTTTTTCTGCTCTATGAAAGTAGGAGAACAAAATTATTCAATATAACGCATTATTCAGTCGTCGTTATAAATTACTGTATTTTTAACTAATGGAGAATATCTACTAGAAAATTTCACTGAAAAACTTATAAATATTTATCATTCTAAATCCTTTTGTCCCAAGTCCTACAAAATATTTCTTCCTAAAACATCATCTGTCACGACTACGGATTCCCGTCTTTTGAGAGAAAAGGGAGAACAAATTGTTTTTCTATTCTATGAAAAGAAGAGAACGGAGAGCTTGGTTACAGCTTAATTCTTTATATGGAAACTGTGGATTTTTTGTCATCACTGCATTTTGAGAACGAAGAATATTTATTTAGGAATTTATGTGGATACTTAAATTACACTTGGTTTTTGAAGTCTGATCTCTGTATTATTATACAAATATTCATAGAAATATTTATATACGGTATCCATTGAAAAATGATGTTATCAGACCATTATTTATGTTATTGGTAAGTATTCAATTCACTCTATTAGATTTTAAACTATTATTAAGTGGAAACTACGGTCTTTGTATTTACTTTCTTATTTACAGCATTCTGAAGTAAATTAATTGAGTTTTTATTTGGTAAATAAAACTTACATTGCTTTTGAAGATTGTGTTTTATTGATGTATAAATATCTACGGAAAAATATTCATTGGCGAAATATTATTTCTTGGTGTTATTCATTGGTAGGACTTAAAAGGAAGTGCCAATTGATAACATAATAAATAGGTAAAAATAACATTTTTTCTAGCATTATTCCTTTAGTCATCTCATTTAATCATTATTTTTTTAAATTATTTAAATATGGTCTGACTTATTTTCATACTTTTTATCACTGAACTTATATATTACGTAAATAATTTTCTTTAAATTTGGCTTCAATAATAGATTAGGTACATATGTGATAGTTTTAAATTTAATCCTGGATTATTTTTCATTGCAATGAAAATTTTATCGCCGGTATTAACAACAAATTATTTTCATAAAAGTCTAAAAGTCCATTTCACTGACTAATAAATATATAGCGTTTAAGTTATATATATTTGAAAATTAAGAAGTTTGTTCGTTTGTGTGTTTGTTTTTTATGCATAACCACACTGTTTGACTAAATGCATTTAACGTGATTCTAAACTGCATTCACAGTATCGGAAGACTTTAGAGGAGTATGAACATAAACAAATTATTGATCATGTACCAGATAATTCTCAGCCAAAAAATAAACTATTTTTTACGTGCCTCATAGGGTACTTTACAATTTTGGAAAAATTAAAATTTTACTGATCCCGTCTTATGACGAGCTATGTGCTAAATAAAAATTTTATCACCGGTTTTAACAACAAATTCTTTTCATAAAAGTCTAAGAGTCCATTCCACGGACTTATAAATATCTAGAGTATAAGTTATATATCTTTAAAAATTCAGACGTTTGTTCGTTTGTGTGTTTGTTTTTATTCATAACCACACGGTTTGACTAAATGAATTTTGATTCTAAACTGCATTCCCAGTATCGGAAGACTTTAGAGGAGTATGCAGATAAACAAATTATTGATCATATACCAGATAATTCTCAGCCAGAAAATAAACCATTTTTACCTGCCTCATATGGTACTTTACAATTCTGGAAAATTAAAAATTTTACTGATCCCGTCTTATGACGAACTATGTGCTAGTACAGGCAGTACCAGCTATATGGTCACCCTCTTATAAGGGCACCCCGATTATATGGTCATTTTTTTAAAGTCCAGTCTAACTTAATAGGGAACATGTGTTAAAGCGCACCGCTTTTTCAACCATTTTCTTTTCCTTGTTATCGTTTATAAGGTCACTTTCATGTTTTCAATAAATTTCCGTTTTTTTTTGTTATATATATATATATATATATATATATATATATATATCAGTGCGAAATTGGACTTGAATTCAAACCTTTATTTTCCTCCCTTTAACCCTTTCTTGTTTGTGTACTCTCATCGTCAGAGTTTCGATCTCTCAATTCTCGTCTCCCCCTGATAACAAGTGGGCATCTGTCTAATTATCGGTTGAAGTTGTCTTTCCCTCATACATGACCCCTGGTGTTATTTTACTAATTCCGAAGCAGCAAATCAGCATTTAAAAGCTATTAAGGACTTAGAAAAAAAGTTATGTTAACAACCAACAAAAGGAAGCAAACTTCTATATATCTGATTATTTTTAAATACATTGAATATGAATGTACGTATATACGTGTGCTGTACTTTAATTAATAAGGTAAGCTAATAAATTTTCCCCCAAAAAATATTGCATATTTTTAATGTAATTTTTACTTCTCGAATTAATTTTTTAAATGATCTTAAAAGTATAATTATAGGTGAATATAATCCTGCAACAATTCAATAGGGTTTTATTGTTTCAACTATATGGTCACCCCCCTTATATGGTTTGATTTTTCTGGACCGCTGACCTCACCATATAACCTATACAGAGTATAATGTATATTATCACAGAACATAGATATATTCTTCTATGGATATTTCAGATGTACATGTACAGGCTTAAGTGAAACGTACATATAAGTTGCAATTTATAAATTCTAAGTCTTTTCACAAACTAACCAAACATTTCCTTTGAAACATGAATTAATTCTTTTAGTGATTATTTACAAAATTCTATATTTTTCATAGAATTTAAATATTTAAATTATCATAAAAGAAATTAGTTCAAAGAACTATCTAAAGTAGCATTTTTTTGCGAAATTCACATTTCTAAATACAACAAATATTTCTGGAGAGCTTAGAATATTTCCTTTTAAAAATCGTCTCTTTTCATTATAAATTGCTATGGAATCATGCATTTATTATAATTTTCACTAACAAACTTATGAATATTTATCATTCTATATCCTTTCCTGCCAAGTCTAGAGAATATATATTTTTTTCCTTTTATATCATCTGTCTGGACTACAAATTCCTGTTTTTGAAAGAAAGAGGCGAGAAATTTTTTTTCGTTCTATGGAAAAATGAAAACGAAGCTTGGTTATACTTTAATTCTTTATGGTATTTGACACTGTGTGAAATCTACGGGTTTTGTGTTTTCATCGTCTCTTTATTTTGAAAGCGAAGAAAATTTATTTGCTATCTTATTTGGTTAAGCAAACATTACGTAGTTTTTGAAGAAGAGATTGTATATTTGTGTATAAATATTCATGGAATAATATTCGTTAGCAAGAAGGTGCTTTTTGGTGGTATTCCTTGATAAGATTTGAAAGGAAGTGACGTAGATGAAAAACGATGTTTATAGATCATTACATATTTACAGTCTGTATAAATATTCATGGAATAATATTCGTTGGCAAGAGGGTACTTTTTGTTGGTATTCATTGATAAGATTTGAAAGTAAGTGACGTAGATGAAAAACGATGTTTATAGATCATTACATATTTACAGTCTGTTCCATAAGAGCGTGTCGTCTATTTCTCTGAAAATACAAATGATTGTATGTTTGTGTATAAATATTCATGGAATAATATTCGTTGGCAAGAGGCTGCCCTTTGGTAGTATTCATTGATAAGATTTGAAAGAAAGTGACGTAGATGAAAAACGATGTTTATAGATCATTACATATTTACAGTCTGTTCCATAAGAGCGTGTCGTCTATTTCTCTGAAAATACAAACGATTGTATATTTGTATATAAATATTCATGGAATAATATTCGTTGGCAAGAGGCTACTCTTTGGTGGTATTCACTGTTAATATTTGAAAGGAAGTGACGTAGATGAAAAACGATGTTTATAGATCATTACATATTTACAGTCTGTTTCATAAGAGCGTGTCGTCTATTTCTCTGAAAATACAAATGATTGTATATTTGTGTATAAATATTCGTGGAATAATATTCGTTGGCAAGAGGCTACTCTTTGGTGGTATTTACTGATTATATTTGAAAGATGAAACAAGTGACGTAGATGAAAAACGATGTTTATCGATCATTACATATTTACAGTCTGTATAAATATTCATGGAATAATATTCGTTCACAAGAGGGTGCTTTTTGTTGGTATTCATTGATAAGTTTTTAAAGAAAGTGACGTAGTTGAAAAACGATATTTATAGATCATTACATATTTACAGTCTGTTCCATAAGAGCGTGTCGTCTATTTCTCTAAAAATACAAACGAATTATTTAAAAATACATTTGTACCGTGTAGTATATATATTAAACTGAAATGAATTACATCTAATAAGTTGTCCAGTCCCCATTATTTTCGATTACGATATAAGCACTTTATCATTCGATTTTGATGCTGAGCGGCGTTTACCCCAGTCCGGCAGATCGTCAACATTTTGTACCGCTTCATAACGTGCTACCCACTTCTTGACGAACGATTCCGACTTTCTCATATACCGAGCTGCAGCTGCACATGCTATTTTTGGTCTCTTTGGATGGTTACACAGAATCACTGCCTCAAAACGCACTCATTTTGGAATTGTTGATTTAAACACAGCAAAACAAATCGAATAAAGAATAAAACCATACAGCATTCTTCTCTAATATTTGAAGAACACTTGCAATTAAGACGGTATCTGCGCGCTATCTATTGACGAAGTTATGAGCGACCCGCTGTGATGGAACATACTGTAGATAAATATTCTATTCACTCTAGTACATTTTCTACTACTGAATATTTAATACCAAATATTTCATTGATTAGTAGAACTTTCAAATTACTTTAAAAATAAAATGTAACAGATATATAATGTAATACCTGTAAAAACACCTAACTCTTCTCAAATAGACATATGGTTTTTTTGTTTGTTCACTTGTTTAACCCTTGTGTTAAACAGACTTCCCTAAAGATTAGACTTTGAGATATTTACAACGGAACGGTTCATTCTTAAACAGTAAAACAAAAAAAAAGATAAAAACAAGAAAATAATCATGAGCCATTCTTTAACTTATTCTGTGCCGGCGTATTTCGCAGCTTAATTGTACCGTGAGCGGGCGTTTTGTGCGTTAATTTAGTTATTCAGTTAAATCTCAATAGATTGAAAATTATTTAATTTTACCTCAGTCACATCGATTGATGTAAAAACTAGTTTTTATTTGTCTAAATATTTCCAGAATCTATGTAGTAGACAGTAGCATTCGGTTTCGTTTCCTTGTATATACCGTTATTTTTGTACCCACAAACAAACCATGTTGTTACACTAACCCGTACTAGTACGTGATCCACACTCAAGTATCAGTCCTCAGAAAACGTACTAGTAAGTGTCCCGCGCACATGTATCAATCGTTAGAAAACTTACTAGTACGTGTCCCGCATACAATGTGTTAAAAATGCCCAAAGTTTATTAAAACCGATGAAAAATTGGTTAAAAATCGTAAATAATTTTCAAAACTTCTAAGAATTTGCAGAGGGGTCAGTGGATAGATGAAGTAATCGCTTTTAATAAAATAACACTTTTACTTCGATTACTTTTAAATAAAACTTTATTTTTTAATATCACAACAATAACACATGCATGGACTTTTGCACAAAGCAGAAAAATTAGGCCCGGCTATTAAACAACAGCTCAAGTAAAGAGGCCCGTCAACAAAGCTGAACAGGCTTAAATATATAGCTCAGTATGTAATCTGCATATGTGTTTCAGTCACGGTTAAATATCTGTGACTGAAAGTTAAATTTAAACTCATTGGAAGAATATCATTCAGTTAATAATGTCATGTTGTAAGGAAGAAATATTTTTCCCAACAAAAACAGAGTTAAATTAAAACAAATTCCTGGAAGAAAGTAGTATTATGCTAACTATTAATAATGTTAAAGTAAGCGAAAGAGGTTAATGCTAGTGAAAACTGATTAAAAATCCTAATCAAACCCAAAAGAAAGCCTTATATTTGGTGATATTGATTGGGTTTCAAAATAATAATAAGAATAATTTGGTTTGGTTTGGAGTACTATAGTCTGCACTTTCGAGTCTAATGAGACCGGGACCTACTTCTTAAAAGCAATTCCGAACAGCTAGGAACACCCATTCGACAGTGGGATTCGAACCCATGGAATCTGGTACCGAATATCATCGCTCTGAACATTCGGACATCGTTCGACATGGACTTTTGCTTTTTCACTCCATAAAAACAAACCTAATGACAACGGCAACCAAAAGCAATGAATGTTTTTTAGAAAAAGATCTAAGAATAGAGTAAAATTCTGATGCCAGTACTAACAAAAATGTTCCACTATCATGTAAAATTTGATATATAGCTGTTGTTCAAGAACCTTGGTTATCAGATAGAAACAAATTGCCGCAAAATTACATTATAAAATAAATTCAACTGTTAATATAAGTTTTATAAAATGCAAACAATATTCTTCACAAAAATCTATTTAACTTATTAAGTTTCATTTTTTTTTCACGAATTTGATCCAAAAAAATGTCATATTTTTTTATTGCATATTTTTGTTTATTTTATGTTTTTAAGCTGTAAAATGTTATTAAAATTAATATTTCTAATTACTTTAAGCATGTATAACAACTTTTTTTTTCAGGAAATAAAATGTTTTTACTTAAAGTTGATTTTTCTCTCTCAAGTAATCTAGACATGGAAGTTACGTTTATGGTTGTGCATAAAAAAAATATATACCATTTTTTTTGTTATAATTACTAGACAATTACTCTCGAATGTAAATACTTTAAGTACATTTTATTAACCTGTTTTTTCAAGATCAGTTTTAGTGCGGTAAATCTTGAAACAGGGCAAGTGGCATAGTCCAATGCACAGTCCTGTCATAAATACTTAGCCTTTTTTCTAATTCTTATGCCGCTGTCATTTTTATTAGCGAACACACATAGCACTGGTTTGCAGATCTTATTTTTTTGTCTGTAGGTGTAAAAACATCTAAAAGGTCGGCGTTCAGTCGTCCTGAAATTCAAGCCAAAGTCAAGCCAAAAACTAAAAGATAAAAACTCTCGAAGTAATGCAAAACATATCAGAAAGCCCACGCTTAATACACTTCAAAAACTAACATCTTGTGGACATCTTTGCGACTAGTTAGACCATTAAAAATACAAAAGATACGGCCAATTTCTCCAGAATGAGAAAGAAATCATAACAAACTGAATGACCGTGCCCGTACGGTGTAGATACTAAAGAGACAGGGGTTTTAAAGTGGAAAAAAGATCACAAAACTTATCTACCACTATTTAATTTACACGATATTTACAGCATTTACATTAGTGACAGCACAACGGCCTAACCACTTTTAACCGCCGCGCTACTAGCGGTTGGTGCTGGGTATTTATACCCGTCGGAAAGGTCCCTGGCGTCTTTTACTCTCCGGAAATTTGCGTTTCCCACATGGTGAAATTTGCATGCCTCAGAGCAGAAGATGTAACCATAGTGAAAATGGTTTGCATTGAAGAGTGACGCCACAGTTTAAAGTGTAAAATCCTCATTAAAATTTTTATACAAACTATGATCCATACGATTTTTATACTTAAATTAAGACTCTTCAAACCTTTAAATTAATTTTACTTAAAATACCCACTTTAAATCTTCTTTTTATTTAAATTTGCGATACGTTTAATATCAGTAGATATGTATTTATAAAAATAAAGACATTGAACAAAAGTATTTCTTTGCCTGCATATTGACATTTTAATTTACATAGAAAAGGGGGAAAATCTATAACAAAATTAGTTTTGTCCAACTTTAATTTTATAAAACTAATTCCATCACTCGAATGGAATAAAAAAATTGTATAATTTATTCTCTATATTTACATAAGTCATAAATTTATTAAAGTAAATTTCTTATAAAAATCCTTCGAAAATACATTATCTAATTTATCTATTTTAAGAATTAAATTACTTTCTATATTAACTTCAAATTTTTTCGCTCGAACCTTTTAAAATATTTATAAGTGTAAAATAATAAAGACTTATCTTTTTGTGCGAGGTATTAAAAATTTGCATTTCTTGGAGGTAACAATATTATGCTGATCTTGTAATTTTGTAAAAATATTTTCCTACGTTACGACGTTTTGTGGTTATTTAAATTTGGAATGAAGACATTGAAGAAAATTAAATTTTCATTTATTTTATTTTATTTGAATTTATTTTATTTCTCGAATCTATTAGTAAAACCAGCCTCTATTAAATTATCATAATTTATGTCATCACATCGTAAGCTTTCGATAAATATGCCATGAAAAATGAATTATTCATTGACACACATATTATATGTTAATTAATTAATTATATTAATTTTGACCAACATTTTGGTATTTTCTATTTTAAAATATAATAACTAACTTGCATTAAAACTATTTAGATTTAATTAGAACGATCTTCTAGTAACATAAAATATTTAAATAAAAAAAAATATATATATACATGTATAAATTAATTTTTATACACAAAATATATAATTAATAGCATTAAATAATTTTTTTATTTACAACACAATTAGTTTAAACATATTTTTTAATATTACAAAATTAAAAAAAATAAAAATATTAGAATTTTAGCATTAATAACTACGGCAAAAATATTTTAATTAAGAAAAATTAAATAATACAACATACTTATAAGCTATTGTAATAATAATAATATAAATTTTGCAAATTTTAGTTATTAATTAGCGAACTAAATCGATTGAGAACAGACTTTTAATTTTTTAAAGAAAGATTCTCAGTAAAATATTTTATCCTGTTAAAAAAAAATTATGCTTGGAGAGTTCTATACAATCTTGATTTATAATAAATTGAAATGGCCTAAAATTTCCAAGGTCATCAAGTCATTCAGGTTAAGATGGCTAGGACATATTTTCAGAAGTGATGATTTGAATGCAGTTAAGAAAGTAACTTTTAAAACTGTTGAGGTATCCAGGAAAAAAAGAAAGACCTCGTATTAGCTGGTTGCATAGTGCTGATGCAGATTTTATATAGCCTCTATACTATGGCCAATTGTTCACCTTGAACGATGGTTCACGAGTTGCATCCACATGCTGGGCCACTAAATGAGCCGAGCGCGTGGATTCGTCCATAGGGTCTACTGCGTACTTTAGTTGCGCATCTGGCTGAATTTGATCATTGGAGAAAAACCGCCTCCGAAGCCATATCCGAAGGCTATTTTATCATCTGCCACCAGTGACCACTATGTATATATGTATGTATGTATGTATATGTATATATATATATGTATGTATGTATGTATGTGTGTGTGTGTATATGTATGTATGTATATGTATATGTATGTATATGTATGTATATATGTATATGTATATATGTATGTATATATGTATATGTATATATATATATGTATATATGTATGTATATATGTATATACTATATATGTATATATATTTATATATATATATATATATATATATATATATATATATATATATATATATATATACATATATATATATATAATATATCTATGTATACATATATATACATATACATATACATATAAATATATATATATATATATATATATATATATATATATATATATATATATATATGCATATATATGTAGATATGTGTGTGTCTACGTACACACAAACATATATGTATATATATATATATAATAGAATGTGTGTGTTTGTAAAATATTAAGATAAATTTATATTCATACACATAACCTATATTTATAAAAAAGGAATATATTTTTGCATAAACTATTACATTTAAAATTTCACCGCTTTAAACTCCATCTATTTTATTTATGGATATACTTTATTCACAATGATACATATGGGCTTCCAGCTTCTTACGTTGAGAAGCTCTCATAGACGATATTATAAAATATCACCCGGCGATAAGAATCTTTTGAATAGATTGTGATCTTGATATTTATCCTTTCCTCTACAAAATATTCGATGGAAATATAAAAAGAGAGCCAAGAATGGAACTTGAAAGATAGTCCCAAATCTCCAAAATCCGTTAGACGACAACGACATGAAAGAAAATTCTCAGATTATAAAAAAAAGGAAATATTTCGGATATTTTTTTGAGATTCTACTCAGTGTAGGGATACTGAATTTCAAATGTGTTACTTTATGAATATTTTTTTTTCTTGTGCTGTGCTACTCAGTGAAAGTGGCTGTTTTCACTTTAAATGTAAATGTATACGCTTGTTGAAGTAATGCAGTTTTGCATGAAGTACTTTCAGCTGTCGATTCAGCAGCTTCTTATTGAAAACCGTAGTAAACAGTAATCTAGAATTAGAGGAGAAAAACGATGGTGTGAAGAATATTTAACTGAAGAGGACATTAGTGTAAAACATTTAGCTTATGAAAAGAAGATATTATTGTTCTAGTTATTACGTACTAGATTATTTTTCAAGTTTTAACTGTACATATTTCTGACTGTGTGAAAATATGATTAAAAACCGAGAAAAAGGAATGCTGAAGTAATACAGTGCTTAAAGGAGAAACTTACGTCGTTGAATCAGCAATTTCATGGAAAAAACTTTAGTAGACCATTTGTGAAGAACGTCAGACTCATAGGATAAGGAGACATTTGGTGAAATATTCTCAATATCTCAACTTGATTGTTGTTTACGATCTAATTACTGTACTTTAAAATAGTTCTTAATACCAATCTTCTATTTTTAGATTACAAAAACAGTATTATAATACATTATGTAACTAGAATATAAAGAATTGAAAGAAAATAAATATTGCTGTAGAAATACACTTTTGCATGAAGAAACACCAGCTGTTGATTCAGCAACATTTTGGACAAAACATTAGAAAGCCTTCGTTTGTAAAAAATTAGCTACGGTATAGTAGGATGAAGAAATATTTAGTGAAAGATTCAATATGCCTCATCATTTCATTAATAAAATTCTGAGAAAATATTATTGAAGCAGTTTTTTATGATGTACTTTAAGCTATCAATTTAGCTACTTCCTATTGAAAACCATAAAAAATAATTTATAGAATTATAGGAGAAAATTTGTGGTCTGTAGAATAGTTAACTAAAGGGAAAATTAGTGTGAAAATACATTTAGTTTAAGAGAGAAAGTTATAATTGTTCTAGGGATTATCTTGTCTTCATACTGTGATAGCTTTTGTTTCAAGGTTTTTATTGTACATATGGCATAAATATTACTAGATTAAAGAATATGATGAGAAAAAATAATGTTAAAAAAGTGTTGAATGAAGGAACTTATGTCTTTGATTTAGAAACTTCTTTGAAAAAACTTCAGTAAACCCATCGTGATAAATATCAAACTTATATGATGAAGAGATATTTTGTGAAATATTAACAGTATATCACTATGATTGTTGTTTACGATCTGTTTACTATATTTTAACATCGTTCTAAATATCAATCTTTTATTTATACAAAAACAATATTATTTCATAAAATGTAGCTAGAATAAAGAGAATTCCGAAGAAATGAATATTGCTGAATAATTCATATATATATGTGCTGTGACTAGGATTTAGAAACTGAATTATCTGTAAATGATAGTAGCAAAAGTTTACAAGATGACCTGGATAGTAGTGACTCTGGTAGTAGTACAGATGGAATCATTCAAGCAAGAAAATTTTTTTAAATTAATTGTGATAATCCTTCGGATCCGCCTCCTAGATTTGCTTT
>CM063497.1:75712511-75717511 GCA_032207245.1 Pardosa pseudoannulata | reverse complement strand
TATATATACATACCCTTTTTCAATAGACAAAACTGAGTGAGCTAAAAAAAAAAGTTTTTTTTTTTTGGAAGTGGAGGAATAAATCCCTTTCTGAAAGGGGAAAGAAGAAAAAAAATGATTTCCGGAAGCCATGCTTTCCCCCTAGGGTGCGGAAATTATGCATTTAGTTGAAATTACTTTGGAAAGCTTTTAGAAGAAGAAGACGGGGATGGAGGTAGAAGGGGGGGGATTTTCGGAATCGAACGGCCGTGAAATGCGAAATCTTGAATCTGCTTTTCAATTGATTTGCATGTTTTTGATCTTTCCCTTTTTTGCTCCCAGGCGATAACATGTTTCAATGACATTTTGTTGCAGCGAGGGTTTCTCAACAGCTTTGATGCCACATTCTGTAGAGGAATGATAGTTTTATTTGAAGAGTGTCGGGTATCTCCCCTTCCCCCTTATTCATCTATGAATATCATGCCCTTCGATACTCTTTAAGAATATAATTTGTATTTATATTGATCTTACAGGTTGCTCTATAGAGATAATGCAACGCTTTGCAGATTTGAGTCATTTGTGGGTACATAAAATGTTGAATTATATATTTACACACTATATCTTACACATTAAATGCTTATTATGGATGCATGTAAGCACAGTTGCTTTTAATGCTTTTGTTGATACATATGTTTAAGTATATGCATAGAAAAACACTCATATATGCTTACAATTAAACGCTTAGAGTGGATGTATGTAAGTTCAGTTGCTTTTAATGCTTTTGTAAATACGTAGCATTTAAAAGATTATATGCATAGAAAAACATTCACACTTAAGCTTACACATTATATCCTGCACTTATTGTGGACTTGTTCTGGCTGTAATTTTATGTGGACTTATTGTGGCTATTAAACACTTAATTTGTGGCTGTATATAAGCACAGTCTCGTTAAATGCTTCTTGTCGATACATGTAATTTTTAAAAGTATTATGCATAGAAAACATTATTTCCTATACATTAATAATTACACATTATATCCTGTACGTTAATTAAACGATTAATATGGATGTATGTAAGCTCAATTTGATTTTAATGCTTTATTGTAAAATATAATTTTAATATATATACATAGAAAAGCACTCGCATATATGCTTAAACATTATATCCTACATATTAAACCTCTTAGTGTGAATGTATATAAACTCAGTAGCTTTTAATGTATTTGTTGGTACATATAATTTTAAAAATTATATGCATAGAAAACATTCACATACATGATTACACATTATATCCTACACATTAAACGCTTAGTGTGGATATATGTAAGCACAGTTGCGTTTAATGTTTTTGTTGGTACATATAATTTTTTAAAAATATATATATGCATAGACATGCATAGAAAAACATTCACATATATGCTTACACATTACATCCGACACTTTAAACGCTTATTGTGGATGTATGTAAGCTCAATTAGTTTAAATGCTTCTGTTGGTGCATAACATGTTATTATATATGCATAGAAAAACATTCACATATACGCTTACACAATATATCTTACACCTTAATCGCTTAGTGTGGATATATGTAAGCTCAATTCCTTTAAATGCTTCTGTTGATACATATAATTTTAAAGTACATGCATAGAAAAACATTCACATATATAATTACACATTATATCCGACATATTAAACGATTAATATGGATGTATGTAATCACAGTGGATTTTAATGCTTTTGTAAATACATATCATTTAAAAAATTTTATGCATACAAAAACATTCACACTTATGCTTACACATTATATTCTGTACATTAAACGATTAGTGTGGATATATGTAAGCTCAATTGCTTTTAAAGCTTCTGTTGATACATATAATTTTAAAGTATAAGCATAGAGAAACATTCACATATGATTACACATTATATCTTACACATTAAACTCTTAGTGTGTATGTAAGCACAGTTACTTTTAATGCTTTTGTTGATGCATATAATTTAAATTTATATATATGCAAAGAAAAACACACACATTTATGTTTACACATTAAACGCTTAGTGTGAATGCATGTAAGCACAGTTGTTTTTAATGCTTTTGTTGATACATATATTAAATGTATATGCATAGAAAAACACTCCCATATATGCTTAGACATTATATCCTACATATTAAACGCTTAATATGGATGTATGTAAGATCA
This sequence comes from Pardosa pseudoannulata, assembly GCA_032207245.1. Lineage (NCBI taxonomy): Eukaryota > Metazoa > Arthropoda > Arachnida > Araneae > Lycosidae > Pardosa > Pardosa pseudoannulata. The sequence goes on along the minus strand of CM063497.1, from coordinate 75,715,332 downwards.
GTTGATTTTAATGCTTTTGTTGATACATATCATTTAAAAAATTATATACATAGAAAAACATTCACACTTATGCTTACACATTATATCCTTCACATTAAACACTTAATAGGGATGTATGTAAGCACAGTTGCTTTTAATGCTTTTTTGATACATATAGTTTAAATGTATATGGTTAGAAAACACTCAGATATATGCTATGGGTCTTTTGCTTGGTTCCTGATTCAAAATTACGAGGACACTGAGAAAAGTCATTCTTTCACCTTAATGGTGTCCTTAAAACTAAAGTTGCATCTTTTTGCCTTAATACGAGTAGCGTTCTTAGTTTGACCAAGTGGCATCGAGAACATCAACAACAATACAAAAATGTGTTCTGCATCGGATTAGGATGATGGTTTTCCAGTTATCTTTTGTTACAACAACAGATTGGGAAAATTCTTCAAATGGTTCAAAATTGCGAGGATCTACTTGAGTGAAGTAGTTCTTTTACCTTAATGGAGTTTATTAAAACGTAAGGAGCTCTCCTTAGCCTTAATACGAGGACCTTCAGACTCAATTGGGCTTGGTTTGTCGAAGTAGCATGAGAAATAACAACAACAAAAAAGGGTAAAGTTGCTGTTCTAAAAATATCATTTATTACTTGTTATTTGAATTAGGATGATTTTTTTAGGATGATTTCTCAAAATATATTTGTTACGTCGATTAAAATATTAATAACTTTCCTTTTATCTCATAGAAATATTTTCTACGATACTGAAAATATTCTAGAGTGTTTAAAGATAACTCAGTGATACGATTTCAATAGACTATATAATATTAAGAATCATTGATTTAATTTATTATAATTAATCTTTTTATGATTTAATTTACAATAACTACTACGAATTGTTTTCCGAATATAAAGAGGACATTAATTACTGGTTTAGATTCCAACCAAAAGATTCTGATTACGCACTACAGTACTTCATGGTAATTTAACAGAGCGCTTATAAATGGGATTTCTGCAATTTATTCCAACCTCTTTAATCTCATTATATAAAAAAAATCATTGGTCATTATATAAAAAACATTGGTAATTATAAATAAAAATCATTGTTTTAAAATAAATTTATTGTTCTAAAAATATCATTTATTACTTGTTATTTTAATTATGATTATTTTTTTTCGATGAGTTCTCAAATTATATTGTTATGTAGATTAAAACATTAATAAATTTCTTTTATATCATAGTAATATTTTGTACAATACTGAAAATATCCTAGTTATTTTCACACGTTTCGGTGAAGTAGACTATATAATCATTAATTTAATATATTATAATTAATCTATTAATGGCTTAATTTATGATAACTACTTTCAATTGCTTACCGAATATGAAGAGGACATTAATTACTTGTTTAGATCCCAACCAAAAGATTCTGATTAAGCACTGTAATCTTGCATGGTAATTAACCAGAGCGCTTATAAATGCGACCTTTACAATTTATTCCAACCAGTTCAATCTTTGATTTCGGAAGACACAAAAGCAGTGAATGGGGTTCCACGGCTAGCAGAATATTTACGGGAAAGAGTCTCCCTCTTCTAATGACAGAATCTTTAATTAGGGGAAGACATCTGGACACGCATTCGGACACGATAAGAAGCTTCGTAATCTGTTGCTGAATTAAAGAGACGAACCGTTGTTACTAAAGACCCGACATAAGTCATTAACTCTGTCAGGGCAAAGGTTCTCGAAAGCAATTTATCTTTTGAATTGGATTGGATTCTACTTGGGATATTTCACATGGGATTGGGATTTCTCACTTTTTCACATCAGTAATATATTACAATATAAAAAATAATAAATAATTATAGAAGTATATAACCCTAATTGAAATTCTTAGTTTATTAGCATATACCCGTCATATGACGGGATCAGCAAAACTTTTAATTTTCCAGAATTGTAAAGTACCCTATAAGGCAGGTAAAAAAACTGTTTGTTTTTTGGCTGAGAATTATCTGGTACACGCTCAATTTGTTTATCTTCATACTCTTTTAAAGTCTCCCTATACTATGAATGCAGTTTAGAAACACCTTTAATTCCTTTAGTCAAGCCGTGTAGTTATGTGGAAAACACAAACTCTCAAAAGAACAAACTTATTAATTTTCAAAGATATATAAGTTAAACGCCAGATATTTATTAGTCGGTAAAATAGACTCCTAGACTTTTATGAAAAGAATTTGTTGTTAATACCGGAGATAAAAGATTCGTTGCAACAAAAAATAATCGATGATTCGATTTAAAATTGTCACATCTGTACCTAATGTATTATTTAGTCCAAATATAAAAGAAATTATTTGCGTAATATCCAAATTCAATGATAAACCGTATGAAAATAATGCAGACGATATTAAATTAATTTAAAATAAGAGATGGTTAAATGAGATGTTTAAAGGAATGACGTCATAATGCTAGACTGTATGTTATCTTTACCTATTTCTTATGTGACAAATTGATAAATATAATCGCCTGCTATTAACCGGGGAAAATAGGGATTGAAATAATGACATTAAAATCTAGAAAAGGGGGAAGGGGTGGATTTCGAAAGTTGCTAACCCTAACTCATCAAGAATCGAATATGGATTACTGTATCCATTCCAGGTATAATCGATTCATAAATACGAGGACAGACAGACAGACAGATAACTTAGGCAATTACTATACAGGGAATTTTTCCATAAAATATTTTTAATTATTTTGTGTATAAATTTTTTCTGTAAATAAAAAAAATAAATCATTGGTCATTTTATAAAAGACTCATTGTTTTAAGGTAAATTTATTGTT
>CM063497.1:75702511-75707511 GCA_032207245.1 Pardosa pseudoannulata | reverse complement strand
TCCTCTGTGAAATATACACGCACACAAAGTGTATATATACATAACATATATTCTTCTTATTTCATATATACATAAATATATATAGGGTTTATATGGAATCTTAAAAAAATTATGGGAATTAATGAATTTCCTTAAAGCCCTCAAGTTAAGATTCTGTAAATAGTACTTACGATATTAGCATCAAGTAAGTTCTGAATGCTCTCTGTAAGTTGCTCTAGCTGGTAGAGATGGTAATATACTAACAAATAATAAAACAGTAGCAAAATAAACTACCTGACTTTCAGTGTTGTTATCTGCTGTACAAAACCGCATCGATTACCAATACAATTTATACAAATGATCTAGAATCCCCTCTTTCGTTTACCCATTCAAAACTCTACAGGAGTGATGGATGTCGAAAACAGTATTCGGGTTTTATAAATCATTTGAGTTACGGCCGCACTCTAATGACAGAATCTTTACGCAGAGGGATATTAGGACAAGCATTCGGACACGATAAGTGGCTTTAGAATCTGTTGTTTTCGCTGGGGAAGTAGTGACACGTGGCACTAATGACACATCGCAAGTCATTAGGTCGCTTAGATGAGTCTTGAGTTTGGATACTTGGTATGTCTTGAGGAAGGATTTTTGATGAGAATTGAAGTAGAGGGTGAATATTTGTTCGTTACATTGATGCAGGTTACTCTTAGAAGGGTTTTAGAAATTGGATATTGGACTTTTTTATAAATTTCTTTAACTCTTTAAAGACATGGGAGCAGATAAATGATCTCGAATCACCTCTTTCGTTTACCCATTCAAAACACTACCGGAGTGATGGATGTCGGAATCGGTTTTGGGGTTTAATTCATTTGAGTTAAGGCCGCTCTCTAATGACTGAATTTTTATGCAGATGGATATTAGGGCAAGCATTCGGACACGATAAGTGACTTTAGAATATGCTGTATTCGTTGAGAAAGTAGTGACACGAGGCACTAATGACACATCCCAAGTCATTAGGTCTCTTAGATGAGTCTTGAGTTTGGATACTTGGTATTATGTCTTGAGGAAGGATTTTTGATGAGAACTGGAGTAGAGGGTGTATATTTGTTGGTTACATTGATACAGATTACTCTTTAAAGGTTTTAGAAAATTCAAAATTGGATATAGGGCTTTTTATAAATGTCCTTAAAGGACTAGTGTTAAAAATTATCTTTTTTTGTAAAGAACTGTTAGGATATATATTGTTCTCTACTATAGTGTGAGTAGATACGTATATACTAACCAGTAATATGTAACCAGTAATATAATATGTTGTTTTCATAGGCAAAGTAGATGCTTTTGCCACTAATGACACATCGCTTAGATGAGTCTTGAGTTTGAATGCTACGCATTGTCTTGAGGAACTATTTTTCATTTGAATTTTAGTAGAGTGGAAGTATTTGTTGGTTACATTGAGGCAAGTTATTCTTTAAAGGGTTTAAGGAAATTCAAAATTGGATATTAGTCTTTTTATAAATTTAATTAAAGGACTAGTCTTAAAAAATTATCTTTTTTGTTAAGAACAGTTAAGATATATATTGTTTATTACTTTAGCTGGAGTAGATAAATATATAAGAACAAGTAATAAGTGGCTTTAGAATATACTGTTTTCATAGGCAAAGTAGTGGCACATGGCACTAATGACACATCGCAAGTCATTAAGTCGCTTAGATGAGTCATGAGTTTGAATACTTGGTATTATGTCGGAGGAAGGATTTTTGATGAGAATTGGAGTAGAGGTGAATATTTGTTGGTTACATTGATGCAGGTTACTCATAAAAGGGTTTTAGAAATTGAATATTGGGCTTTGTTATAAATTTTTTAACTCCTTAAAGACATGGGAGCAGACAAGTGATTTCGAATTCCCTTCTTCGGTTACCTTATCAAAACGCTACAGGAGTGATGAATGTCGGAAACAGTTTTCGGGTTTTATAAATCATTTGAGTTGAGACTGCTCTCTAATGACTGAATCTGTACTCAGAGGGATATTAAGACAAGCATTCCGACACGATAAGTGGCTTTAGAATCTGTTGTTTTCATTGGGGAAGTAGTGACACGTGGCACTAATGACACATCGCAAGTCATTAGGTCGCTTAGATGAGTCTTGAGTTTGGATACTTGGTATTATGTCTTGAGGAAGGATTTTTGATGAGAACTGGAGTAGAGGGTGTATATTTGTTGGTTACATTGATACAGGTTACTCTTTAAAGGTTTTAGAAAATTCAAAATTGGATATAGGCCTTTTTATAAATGTCCTTAAAGGACTAGTCTTAAAAATTCTCTTTTTTTTCTAAAGAACTGTTATGATATATATTGTTCTCTACTATAGTGTGAGTAGATACGTATATACTAACCAGTAATATGTAGCTTTATAATATGTTGTTTTCATAGACAAAGTAGATGCTCTTGCCACTAATGACACATCGCTTAGATGAGTCTTGAGTTTGAATGCTACGCATTGTCTTGAGGAACTATTTTTCATTTGAATTTTAGTAGAGTGGAAGTATTTGTTGGTTACATTGAGCGAGGTTACTCTTTAAAGGGTTTTAGGAAATTCAAAATTGGATATTAGTCTTTTTATAAATTTAATTAAAGGACTAGTCTTAAAAAATTATCTTTTTTGTTAAGAACAGTTAAGATATATATTGTTTATTACTTTAGCTGGAATAGATAAATATATAAGAACAAGTAATAAGTGGCTTTAGAATATACTGTTTTCATAGGCAAAGTAGTGGCACATGGCACTAATGACACATCGCAAATCCTTAGGTCGCTTAGATGAGTCATGAGCTTGAATACTTGGTATTATGTCGGAGGAAGGATTTTTGATGAGAATTGGAGTAGAGGTGAATATTTGTTGGTTACATTGATGCAGGTTACTCGTAAAAGGGTTTTAGAAATTGAATATTGGGCTTTGTTATAAATTTTTTAACTCCTTAAAGACATGGGAGCAGACAAGTGATTTCGAATTCCCTTCTTCGGTTACCTTATCAAAACGCTACAGGAGTGATGAATGTCGGAAACAGTTTTCGGGTTTTATAAATCATTTCAGTTACGGCAGCTCTCTAATGACTGAATCTTTACGCAGAGTGATATTGGGACAAGCATTCGGTCACGATAAGTGGCTTTAGAATCTGTTGTTTTCGTTGGGGAAGTAGTGACACGTGGCAATAATGACACATCCCAAGTCATTAGGTCGCTTAGATGAGTCTTCAGTTTGGATACTTGGTATTATGTCTTGAAGAAGGATTTTGGATAAGAATTAGAGTAGAGGGTGAATATTTGTTGGTTACATTGAACCAGGCTATTCTTTAAAGGGTTTTTGAAAATTCAAAATTAGATATTGGGCTTTTTATAAATTTCTTTAAAGGACTGGTCTTAAAAATTCTCCTTTTTTTAATGAAAAATTAGGATATATATTGTTTATTACATTATCTGTCATAGATACGTATTGTGACGTATCCAGCCTTGTTTCAGGTGACACAATGAAGAAGCAGGTGTTTCTTGATTAAATGATTTATTTACACCTTGCAGCTATACACACATTTCTATTTACATACGATACAATTACAGATCACAACGATGTGATACAATAGACGTAGGCCTGAGTAGAGACGTATACTTAAAAACACTGCCGAAAGGTATGAGAAAACAATTCGTGGTAGAAAATTATGAAGACAGCACACTCAATTGGATGAGAAAGTTTGGAGTTGTAAATTGGTATCTTCGAAGAAAAAGTAAGGATCTTTAGGAGGAATATAAATATAATCGATCCTGGGGAGGAATCGGATTAGGGAAAAAAACCAGAGGCACAGGGTATAGCTAACAATCTCTAAAAGAGATTTGTCCTAAGGATTTGCACTAAGAAAACTCTCCGATGGAGAGACTGGTCAAGACAATCTCCGAATTAGATGGCTGCTAACTCTCTAACTTGTTAAACAAACCTCCTCTCGTCCTTTTTAGGGGAGGGGCCTCTAAGAAGGGGGCCTCACGGACAATTTCTTCATTGGATCATCTGGTGATAATCTCACCTTCAAATAACTTCATTGTTCTGAGCTTTACAATCACCGGCAGGAAACACGGAAGTCTTAAGGAATTTCATGTTGGCGAAAGATCTAACGTCGAGGTGACCCCTTTGAAGATGCGCGTCCACGACGATTATCCTTCTTGATTGTCTGTCGGGTCTCCCTGGCCAAACAATGGCCGATTGGTTAGGGTGCTTGCCTTCGGTACCGGAGTTCATGGGTTCGAGTCCCACAGTACCATGGATGTTCGTAGCCGTTCGGAATAGGCTTTAAACTGTAGGTCTCGGTCTCATTAGCCCTCGTGTTTCAAAAAGTAAACCGTAGCACTCCAAACCAAACCAAATCGGGGGCTCCATGCTGTCTGCCTTGTTGTTCCGTTACCTGTAGGACACAAAAGTCTAGTCATTGTTGTGCCGGCGAAACAACTCCTTTGTCTCCACATAAACGAAGTATATTTATCAAACTTTCGAGAAACAAAGTCTTTGAGAAGGAGGCACGAAGTTAAGACTCACCGTTGCAGTATGTCCTAACCAGTATTAAGTATCTTTAAAATATGTTGTTTTCCTAGGCAAAGTACATGCTCTTGACACTCTTGAGTTTGAATCCTTGGTATATGTCCCGGAGAATTTGAATTAAAGAGAATTGAATTTTTTAAATGAGAATTGAAGTAAAACAAGAATATGTATTGGTTATGTTAAGGCAGGTTACTACTTAAAGGATTTTAGAAATTTTACAAGTTAATATTGGGATTTTTATATATTTCCTAAAAGGCATAGTCTTAAATATTCTCTAATATTTTTTTCTAATATTTTTAACAAGAATTGTTTGCGAGCATATTGTTTGTTACTTAACTGGAGGTGTTCATATATTAACCAGTAGTAAAACAGTACAACATCGCCTACCCCCTACTGATATTTTATTCACTATTAGCAACCACTTATTATTTATATAAAAATT
>CM063497.1:75695011-75697511 GCA_032207245.1 Pardosa pseudoannulata | reverse complement strand
AACGTCGTCCACCTGCTACAGGGTTCAGATTATTTTGAAGACAATCAAATGCGGGCTTGGCACGCTCGGTAAAATGTATGCCTCTTACTTACTCGTAAGCCTCAGGTTCAAGATCAGACAATCAGTGGCCAAGCAAACCAACAGACTATGTATGTTTAAGAAGTTGTCCCCTCAAATGGTTTATCCCAGAAGTTAAGTACAAATGACGAGAGATTCATTGATGAAAAATGAGAGACGTGCATTATTTCATGTTACTCAATGGAACTGCATGCTGATGTTTGTTATGAATAGGCATATGAAACTAATTTGTCTATCCTTTTCGGACGCCTAATGTATATGGACATCTAGCCAAATGGTTGGTCACCTGAATTTATTTCAGTACAACTCTCGATGGCAAGGACACTGCTCTCTTGAAAGAAAGAACTTCTTCGTATTCTACAGCTGCTGAGATACATATCATTATTTTGGCAATGATTTCATTGTTAATTTCTAAACCAGAAGAAATGAGAAAGAAACGTCTTCCACTTACTACATGGTTCGATTCCAAGGACTGTATAATTTTAGACAGACAATTTTGAAGACAATCAAATGTGGGCCTGGTACGCTCGGTAAAGTTTCTTCCACTTACTTAATCGTAAGCCTCAGGTTCAAGGTCAGACAATCAGCTACCAAGCAGACCAACACATTATGTATGTTAAAGAAGTTATCTTGTCAAATGGTTTGTCACAGAAAGTGAGTACAAATGGTGAGAGATATATTGATAATAATTGAGAGACGCGCATTATTTCATGTTAATCAATAGAAAAACATGCTGATATTTGGTATGAATATACATATGAAAACAATGTTTCTATTCTTTACTGACGCCTAATGTATATGGACATCTTGTCAAATGGTTAGTCACCAGAATTTATTTCAGTACAAATCTCGGTGGCAAGAAGAATGCTCTTTATAAAGACAGAACTTCATCGTATTCTACAGTTGCTATGATATATATCATTATTTTGGCAATAGTTTCATTGTTAATTTCTAAACCATAAGAAATTAGAAAGAAACGTCGTCCACTTACTACATGGTTCAATTCCAAGAATTTGACGACAATTTTAGACAGACAATTTTAACGACAGAATTTAAGTAAATACAAATGACGAGAGATGCATTGATGACAAATGAGAGACGTGCATTATTTCATGTTAATCAATGGAAATGCATGCTGATATTTGGTATGAATATATATATGAAACTAATTTTTCTATTCTTTACGGACGCCAAATGTATATGCACATCTTGTCAAATGGTTGGTCACTTGAATTTATTCCAATACAACTCTCTATGCAAGCAAACTGCTCTCTGGAAAGAAAAAAACTTCTACGTATTTTACAGCAGCTAGGATTCATACCATTAATTTGGCAATAGATTTATTGTTAATTTATAAACCAGATGAAGGCAATTGTTAATTTATAAATAAGAAAGAAAGTTCGTGCACCTTCTAGATGGTTCGATTCCAAGTACTTGACGACAATTTTGTAACAAACTGGAGATTCATGTCACCGAATAGATCAAGATGACAAAAACTTAATATACAGGTCTTTGTCTGGTATAGACCGTAGTGTCCATATAGAAAACAAATTGAGTTTTCTCTACAATCGTAAATAATTGTGTAAAATGTATACTTCGTTCCTAAAATTTTATAATCTAAATGAATTACTGCAAAGAAAATTATATTTAATTGAATATTATTATTTAATTTACCATACAACACAAAAATTCAGAAGGAATTAAAAATTAATTAAAAAGCAAATAAAGGGTTAAACCAAGAATAAGCAATAAAATTGGGCTGATTGCAATATAAACGAGAATTAGCAGTAAAATTAATTGAACTTTTCATTTTGTTTCGTGAACCTATCCACTTTGACTAATAACAGAACTGATTTCCGTAGAACAGATATACAGCCTAATTTCTGTAGGTAAAATATTAAGAAAATTGGAAAAAGTATACTTTTATCATATCAAATTAAACCACCTTAAAATTAATTATGTTTCGATTATTTTTATATCTATATCGATCAATATAATCTTTACACTACTGTAGTAAAACAGTTTCTTTAGGGCAAGAAAAATATCTAATCAAGTACTTAGTTATATTTCTTTAATAATATATATTTTTATTTTTATGATTAAAACTTATACGTAGAAAATATAGCTTATAACTCCATATTAATTAAAAAGTTAGTAATTACATCACAAATAAAATACAAAATATTTACGTTAATTACAAATATTCTATTTTGAGCTGCATCCAATCAAACCAGCAATCAGTATTTTCTAATATTATTCGAAAGTAAAAAGCGAAATTTTCACCCTTTCAATACTTTTATCGCTCTTTTTCGTAAAAATCAATTGTTCGGTTCTTTTGAAGCTTAATAAATGGGAAGCCTCTGGCTTGTGGGCTTCTTTTTATTTGAATTGAGTTACTTTCTTAGAAAAGGGTAGAAATATA
>CM063497.1:75670011-75687511 GCA_032207245.1 Pardosa pseudoannulata | reverse complement strand
TTGTTTTTTCTCTGCCTTTAAGTAAAAAGTTTCGCACGGTTAAATTAAAATAAACGTTTTATTTTAATAAAAAATAACATTTTATATTTTGAACTACTATAGATAGTTTAATAGGTAATGTTATATATTTTCCATGAGTATTTGGGCAGTTTTACTTTTTTCTAATGATGCAATTATGCCATTTTTACTTAGTAAAAAGACTACAACCACTTTATTATAAATCCTTAATAAAAAGTTAAACTAATTTAGATTTAAGGAAAATTTTACTTTTTGTTTACAAATGTTTATATAAATATAATTTTAAAATTTACCTTTATTTCTTATAAACTTCAGCAACAGCACAATACAGTTTTTCTGTTTTTATAAGAGGGAAAAATCAATATACCACTACAATAAATATAGATGAATCCCTAATCTTCGAGTAACCAGTTACCATTTTATATTACTTACGTAGTATTTAAACATCTTTTATATTTAAACGTTATTTAAACACTTGTGTTTAGAGTACGTTTTAATTCAAATAAACAAATAAACGATGTTTTCAGAAAAAATAATAATCTTTTGTGCTTTCCATTATCAAAATACAGACAGGTTAATTATTAATGTAATATAATATCCATGAGTAATCGTGCAGTTTTTAACTTCTTTTTAATGATGCAATTATGCCATTTTTACTTAGTTAAAAAGACTACAAATGCTTCATCGTAAATACTCGATAAAAATTTAAGCTAATTTAAGTTTACTTAAAATTTTGTTTTACTGTCATAGTATACAAATGTTTATATAAATATAATTTTTAAATTTATGTTTATTACTTATAAACGTCATCAACAGTGCAATAGAGGTTTCATGGTTTTATGAGCGGGAAAAAATCAATATATTACTACTATGAATATAAGATGAATCCCTAGTCTTCGAGTAAATCAGCTACCATTTTATATTATTTATCTAGTATATAAATATTTTTTTATATCTAAACACTATCTAAAGCAAGTGTTTATAGTGTCCTTTAATTCAATAAACCAATAAACGATGGTTTATAAAAAATTAACCTTTTATCATATGCTGTAGAAAACTAGAGACAGGTTAATTATTAATGTATTCTAATTTCACTAGCATTTTTGTAGTTTTAAACTTCTTTTTAATGATAAAATTTGTAATTTTTACTTAAAATAAAAAATTCGATTACTACAACTGTGTTATCATCAATCCTCGATAAAAATTTAAGCTAATTTAAATTTAAAGTAAATTTTATTTTGTGGTCATAGTTTCAAATATTTATATAAATATAATTTTTACCTTTAAATTACGTTTATCTCTTATAAACTTCTTCAACAGCACAGTAGAGTTCTCATGTTTTTATAAGCGGGAAAAATCAATGTATCACTCTATAAATATAGGATAAATCTTCAAGTAAAGCAGTTACTATTGTATATTACTTACGTAGTATTTAAGCATTTATTATATCTAAACAATATATAAAGGCATGTGTTTAGAACACTATTTAATTCAAACAAACGATTAAACGATGGCTTAAAAAAATTAACCTTTTATGTTATCCACTAGCAAACTACGGACAGTTTAATTATTATTGTTATATTACATCCACGGATATTCGTGCAGTTTTTAACTTCTTTTTAATGATGCAATTATGCCATTTTTACTTAGTAAAAAAGACTACAAGCGCTTCATCATAAATCCTCGTTAATCATTTAAAAATTTTTATTTTATTGTTACAGTTTACAAATTTTTATATAAATATAATTTTTAAATTTACCTTTAATTTTTATAAGCTTCAACAACAGCACAATACAGTTTTCCTGTTTTGAGTGTGTGTGGGGGTGAAGGGGGGAATGAACCTCTGTAAATCAGTTACCATTTTATATTAATTATGTAGGATTTAAACATCTATTATATCTAAACGCTATCTAAACTCAAGTGTTTAGGTACATTGCAATTCAAATAAATGAATAAACGGTGCTTTTAGATAAAAATAAGTCTTTTATGTTATACACTAGCAAACTACAGACAGGTTGATTATTAATGTAATACAATATCCAGGAGTATTCGTGCAGTTCTTAACTTCTTTTTAATGATGCAATTATGCCATTTTTAATTTGTAAAAAAAGATTACTACAGCGCTCATCATAAATCCAGTTAAAAATTTAAATATTTTTATTTTTATTGTCCACAGTTTCAATATTTTTATATAAATTTATTTTTTTAATTTACCTTTAATTTTTATAAGCTTCAACAACAGCACAATACAGTTTCATGTTTTGTGTGTGTGTTGGGGGTGAAAATAAGGAAACTTTGTAAATCAGTTACCATTTTTATATTATTACACGTAAGATTTTAAAATCTATTATATCTAAACGCTATCTAAACTCAAGTGTTTAGGTACATTGCAATTCAAATAAATGAATAAACGGTGCTTTTAGATAAAAATAAGTCTTTTATGTTATACACTAGCAAACTACAGACAGGTTGATTATTAATGTAATACAATATCCAGGAGTATTCGTGCAGTTCTTAACTTCTTTTTAATGATGCAATTATGCCATTTTTACTTATAAAAAAGACTACAGCGCTTCATCATAAATCCTCGTTAATATTTAAAAATTTTTTTTTATTGTCACAGTTTACAAATTTTTATATAATAAATTTTTAAATATTAATTTTTATAAGCTTCAACAACAGCACAATACAGTTTTCCTGTTTTGAGTGTGTGTGGGGGTGAAGGGGGGAATGAACCTCTGTAAATCAGTTACCATTTTATATTAATTACGTAGGATTTAAACATCTATTATATCTAAACGCTATCTAAACTCAAGTGTTTAGGTACATTGCAATTCAAATAAATGAATAAACGGTGCTTTTAGATAAAAATAAGTCTTTTATGTTATACACTAGCAAACTACAGACAGGTTGATTATTAATGTAATACAATATCCAGGAGTATTCGTGCAGTTCTTAACTTCTTTTTAATGATGCAATTATGCCATTTTTACTCAGTAAAAAAGATTTTGATTACTGCAAAAGCGTCATCATAAATCCTCGATAAAAATTTAAGCTTGGAAACATTTTGCTCCACATGGAGTTATATAATTAAATTTCCCCTCTTTCTTAATTCTTTAGGTAGGCCTGTCTTAACTTAAAAGATGACTGTTTTCTTGAAGTAGAAAATATGGAAATTTATAAAAGGAGGAATTATGAAGTGAAAAATAAAATTGGTTTTCTTTGTATAAAGCTAACACTGCATTTGCATGATTTTTTTTATTTAAATGAAGATAGGTAATTCTGATTGACACTATTAATAGCATTTTCTTAATGCATGTGACAAAATTTAATGTTAAAACTAATAGAATATTTTTATTGTTTTTATTGGTCTATATGACATACGATTAAAATTATTTCCCAAACATTTTTGTTTATTTATAGTACTTTAAAGTTTCATTTTGTTATTTTTTGCAATTGATTTTTGTAATAAAATAGATAAGATTAGATACAAGTACATAATGGGGCCAGAATGATGTGACAATTTGCTGGGGCAATGTTTTTGAATGCTTGGTAAAATTTGTAATTTCTGTAAGAACTTATACAATTCAAAATATTTTTGATAATCATAACCAAGAATTCTTCCTTGATAAAGAAAGCAAAAAATAAACTTTAAAAGGTTTCAAAAAGTTTTTTATGGTTTCATTGCAAGAAACATTTTAAAGCTTTATTTACAATATGTATGTAAAAAAATAGTCCAAACCATTTATGTAGTTTTAATAAATCTTTACTCACGTGTCTTTTTTTCTGAATTGTTTTCTGTAATAAAATAAATATTAGCTTAGAAGTAAGTAGCGTGAGCAGTATGGTGTCAAAGTTTGCTGTGGCAGTGTTTTTCAATATTTCACAAACATGATGATTTCTCTTAGAACTTATACTAAAAGAAGCTATTCAAAATATTTTCGATAATCATAACCAAGAATTCTTCCTTGATAAAGATTGCAAAAAATAAACTTTAAATGATTTCAAAAAAGTTTTTAGGTTCTTATTTCAAGAAACATTTTAAAGCTGTTTTCACAATATGAATGCAAAACTAAGCTTCCAAATCATTTATGTAGTTTTAATAATTCTTTACCCACATGTTTCGTTATTTTTCGCAATTGTTTTCACTAATAAAATAAATAAAATTAAGTAGAACTAAGAAGCGTGAGAAGTATCTTATGACATTTTGCTGTGGCAACGTTTTTGAATATTTCACACAATAGTGATTTCTGTTAGAACTTATACTGAAAGAAACTATTCAAAATATTTTTCATAATCATAACCAAGAATTCTTCCATAAAAAATAAAATTCTTCTGTAAAAAATAAATAAACTTATTCTTTACCGACGTGTTTTGTATTTTTCGCAATTGTTTTCTGTAATAAAATAAGTAAGATTATGTAGAAAAAAGCATTGTGAGCAATGTGTGTGACATTTTGCTGTGTCAATGTTTTTGATTATTCCCACATAATAGAGATTCCTGTTAGAACTTATACTAAAAGAAACTAATCAAAACAGTTTTCGTAATCAAAACCATGAATTCTTCCTTAAAAAAAGAGTGCAAAAAAATAAACTTTAAATGATTTCGAAAAGGATTTTACGTTCTCGTTGCAAGAAACTTTTTAATGCTATTTTTACAATGTGAATGTATAACCGCTTTTTCCAAACAATATATGTAGTTTTAATAATTCTTTACGACGTGTTTTGTATTTTTTGCAATTTGTGTTCTGTAATAAAATAAATAAGATTATGTAGAAAAAAGCATCGTGAGCAGTAAGGTGTGACAGTGTGCTGTGTCAATGTTTTTGATTATTTCACACAATGGTGATTTCTATTAGAACGTATACTACAAGAAACTATTGAAAATATTTCTCATAATCATAACCAAAAATTCTTCCTTGCTAAAATCAGCAAAAAATAAACTTTAAATGATTTGAAACAGATATTTACGTTCTCATTGCAAGAAACATTTTGAAGCTGCTTTCACAATATGAATCTAAAACCTCTTTCCTAACAATTTATGTAGTTTTAATAATTGTTTACCCACGTGTTTCGTTATTTTTCGCATTTGTTTTCTGTAATAAAATAAATAAGATTAGGTACGTAGCATGAGCAGTATGATGTGACAGTTTGTTTTGGCAGTGTTTTTCAATATTTCCTACACATGGGGATTTCTCTTAGAACTTATACTAAAAGAAGCTATTCAAAATATTTTCGATAATCATAATCGAGAATTCTTCCTTGATAAAGAGTGCAAAAAATAAACATTAAATGATTTCAAAAAGTTTTTTAGGTTGTCATTTCAAGAAAAATTTTAAAGCTGTTTTCACAATATGAATGTAAAACTACGCTTCCATTTATGTAGTTTTAATAATGCTTTACCCACGTGTTTTGTTATTTTCAACTCCTCTTCTTAGCCCACTCTCCTGTTTCTAATCATGGATTTTGTTGGTGCTTCAACCACATTTGGCGAAATTGGCGTGCTTGCAGCTTGCGTGCGTGGCGTGCTTGCAGCGTGGCGTTTGAAATCTGGCGAGGGGATCGTAACTCAACAAATTGATACATAAACAAAAACAACATTTTGAGGAAAAATTTTACAAAAATTGAATATTTAAAATCTAATTGAATTAACAAAGAAAACACAAAGGAAACACATAACATTCATACTAAATAGACTGAAACATTCACTTAATCACAAATTAAATAAACTGAGTGTGATTTTCATCACAAATTTGTGATTTAGTGTAAATTGTAAAATTAATTTAACAACAACAAAAAAAAAGAAAACTGTATTTTGAGTGGAGGTTGAAGAGGAGTTGTAAAATTGAAAATTTTTTTTCAAATGTCTTATTTAGTAAATTGTTTTCTGTAATAAAATAAATAAGATTAGGTACGTAGCATGAGCAGTATGATGTGACAGTTTGTTTTGGCAGTGTTTTTCAATATTTCCTACACATGGGGATTTCTGTTAGAACTTATACTAAAAGTAACTATTCAAAATATTTTCGATAATCATAACCAAGAATTCTTTCATAAAAAAAGAATGTAAAAATAAACTTTAAATGGTATCAAAAGAGATTTTAAGTTCTCGATGCAAGAAACTTTTTAATGCTACTTTAAAAATATGAATGTATAAACCACATTTACAAATCCATTTATGTAGTTTTAATAATGCTTTACCCACGTGTTTCGCAATTGTTTTCTGTAATAAAATAAGTAAGATTATGTAGAAAAAAGCATTGTGAGCAATGTGTGTGACATTTTGCTGTGTCAATGTTTTTGATTATTTCACACAATAATGATTTCTGTTAGAACATATACTAAACGTAACTATTCAAAATATTTTCGATAATCAGAACCAAGTATTCTTCCTTGATAAAGACAGCAAAAAATAAACTTTCAATGATTTCAAAAAGGTTTTCATGGTTTCATTGCAAGAAACATTTTAAAGATGCAAATACAATATGAAAGTAAAAAAAAATTCCAAACCCTCTATGTAGTTTAAATAAATCTTTACCCACGTGTTTCGTTATTTTTTGCAATTGTTTTCTGTAATAAAATAAATAAGATTAGGTAGAAGTACGTAGCGTGAGCAGTACGGTATCACGTTTTGCTGCGTCAATGTTTTTGAATGTTTGATACAATGGTGATTTCTGTTAAAACTTATACTAAAAGAAACTATTCAAAATACTTTTCATAATCATAAACAAGAATCCTTTTTTGATAAAGACAGCAGAAAATAAACTTTAAAGGATTTCAAAAATATTTTTACGTTCTCAATACAAGAAATATTTTAAAGCCGTTTTCACAATTTTAATGCAAAACCACTTTTCCAACAATTTATGTATCTTTAATAATTCTTTACCGACGTGTTTTGTATTTTTCGCAGTAGTTTTCTGTAATAAAATAAATAAAATTAGCTTAGAAGTAAGTAGCGTGAGCAGTATGGTGTGACAGATTGCTGTAGTAATGGTTTTGAATATATCCTACACATGGTTATTTTTTTGTTAGAACTTATACTAAAAGAAACTATTCAAAATATTTTCGGTAATCACAAACAAGAATTCTGCCTTGATAAAGATTGCAAAAAATAAACTTTAAATGATTCCGAAAAGGCTTTTAAGCTCTTATTGCAAGAAGCAATGTAAAGCTCTTTCCACAATATAAATGTAAAACACCTTTACCAAACCATTTATGTAGTTTTAATAATTCTTTACCCACTTGTTTCGTCATTTTTAGCAATTGCTTTATGTAATAAAATAATTAATCTAAGGTAGAAGTACTAGCGTGATCAGTATGGTGTAACAGTTTAATGTGTCAATGTTTTTGATTATTTCACACAATGGTGATTTCTATTAGAACGTATACTACAAGAAACTATTGAAAATATTTCTCATAATCATAACCAAGAATCCTTTCTTGATAAAGACAGCAGAAAATAAACTTTAAAGGATTTCAAAAATAATTTTACGTTCTCATTGCAAGAAATATTTTAAAGCTGTTTTCACAATTTGAATGCAAAACAACTTTTCCAACAATTTATGTAGCTTTAAGAATTCTTTATCCACGTATTTTGTATTTTTCGCAATTGTGTTCTGTAATGAAATAAATAAGATTATTTAGAAATACGTAACGTGAGCAGTATAAGGTGAGTTTTCTGTGGTAATGTTTTTGAATATTTCTCCACACATAGTGATTTATGTTTAAAATATACTAAAAGAAACAATTCAAAATATTTCATAACCAAGAATTCTTCCTTCATAAATACATCATAAAATAAACTTTAAATGATTCCAAACAGGTTTTTACCCTCTTTGAAAGAAGCATTTTAAAGCTGTTTTTCCAATATGAATGTAAAACTACCCTTCAAAACCATTTATGTAGCTTTAATAATTCTTTACTCACTTCTTTCGTTATTTTTCAAAATTGTTTTCTGTAACAAAAAAAAATAAGATTAGGTAGAAATACATAGTGTGAGTGTGAGCATGAATTATTACGTTTACTTTCAGTAATTACAGGGGATCAGGCTGGGGCTGTCAACAGGCTCGACGTAAGTGCGGCAAAGAATTTCGATGTTCAGCAACTCCCGACTTCGATTCCTTTTTTCCACTCTCTTTCACAAATTTTCATCTCGGTTCAACGCCCCTTTTTCTTTCCTTGCCAATCACTTGTTGTTGAAATTTTCCCACATCTGCACCCACTTTGGGCGTGCATGTGGGCTCATTAAAGTAGCCCTTTAGTGAAAGTTGACATTAATGCTTAGCCCCTGTCCCCATATCTCACGGCTACATCCGTGTCTGGGCTTTATCGTTACACTTGTGCCACTCCTGATCTATAACTCCTCCGCAAGGGTCCCCACTAAAACTCGAAGTTAACAGTTCCACCAAAATTCTTTTTGGATATTTAGTCCACAGCTGTGTATGCACGTGTTGACCATCGTGGTTCAATATATTTCCGATATTCATAACCGAGATTTTTTAACTGGTAAAAATAGCTACAAACTTTAGAAGATATCAAAATGGTTTTTAATTTCTCGCTACCAGAAACTTAGTAAATTTCTGTTCTTGGTAAAATTCTAAAATTATTTCCCCAAACATTATTTTTTTTTTGCCGAACGATTGTCCATTAGTTAGGGTGCTTTAGTTCGGTACCAGATTTCGTGGATTCGAAACCCTCTGTGGCATGGATATTCGTAGCCGTTCGGCTGTAGATCTCAGGCTCATTAGCCCTCGTGTTGCAAAATGTAGACAGTAGCACTCCAAACCAAGCCAAAAAAACATTATTTTTAAAATTTTTTTACTGACATCCCGCAAATTTTTATAATCTTTTCCTGTAAAAAAATGTATATATAACTAGATACATGTAGGTAGTGTGAACGGTATGATGTGACTCTTTGAGCTCGGGAATTTTTGTAAGTCAATCACATAGTGATATGTATCATAACTCAATACTATATATACTAATCAATATATACCTGATAATTATAACCATGATTATTTCTCTATAAAGATCGAAATAAAAAAAAATTTTAGAGGATTTCAAAATAGTTTTTACACTCTCGTGAGAAGAAACGTAAAGTTCTTTCGTAAAGTTGTCATATTTTTCGTTAATTTGAAAAACGTAAAATTGTTTTCCTAAACATTTTATATATTTTTAATAATTATTAACGTATTTTTCTACTTTGAAATTATTTTCTGTGATAGGATAGAATAGAGTAGATGCAAATAAGTAATGTAAAATGTATGATATACACTTTGCAGTGGGACATAATTTTGTTTTAACATATCCCACACATGGGGATATTTATTACAACTTATACTAAAAAAAAACTATTTGATATGTTTCCAATATTTGTGATCAACATTTTATTTTATTTAAAAAATGTAGTAAGAAAATAAGCTTTAAAGGGTTTGAAATCGGCGTTTACTTAAAACGTTCAGAAATTTTTTTCATGGTAATATTCTAAAACAATTTTCCTGATCATTTTATTTTGTTTAATAATTCTTTCCAAATGAATAATTATCTTGAACCCATTAAAGTAATGGATTTAACATATAGTATTCGGAATGTAAATATAAATATAAAAATTAGGTTCATTTCAACGAAAATTTTAGATTAATGTACGAGGTATCCCTGTAAGACCCATGTATAGTATTAAAAATAGGTTTAAATTTAAAACTAGGCTCATTTCAGTGAAAATCGGAGATTAATGTACGAGGTATCCCAAGTAAGACCCATGTATAGTATTAAAAATAGGTTTAAATTTAAAACTTAGGCTCATTTCAGTGAAAATTTGAGATTAACCCCTTCCGGTAAAATGACGAGTCTAGCTCGACATTAGTTTTTCATTCCATACCGCACAATGACGAGCTACACTCGTCATGCGATTAAAGTTACTGTTAAATATGATAATTAATTTAGTTTAAAATTTCTAGTGTACTGAATTTGGCAACACTTTTATCACTTGTGAAAATCACAAGTCACTATTGCATATTGTTTACTTAGAATTTCTTGGTACAAGTCATTACCAAATTAATGAGTCAGAATAAAAGAAAACCTACTAAGAAATGCCGTGTGTGTTACAAGAATCAAATTAAAAGTGAGACTACTTGGCAGTGTAAACAATTAAGAATTCCTTTGCACTTTGTTTTGAAAAGTACCACTAGCTTGAAGACTATTATCTGTATACCTTATTAATGTTTTGCTTTGATATTTTCTTAATTTTACTGTTTCTGATATTATTTAACACTATGTAAAAAGTGGATTTTAATTAAGAATATGTAAGAATTGTAAAATGAAACAAGTTTTTTAAATAAAAATTAAATGGTTATTTCATGCACAGTTTTTCATTATTAAATCATACCGGAAGGGGTTAATGTACGAGGTATCCCTGTAAGACCCATGTATATTATCAAAAATAGGTTTAAATTTAAAACCTGGGATCATTTCAGCGAAATTTTGAGAGTAATGTACGAGGTATCCCTGTAAGATCCATGTATAATAATAAAAATAGGTTTAAATTTAAAATTTAAGCTCATTTAATTGAAAATTGAAGATTAATGTACGAGGTATTCCAAGTAAGACCCTTGTATGTGGTATTAAAAATACGTTGAAATTTAAAATTTCGGCTCACTTCATCGATATTTGGAGGTTAATGTACTAGCTATCCCAAGTAAGATCCATGTATAGTATTAAAAGTAGGTTTAAATTTAAAACTTAGGCTCAGCTAAAATTGGAGATTAATGAACGGGATATCTCACATAAGACATCTATTATCTCAAGCAAAATTATCTTAGTGATAAAAATATTTGCGTTTTCCAGTTAAGAAAAGATTGTATATTAATTTCCATCAATTAAAAATACTCCTTTTGGTTCTGCAATTCGAAAAATATAAGACATAAAAGATTAAACGTAATTTGATATCGAGAGATAAATCACGTATCTTTTATGCACATTTGTTATGTTTGCATAACAAAATACGCTATATGTAGAATTGCCTATCGTTTGCGTGACTTGGGATATATCCATTAAATTTGCAAATTGCTGGTAATGTCCTCTATTACTTTTTACGACAGTATATAGCTGTGTCTCTGTTCAGGCATCAACATAACAATTGTATTTCCCCCTGAAATCGTTAACCACATAAAAAAAGGATCATCATCCATTTAATGACTCCATAGCGAAATCAGGGAAAGGGGGAGGGAGCGATATGTAAAACAGCTGAAAATTTCATACACATTTATCCCTTTATATTTATGTTAAATATTCATCAGTTACACACGTAAAACAAATCATAACTGCACAGAACAAAAACCGGGATCGTTTGGGTAAATATTTAAAATAAAACAATCTGCATAAAAACAATGGGAATTACGATCGTTTGGGAGAAAGGAACAATTTGTGTGCAAAAAGCAAAGGAAGTATGGAAAAAAATAAAAGAGGAAAGATGTCTTTAGGGGAAAGATAATGAAATTATTTCCCCGGAAATGTGTGCGAAAGATTAAATGAAAACAAAAAGCCGATATTCGTCCAAAGTTTAGAAAGAAAAATCAGATAAAACATATCTAAAAATAGGGATTTTTTTGTTGTTGTAGTTGTAAATTTCCCCTTTGAGACATTTCAAATATTTTCGTAATATTGTAATCCAAGATCTTACACTGAAAAAAATACAACAGGTATAAACGATTTTTATATAAAATATGAATTTAAGTTTTATGCAAACATTGTATATTCTTTGTCTTTATATTAATAAAGTATATTTTTATAAAATGTTTTGATTTAAATGCATTTATATAATATTTTATATAATATTATAGAGTATATTATAATGTAATATTATATAATATTATGAGACATTTTATATAATATTATATATAACAAGCTTTGGTTAACCTCGAAACAGGACAACTGGCATTGTCTTCTGGAAAGTAACAGAAGTCCAATCCGTAGAACTATCACAACTTAGGAATCACATTGTCATCCAAAATAGTGTAGTAGACATCGGCGTTGAGTTTATGAATGGGGACGAAGGGTTCTAGTCGATACCAGGAGAAACACGCCCAGACCAGAATTCCACCTCTGCCGAACTTGACTGTTGGTACAATGCATTCTGGCACGAGACGTTCCCAGGCAGACGCCAGACCCAGAACTTGCCATCCGAAAGGTAAAGGGTGAACCTCGATTCGTCGCTCCAAAGAAACCGATTCTACTTGTCTACTTTCTATGTGCTTTGCACCTCATTAACCGAACAGCGTGGTCGGACTTTCTGATCAAAGGTTTATGGGCAGCAGCTCGACCATGAAAACCAAGCAGATGTGCTTCCTTACGGATGATATTCATTGAGACAATACTCCTGGATGCCTGTTGAAACTCCTCGCGGACGAGAGCCATCGTTTGAGTGCGGTTCTTCCGAATTTCTCTGTTCAGCATCTCCCAGTTTCGTTGGTCTGCGGACTCATTCCGACAATCACCGCTCACCTTCCACTTCTTAATCACATAGCCCACTGTCAATTTTGGATACTTGAGACCTCTAGACATGTCCTTTAAGGATCGGCCATTTTTGTGATACCCGATAATTATACCTTTCTCGAAATGAGAGAGCTTCGAACTGCGCAGCATCTTTGTTACGACAAATGACGATGTTTTTTTTCTGCACGATGTATACAGGCGGAGGCCGTTATGTACTTGAAGACCACAGATATCGTCATTTGCATAGGTGTCCAAATACTTATTAGCATGCAGTGTATATGTATATATGTGTGTATGTATGTGTATATATGTATGTATATGTATGTATATATATATGTATATATATATATATATATATGTATGTATATATGTATATGTATGTGTATATATATGTATATATGTATATGTATATATATATATATATATATATATATATATATATATATATGTATATATGTATATGTATATATATGTATATGTATATATATGTATATGTATACATATACATATATATACATATACTTCAAATTAATAATACAAGTACTTCAAATTCAAGTAATTCAAATACAAGTACTTCAAATTAATGATGTTATTAATGTATAAACATCGATACAGTTATCAAATTTCAGCAAGTGTTACCATATACAACGTTTCTCGCCTTCTCTTTTTCTATTAGCCCACCCATAAAAATTAATTCCTATTTATAAGACATAAAAAAAGTAAACTAAGTCTGTAAATCAATGCAAAGATTTTGTGTGATACATCGAAGAAGACGTCCTTTAATATATATACTATCAGAAAACTTCCCGTAACGTGGTGGTTCTATTATGTTGAAGCAAATGTTTAGCTGAAAGCCCTCATTTCTTTCCGGGGCAATTCCCAGATGTTTTCCAATCGAAAATCAAGAGCAAACACCCCGCGTCTCTTTGCTTTCCCCATTTTAACCCTTAGTATAAACTAATCGCAGGGGCTTCAGTTCACGCCCTCGAGAAAAGTGTCTAACCAACTAAAATTTTATAGTGCCTTAGTGGCCAATTTTGGAAATTCTGAAGAAAAGGAAGATGCATGGTATTGTAGACGGATGTTTATATATATTTTTAATTAAATTTTTCATTATAGCTGATATTGCAGTTTGTCCAGTCTTTTAATGAAATTTAATCCAGTTCTACCGGCACTCTGGTAGTAAAGGATTTTCTTGACTAAAATTGTGCCTTGTTTTTGGCCATGACTGTAAAAACAATATGCCTTATATGTATGTACATGAAAAAATAATCTTTCTCATAATCTTTCTCGATTTTAATATCAATATGTGTTTGTATTATATAGCGAGAGAATTTACTTGTATGTTTTACTCAAAATTCAAATTTACAAGATTAAAGCCAAAGAGTGATCTTAAAGAAGTAACACATCAAATGATTTTGCCGGGAAAAGAGATAAATAAATCAAGAAATAAAAGTTGACATGAATTGCTTTAAGTAACAATTCTTCTTTTTGCCTTTAAGAAAAAAAAACTTATGTAAGAACATAAATTTGAAAGTAATTTAATTTACCCCATCATTTCTTTGCCGTAAGACTTATCGATCGATTTTTCTTTCTTTTTTTACCTTTCTACTTTTTTTTGTAGAAAAAGAAAACATATTTCTATTTACCTAATTCAAGCTAGAGCCGCTTCCATGGGAAACGACGTGATATAGCACGAGGTTCCCAAAACTTATAAGATAAAGATGGCATCACCGCCGAAATCGTCTGCGATCCATTAGCAGGGAAAAAGCACACACAGCCGCAGATGGCTTTTCCCCAGATGGTTCAATTCAATCAGCCATTTGAGTTATTTCCTATCTCCTGCTTTCTTCAGGCGAGCAGATCGAGCGGTTGCTTTTTTTTTTTCGGTGAAAAATTTTATGTCAACCAATTTCAGAGAACGGTTAAGCTAGAAATATATCGGAATATCTCTTCTAAGAGCAGAAATTATTCAGCTCTTCCCCAACTCTTTAAACATTTTAATGTCTCTTTTGACTGTTTATGGTTGAAGTTCCTTCTAAATATTTTCAAAAGGAATGACAAAGCAATACCTCATGAAAAGAGTTTCATCACTTTCTATAAAATATATTTCTATAAATATATTCTAATGAAACTTTCAATTTTTCAGACGGTCATATATATATATATATATATATATATATATATATATATATGCATATATATATATATATATATATATATATATTAATATATGTATATATATATTAATATATATATATAAATATATATAAATATATATTAATATATGTATATATATATATATATATATATATATTTATATATATATATATATATATTAATATATATATATATATTAATATATATATATATGTATATATACTTATATATATATATATATATATATATATATACATACATATATATATATATATATATATATATATATATATATATATATAATATATTTATATATATATATATATATATATATATATATATTATATATATATATATATATATATATATATATATATATTTAATATATATATATATATATATATATATATATATATTAATATATATATATATATATATATATATATATATATATATATATATATATATATATATATATTATATATATATATATATATATATATATATATTAATATATATATAATTTTGTTAAACTAAATTTTGTGGAGAACAAACTTAAAATAATTTAGGAAAATTTTTAATTTTTTACATAATTTTCTTCATTTTCATAATTTAATAATAATTAAAAACGAGATTATATTACCCGTTATAAAATCTTGTGATTTAAATAAATTAATAATGTATGATAGTGTTATTAATGTTGCATTGTTGTCATAAATTTATAAATATTCGATAGATTTAACAAATCCTTCATTTAATAATTCAGCATACACTAATTAATATTCAGTGTCATAAATTGAACAATTTGAATCGAAAGAATATTATCTATATTCAAGAATGAATATAAAATAAAAAATTTCCTTTTAAAATAATTAGTTTAAAAATAAATGCTTACATCTGCTTTTTTAATTTAAGAGAATAAGACTTGCATTGATGATTATTCAAATTTTTACTGCATTTTTGATGTGAGAAAAAGTGTTATTACTTAAAATATGACGTTAAAATATAAAATAAAATTATTGTTAATTAGATTATGAAATATTTCCTAATAATTTTACTACGTAGCATCATTTATTAAATATATTTCTCGTGCACCGTGTATTTGCATAATGGTTTCTTTTTACCTTCTGTTAACAAAATAATAGAATTATTGTAATGTTGAATATTTCCTGTCTTCAGATTCCAAAGAAACCAGCCGAACGATGACCGATTGGTTAGGGTGCTGGCCTTTGGTACCGGAGTTCGTGGATTCGAATCCCGCAATGGCATGGATGTTCGTAGCCTTTCGGAATCGGCTTTAAGCTGTAGGTACCGGTCTCATTATCCCTCGTTTTGCAAAAAGTAGACCGTAGCACTCCATACCATTCCAAAGAAACCATTTTAACCAAAACTTAAAATTTGTCGGCTTATTTTAGAGTTATGTCTGTATTTACGTGTATGAAGCTTTTAACTTTGAAACTTTAATTATCCATTGCAAGTTTTTGTGAAGCTAAAATTTTGTTTTTAGGACTAATATAACTTTGCAGTAAGGCTTTGTTAACGTTTGCAGGAGCTTCCATAATTTATTTTTTTCGCCTAACTCTAAGTGATTAGGTGTAGAATATTATAGATTTGCATTTAGTACTGGTGTAGCATTGCAGTTAGGTTGCATTCACTTCTTCAAGCTTATTACGTAACTTGTATAACTCAAAATTATTGGGTGTAGAATGTTGGAACTTTGAATTTAGGACTAGTTTAAATTTCCAATTTTTTATTGACGTTTTCAAGTACGTGGGTATGTATGCATCTCTCATAACTCCAAATATTAGGTGTATAATGCTGAAATTTTGTATTTCGTACTGGTATGAAATTGCAATTCGTTTTTATTGACGTCTTCAAATACATACGTATGTATACTTCTCTCGTAACTCCAAATATTAGGTGAACAATGCTGAAATTTTGTATTTCGTACTGATGTGAAATTGCAATTCATTTTTATTGACTTCTTCAAGTAAATGCGTATGTATACATCTCTCATAACTCCATATATTAGATGTGTATGCTGAAATTTTGTATTTCATACTGGTGTGAAATTTCAATTCATTTTTATTGACGTGTTCAAGTACGTGCGTATGTTTACATCTCTCATAACTCCATATATTAGATGTATAAGGCTGAAATTTTGTATTTCGTACTGGTGTGAAATTGCAATTCGTTTTTATTAATGTCTTCAAGTATGTACTAATTATATATCTCCCATACCTCAAAATTATTTGTAGAACCTTGAACTTTGGTATTTAGAATTTGTGTAAAATTGAAATTGTGTTTTATTGACATAATAAGTGTAAGTTTGTACCTTGCAAAATTTATAAATAATAAACTGACCGAATTTCGAAATTGTTTTTTAGGAATAGTTTAACCTCGGAATTTGGTTTCATTTAAAAAACAGATTTTATTTCATTCTGCACGATGTATAACAAAACATTGTTATAAGAAACAGAAAATTTATCTATTGACAACGGATAAGATGTCTACTCAGTATTGAATTAATATATGTTACTAACTCTTTAATTCAACTAAATGTAATCATTAGTTTTTATAATCAGTTATGTCCCTATAAGTACTTCATCATACTGAAAGGTAAATTTTACAAATTAAGTGCATATCCTTTATTTTAAACAATCAATATATCGTATTTCACGTTCAAAAACTTGGAAAGCAAATAATAAGAGTACAGCGTACAAATAAGTCCACGTA
Organism: Pardosa pseudoannulata; assembly: GCA_032207245.1. Classification (NCBI taxonomy): domain Eukaryota; kingdom Metazoa; phylum Arthropoda; class Arachnida; order Araneae; family Lycosidae; genus Pardosa; species Pardosa pseudoannulata. The sequence goes on along the minus strand of CM063497.1, from coordinate 75,670,109 downwards.
CAAATAAGTACAAATAAGTTGTATGTTTAGTATAGATTAATAATTTGAACATAAATTTTATTGATGACAAAGTGTGTGTGTGTTATATTTAAGATATA
>CM063497.1:75655011-75657511 GCA_032207245.1 Pardosa pseudoannulata | reverse complement strand
TAGGCTTAAAAATTTTTCTATTTTAGAGCATCTATTAAAAAAATCAAAAGTATTCAAATCTAATTTCAAGCCCTATATTTTTTATCACGTGACATACCAGTATGAATATATGTTTAAAAAATCACCCTTTTAACCTCTCAACATCTCTACCTCTCCATTATTGTGTACCGATTCCGGAATATTTTCCCTATGCAGTCATGCGTTTCATAATATTTCCCCTGACAAAGGGAGAAATGAAATGGGAATATCCCTGCAGAACGGGAGGTTTTAATTATTTAGGTAAAAACTAATAAACGATTCCTATAAGCCCATCTGCTACTCGTCGGCTCAAAATGCCGTAAAAGCTTAAGAGCCGCTTTTTGCTGACAATGCAGGAACTTTTTTCATTTTGTCTTAGCAAACAGTGCCTTAAATTAAAACGTAGACGTTTTTTGAATGCTCATTGATATGACAGACATTTTTTATTTCTTTTTTATTTCAGGAATTTCATTAAAAGCAATTTTTCTTCATATACTTTTCTTTTAATTTTCTTAAGGGTGTAGTACCCATATACTTTGGCTACAAAAAAGGTTTTATATGATTTTATTTGTAACAAGCAATGAATGCATTTATGATGCAAATATATTTGTTCATTATTACAAATTCCTTTTAAGATATCATAGGACTGAAGAGATTTAGGATTATATTAAATATGCAGGGACATAAAATGATTTTTACATCATTCTAGCTGAAGAACACATTTATGTAGAGATAACGATGTGATTTAATATTTTATATAAAGTTGATTATTTTGAAGTACTTGAAAATTGCAACATTTTTGAATGTCTGATTAAATGTGCTGACAATGCAAGAACATTTTTCATTTTGTCTTAGCAAACACTGTAGTAGCCTTAAATTAAAACGTAGACGTTTTATGAATGCTCATTGATATGACAGACATTTTCTTTTATCTTTTTTTATTTCAGGAATTTCATTAAAAGCAATTTTTCTTCATATACATTTCTTTTAATTTTCTTAAGGGTGTAGTACCCATATACTTTGCCAACAAAAAAAGTTTTATATGATTTTATTTGTAACAAGCAATGAATGCATTTATGATGAAAATATATTTATTCATTATTACAAATTCCTTCTAAGATATCATAGGACTGAATATATTTAGATTATATTAAATATGCAGGGACATAAAATGATTTTTACTTTACAGCTAAAGAAATCGATGATATCAATATAAAGATGCGGTTTAATATTTGATATTGATTAAAGTTAATTATTTTGAATTACGTGACAAGCGCAACATTTTTGAATGTCTGATTAACACATTGTGTGCGGGTACATTTCGCAGCAGAATTGTACCGGGAGCTGACGTTTTGAGCGTAAATTTAGTTGTTCGGTTAAATCTCAATATATTGAAAATTATTTTAATTTAACCAACTTTTCGTATTTTATATTGAAATATATAGAAACAAATTTATAAATAGAAATATGTAAATAACAACCAAAATATTTGTAAACAATAAATATATATTTTAGTGGATATATTTATAATAGTATCGTTATTTTGAAAAATGAAGTAGAAATAGTAGTATATAGTTTTAATGTTTTCGAATTTTGTTATAAACATTTTTTGCATTATGAAAATATGAAAACAGAAATCATGAAACTAATGATGTAAAAACTAGTTTTTATTTATCTAAATGTTTCCAGAATCTATGAGTAGGCAAAAACATTCGGCTTCGTTTTCCTGTATATACCGTTATTTTTGTACCCACAAACAAACCATGTTTTTACACTAACCCGTACTAGTACGTGATCCGCGCTCAAGTATCATTTGTCAGATAACGTACTAGTACGTGTCCCGCATACAATGTATTAAAACTGTAGGTTTTTAAAAGAAAAGAAAGACAGCTGAAGACAAAATGAAGTGAAATAATCTTTAGTTACAATCTGGCTTCTGATAGAAAAGCTCTATTGTAGATTGGCAGATAGACATATTTTCTCACTTCATACTAGGGAAAGATGCTCACGTGATTATTTACGGAGACACTGATCATTTAAATAATATTAGAAATAAATTTGAAAAGTGAAATTTGATAAATTTGAAGATAATTTATTTCTGATTTCACGTTAGACTATTTTTCGGGTTTTTTTAAACTTTAAGTAATGTAATTTATTGCATAATGTAATCTGTGGCGTGCGAGAATACTAAAGGGGGGAGCAAGCATATCAAAGAAAAAATATTATTTAAAAAAATTATGATCGTAGTGTAAGTTTTGAGAAATTATACTGAAAATACACGTTATTATTCTGTTTTATTATATTCTGGGGTCGCAATGAAAATTAGGATTGAAAATTGGATTGCGAATACTGAAAGGTTGAGAAACGCTCGCATACATATTTTCTGAATAAAACAATTATGCTGTTTGGATGAAAATTCAAGTAGTTTTTAAATGATTAAGTTAAATTTTGAGTCCTTTTTATCGTATAGAATTTTTTGGAA
>CM063497.1:75630011-75652511 GCA_032207245.1 Pardosa pseudoannulata | reverse complement strand
AAATTATTCGCCTGGAACTCTGTATGGACGCTTAATGAACTTCGATTTCGGCGAACATTTCTCAGTCTTCACTTTAACCTCTAACATATGGCAGGGATGTTATGAAAATTTTATAAAGCAGAAAGCTCTGTGCATGGCTGTTAGTGAAAGTAATGTTGAAATAAAATATTCGCTGATAAAGATTTAATTTAAATGACGAAACATTCAACATGTTAACCAAAACTTTTTCTTGTTCTAAATTTAATTGCATGAATTATTAGATTCAGGGTAATTAAATTAATTATAATACAGAAATGAAGAAGCTTTTCCATGCATGTGTATATACACATATGCATGAGAAAGACAAATGCATCTATACATACGAGGGTTTTAACCCTTCCCGTATTGCGTACGGGCACAGCTTTCGAGCTTTTACTGATTTGCCCGCACGCCGTACGGGCAAATCTGATTTCTATTTCTCTTGCATTGTTTCGGCCGTATTTTTTCCAATTTTAGTAACAAATTATTCATATATTTATAACAAATTATTCGTGTGTCCAATAAATGATAGTTTACAGTTTATTGTACTTTCTACTCTGATTGATTCAAAAGCGAGTTTTTTCGCATATTTTGTATGGGAAGACGAATTTTTATTGTTCATTGTATAGCTTTCTGGTTATATTTTACTAACCGCCTGATAATTTTATTGATGTAGGAGTTAAATAATATATTTTTACTTTTAAATAATGGATAATTCAGAACGTATGGATTTAATTTCTTGTGATTCGAACTGTGACACGGAATCAGAAACTGAATTATCTGTAAATGATAGTAGCGAAAGTTTACTAGATGACCTGGATAGTAGTGACTCTCATAGTAGTACAGATGGAATCAGTCAAGCAAAGCAATGTCTAGAAATTAATTGTGATAATCCTTTGGATCCGCCTCCTAGATTTGCTTTCACTGGAATTCCAAAAATTATCTTGGATATCTATGAGACTAAAGGTAAAATTAAATTCTATGATGCTTTAATAGAAAAAAACAGTTGTAATGAATGCTTAAAAATATTAGAAATGTTAATTTTAATAACATGTCTTTACTTAAAAATGTAAAATGAACAAAAAAAATGCAATAAGAAATGTGACATTTTTGGATCGAATCCTGGAAAAAAATGAAACTGTCAAATGGTTAATAGTACAAGTATTTATTTATAAGGATTACAAAATGGTTCATGTCACAATATTTTACAGTTATTTAATATACTCGGCAGCATTGTTTATAATCCGTTGTCAACAATGTGGAAACCGCAGAACACCTGTAGCAGCGCCTGTTCTGTTGATAGTTCGAAAGGACCGGTCTATTGATGCAAGAATCTCTGGAACAGTTCTGAACCTCATGTCACGCAGTGGTTCCTTTCTTTTTGGATTTAAGTTAAAGTCAGAAGGGCTTAGATCTGGCCCAAGTCTCATCCAGCTTAATGATACGGTGTAAAAAAACTTCTTCGCACTTAAGCATTCCAGGTGGGTTCGAGAAGCATCGTATCTTAGACATTTCTGCATTTCCGTCAAATGATGTGGAACCCATCGTGAAGCAGTTTTTCTCATACACAGACTTTCTTTCAGATTGTGTAGCACAATCCTATTTGCTCATCCTGTCTGTAGGGCCAGCTGATGAATCGTTTGGCGTCAGTCATTGTCAGTTAGTACGGCAACAGCATGCACTTCTGCTTCTCTGACACTAGGACGACATGGTCGATTCATGTCTGCCCCACTTTGGCGTCTTTCATTGACGAGATTTACCCATCTTGTTATAGTTCTGTAAGTCTCTTGAAGCCCTATATGACATTGTCGTGCTGTATAACCTCTGACACTTTCAGTTTTTATCAGACTTCGTTGTTTTTGTTTTGAAAACGTCCTGACAACACTTACTTTAGACCGCAAGCTAATACAAGGATAAGTTCTTTTAGTCATTCCGCATGCGCATGACGTAGGAATAACGAGGCTTTTTGCTGAGAGGTAAGGTAGTTATGTATCTCATGTTTGGTATACTCGACATTCTTTGGTTTTATTGCGTAGCATTTTTAAAGCAGTGTTGCCACTATCAAAATTCCAACCATTGTATACTTCTGTATTTTAAATAATAATTCCATAGAAAAATTAAAATTTCTAATTCTCTATTAATTCCCCACAGAAAATAAGTCAAAACTTGTAAATAAGTCTATTTTGGCTTTCTGATAAGGTTTTAAGAACTATAATTTTAATCTCAACTTTGTCGTTATGGCGACCTTTGTTTTGCAATATTTGATGAGTTTACAACCCTTTGTTGGCATATTTGATGTGGATAGATACTTCTCGAACTTTCAAATACCGTTATTTTCTGGAAATTTCTGTGGGCCTATAAATTATCTTTAGTTAGTTGCCTCTTAGCATCTGTTACCCGATATCAGAGTCGAAAGAATGGTTGCTTTGCCTCGTCACGCTGTAGTAAATTAGTGCTCCCATATACTTTTACATTAATTCATTCTATAGAATGTAATTTTGAAATCATCACATACATATTTTTTTATTTTAATCGCTTGTACAGCATAACATGTTATACAACCATGAACTACTTTTTTATTTGCAACATTGTTTTACATTTTATATATTTGTGTAACCCATTTGATATTCAAGTATTTAAGGGCCGTATGATACAAATATTTAAGAATTAGATATATGTATCATAAGGCATGTATAGAGGAGGCAAGTTTCAATAACTATATTTGAATTAAGTTATCCTGTAGTATGGCATACAATTTATTTTAAAATTTTCCTCTATTAATGGTTCATAATTTTTTATCATATATTATGATGGATAATTTTTAGATGCAATGGCAATTCAACCTTAATATGTTTTCTAATATGTTACCTAATTTAAATATTTAAATGCTTAATTATTACTGTTTGTGTATAATTAAAATTATAAGTGGAAGTAATTGATTATAACTGAAAATAAAATTTTGAAATATTGCTTATAATTAAAAATATAAATTGAAATTGATTAAAATTGAAATTATAATTTTAAATTATTGGTTGTAGTAGAAATTATTAAACGGAATTATTCATCATAAATTGAAATTATTTATTATAACTAAAATTTAAATTTGAAATTGATTATAATTGAAATTGATTATAAATTAAATTTGAATTTGAAATTCATTATAACTGAAATTATAGTTTGAAATTATTGATTATAAGGGAAATTTGAATTTGAAATTGATCATAATTGAAATTATAATTGGAAATTAATAATTATAGTTGTGAAAATATAATTTAAAATCATTGGTTACAGTGGAAATTATTAATTGAAATTATTCATCATAAATTGAAATTATAGATTATAAGGGAAGTTTGAATTTGAGATTGATTATAATTGAAATTATTATTTGAAATTAATAATTATAATTGAAAATATAATTTAAAATTGTTGATTACAGTTTAAATTATTAGATATTATTCATCATAAATTGAAATTATAGATTATAAGGGAAATTTGAATTTGAGATTGATTATAATTGAAATTATAATTTGAAATTATTGATTATAAATGAAATTTGAATTCGAAATTGATTTAATTGAAATTATTATATGAAATTATTGATTATAAGGGAAATTTGAATTTGAAATATATTATAATTGAAATCATAATATGAAATTATAGATTATAAGGGAAATTTGAATTTGAAATTAAATTATAATTTAAATTACAATTTCAATTATTTATTATAAGGGAAATTTGAATTTAAAATTGATTATATTTGAAACTATTATTTAAAATTATTAATTATAAGGGAAGTTTGAATTTGAAATTGATTATAATTGAAATTATTGTTTGTAATTGAAATTATAAACTGAAGTTTTTGCTTACAATCGAAATTTGTTAATTATAAATTAGTATTTGATATTGACAATACTTAATGTATGATATTGATCATACACCAATCTTTAGCCGAACGATAAAGAGTTCGTGGGTTCGAATCCCACTGTGGCATGGATGTTAAATCTTAAACTGTAGGTCCGGTCTCATTACTCGTGTTGCAAAAAAGTAGACCGTAGCACTTTCAAACCAAACCATCATACACCAAGATCTCTTAACATTTTACCATTACAAAACTACTTATATCTCTATAATTAAAGATAGAAGTGGAAAAAAACTGCCAAAACAACAGCATTTTTACGTCATCTTATTCATCTTCATACAGCGAATAAAAATATTAGGGATCTAGCAGAATTTTATGTTCCTCAACCCCGAACAATTTTATGAGGAAAAATCAGTGCGTATGCGCGTTATGGCTCATAAATCCGATACCCATCCACTCACCGAAATTAAAATCACAGAGGTCGCAGCTATCATAATTCCATATACGGGATACGAACACATCGTATTCTGAAAGAAAAATAGAGGTCGAATACGGACCTTTTATTTTATATGTCTTTAAAAGGGCTTTATGTACTTTTATAAGCAGGAAAATATTATTATTAAATCAATATAATATTTACATAAATTAATATAAAAATAAATTAAACCTTTATATAATAATCTATTAAGCTGTTTCAATGGTACAATTTTTAACACATAAATGCCTGATTTTTTAAATATTATTTAAAATATTTTTTGGCTTTAATATATATATATATATATATATATATATATATATATATATATATATATATATATATATATATAAATATATATATATATATATATATATATAAATGAATTTGTATCTGTCTGTCAGTTTATGTACTCAATAGACTCAAAAACCATACATCCCATCACCGTAAAAATTTGGGAAATTATTAGGTACATCCCTAGGAAGGTTTTTGAAAATTTTTAACGTTCGAAATCCATTCCTTCCCTCTTTTTCGAGCTTTTCATGTCATTATTCCACGCATTATTTTCCCCGGTTAAGAGCAAACGATAACTTTTTAATTTATCACATCTCAACTAAGTGAAAGAAGTGATATTTCTAGCAATATGACTTCATCATATTAATCCCACGTAATTGTTTTAAGCTCAGTTTTCATTATGACGTCATTCCTTTAAATATATCATTTATCCATTTCTTCTTTTTTATTATTTAAACATCATCTGCGTAGTATCCATTCAATTTGACCTGGAGATTGAGATATAGAGAGATTCACTTTCCTTTCTATGTGACGCAAATTATAGCATTTTTATATAAGAACTAATTTTGAATTTAATTCTTGGTTAATTTTTACGTTACAATGAAATGTTTATCAACAATATTCTAACAACAAAAAGTACAAATTTCAGTGACTCATGGGCAAATAAAAACCTATCATTTTATATAATTATCTTTATATTCATATGGTTGTTACTATGAATGCATGTTTCTGTTTCATACAAAACCATTGGGTTTGTCATAAATTTCCTTAATTTTTGAAAACCTTTATTAATACCACCAAAATTAAAACTGTTGCTGTCAAAACCTCTGCTTCCTGTTCTACCACGTAATATGGCAAGATCTATTAACGTTGCTAATCAACGTACAGGAGTAATACAGTAATGTAATTTAGTGTTAAACTTATATTTTACCATAAAAAAAGTTTGAGCAAATTTAATATGACACAAATTCGATTATAAAAACTGAATATTGTTATGATGCACTTATAATAGAAATATATAAATATGCCAATAACTCGAACTAAACTGTGACGAATTTAGAGAGTTATGCGCGAAAGAAAAATCTTTGTTTAAAAGATATATATTAAGTTTACAGTAGAGAACCACGGGCACACTTGTTAGTTTCTTATATAAATACCGTAATTTTGCAAGTATAGTCCTCACCATTGTATAGTCCGCGGAAGCGATATTTTATTTAAAAAATTTCATAAATCATCAGATAGTCCGCATCACTAGATAATCCGCGGAATATACGAGCGAAAATATTTATTTTAGTAAGACAATATTAAATCATTTTAAGAATAAAAACCTAAGTACAGTAGAGTGCCGAAAAGTATGGATTAGTCTCAATTAATTCCACCTTTAAAATTTGAAATCATTTCTTGTGCCATAGCCTCGGAGACGAATTTTAATGTAAGAAACAGAGCGACCTCCATTTCTCTGTTCGAGAACCCAGCTATGTAAATTGTCTTCTAATGCAGGCCATTGTATTTTTCCACGAAGATTGGATCGCTTTCTTCTCATATTTTTAATGTTTCCTTTTGCTTGCGCTAATTTCTTACTACTCTTCCGTCAACCTTCTGAATTACTTTCAGCTTGAAATCAGCACTAAAACTGCGATGATGTTTTAGAGACATAATGAATGACCAATATTACCGCAAATCAAAACTTTGAAAACAAAACACTCTGATACGAGTGATCCTTGTGGTCAAATCGACGATCTTGAACCCATCCATTCGGTGTTGTCAATCGGAGCTGTAAATAAAGACTATCGATATTTTCCATTACTCCAGGACACAATTTAAGATTGCGCTACTTGCTACTACTAATTCGTTCTGCTTTATGAGGATTTTTTTTCATGGTTTATTACCAATACGATACGATATTTTCTTGGCATCTCGTGAGTCTTGCTTTTAATCTTGCGAATAAATCTATCTACAATCTTAAAAGCTGCACAGGGGCCATTTAATATAGGACAAATTGCTTAGTAATATCTTAAATAAAAAAGATTATACGGTAATAGAGGTTGTACTAACTGTTAATTATAACAAAGTTATTAGTAGAAAAATGTATAATTAACCCTTAAATGCCCGAGATTCAAAGAATGATAGCATAAAGAGAAAGAATACATGTATGTTCTTAAAATCAGCACAGGTGCCATCTTAATATTGAAAATTTGCTTAATAATATCTTAAATAAAAAAAAATGTTCTACGGTAATATATGTCGTACCAATTTTTAACATCACCTTTTTTGATTTAAATTTAGCAATATTTGAAACCTTTGAAACTTATAATTATATATGTAAATTATACAAATAAATTTAGAATGTTGAGTATAACTAAGTTATTAGTAGAAGGATTTATATCTAACCCTGAAATACTCGATATTTCAAGAATGTATAGCACACAATGAAATAATAAATCTGTCTACATTCTTAAAATCAGCTCAGGTACCATTTAATACTGGAAATTTGCTTAATAATATCTTAAATAGAAAACGTTATACGGTAATAGAGGTCGTGCCAATTTTTAACAGCACCTTTTTTATTTAAATTTAGCAATAATTGAAACCTTTGAAACGTATAATCATATATGTAAATTATAGAAATAAATTTAGAATGTTGAGTATTATAAATTTATTATTAGAAGGTTTTATATTTAACCCTTAATTACCTGATATTCAAATGATGTATAGCATATAGTTAACGAATAAATCTATCTATATTCTTAAAATCAGCACTAGTGCCATTTAATATTGGAAATTTGCTTAATAATATCTTAAATAGAAAACGTTATACGGTAATAGTGAACGTACCAATTTTTAACAGCACTTTTTTTATTTAAATTTAGCAATATTTGAAACCTTTGAAACTTGTGATTATGTATGTAAATTATACATAAAAATTTAGAATGTTGAGTAAAACTAAGTTATTAGTATAAGGATTTATATTTAACCCTGAAATATTTGAAGAATGTATAGCACACAATGAAAGAATAAATCTGTCTACATTCTTAAAAGCAGCACAGTTGCCAACTTAATATTGGAAATTTGCTTAATATCTTAAATAAAAAATGTTTCTACCTTAATAGAGGACTATCAATTTTAACAGCACTTTTTTTTATTTAAATGTAGTAATATTTAAAACCTTTGTAACTTATAATTATATATGCAAATTATACTAATAAATAAAAATGTAGAGTATAATAAAGTTATTATTTGAAGGATTTATATTTAACCATGTAAATTCCTTATATTTAAACAATGTTTAGCACACAGTGATCGACTAAATCTATCTATATTCTTAAAAGAAGCACATGTGCCATTTAACATTGGATATCTGCTTGTGAACATCTTAAATGAAAAAAGTTCTACCGTAATAGAGGATGTACCAAATTTTAACAGCATTTTTTTTTTAATTTAGCAATATTTGAAACCTTAGAAACTTGTAATTATATATGTAAATGATAGAAATAATTTTAGAATGTTGATTAAAATAAAGTTATTAGTATTTTAGGAGATTAAATTAGGCATGTTGCCAAAATGCAACACAATGCATTTAAGGATTAATAACATATAAATGTAGAAGCTTTATCAATATTTTTAGAGATAAAAATTAATAAATTGAGTTAATATTTATATACTTGTTTATACGCAGATAAAATTAAATCATTATTTATTCACTTTAATTATCTATCATTCTATTTTAGAGGTAAAATATGAATTTACAAGTAAAGTTACCAATATTTGAAATATTTGAAATTTGTAGTTATTTATGTAAATTATACAAATAAATTTAGAATGTTGAGTAAAATAAAGTTATTAGTATTCTAGGAGATTAAATTGGGTGTGTTGCTAAAATGAAACACAAGGTATTTAAGGGTTAATAACATGTAAATGTAGAAGCTTTATCAATATTTTTATAAAAATAAAAATTAATAAATTACTTTAATATTTATATACGTTTATACATGAAATAATTAAATTATTATATATTTACTTTAATATAATTATCTATCTATTTTAGTGGCAAAATATTAATTTACAGATAAATTTAGCAATATTTGAAATATTTAAGACTTGTAATTAGATATGTAAATTATACAAATAAATTTAGAATGTTGTGTATAACGAAGTTATTAGTAGAAGGATTTGTATTTAACTCTTAAATGCCATAGATTTAAACAATGTATAGCACAAAATGAACGAATAAATCTATCTACATTCTTAAAAGCAGAACAGTTGACATCTTAATATTGGAAATTTACATAATATTCTTACATAAAAAATGTTTCTATGGTAATAGAGTTCGTACCAATTTTTAACAGATCTTTTTTATTTAAACTGAGGAAGTTTTGAAACATTTGAAACTTATAATTATATATGTAAATTATACAAATAAATTTAGAATGTTGAGTATAATAAATTTATTATTAGAAGAATTAATACTTAACCTTTAAATGTCTGATTTTCAAAGAATGTTTAGCACACGGTGAACGAATTAATCTATTTATATCCTTAAAATCATCACAGGTACCATTTAATATTGAAAATTTGCTTTAAAATATCTTAAATAAAAAAGGTTCTACGGTAATAGAGGACGTGCCAATTTTTAACAGCACCTTTTTTGATTTAAATTAGTAGAAAATATCAAAAATATAATTTTGGTTAAGAATTCTGAGACAAATAAAACGTCATTATCTTGAGATAAGACTAAGTGAATATGCTTAAGTACTTTTCCAACAAAGGGCAGTTTTAATTAAATCTTAATTAAGACAGATGTTAATTTTCATTCTTAAGTGGCTCAGTATTCCGTTAAATGGGATGTAAAAAGTGTAATAAGAGGTAACCAGAAAGTTTAACGTTAATTTGTATAAAATATATGTTCATAAATGGACCATTTGTAAGCAAACAGTATATGTATTTATGAATTTAAATATCAATAGTTCCAGGTGCATGTATTAAATATGCGTATTTAAGTGGTTGGTTGTATGTAAATAAATAAATATCTCTTTAAATATATGTATATTTAAAAGGAAAAAATATACTTTTTAAAACTGTATTTATTTGCGTATATATGTATTTAAGGTAATCAACCAAGTTTAAATAGCGATTTTCTTGAAAAATATCAAACAATTTTATTCATTTATTTGAAAGATCAGTCTTTTAGCTTTCGAAAACAGTTTTCAGTTTGTTTCTAGAGTCATTAGAAGTCATGATACAGCTGTTTATTCATAACCGTTTTAAAGGACTTTGAGTGTTAGCATAAAAACGTTAAAGCTTATTTATTCTAAATAAATAAATTACTCAGATTATTTTAATATTTTTATCAATTATAAACACTTAAATATTTATAACAAAAAAATCTTTAAATTGAATTTAAAAAAATTTTTGTTAAAAAAAAGTCTAAAATAATTTTAGAATTTTATTAGAATTTAACTGTATGTTTTTAATGATGTTATGCATGAATTGATGATTATAAATTATTCATTTTAGATGAATGGGCATTTATGTTGAAACTATATTTTTTTTCTTGAAATTTTGAAAAATTACATGTATATTTTTATTTAAAACAGTATTATTATTTTTTATTTATTTAATAAATATAGATATATATCTGTTTAAACATATCTAGCAATTATTAAAAATTATTTTAGAATCGTGTTTCTTAAATAAAGAAATATAAATTTTTAAATTAAAATAATTCATATTTCAAACAGTTATTGTTTAATGTATAGAAAATCTGTTTTTTCTTTATTGTTTTATATAACCGCTTTGCTTTAATGAAAAAAAAATAAATTATAATAAAACTTTTTTCTGAAAATAAATTATCTAATCTTCTTATGTCTGCTAAATTTTTTAGAATATTTAATAAGTCTATAATTATTTAATTTTATAATGAATTAGTTATTTTCATAACTCAACGGATTATAATTTTATTAATTTCTTGTCTTTTTCATTTATTTCAAAATTCTTTATTTTTATTTAAAATTATTCCAATTGTTATCTATCTAAATATAACTATAATCTAAATTATCTTATTAATCTTCTAAAATCTATTTCTATTCTATAAATAAAATATCTATTTATTCTACTTATAAAGTATCATAATGTTTTCTATTAGCTATTTAGTTAAAGTTAGTTTTTTTTCTATCCTTTCTATCTTATTCTAGCTTTATATGTATTTCTGTTTATTTTAATATTTTTCTGTTTTTTTATAACCTATTACTGCAATAACTAAAAAAATATTTCATAAAACCTTATTTATTTTGTCTCCAAATGGTCTTTACCTTATGTAAAATATGAAGTATTTATTGGTATGAATGAGTATGCATAAATATGTTTATAAAAGTGTTACACATGTATGAGTATGAACACGCACGATCTCTCTCTCTCTCTCTCTCTCTCTCTCTCTCTGTGTGTGTATATATAAAATTAAATAACTAAATAAGGGACAAAAATTAACACTTATACTTACTTAACTTTTGTGTTAGTTTCTTACTTTTAATCAAAAATTTAAAAGGCTGACATTAGTAACCCCATTTATAATTTTTGTGTTATTAATAATAGATAATAATAACATATATTTTCTTTCTGTTACAGGTAAGTTTTCCTTAAGTACCTCTTTCATTGCTGATAATTGCTGAAACAGTACTTGGTAAGATCAATTTGCTTTTATAACACTCAATATTCCACTCTACTTTATCAATAAAGTAAACACATTTAGATCCTCTCTCACCAAAGTCGTCGTCTTTGTTAACTTATTCTACGCAATCTATCTTCACGCTAGACCAGATCCATGAGTTCAAAAATCTTCAAATACACATAAAGTAAAAGAGGACTGATAAATATGTCCTCCCTGTCGAGACCCGCTAAATTCATCTAGTGGTTCGGAGAGGCCTGCAGAGAGTTGCTTTTCTAACATGTCAAATAGACTTTTTCAACTTATCAAAAGACATGCATTTAATGGGTCCACTTGAAAGCCTATTAATCATAGACTTAAAGACGCGATCTGGTTAACCCTCATGTTCTAAAAAAGTAGACTGTAGTGCTCCAAACCAAACTAAACCATTATAACTCAAATTGTGCCGAACGCTGGCCGATTGGTTAGGGCGCTGATCGTCGGTACCGGAGTTGGTGGGTTCGAATCAAACTATGGAATGGATGTTCGGAATCGGCTTTAAGCAGTAGGTCTGTAACAATAAGTTAATGCGGTTCACGTCGCCATATCATACATGCCAGAAGATTTGAATGCAAAGACTTCACTTTTCCCAGCCAATAGAGGTGTCCATTCTTTTGAGAATATTCTCCCCGCCGTTTAGTTTAATTTTTCGGACATACAGAAGAATTTTAAAAAATAATCCACGTTTTTAGTAGTCCCTTATCAAAGAAAAAATTTTAGATTTTTTTTCTAGGATCGACGCCAAAGCATCTTCGATTAAAATGATATATTGATTCTAACTATTTGTATTCCATTAGGCATTATTTAATTGTATAAAAAAAAAAAATCATTTAATCAAGACCTATTTTCCATGTGTTTCTCAATGAGTTTTAATTTCTTTCTCAAACACTATGATAACATTATTATATTTTATGGTCTCATTGCCCTCGTGTGCAATACAGTAGACCGTAACTGAAACCAAACTAAACAATTTATTCTTATAATGTTAAGAATCAGATTTGAATGCTTTTGTATAATTAATTTCAATCATTTCATTCAAAATAGTACCACAAGAAGAAAGCTTGTCCGAAATGTCTTTTAAATGAAATAAAGAATAAATTTTAAAAATTGTATGAAATTCGACAATCATGACTTCAAGACTTGATTTTCATCCAACGTCTCAGTAATCATATATTTAAAAGCATTAAATTTTCTATCAAATCAGGCCTATGGAAGACTACTAAATTTTAAAATGCTAATTTCAATCTACGGCCATTCCATAAAAAACGGGTGTGACGCATTAAACTACTTTTTATCCCTTTTTCTATAAAAAATATAATATTTCAAATATATATTCTTTGTGAAGCAGATATAACACCTAAGCAAGAATTTTGCCAGATATAAAGAATTTCCATTTCTTCTATACGTCTTTAAAGAATTATAAATATGCTATTACGGGTGTGACAGTTATAACTCTCAGACTCTTAACAGCATATTTATATTTTTTAAACACGTAAAGAAACGAAAATTCATCATTTTTTGCAAAAATCCGTCCTTGGGTGTTATGATTACTTCACAAAAAATATGTATTTGAAATATTATATTTTTTATAGAAAAACTGATAAAAAGTAGTTAAATGTGTCAAATTATTTTCTATGGAATGACTGTCTAATATTATTATTTTGAAATAATAAGACTCATATCTAAATTGCTAATATTCAAGTTGCTTCGGAATTTCACAGCACGAGTTATTCCGATATGTTATTTAAATGAAACAGTGATTATGTTTTAAAAATTGAAAACGATCCGACAATCATGGTGTCAAGATATGACTTTCATCCAATGCCTCAATAATCATATATTTAAAGGCATTAAATTTTCTATCAAATAAAGTCTTTGGAAGACTACTAAACTTTAAAGGTTAATTTCAGTCTAATATTATTATTTTGAAATAATAAGACTCATATCTAAATTACGTAGATTCAAGTTGCTTCCGAATTTCACAACACGAGAGCTTTTCAGATATGTTATTTAAATGAAACAGTGATTATGTTTTAAAAATTGAAAGCGATTCGACAATCATGATGTCAAGATATGACTTTCATCCAATGCCTCAATAATCATATATTTAAAGACATTACATTTTCCATCAAATAAATCCTTTGGAAGGCTACTAAATTTTAATATGCTAAATTCAGTCTAATATTATTATTTTGAAATAATGAGTCATAACTAAATAACTTAGATTCAAGTTGCTTCCGAATTTCACAACACGAGAGCTTTTCCGATATGTTATTCAAATGAAACAGTGATTATATTTTAACAATTGTAAGCAATCCAACAATCATGGTGTCAGTGTATGACTTCCATCCCTGTGTCACAGTAATCCTATATTAAAACAATGTAATGTTCATCAAATCAAATCTTTAGTAGACTACTAAAATTCAAATGCTAATTTCATTTTAATGCCATTATCTTCAAATAATAAGACTCATATTTAAATTACTTCTATTCAAATATTTCCAAATATAGCCACAACAAGAGAACATTTCCTATATGTTATTTAAAGCAGATATTAAAAAATTGAAGTTTGCCCGTGCTTCACTACGGTGCCTTAACATATTATTTTAAACAAAACATTATTTTTCATAATATCTGTAAATTCTTAAGTTCATTCCAGTCATATTTATATATTTCTATCATAATATTATAAACATTATTCTTTTTATATATCGAATTTTCTTATATTAATATTTGCTAAACTTTTTTATAGTAAAATATAATTTTAAACTCATATCTAAATTACTGTTATACTGTACATATTAGCAAAGTTAAAAATTTCCATATTACGTGATAGAATAGGAAGCATTTTTGCAGTATTTTATTTAAATTCAATATGTTTTCTTTAAAATTAAGGAATATGTATGACATACACATTTTTGTTTGAAAACAGAAAAATACAAAATTTTCATATTCAACATATGGATATAAGATAATTTTTATATTAAAGGTTTTTATTTTTAACTGAAATTTGTACTTTTTGTTATTAGAAAATTGTTATAAACATCAATTGCATTAAAAATTAATCGATTTAAATTTAATTTCAGTTCTCATATACAAGTGCTATAATTTTTCGTCATATTAATGAAAGTGAATCACTTTATATCTAATTTTTCATCAAATTCAATTGGATACTACGCAGACGATGTTTAAATAATTCAATAAAAAATTGAAATAAATGAAATATTTAAAGGAATGACGTCATAATGATAGAAAAATATCATTTTCACCTATGTATTATGTAATAAATTAAAAATTTTAATTTTCTACTTTTAACGAGGAAAACTGCGTAAAACAATTACTTGGGATGACATTTTTGTAAGAAATATGTTTTATTTCACTTAGTTATTCAATAAATTAAAATCTTAATCGTTTGCGTATAACCGGTGAAAATAATGCTTGGAATAGTGACATGAAATGCTCGAAAAAAGGAAGGATGATTTCGAACGTTAAAAATTATAAAAAACCATGATATACCTAAACATTTCCCAAATTTTCAAATTGGATGCATGGTTTGTGAGTCTATTAATACAAAAGATAGACAGACAAATTCATTTTATATATAATATAGATTATATTTTAAAAAAAATTTGTAAGATTGGACAATCTTGCAATGAAAATATAACATTTATTCATAGCGTCAGATAATCATATATTTAAAACAATAAAAGAAAATTATTCTCTCAAATCTTTGAAATACTACAAAAATCCAAATGCTAATTTCATCCAAACATTATTAATTCAAAGACTCTAATTTCAATTACTTCAATTTAATTATATTCACTTGTTTCCGAATATCACCGCAACAAAGGGCTTGTCCAAGATGTTTCTGTGAAACAGGTTCAGTAATTTATTAATTAAAATCCCATTAAATATTGTAACTATAAAGCGAAAACTCTGTATTTCATTGAAACAAACCCGTTGCTCTTATTTAAATGCTCTATTTGAAACGAAAAATCCGCATGCTTCAGTATTTTGTTTCTGGAATACCGGAAGGTACGGTGGTCTTAACAACGGAAGCACAGGCGAAAACAAAACATCGTCGTGCTTTCATACTGACGTTTAGGAATAATAAAGGTGTATTAATTATACATGTTTTAGCGTTCATTAATTATGGTTGCGTTATAAACGTGTCTTAGCGGGGCCTTTTAGGCAATGTCTGGTTATAAAAGATGAACTTGGGTCTTTGTAATTAAAGGTAAACCAAACAGATTTCCAAGGGAAAAGTTTAAATTAAAGATGTAGGCTTATTTGTTATTATTCCTTTATTATAAGTTTGTTGGGGTTACATATAAAAGCAAACAAAGAGGATTGTAACACATAGGTTGCCATGTGTCATCAGGAAAGTGCATCTGTTGATACCATTAGCACTTTTGTAGTCATATAGGAGATTGACAAGACAGACAAATCTCCTGATCCGAAGTATGTGACAATCGGGAGAGAGGGGGTCGAGAACCTATATGTAGTTTTTGTTGCACTATTATATAGATTTTTGCCTGACCCTATATAGTATTTTGTGTTTCCCTAATGAAATTAAAGGTCAAAGTATAACATATTTTATTTCTTGATTACTGGAAGGTACGGTGGTATGAACAATGGAAACCCAGGAGAAAATTAAACACCATCGTGCTTTACTACTGACGTTTAGGAATAATAAAAGTGTTTTAGTATCCATGAAATACGGTTTCAATATAAACGTGTCTTAGCGGGCATTTTAGGCAATTTCTAGTTGTAAAAGATGATATTTGGTCTTTGTAATTAAAGGTAAACCAAACAGATTTCCCAGGGAAAAGTTTAAATTAAAGATGGAGATTCGGTTGTTATTATTCACTTATTATAAGTTCGTTGGGGTTACATATAAAGGCAAACAAAATAGATTGTAACACATAGGTTGCCATGTGTTATTGGGGATAGACATCTGAGGATATCATTAAAGCCTTTGCAGTCATATAGATAACTGGCAAGACAGATTATCCTTCGAGATTTTGTCAAGAACTGGTGGTCGAAAGTTTGTGACAATCGGGGGGAGGGGGTAGAGAGCATAAATGTAGTTTTTTTGTGCAAAAATATATAGATTTTTGAGTGGCTCTCTATAGTATTTTGTCTTCCCTTAATGAAATTAAAGGTCAAAGTATTAACGCATTTTGTTTCTTGAATAATGGAAGTTACGGTAGTCTGAACAATGGAAGCATAGGAGAAAATTAAACAATATCGGGCTTTCCTACTGACGTTGAGGAAAAATAAAGGTGTAATAATTATACGTGTTTTAGCGTTCATTAATTATGGTTGCGTTATAAACGTGTCTTAGTGGGGCCTTTTAGGCAATGTCTGGTTATAAAAGATGAACTTGGATCTTTGTAATTAAAGGTAAACCAAACAGATTTCCCAGGGAAAAGTTAAAATTAAAGATGGAGATTTGGTTGTTATTATTCCCTTATTATAAGTTTGTTGGGGTTACATATAAAGGCAAGCAAAATAGATTGTAACACATAGGTTGCCATGTGTCATCAACGATGGACATCTGGTGATATCGTTAGAGCCTTTGTAGCCATATAGGTTATTGGCAAGACAGACTAACCTTCGAGATTTTGTTACGCGTTGGTGATCGAAAGTATGTGGCAATCGGGATGGGGGCGGGTAAAGAGCCAAAATGTAGTTTTTTTTCCATTACTATATAGATTTTTGCGTTGCTCTATATAGTATTTTGTGTGCCGTTAATGAAATTAAAGATTAAAGTAATAACGTATTTTGTTTCTTGAATACTGGTAGATACAGTGGTCTTAACGATGGAAGCAAAGGAGAAAATTAAACACCTTCTTCCTTTACTACTGACGTTTAGGAATAGTAAAGGTTTATTAATTATACGTGTTTTTGTGTCTATTACATAACGTTGCATTATAAACGTGTGTTAGGGACCTTTTAGGGAAATGTCTATGTATAAAAGATGAACTTGGGTCTTTGTAATTAAAGGTGAAACAGATTTCAGAGGGAAAAGTTTGAATTAAAGATGGAGATTTGGTTGTTATTATTCCCTTATTATAAGTTTGTTATGGTTACATATAAGGCAAGCAAAATAGATTGTAACACATAGGTTGCCATGTGTCATCAACGATGGACATCTGGTGATATCTTTAGAGTCTTTGTAGTCATATAGGTGACTGGCAAGACAGGCTAACCTCCGAGATTCAGGTAAGCATTGGTGGTCGAAAGTATGTGATCTGAGGGGAGGGGTCGAAAACCTATATGTAGTTTTTGGTGAACTATTATATAGATTTTTGGTTGACCCTATGCAGTATTTTGTGTATCCCTAATGAAATTAAAGGTCAAAGTAATAACGTATTTTGTTTCTTGAATACTGGAAGGTACTGTGGTCTGAACAATGGAAACATAAGAGAAAATGAAACACAGTCGTACTTTCCTACTGACGTTTAGGAATAATAAAGGTGTATTAATTATACGTGTTTTAGAGTTCATGAATTATGATTGCGTTATAAACGTGTCTTAGTGGGGCCTTTTAGGCAATGTCTGGTTATAAAAGATGAACTTGGATCTTTGTAATTAAAGGTAAACCAAACAAATTTCCCAGGGATGAGATTAAATTAAAGATGAAGATTTGATTTTTATTATTCCCTTATTATAAGTTTGTCGGGGTTACATATAAAGGCAAGCAAATAACACATAGGTTGCCATGTGTCATCAACGATGGACATCTGGTGATATCTTTCGAGCCTTTGTAGTCATATAGGTGATTGGCAAGACAGACTAACCTTCGAGATTTTGTTACGCGTTGGTGATCGAAAGTATGTGACAATCGGGAGGGGGGTGAAGAGTCAAAATGTAGTTTTTTTGTCCATTACTATATAAATTTTTCCTTGGCCCTATATAGTATTTTGTGTGCCATTAATGAAATTGAAGATTAAAGTAATAACCTATTTTGTTTCTTGAATACTGGTAGATACAGTGGTCTTAACGATGGAAGCAAAGGAGAAAATTAAACACCTTCTTGCTTTACTACTGACGTTTAGGAATAATAAAGGTGTATTAATTATACGTGTTTTTGTGTCTATTACATAACGTTGCATTATAAACGTATGTTAGGGACATTTTAGGGAAACGTCTATGTATAAAAGATAAACTTGGGTCTTTGTAATTAAAGGTGAAAGAGATTTCCCAGGGAAAAGTTTGAATTAAAGATGGAGATTTGGTTGTTATTATTCCCTTATTATAAGTTTGTTATGGTTACATATGAAGGCAAACAAAATAGATTGTAACACATAGGTTGTCTTGTCATCAGGGATAGACATGTGATATTATTAGTGCTTTTGGTGTCATATAGGTGACTGGAAAGACAGACTAACATTCGAGATATTAAGCATTATTGGAAGAAAGTATGTGACAATCGGGGGAGCGGGGTCGAGAACCTATATATAGTTTTTGTTGCTCTATTATATAGATTTAAGCGTGGCTTTATATAGTATTTTTGTTTGTCCCTAATGAAATTAAAGAAAAAAGTAATAACGTATTTGGTTTCTTGAATACTGGAAGGTACTGTGGTCTTAAAAATGAAAGCAAAGGAGAAAATTAAACACATCCTTCTTCTTTACTACTGACGTTTAGGAATAATAAGTGTATTATTATACGTTTTTAGTGTCTATTACATAACGTTGCATTATAAACGTGTGTTAGGGACCTTTTAGGGAAACGTCTATGCATTAAAAGATGAACTTGGGTCTTTTTAATTAAAGGTAAACCGATTGCAGGGAAATGTTTAAATTTAAGATAAAGATTTGGTTGTTATTATTCCCTTATATAAGTTTGTTGATATAAAGGCAAACAAAATAGATTGTAAAACATGGCTGTGTTGTGTAATCAGGATGGACATCTGGTGATAATTTACCCTTTGTAGTTATAGGTGACTACAAGACAGTATGAGATAATTGATGACCGAAAGTAAAACAATCCGATAGGAGGCGGTCGAGACCTATATGTAGTTTTCGGTTTTTTTATAGTATTTTCGTGATCCGATTATAGTATTTTGTGTGCCCTAATAAAATTAACACTAGATTGCCCAAGGCAGTCATTTTGACTGTTTTTTAATTTCAATTAGAAAAACAATTATGATATATAATGACACAATTTCTTAGAATTTGGTGACTTTTTCTATAATAAATGGGTTTATGAATATAATTCTAGTTACTTCCGCCCTCCTATATATAATATAAAAATTTTTTAAACATATATTTACATATTTGTTATTTTTTCACAATGCAGTCATTTTGACTGTTTTGTCAATAAGGTATACAAGAAATCTCGGGCAATCTAGTGTTAAATATCAAAGTAATGACGTATTTTGTTTCTTGAATACTGAAAGGTACGGTGGTCTAAACAATGGAAACACAGGAGAAAATGAAACACTGTCGTGCTTTATGACCGACATTTAGGAATAATACGTGTTTTAGTGTTCATTAAATATGGTTGCGTTATAAACGTGTCTTTGTGGGCCTTTTAGGCAATGTCTGGTTATAAAAGATGAACTTGGCTCTTTGTAATTAAAGGTAAACCAAAATGATTTCCCAGGGAAAAGTTTAAATTAATGATGGAGAGTTGGTTGTTATTGTTCTCTTATTATAAGTTTGTTGGAGTTGCATATAAAGGCAAACATAATAGATTTTAACGCATAGGTTGCCATGTGTAATCAGGGATGGACATCTGGTGATAACATTTCAGCCTTTTCAGTCATATGGATGAACTTCAAAGCAGACTGATCTTTGAGCTATAGTTCACTGCTGACTGTCATATTTAGTGACAATTCTAGACACTTGAAAGAAGCTGCATGTAATTATTTTAAAAGAATTTGTTGTTAAAACCGGCGATAAAATTTTGATTGCAACAAAAAATAATCGTTGATTATATGTAAAATTATCACATATATACCTAGTCTATTATTTCAGCTAAATAATGTTACGAATTTCGCAAGTTGGCATGTATTTTTCCCGTATACTGTGTATTATAATGGATAAATCATGTATTTGGCGAGATATTGGCTCGTAGGCGATGTTTTTGGCGACTAATTTTTGGCGCCAAGTTTGGCGATTTATTGCCAAATTTGGCGACTTGGTGACTTTCTTGACGTCTGTTTGTACCTAGTACTTTCTAGAATATTCCAGTTTCTCCCGAGGATATAAATACCGGGTCCGATCCTGATCGAAATTCAGTTAGCTGAGAAATTTGTAGAGGTAAAGACCTACGTTGTTTGGCTCTAAGAGTTTGAGTGAACTATCGCCTGTGCTAGCCATTTCTTGCGGTGTTGGCTGTTGTATTCGTGTTTTCCCTGCATTACGAATAAAGTGCTGTTAATTTTGCTGTCTTAATTCAAAGTCTAATCAATCCACGAACGCTACGCGCCATAAATTGGTAACAGTATAAAGGAAACTGTTTTACATAATATCGAAGTTCAATGATGAAACGTATGACAATAATGCAGACGATATTTAAATAATATAAAATAAGAAATGATTAAATGAGATCTTTAAGGAATGACGTCATAATGCTAGAAACAAATGTTATTTTTACCTATTTATTATGTGAAAAATTTAATCACCTGTATCTTAACCAGGGAAATAGGGCTTGAAATAGTGGCATTAAACACTCGAAAAGGGGGGGAAGGGGGGATTTCGGACTTTTTTCTTTTGAATTCTGCTAACCCTAACTCAACAAGAGTCTTATACCGATACCCCTATCCATTCCAGTCCATAAATTCGAGTCCATAAACCGGTTCATAAATTCGAGGACAGACCGACAGATAACTTAGGCTATTATTATATTGGGATAATACTATAGTTGCACAGTTATATAGTGTTAAAATCAATATTTGAATGCTAAAACTATACATAGAATTTAATAAGCAATCAATATATCAATAACATTTTGATCGGTATCGGAAAATCCCTATATAAAATTTCCTGGTGTTTTTTTTTCCTGTTTCAGCCTGTAAAAATGTAAAACAATAACAGAATTTACCCACAAAAATGCGGGATTGCATTGAAAAAGCATGTAAAGCAATCTTCGCTAACTCGGAAAACTAAAAACTGCTTTCGTGACAAAGGCATCTCTTCTGAACTACAAGGATATTCTATTACCATTTGCCTCGCGGGTCATTAACAGCCATTTGTCTGACTTTGTTCCGTGGAGTGTTCCGTCTTTCTGCAGGGAGGGTGATATTTAGAGGCAATTTGTTGCGGTTATATGATTTCAAACTGCTGCCATTTTGTTTTCCGGTAAAGAGGGTGAGAACGATTACTGTGGGTTATTTTTGGAAGTTTGTTATGTTCTCAACAAAATGCGTTATCTTTTACCTCTTAATATTTAGTTATTTAACTCTTGTTTTGTATCAAAACTTATAAAGGATGTTTTAAGATGATACGTCACTTTTTAAGCAACTATAAATTAAATATTTTTTTCTCACTTATTACGTGCTCACTTCTGGAACAATGGGTGTAAAAAACAACACTTTACATACAAACAGAATTTTATTAATAAGAAGTTAGTAAATGTCAAGATTATACAGGCTTACACATTCCCAAAGAAAATAAGCCTCAAAATCAATAGTCTGCCCTATCTTAACTTTTTAATTGTTTATCGTAATTTTAATCTTGAATTTTCAGCATTTGCACTTAATTTTTCTTAGTTTTTTATTTAAATTATAAAGTTTTTGTAACAGAAATAAAATTCATTGTGTAGAAGTAGATTTTCTACAAAAACTTAGCTTGATTTTTCTCATTTTTTTCATCTAACGTGCACGTTATCTCAAAAAGTTTTACTAATTTTTCACGAAATTTTTGCAGGTTGTAAATAATATAATTTTCATCCGATTGAACATAAATTTTCTTGTATATTTGGAAAAATATGTTCTGTTATTGCGATGATAAATGCTTGAATCTTTTAGAAAAAAAACCATCTTTTTTAAACACTTTTTAGAAATATTTATGTATCTTAAATTTATAAAAATTTAGGTTCAGATTTATGTTGAGATCTTGTAGTGTGTTTCAATAAGTTTGTCTTAATTCAATTATATTTTCAGTAATCATGCGCGTTAGCCTTGTTATTACATTTGTT
>CM063497.1:75622511-75627511 GCA_032207245.1 Pardosa pseudoannulata | reverse complement strand
GTTGCCAAATTCAGTACACTAGAAATTAAGCTAAATTAAATATCATATTCATCAGTAACTTTATTTATATAATCATGATAGTTGCAAGTCATTGTGCGCATTATATATTCACCGATGTTCCCACTAAATGTTTAAGACATTGAAATCTTACAGACTAACAACGATTTGACCGTTACTTTTACCAAGAAATTTTAACAGTAATCAATATGTGAGAGTGATTAGTGATATATTCACAAGTAATAAACGTGTTGCCAAATTCAATACACTAGAAATTAAGCTAAATTAAATATGATATTCATCAGTAACTTTATTTACATATTCATGATAGTCGCTCGTCATTGTGCGTATTATATATTGACCGATTTTAACACTAAATGTTTACAAGAATGAAATCTTACAGACTAACAACAATTTGACCATTACTTTTACCAAGATATTTTAACGGTAAACAATATGTGATAGTGATCTGTGATATATTCACAAGTAATAAACGTGTTGCCAAATTCAATACACTAAAAATTAAGCTAAATTAAATATCATATTCAACAGTAACTTTATTTACATATTCATGATAGTCGCTCATCATTATGGTCATGAAAAACCAATGACGAGCTAGACTCGTTATTCTACCAAAAGGAGTTAATGTCCAAAATTAGATATTCCAGAATATAAAATATTTGCTAATTACACTCGTGACCAGTAAAATTTTGCGTCTCTAACACTAAGCACGGAGAAAAAAATGAATGCCTGAATTTGGATGAAGTAAACTTGGGTACAAAATTTCAAGAGGAAGAACAAAATTCCAAGATTTTATTTTTGAGATTTCAGTAAATAACCGAAGATATTTGTAATGAAACGGATGTTATAAAAAAATGTGATTTTATCTTTATAGAAAATTAAATCTACAATACATTTTAATTAGTTTTTTAGATTTTATTAAAATATTATTTGTTCATATACGCACTTTACACTTTATATTATTAAAAAAGTATTTTAATGAAAAGTCAGTGCAGATTTTTCGCAATGATAAAATTTGCATTAATATTTTTCTTATTTCGTAATAAAAATCAAAATTTGTTATGAATAAAACTTCATTTTGAAATTAATTAGTTTCTTTCAAAAATACATAACTTAGCTCTTCTTCAAATACTATATATGCATTTTTAATTACATATACTCTTTTTGATATGTCGTGATCCTTTTATTATAGAAAAATCAATGTTAAACTTTGAGAAAAAAATTAAAATTTTATTTTAACTGTTGAAATAGTAAATCTTAATCTAAATATATTTTTAATAACTTTTTGGTTGTTTCTTATTTTTTCAGTATGGATTTAAAATATCATTTATGAAATTTCCATTTATGTATAAAATTTGACTAAAAACCATGAAATATTTTAGACTTAAAAAATAATTCTCTAAATTATTATAAAATTCATTTCCAATTCTTTTTAAAAAGTCATTTTAAATGTGCTTAAAAACAACATTTAATTTTATTTATATGTGTTTGAGTTAGGTATTTTGATACAGCTGTGTACAAAAAAAAAGGTACGAAATTGAAATAAATATAAAGAATTCAAAACTAAAGTTATTGTGCGTCTACAATTTAAAAAAAAATCCCTACAGTATCTTGTTGTTTTACGAACTTTTAAAAACCATTTTTAAGAAATAAATTTACAATTAATAATACTTTTTTATAAAATTAAGCGAAGCAGAATTTTTTAAAAAAATTTGAAAAAAAATGTAACGTTTATAAACACTTTACCTCTTTTTATACTTACATAAAATTTTTCTTTCAATATTTTGAGTGTATTATAAATGCTTAGATAAAGAGTTTTTATATTATTAATTGGAGTTATTACATTCAATCATTAAAATGTATTTTAGTGGATCACAGAATCTAATTATGTTTACAGGATCATATTTTAAAAGTATCCACTAATATCAGTAATAACTATGTTTTTTTCTTTTCAAGATTTTTCGATTATCTATTGCATTATGTTTTTTTGTAGAATCCTTTTTAAAAACTTTGGAGGGAAACGAAATAATTAAGGCTATCTGAAAGCAGTTTGGAGCAGCGCTTAGATAATAAAATGTTATATAAAACATTTCTAATTATTGTATCGTCCTAAATTATGCCATATCCACCACCAATCTTTTTTCATTGCTTTTTCTCAATCTTATTTCAAAAACTAGCATATAGCCAGTCATATGACGGGATCAGTAAAATTTTTAATTTTCCAAAATTGAAATTTTTTTCTGAGAATTTTCTGGTACACTCTCAATAATTTGTTTATCTTCATACTCCTCTAAAGTCTCCCAATACTATGAATGAAGTTTAGAATCACCTTGAATTCATATATCCAAACCGTATGGTTATGTATTAAAAACAAACACACAAATGAACAAACTTCTTAATTATCAAGGATATATAACTTAAACACTAGATATTTATTAATCCGTGAAATGGACTCCTAGACTTTTATGAAAAGAATTTGCTGATAATACCGGTGAAAAAAAATTTCATTGCTATAACCTCAGATAAAAATGCTGCGAAATTACTAAAAAAAAAATATGAGAAAAATGTTACTAAAAAAATTGATTTAGTGGGTGAAAAAAGGCCTAGAAAATGGATAGGTATTTCTGTAAATTTTTACCCCGACACTGCGTCCCTATTACATACGTTTGGTTAACTCTTAATCCCGCAATAAATCAAAATGAATCATTTCTGACGTTCCGCGACGCCTGGCAACCTCAATGTACTTATCATTGCCCTGGAGTAACTGTCTGATCCATCATTCTCTCTTGCAACCCATCCTAAAAAACATCGCCAATTCGGTTTCATTTCATCGCCAACAGTTTCATGATTTGTTCATAGGGATGTAGTTGCAATTTAGAAATATAAGTTATTCAAAATAATTGAATTATTTTGTTGTAATATGAAGGTCGCCTTTTAGTTTTTCCAAAAGATTATAGAAGGCTCTAATGAGATTTCTTTTCAGAATATTTGTAAAATTCATATTTTTTTTATCTTGGAATCAGTAGCATCTTAGAAATCAGCTGAGTATTTTGTTTACAGTGAATGTGTTTAAAAGAAACAAGTGAGTGAAAAAATTGATATAACTAGTGAAAGCTTCCGTTGGATGATTTTTTATGATATTAAGAAAGGACTAACGCTACAAAAATGTATAGAATCTCTTCTTGATGAGAAATTACTGAAAAAAATATGAGAAAAATGTTACTAAAAAAATTGATTTAGTGGGTGAAAAAAGGCCTAGAAAATGGATAGGTATTTCTGGAAATTTTTACCCCGACACTGCGTCCCTATTACATACGTTTGGTTAACTCTTAATCCCGCAATAAATCAAAATGAATCATTTCTGACATTCCGCGACGCCTGGCAACCTCAATGTACTTATCATTGCCCTGGAGTAACTGTCTGATCCATCATTCTCTCTTGCAACACTTCCTGAAAAACATCGCCAATTCGGTTTCATTTCATCGCCAACAGTTTCATTATTTGTTCATATGGATGTAGTTGTAATTTAGAAATCTAATTTATTCAAAATAATTGAATTATTTTTTTGTAATATGTAGGTCGCCTTTTAGTTTTTCCAAAAGACTATAGAAGGCTCTAATGAAATTTCTTTTCAGAATATTTGTAAAATTCATATTTTTTTTATCTTGGAATCAGTAGCATCTTAGAAATCAGCTGAGTATTTTGTTTACAGTGAATGTGTTTAAAAGAAACGAGTGAAAAAATTGATATAACTAGTGAAAGCTTCCGTTGGATGATTTTTTATGATATTAAGAAAGGACTAACGCTACAAAAATGTATAGAATCTCTTCATGAAACTTTTGGCAGTGAAGTACCATAAAAAAACAGTTTATAAAGGTTTGCGGAATTTCGTCAAGATCATGTCAATCAGTGATGAATCTCATGAAGTACGACCAAAATCTGTAGCAATTCCAAAAATCATCGATGTTGTACTCAAGATATCTGACAAAGATCGGCATGTCACGTATTGTGTGATAGAGGCATCAGTTGGCATATCACAAATTGCAATACATTCGATTTTGCCCAAGCATTTAGCTGCTAAAAAGATTTCCGCCAGATGGAATCCACACAATTTGACTGGAGCTAAAAAGAGGCTCGTGCAATTTGATGCAATGAAATACTAAAAAAATTAAAATTAGGAATAGCAAAATCCGTCTCCGACAGCATTACAGAACAGGAAACACAAACTGAAATACATTCGATTTCTAAAATACGAACATTCAGCTGGTATAAATATTTGTACCAGATGGATTCCGCACAATTTGACTGGAGCTCAAAAAGTGACTAGTGCAATTTAATGTAAAGAAATGCTAAAAAAGTTCAAATTGGGAGCAGCAAAACCCGTCTACGACAGCATTACACAACCGGAAACACAAACTGAAATACATTCGATTTTGGACAAACATTTAGCTGGTAAAAATATTTGCACCAGATGGATTCCGCACAGTTTGACTAAAGCTCAAAAAGAGGCTCTTAAAATTTCATGTAAGGAAATACAAAAAAAAATTCAAATTGGAAACAGCAAAATCCGTCTACAACAGCATTAAAGAACCGTTAACTAAACAACAGCTAACTATATGGGTGTTTCAAGACGAAATGAATCCCAATAAAGTTGTTCGATTACCAAGTACTTCCAAGAAAATGATTCCTTCTTTCTAACAGGGACTATCAGAAATATAGACACTGATAACGTAGAGTCATAAAAAGTAATTTTCACAGTTTAAAAGAAACATATCGTGAAGACCCCCATTTGTTCAGAACAGGAAATACCGAAATCAGCTGATTTAAAGCCCTCCTGTTTTGACCCGGCTACAATAGCGCGGCGACGAGAGGTCTGGGATGTTGACAGTTCGGTTGAATTGGAGTCACTGGCTTAGTCGGTTGAGGTAATGACCAGTAGGATTGTCTGGAGAAGCCAGAATCGGGATAGCTAGCGAATGAGA
>CM063497.1:75605011-75615011 GCA_032207245.1 Pardosa pseudoannulata | reverse complement strand
TTCGGGAGTGAAGGTGGGCTCATTAAAATAGCCCCTTTTGTGAAATCTGATATTATTTCTTAGCACCTATCCCCATATCTCAAGGCTATATTCCTGTCTGGTCTTGACCATTCACTTGTGACGGACGTTGGCCGAATGGTTAGGGTGCTGGCCTTTGGAACCGGAGTTTGTGGGTTCGAATCCCACTATGGAATGGATGTTCGTAGCCGTTCGGAATCAGCTGCAGTAGGTCCCAGTTTCATTAGCCCTCGTGTTGCAAAAATTAGACCGTAGCTCTCCAAAACCAAACCAAACCATACACTTGTGCCATTCCGTGATCTATCACTCCTCCTCGGGGGTCCCCACTAAACCTCGAAGTCAACAACTGCACATAAATTCTTCTTGGAAATTTGTTCCTGACCATCATAAGAAGCTACATCTTTACATATATATTATTGAGAATTTAAATTCTTAAAAATTCCAAATTGTGTTTAATTTTTAATGTTAACTTTCCAAAGGATCCAAACAAAATCAAGAATGGTATTTATAGAGATTTGTTTGCTTCATTCTTCCGGAATCTGAATTAATAATAAATGCTTGTGGAGTTCCTTTAGTTAAAACTAATTCCAATATCGTCAATTCCCCAATGAAAAACTTAACTCTTTCTATTTTTATTTACCTGAGTGCAATTTTGATACATTAAATACGGCCGTGATATTTTTATAGCCATAGCAAAACCACTGTTTTGCATCTTCTTTCCTGACGAGAAAATCAAGTGATTAAATTCCAATGAAGGAGTAATTCTCTCTCTCACTCTCTCTCTCTCTCTCTCTCTCTCTCTCTCTCTCTCTCTCTCTCTCACTCTCTCACTCTCCCTCTCTCTCTCCCTCACTCTCTCTCTCACTCTCTCTCTCACTCTCTCACTCTCTCTCTCTCTCACTCTCTCTCTCTCTCCCTCACTCTCTCTCACTCTCTCTCTCACTCTCTCTCTCTTCTCACTCACTCTCTCACTCACTCTCTCACTCACTCTCTCTCTCTCTCTCTCTCACTCTCTCTCTCTTTCTCTCTCTCTCTCTCTTTCTCTCTTTTTCTTTCTTTCTCTCTTTTTCTCTCTCTCTCTATATCTATATCTATATATATAATATTTTTATCAATTTAGGTTTAAGGTTCTATTTGGTAGGTAATTATTTTCAAGGAATCCTGGCGAGTATTCTTGATTGTTCGTTAGTAGAAATCCTTCCGGCTCCATATCTAAAAGTAAAATTATAACTCGTGGGTCACATCACCCGCGTGACTTTGAGTAATAGCTGATTGGTGGCCACAAATGACTATTTAAGCAGATGTCTGAATTTCAAAAGGTTTTGTTTTTCTTAAAATGTTTCGATAGATTTCCATCACAGTTCCTTCTAAAATTTCGATGGCATTTTCTAAAATTTCGATGGTCACAGTTTCGTAAAACTGATGTAGTATCGAGTGTTCCGCAATAATATCGATATACAAACGACGTTAGATTGATTTTTCCAAAGTCTTTACACATTATTTGAGGGTACATTACACAGCAGAGTTGTACCGAGAGCGGCAGTTAAATCTCAATATTATTCAGTTAAATCTCAATAGATCGAAAATTATTTAATTTTTTAAACAACTTTTCGTATTTTATATTGAAATATATATAAACAAATATATAAATAGAAATATATAAATAACAACCGCAAAATTTTTATAAACAAAAAATGTATATTTTAGTGGATAAATTTATAATAGTATCGTAAATATGAAAATTGAAATAGAAATAGTAGTATATATTTTTAATTTTTTCGAATTATGTTATTTATAAAGATTTTTAAATTATAAAAAAAATGAAAAGAGCAATCATAAAACTAATAATGTTTTACACTGTGGTAACGTTCAAAACATTTTCCTCTATGAAGAGGTACACTGCAAAACCTTACTAGTACGTGACCCGCGCTGAAGTATCAATCGTCAGAAAGCGTAATAGTACATGTCCCTCATACAATGTGTTAATTATGTTCTCATGATAATGTACCTCGAGTAAAGTGTGGCAATAACCGCCCGGAAACCTGCTTAGTGGAGGTACAAAAGCCCTATTTCATATATGTGTACAATGCATGTACATCATATTATAATATGTGTTAAACCATATAATTTATTTTTAGACTAGAAACCGTTACCTTTTAAAGCTAAAAAGATAAATGTAGATTCACCATACCAATGAAATCCCGACCTGAAAACAATGAAGAATCAAATAACAGAAACTTAACAATAGAGTTTCTCGTCTTTTGTTCTCAGATTCTTACATAGCAAATAAAGGGGGTAAAATGACTCGCGTTTGTATTAGTTTCTTCATTTTAATTACTATTTCGTGAAATAAAGAAGCAGTTAAAAAGTAATTTACTACCATAATAGTAATTTTCATTAGTTTCCAAACGTAAAGGAATCTGGTGTATTTTTAATGTATTTTCTTTCATTGTGAGATATTTTTTTGAAAAATATTAAGGACTCGCTTTTTTAGTTGTAATTTAGAAAATCTTAATAAAATTTGTAATATTAATATTGTTTAGATAGTTGTCTTTTTGTTTTATTTTTCCAGTTTTCTGTTTCCACGGTAGACTAATAAAAAGCACGGTAGACTATTAGGAAGCATTTATTTTTTACTAGAATATAACCCGTCATATGACGGGATCAGTAAAATTTTAATTTTCATAATTGTAAAGTGCCTTGTGAGGCAAGTAAAAAAATGGTCTGTTTTTAGACTGATAATTATCTGGTACACGCGGAATAATTTGTTGATCTTCATACTCCTCTGAAGTCTCCCGATACTGTGAAAGCAGTTTAGAATCAAATTGAATTCATTTAGTTGAAACTATGCAGTTATATATAAAAAACAAACTCATGAGCGAACAAACTTCTTAATTTTCAAGGATATATAACTTAAACGCTAGACATTATTTAGTTCTTGAAATAGACTCTTAGACATTTATGAAAAGAATGTGATCTTAATACCGGTGGTAAAGTTTTCATTGCAAAAATATGTAATGAATGATTAAATTTAAAATGATCACATATGTACCTAATCTTTTATTTAAGCCAAATATAAAAGAAAGTTATTTACGTAGTATCTAATTTCAGTGATACAACTTACGAAAATAATGCAGATGATATTTAAATAATGTAATATAAGAATCACGTTGAATTCATTTAGAAAGATAGTAGACCACCTCGGAGTGTAATTGGTTCAAAGATGTGGGTTCGAGGAAAATCTTATGACGAGTTCAGTAGAATTATTCTAACCCTAACTCTTAAAAAACCCAATAAGGATGCCTATCCATTCCAGGTCTTTTGACCACCTCAGATTTTGATTGGTCAAAAGATGTGGGTTCGGGGAGAATCTTCCGAAGTTTGCCGAAGTTCAACAGCGATACTCGGAAAGCGATGTCAAATAGCGAAGGTTCAGTTGAATCCCAAACAGCGAGCGAGCTAGATCAGTGATTCAGCGATCAGCGATGTGGCTGTTAGAATGCACCCTATAGTTCAATGTACATTGATTGAATCAAATAAATCTTTGATATTGAAGATCCTTATTACAAGTCATTCCTCTTCACTGTTAAAAGACTGTTTCAAACATAAGATGTGAAAGCGATCGTAACAAACATGATATGTCTCCAACTATTGGAATGACCGTATGGGGAACCAATTCCCCTTTCATATTTAATGAATATTGTTACATTTTACAATTATGCTGACTAGAAGTTATTCATTTTAAACTTTACTCGCTTTGAATTTTGCTAACCCTAACTCGTCAAGAATCCAATATGGCCGAATGGTTAGGTTGGTTGGTTTGGAGCACTACGGTCTACTGTTATGCAACACAATGGCTAATGAGACCGGGACCTACGCCGAATGGTTAGGGTGCTGGCCTTCGGAACCGGAGTTCGCGTTTTCGAATCCCACTATGGCATGGATGTTCGTAGCCATTCGTAATAAGCTTTAAGCAGTAGGTTCCGGTCTCATTAGCCCTCGTGTTGCAAAAAGTAGACCGTAGCACTCCAAAACCAAAACCAAACCAATATGGATGCAACGATGGCCGATTGTTTAGGGTGCTGGTCTTTGGTACCGGAGTTCGTGGGTTCGAATACCACTATGGCATGGATGTTCGTAGCCGTTCGTAATAAGCTTTAAGCAGTAGGTTCCGGTCTCATTAGCCCTCGTGATACACAAAAATAGACCGTAGCGCTCCAAACCAAAAAAAATATGGATGC
The DNA here is from genome assembly GCA_032207245.1 of Pardosa pseudoannulata. Lineage (NCBI taxonomy): Eukaryota > Metazoa > Arthropoda > Arachnida > Araneae > Lycosidae > Pardosa > Pardosa pseudoannulata. The sequence goes on along the minus strand of CM063497.1, from coordinate 75,610,752 downwards.
CTTTATCCATTCCAGGTCCAACCGCTTCATAATTTCGATGACAGACGGATAAATAAATTAGTCTATTAGTATGTAGGGGATTATTATCCTTTTTATTCATTGAACCTGAGCTAAAAAATTCGAGAAATATATTTTATTTTATATGGTAATTAAATCTAACTTATATTTCCCAATACAAGCCGAGGGTACGATTTTCCTTCAAAAATTTTACCAATGTTCAAAACTTGTATATAATCTGAAGTAAAAAAACAATTTCATGAACATTCAAATATATCGCCAAGAAGCCAAAAATATAGCCAAGTAGGTAAAGCGGGGAAAATATTTTCCATTCAAGTTGCTTAAAGTTAAAACGCTATAACAACGCTTCTCAAACCTTTCTTGCCATACCATTCAATATAAATATCAATAGCACCTCGAGATAAATACAAGAACATGTCTTAACACGTTTCGAAAGTGGCCAGGTATAACAACTTCCATTTTAAATTTTAATTAAGTTCACGCGTCTTAGTTAATTTCATAATTTACACTAACTTATCTAAGATTACTGCCTCGGGGCACGGTTTCATAATCGTGGTGATAGACCATGTGACTAATAGCATTTTCACTTAGACGGTAATAACAAGTTTTAATTCTGGTAGCCCTATATAACGATAACTTTTTTCCAAATCTGAGCAGTATAAACTTTAAAAAAAAAGGAAATAAATGATGTATGCTTGGAAATTCATCGATTGTTTCCGGGTTAAGTAGAATTGTGTTTATTAGAAGATAGTAGATTCGCTTCCGTTATAGTATTGTTGTATTGGAGCGATTATAACATTATTTTTAAGTAATTATTTTTAAATTTTTATCTTTTCTCATTTCAATATTTTTAGAAGCTATATTTACTTTTTGCCGGTATTCAATTTCTTTCTTCTTCTTTACTTTTTTTTTTAATTTTTGCCTACTTGGCAACTTTTTGTCACCAACATAAAAAAAAGTAGCCAAAGAACACATGTATTACCACTGTTAAATGTATATGTTCATAAGTCAAAACTCGTCCCAATTTTAGGTCTTTAAGCTCCGAAAACTCTCGGCTTATTCACGAAAATATACGGTATATAATAATTGTTTATTTTTTAATTTATTATTTTTTAAAATTTATTAAACATCAAATATACGTAAAAGTTTATAAAAGAAATCTCATATTTAATTTAATTTCATATACAAAATTTCAATATTCTAATTTCAAGTGTCATATTGAAGGTAAGTGAAATGTAAATAATATATTGATTAAAAACACTAGTATTTTATGGTAGTTATATTGTAGTTAGCTATTTTATGATTTGTTTATATAGAATTAATGAAGGGAAAGAGCTTTTTATTTTATAACTAGCAATTGTGCTCGTGCTTTGCTACGGTGAAATTAATGTATTACTTTTAAACAAAGACTTTTTTTCATGCATAACTCTCTAGATTCGTCACAGTGCATTTCGAGTCAGTGGCATATTTACATATTTTTATTATAAGCGTATTATAACAATATTCAGTTTTTATACTACTGTATGTTGATTAGCAACGTTAATAGATCTTGGAATATTACGTGGTAGAATAGGAAGCAGAGGTTTTGACTTTAACAGTGCTAATTTTGGTGGTATTAATAAATGTTGTCCAAAATTAAGGAAATTTATGACAAACCACGTGGTTTTGTATGGAACAGAAACACACATTCATATTGACAACTATACGAATATGAATATAACTATATAAAATGATAGGTTTTTATTTGCCCATGAGAGTCACTGAAATTTGTACTTTTTGTTATTAAAATATTGTTGATAAACAATTCATTGTAACGTAAAAATGAACCAAGAATTAAATTTAAAATTAGTTCTTATATAAAAATGCTATAATTTGCGTCACATAGAAATGAAAGTGAATCACTTTATATCTCAATTTCCTGGTCAAATCGAATGGATACTCCGCAGACGATGTTTTAAATAATATAAAATACGAAATGAATAAATGAGAGTGTAAAGGAATGACGTCATAAAGATAGAAAAATATCATTTTCACCTATCAATTATGTGATAAATTAAAAATTTTAATCTCCTGCTTTTAACCGAGGAAAACTGCTGTTAAAACAATTACTTGGGATGACGTCACATTGCTAGAAATATTGCTTCTTTCACTTAGTTATGATGCGATAATTTAAAAATTTAATCGTTTGCTTTTAACCGGGGAAAATAATGCTTGGAATAATGACATAAAATGCTCGAAAAAGGGGGAAGGAATAGATTTCGAACGTTAAAAATTTACCAAAACCTTTAGCAAAAGCTAAATGCTATAATGTCGAATGTTACAAGTCTTGAAATGGGTATATCTGCGAGGTCAAATTTTGAGATTTATTGATTTTATTATCCGGAATTTATTGATTTTATTGAGTTCAATAGGGCTCAGTCAAACACTTCGACAGGTTTTTAGGACAGTGAGAGGATGTTAAATTAATATTTGAATTTTTGAGTAAAATTAGAATTTATTAAAAATTCAAAATATTTATAAATATAGCGGTGATGATAGCAGGGTCAAAATATTCTCATGAATATTTCCCTTTTTTTAAATAGGATTCCCCAAATTGAAATGCTTTCTTTTTCCGATTCACTGTATCACTGTAATTTATACATGAAAAAACTTTTCAAACGATATCCAACGCACATTTCAGAACGATATATTCCGTTACGCTCGTTTATTTTCGATGTGTAAGCTATCCCCTATACACAACATCCGATCGGTATAACTTTACGTCCTCCTTTGTTTCAACATCACATGTTTTACTTGTAGACGTGTCTCTGATTAACATGTTTTTATTATCGTATAAATTTTACTTTAGGAACATTAGAAAAAAAATTCTTAGTGATCAAAAGATGTATATGTACGTTTAATATTCATCTTTCATATATTTTCTTTTTAGTCATTCACATTGAAATTTGTATTTAATTGAAACAGTAATTTTTGTTAGTTACAGAACAAAAAGGTTTGTGTTACAGTTTTTAATTAATTTTTTATTGTGGAATTTTGTAAACACCCAGAAACATTCTTTAGTTTCCTTTTTGGAAATATTTTAAAGTCTATAATTTGAAAGCTGTTTTTAAGGCAAAGTCGTCTTTTTACTTTTTTCCCTGTTTCATCTTCTACAGTAGATTAATACCTTAAGGCTTCACATGAATTTAAGTAACTTTAAAATAAAGATTTTTTTTCATGCTCTTTCGACAGCATTTAATCGATAATTTTATTTACCTAATATTGTTGAAATTAAGTTGTTCCTAAAAAAAATAACATTTTTATATAAGTTCAAATATGAGAATTTTTTTGTTTTGTAAAGAGTATTAGGTATAATTACCCATAATATTTTCTATTCTTAAAAACAAGAATACCAAAATAGAATTGTTTTGTTTTTCAGTCACAAAATGGCAGTATTAAATGACCGAAAAAAAACCACATTCTAAACCGTATCTAGCGAGATAAATATAAGAATTCATTTAAGATTTAGAATGTTTCATTATTGTATAAAATTGTTATAAGGTTTTAACCATTTTCCAGAATCTTCCTTGTTTTCGAAAATAAGTATATATATATATATATATATATATATATATATATATATATATATATATATATATATATATATATATATATATATATATATATATATATATATATATATATATACATACATATATATATATATATATATATATATATATATATATATATATATACATATATGCATATATATATATACACATATATATATATATATATATACACATATACATATATATATATACATATATATATATATATATATATATATATATATATATATATATATATATATATATATATATATATATATATATATATATATATATATTCTTACTGATCAAAAGATGCATATGTACGTTTAATATTCCTCTTTAATATATTTTCTTTTTAGTCATTCACATTGAAATTTGTATTTCTATTGAAACAGTAATTTTTGTTAGTTACAGAACAAAAAGATTTGTGTTGCAGTTTTTAATGAGTTTTCATTGTGGAATTTTGTAAACAATCAGAAACATTCTTTAGTTTCATTTTTGGAAATATTTTAAAGTCTATAATTTGAAAGCTGATTTTAAGGCAAAAGGTAATAACAATGTCGTGTTTTTACTTTTTTTCCTGTCTCATTTTCTACAGTAGATTAATAAATTAAGGCAGCACATGAATTTAAGTAACTTTAAAATAAAGATTTTTTTATGCTCTTTCGACAGCATTTAATCTATAATTTTATTTTCCTAATATTGTTGAAATTAAGTTGTTTCTAAAAAAAGTATAAAAAGTTTTATATAACTGGAAATATGAGAACTTGTTTAAAAGATTTTTAAAAAATTTCTGACATTGAGACAGCAGAGTTAAAACAAAAAACTTTAAAAGCAGAATGTGAGGTGGATTATTAAACAGTATTAAGAATAATTACTCATAAAAGTTTCTATTCTTAAAAACAATAATATCAAAATAGAAATGTTTATTTATTCAGGTTGGTTTGGAGCGCTACGGTCTACTGTTTTGCACACGAGGGCTAATGAGACCGGGACCTACAGTTTAAAGCCGATTCCGAACGGCTACAAACATCCATGCCAGCAGCGGGTATTCGAACCCACGAAACTCCGGTTCCGAAGAGCAGCGCTCTAATCCACTCGGCCATCGTTCGGCTTTATTTATTCAGGAACAATGTGACAGCATAAATAAAAGAAAAAAAAACTTGCCAAACCGTATCAAGCGACGAAAACTTATTTAAGATTTAAATTTTTTTTAATGTTTAATATTGTAATAATAACACATTTCAGCCATTTTTACAGATTTTCGACAAAATATTTCCTACTCTTGAAAAGAAGAATACGAATATATATATATAGATAGATAGATAGATATATATAATAATATATATATATATATATAATATATTATATATATATATATATATATATATATATATATATTTATAGATAGATGATATAGATACATAGATATATATAGATAGATATATACATATTTATATATATATATATATACATATATATAGATATATATACATATATATATATTATATATATACATATATATAATATATATATATATATAGATAGATAGATAGATAGATATAGATAAATATATATATATAATATAGTGTGTTTGTAAATAGATAGATTAATAAAAGACTGGATATTTTGTTAAATTGTGTATGTAATAAAGTTGATTCGAGAATGGTTTAGATTCACAATTTGATTCGATAGAAAAAAAATTCTATTAAAATTCCAGAATTGCGTGCTTATTGAGATTATTGTAATGAATTTGAAAAGCTTGAAATATAACGTATCTGTCGTAGTGGTCAGTAATCTTCAGTCGAATATACAGATGGGTGAATTTTAATTTATCTAATTACGTTTGTATATATGCCTTTGATAATTATTTTTTAATATTCAAGAAATTTCTTATGCTTTTTGAATTAAGTCGTGTTTGGTATTAGCAGAATTAATGGACTTTTCGGGTCATAATTTTTACGATAGAACTTTCAAGAAGGTTGTAGAAACATCGTTTCCTAGATTTACTAAATTAGCATAGAAAAGTATATAATTTCTTTAGAAAGCTATGTCTTTACAGATATACAATAAACACTAACATGATCAAACATAAGTTCTCATCTGTGGTTTTTGTAATTATTACAT
>CM063497.1:75597511-75600011 GCA_032207245.1 Pardosa pseudoannulata | reverse complement strand
TTATTTTAACATGCTACGTTAACTGTATTCTAGAAAACAGGATATCATTAAACACTTTCAATATATATGTGATACAAATATCTGTGATGGAGTCAGCAAAAGCTTTGATACAGTATGGAAACAAGTGCCGCTATTCAAGTTTTATCCCATACGATTCGATAACCTCAAACTAACTCCACTAACTAGCTAATTGCGAACACAACGCTATATATCTTATACAGTTATTCGACCATTGGTTATAGCATTGTCTATAATTTCTGCATTTTAAGATCATAACTTTATAGGTTACGTCTTTAAAGGCAAATTATATAAATTGCAGTTACAGAAATTACACGTTGAACTTGAATTTCCTGTAGCAGTTTAACAAGTTATGAGAATTTAAGCGTGTGAATGTTATATATATGTATATACACACACACTTATTATATATATGTATATACACACACACACACACACACACATATATATATATATATATATATATATATATATATATATATATATGCATATATATATATATATACATATATATATACATATATATACATATATATATGCATATATATATATATATGAATATATATACATACATATATATGAATATATATATATATATATATATATATATATATATATATATGCATATATATATATATATGCATATATATATATATATGCATATATATATATATATATATATATATATATATATATATATATATATATATATATGCATATATATATATATATGCATATATATATATATATATATATATATATATATATATATATATATATATATATATATATATATATGCATATATATATATATATATATGCATATATATATATATGCATATATATATATATATATATATATGCATATATATATATATATATATATATATATATATATATATATATATATATATATATATATATATATATATATATATATATATATATATGCATATATATATATATATATATATATATATATATATATATATATATATATATATATATGCATATATATATGAATATATACATATATTGAAGTCAAATCTAGAAGAATTAATATTCTGTTATAGTATATCTATATAACAATTAATGATCTGTTGCAGAATATATGTATTTATATATGTATTACTATATAGCAAGTACCGTCTCGTTAACATATCATGTTGATAATTCCGGGAAACAGGTCACAAATACATCCGTTCAATAAGTATTTCATTGAAATACATTTGATGTCATCAGCAATATCTTTGACATAGTGTAGAAGCAAGCAACTCTATTCAGGTTTATTCCTACGCGACTCTGTGACCTCCTAATATATATTATGTTTAGATCATTAGGAATAGAGCTATATAAATTTTAAGGAGTTATTAGACGCTTGGTCTATGTATTGTCTATAATTTGTGTATTTTAGGAGCATAGTTCTTCAATAAAGGGAAAAGTATAGAATGCAGCAGTTAACATGTCCTATTTAACTGGATTTTCTATTGTGTTTAAATAATTTTATATTAATTACTAGAAGTGCACACACGTGCATACATATATATATATATATATATATATATATATATATATCGTGATCCAGGGCTAAGCCGAATGGAAAACAGTTTTTCTTGTTAATAATAAGTTTATTAAATCATAGTTTCATTTGGAAGCAACTTGCGCCATTTTCATTTTTATGTCGAAGACATGCGTAGAGTAAATTCACAGTTCCATGTCCACGCGCTAACTGTACTCTTATCTGTTTGTGCTAACTCATCAAATATTTCCAAAATGCATCCGCAAGGCCAGATTATCCTAAAATCTTACATGAACGGCGGTCTTCATTTTTTTTTTATAAGAGAGTTCCCTTTTTAAAATCGTTTATAAATCACGTAATTTCCAACCACCCCTTTTTCTGATTTCTTCAGAGATTTTAAATTTGATCAGATTTACGAAATATAGGCTAATAAGTGTATGAAAATAAGTAAAAAATAGACGTAGTGAGAGAGATTTACTTTTCTATTAATAATCCATTAGCTGAAATTCCATACATTTGGATAAATATAATAAAAAATCTATATTTTTCTATTAAATATACGTTGTTATATATATATGAGTCAACCCTTTAAAGGTCACTATTATAAATTCTTTGAGATTTAATGAAATTATTTTATAAATGGTATCTATGAACTTTATAAATGTAAATGCATATTTTTATTACATTTTTGAGGGGGGTAGATGGAATTTGAGGGGTGGTTAAAGTGCAAAATCCAGCCCCTTGTACGGAGTGTTTTTTAAAGGTTTAATTATGCTGAGGGAACAATGATTATTATCTAAAAGGATATGATAGAGAAAAACTAATCAATTTACTGTCGAACGATGACCATATGGTACAGCGTTGCTTTTAGGTACCGGAATTCATGGATTAAAATCCCACTGCAAGTGAGGATGTTCGTAGTAATTCGGAATCGGCCCTAAGCTGTAGGACTCAGTCTTATTC
>CM063497.1:75585011-75590011 GCA_032207245.1 Pardosa pseudoannulata | reverse complement strand
ATGATTTCAATGGAATTTAATGGATTTTGTTTGGTTTAAAATATTTTACGTTGTATTTAATTATTGTTTTATTTTGCTTTTTGTTTTTGAGCTAAAGAGTAAATTAATATTTCTGGTATTTTGTGGAGATGATTTTTGTTTTGTTTCAGAAAACCACGTTGCAAATAGCGTTACGGTTTCGTAATAGATTTGAAATTAATTTTTAGAAAATATGGAATTTTTACGGTTTTGTATGAAAATATTTAAGTAAATATTTCTCTCGTTAATTTAGTGTATAATTATCACTGTGCAAAAGTAATTTTTGTAAGTTAATTAATTTCATTTCTTCGATTTTTCCAAGGGAGAGTTAATTAACCGTTGAAATCGAAAGCATAAAAATATATTTATGAATATTAAATTATTTTTATTTTATTTATGTCCATATTTTTAATTATTTGTTATTTATTGGTATACGTAAACAGTACCATCTTTATGAAATTATATACAATATTTATTCACTGTTTGAAAAATATACGCTTATATTTTGGTAGCTAATAAATTGAAAATTTTTTAACTAGGAATAGGGTACGCTGATCTGACGGATACCTGAGTATTCAAATGTTTGTTTTTAAAACAGAAAACTACTTCACATGATTATGAACTTATCAGTAATGTCTATTTGTTAAATGATAATTGTGATAATGCAGCATAAAAATATAAAAAGTATATAATGTAATAAGTTTACAAGAAAGTCATGTGCCCACATTCAATTTTTTCTACTAGACTATCTATTCCCTTTTTGGTTCTTTCTGTATCCATCTGGTAATTTCAGGGATTCTGTCTTTCACCAGTACAGGAACACCATCATTGGATTAGTCAAGTTCTACGTTGCCTGAAAAATAATGTAATAGATGTACAAAAAGATCATGGGCTCACATTAGATGTTTTTCTACCAGACTATGTATTCCCTTTATGGTTCTTTCCGTATCCATCTGGTAATTTCAGGGATTTTGTCTTCCACCAGTACATGAACACCATCATTGGAATAGTCAAATTCTTCGATACCTGAAAAATAATGTAATAGATGTACAAAAAGGTCATGTGCTCACATTAGATATTTTTCTACCAGACTATGTATTTCCTTTATGGTTCTTTCTGTATCCATCTGGTGATTTCAGGGATTCTGTCTTCCACCAGTACAGGAACACCATCATTGGATTAGTCAAGTTCTACGTTGCCTGAAAAATAATGTAATAGATGTACAAAAAGATCATGTGCTCACATTAGATATTTTTCTACCAGACTATCTATTCCCTTTATGGTTCTTTCTGTATCCATCTGGTAATTTCAGGGATTCTGTCTTCCATCAGTACAAGGACACCATCACTGGAATAGTCAAGTTCATCGATACCTGAAAAATAATGTAATAGGTGTACACGAAAATCATGTGCCCACATTAGATTTTTTTTCTACCAGACTATCTATTCCCTTTATGGTTTTTTAGTATCCATCTGGTAATTTCAGGGATTTTGTCTTCCACCAGTACATTAACACCCTCATTGGAATAGTCAAGTTCATCGATACCTGAAAAATAATGTAATAGGTGTACACGAAAATCATGTTTCCGCGCTAGATTTTATTTCCTACCAGACTATCTATTCCGTTTATGACTGTTTGCGTAGTCATCTGGTAATTTTAGGGATTCTGTCTTCCAGTACGGGAACATCATCATTGGAATAGTTAAGTTTTTTGATACCTGAAAAATAAACGTTTGCATCTCGGAATCGAGCGTATTGGTATGGATGCTATACGACCTTCACTTGATTCCCTATTTCACCTTGTGACATTTTTCTTTGTGGACACATTAAGGATATTATATATGTACCCAACTACCAGACCTTCCCTTGATTTTCTATTTCATCTTGTGACATTTTTATTTGTGGATACACTAAGGATCTTATATGTGTACCCAACCACCAGACCTTCCCTTGATTCTCTATTTCACCTTGTGACATTTTTCTTTGTGGACACATTAAGGATCTTATATATGTACCCAACTACCAGACCTTCCCTTGATTCTCTATTTCACCTTGTGACATTTTTCTTTGTGGACACATTAAGGATCTTATATATGTACCCAACTACCAGACCTTCCCTTGATTCCCTATTTCACCTTGTGACATTTTTCTTTGTGGACACATTAAGGATCTTATATATGTACCCAACTACCAGACCTTCCCTTGAGTCAATATTTCACCTTGTGACATTTTTCTTTGTGGACACATTAAGGATCTTATAAATGTAGACAACTACCAGACCTTCCCTTGATTCCCTATTTCACCTTGGGACATTTTTTTGTGAACACGTTAAGGATGTTATATGTGTACCCAACTACCAAAAAAATTAAAAGACCCAGGGAAAGAATTAATTCTTTAGCTATATCCACAAAAAAATTTCTCAAAAAAAAATAGGAAATACATTTTTATAGCTATTTTTTTCTTTTGACTCTGCACACATCAAAAATTTGTTGGGTGTGTGGGGAAACTGATATTTTCATTTTCATTTTCATATGTTACATATAATTGTCCGTGTAATACTTTTATATATCTATCGTATATAAAATGGGCCAAAAATATGTTGGACAGTAAGGTTACAGGATTTAATCGTTTAATAATTTTGCATTACATTATACTTCTGAACTAAAATAAAATTCCAAAAAATACGATTTCAAAAATAAATCAAACAATTTGTTTTAGTTTCAATAGCACGTAAAGATAAATTATAAATTTAAAGAACATTATAATGATATCACTTTCGATAGAGAAATGAAACTTGAATATTTATCCAAGGTAACAAAAAGTAACTTTTAAATTTTAAACAGAAACATTTAATACTTCGAGTGATAAACTTTGGCTTCTATAACATATTCTAATCTTTTGTTCATCGAAAGGACCAACTTATCGGTAAAGTGTGTTAGTACAGTGTCCCATTATTTCTGAACAGCACTTTTCAGTTCATTTTTATTTTTTATTTTTTCTAGCGAAATATTTTTCCATAAATGCCCATAAATGTACTATAAGGTTGAAATCTAGAGTTTGATTTAGAATGGAATAAGAAATAGTTGTGTATGTTAGGGGAGGTATCCCCATAGTCGTTTAATGGCTAACCGCGATTAACCCATGGCGCAAACCAATGGTGAGACGCAATTCTCCGTTTAAAGAGAGATAAATTGCGGTTAACCGTTAAACGACTTTGGTCAGACGGGCACTTCTAGTTTTTTTTTGCATTTTAAATTGATTTAAGTTTTTAATGTGTATGTCCAGTGTATATATGATCAGTATAATTCACAGTAGTGTTTCATTGTTGTGGTTGCTATTTTGTTTAACAGATGGCATCAACGCTCTTTTTGTATTCCATTCTTTTTGATTCCGCTGAAAAAGTTTCAGTTGTGATTGAAGTTCTTTGTTGTAAGTGGTAGAAGTATTTAGGTGTCGTTTATCAATTCTATTTTTTGTCTCTGTGTGAAATAGTCTTCGCCTTGTGTTGGCTGGAGACAGAAATTATTTGTAACTGTTGTGTGTTCGTTATTAAAGAAAATCATTAAAAAGGATTCATTGAAAATTATTGATTACAAAAGCAAGAGCTTGAGTTATGGTTGGGAATCTACATGAATGTGATCATTTAAAAATCATTAGCATAAAGTCTGTATTTATAAGGGAGTCTAATCTGCTAACTAAATCTATCTAAAATATAAGTACCTTCAATATTTGCAATTTCACCAATTACGTAAAAGTTGGACTTAAGGACTTTTAGGTTACAGGATTTAATCGTTTAATAATTTTGCATTACATTATACTTCTGAACTAAAATAAAATTCCAAAAAATACGATTTCAAAAATAAATCAAACAATTTGTTTTAGTTTCAATAGCACGTAAAGATAAATTATAAATTTAAAGAACATTATAATGATATCACTTTCGATAGAGATAAAAAAAACTTGAACATTTATCCAGGATAACAAAAGGTAACTTTTAAATTTTGAACAGAAACATTTAATACTTCGTGTGATAAACTTTGGCTTCTATAACATATTTTAAAAGATTGTTCATCGAAAGGACCAACTTATCGGTAAAGTGTGTTAGTACAGTATCCCATTATTTCTGAACAGCACTTTTCAGTTCATTTTTATTTTTTATTTTCTTCTACCGAAATATTTTTTCCATAAATGCCTATAAATGTACTATAGGGTTCAAATCTAGAGTTTGATTTAGAATGGAATAAGAAATAGTTGTGTATGTTAGGGGAGGTATCCCCATAGTCGTTTAATGGCTAACCGCGATTAACCCATGGCGCAAACCAATGGTGAGACGCAATTCTCCGTTTAAAGAGAGATAAATTGCGGTTAACCGTTAAACGACTTTGGTGAGACAGGTGTAACGTATCCGGTCCCTCTTTTAGGTGACACAATGAAGAAGCATTTGTTTCTTGATTAACTGATTTATTTACACCTTGCAGCTATATACATATTTTTATATACTCAAAATATAATTTCAATTTACAAGTATGAGATACCATAGACTTAAGCCTGAATAGAGATGTACACATAAGTTCCCTACCGAATGGTTTAGTAACCGAAGCAAGATAACAATTCGGTAGCTTCGCTTAAAAGTTCTGGGTAGTAATTATGTAGACAGTACACTCAATTAGACTAGAGTGTTTGAAGTAGCAATTGGTATCTTCGAAGAAGATAAACAAAGTCAGAATTCCTAGGAGGAATATACAATCAATCCTGAAGAGGACTGAATTGAAAGAAAACCCAAGACACAAGGTATCGATCTCAGAAAGAGATATATCTTAAGGTGGGATTTTCGCTAAGAAAATATCTCTGATGGAGAGACTGGTCAAGATCTCCGAATTAGCTGACTCTAGCTAACTCTCAAAGAAGTGATCCCAAGGTGGGATTATAGGTAAGGAAACTCTCCGATAGAGAGACTGATCAAGGCGAACTCCGAATTAGCTG
>CM063497.1:75570011-75575011 GCA_032207245.1 Pardosa pseudoannulata | reverse complement strand
CCATTCTTTCTAAGGGCTATAAACAGTGAGAAAATTTAAATCACACTATGTGAGATTGTAGATTCATTATCTACAGCAATAAATCTACTGATGTCCGAGTTGAAATTAACACGATGCAACAATACCATCGCTTTGTAAGTTACAATGATTCTTTCAGTCACAGAGCTTATAATATGCAGCAATATCTCGGATTTGCGTAACCGTTGCTTAAACATCTGGTACAATCTGTCTCCGGCCATCTACCAAGGACTTGTGGAATCCATGCCAAGGCGGGTTAAAGTTGTGTTGCGCGACAAAGGTTTTGGTGTATATAAGGATATTTTGTCAAAATTAATTTATTCTAAATTCCAATTATATTCCGTAAAATATTTTAACCATTCAATAACTAAAATATGATCCTCTCTGTAATTTGTAGAAATGTTCTTTCTTATCCTCTATATGCATTAACCTGTTGGCGAGCACTAAGTCGCCAAAATATGTTTTGTACATGTCAGCAGTATATATGTAATAATTGTATAACCCTACAGTACTAGAATTTCCGATTTTGAAGGCCCCGTAACTAGGCAGATTCCGAATATGTAACTTTCACTGTACCGCGCTATTGTATGTATTTTGTACGCTATACTCTTGTAATTATTATTATTATTTTATTTTTTAAATTTATTATTACAGTTTTTTGTATTTCTAAGTGTTATTTTTCTGCTCCGTATTTGTATGTGTTGATTTGTAATACTTTTACTTTATTTATACTGCATTGTTCCTCGTTGGTGCAGACAATCGAATATGTCATTTTAAATAAAGTGAACTAAAAGAGATAAACAGACATGAGTAAAGAAATAAGGTTTTTTATTTCCTTTTACTTTGCATTTATTACATGAGGGAAATCAATTTTTGCTACTAAATTATGCCGCCATACCTATACTTAAATCGCCAGATTTAACGATTAAGTGACACTATTGGTACATATTCCATATCATATGATACTTAACATACGTTATAGTATATGATACGTTAACATATTTTTTACACAATTTCTTTAGTAGAATAAAACTTAAATATGAAATCCCTTAATATATAGTCTTAAATAAATATTCATATGTATGATCTTGTAAAATGTGTAAAAACATGCAAAAAACACACCTTAATTGAAAATATACAGTAGTTTATTACCTAAATGGAATTCAAAGGATGTTACATATCTTCGTTAAGGCCACACAAATTAACATCACCGATACCTCAACAAAAAAGTATCCCTAAATAGTCCATACCAATCGTGTACTAGTACTTCGTATTGCATTATATTCTAATAGCAACGCAGGTTAGTAAAAGGTAATCAATTATTTACGCATTAAAAAACTTCCATGAGCTCAGCAGTGAAATCCACTCGCTATTATACGTTATTTTTTGCCTCGTAAATCTCAAACTATTTTTAATATATCAGTGATTATTTCACCAAATTCGCGTGACTTTGATAAATGAAATTTCCTATCTTTCAAATTGTATCAAACAGTGATAAAATTCAAAACAAGTATTCCCAAATAGTTCATACCAATCGTGTACTAGTACTTCGTATTGTATTATATTCTAATGACAAAGCAGGTTAGTAATAGGTAAATCAACTATTTACGGATTGAATAACTTCAATGAGCCTAACCATGAAATCCACTCGATATTATACGTTATTTTTTGCCTCTTAAATGTCAAATTATTTTTAACATATCAGTGATTATTTCACTAAGTCCGCGTGACTTTGATAAAAAAAATTCCTATCTTTCAAATTGTATCAAACGGTGATAGAATTCAAAACAAGTATTCCGAAATAATTCATACCAATCGTGTACTAGTACTTCGATTTGCATTATATTCTAAAAACAAAGCAGGTTAGTGATAGATAAATCAACTATTTACGCATTGAATAACTTCGATGAGCCCAACCGTGAAATCCACTCACTATTATACGTTATTGTTTGCCTCGTAAATGTCAAACAATTTTAATATATCAGTGATTATTTCCCCAAATTTGCATGACTGGGATAAAAGAAATTTCTTATCTTTCAAATTGTATCAAACGGTGATAAAATTCAAAACAAGTATTTCCAAATAGTCCATACCAACCGTGTACTAGTACTTCGTATTGCATTATATTCTAATGACAAAGCAGGTTAGTAATAGGTAAATCAACTATTTACGTATTGAATAACTTCGATGGATCGTGCCGTGAAATATACGTTATTTTTTACCTTGTAAATGTCAAACTATTTTAATATATTAGTGATTATTTCACCAAACTCACGTGACTTTGATAGAAGAAATTTCCTGTCTTTCAAATTGTATCAAACGGTGAAAGAATTCAAAACAAGTATTCCCAAATAGTCCATACCAATCGTATACTAGTACTTCGTATTGCATTACATTCTAATGACAAAGCAAGTTAGTAATAGGTAAATCAACTATTTACGCATTGAAGAACTTCAAAGAGCCCAGCCGTGAAATCCACTCACTATTATACGTTATTTTTTGCCTCGTAAATGTCAAACTATTTTTAATGTATCAATGATTATTTCACGAAATTCGCTTGACTATGATAAAAGAAATTTCCTATCTTTCAAATTGTATCAAACGGTGATAAAATTCAAATCACAGTACAAGAATTCTTCTATTATCGAAAACTATAAATCTATCGATGTATCAGTCGAAATTGAAGCTAGAATCATTTATTTGAAAAGGTAAAATAATTCTTTTAGTCTTGAAACATTTAATGGTATGAATCAGTCGGATATTAGAACGATGTTTCCGAATATTTGTTACATAATGTTTCATTTCTTTCCAGCTGTAAGAATAATGTTACGTTGATTTAGTTTGTAAGAATAAAATATTAAAACTCATTAATAAAACACACCTTGACTAATATGTCTTGATTAAATGGTTTTCTACAATTAAATGCCTACGGAACATAACAGGAAATGAACTTGTAGCTTGTAGACGTGGAAGACTCTTCTGGATTTGGCGTCGGTCTAGCTTTTCCTTTGTCTCGTGTCGCTCCAAAAATCTATTCCGCAAGCAACAAAAGGTATAAGCCTCCCCCTCTTCTTTAATACTGAAAAAAATCAACCTGTCCCCACAGAGAAAATAACAGGATTCAGATCTTGCCAAACTAACGAGTCCTTCTAATGGTATTGAGAAGTCAGAAGTTTCTTCCTAGCTCTGACCGCTCTTATTCTGTTTTATTTTTGATGGCTTATGAAGAGGTAAAAAAAATTTAACCACCTAATGTAATTTATTGTTACACCAGTAACTTTAGTGTTTCGAGGATTTAGTGAGGTTCTGAAAGATAGTGCACTTTTAATTCTAGAAATATAGTGGTATGTTCACACTAAAAATATTATGTGTACGTGTAAAATATATCAAGAAGTCACACATATACATTTTATTCTATAAAAAAATTATGAATAGTCCTATTTTAAAGACCATCAAGATCTACGTTTATAATTGTATTTTTATAACTATGCATAATTATGGAAAAATAGTCTAGCACAAAATAAAAAAATGCGATGTAAGAAGAATTTAACGGGATATTTAAAATTATTTGGATCCGTATTTGAAAATCGTTCTTATGGTACAAATGGCTATTTTCTTGAAAGAAATTGCTGCCTCGTACAGAGAAACACATATTATTGAATGTAATTGTATCTTCTTTTATATAGCCTCTAATCAAGAAAGAATGCAAATTTTTAATCGATGCCATAGAGTCTGTATAAACATTTGTAAATCCCTATAATTAAAATATAACTGTACACAAGTGTAAAAATATGTACAACATTGTGGTCACCATACTGACTGCATATAAGTATCCCTCGTATAAACAATTTACTAGGAATTGGACCTGAAGAACCTAGATCGCAGATAGTAGTCATCAAGAGGCACAAATCTTACACTGGAACATAGTGTTGGAAACCAGGAGACGTGAGTGAAGTCGACGAAAAACGCATACAGATTTTGAATCTATAGAAGATAAAAGGTGATGTCATTTCATTAAGGTAAATAGATTAATTTTTGAATGTTTTCGTGGGTTTGTTTACTATATCTGACGTCGATAGCGTCACGAAACTCGTGCTACTATTAGCTCAATGGGTATGCATATAATAAATATATATATATATATATATATATATATATATATATATATATATATATATATATATATATGTGTGTGTGTGTGTGTGTGAGTGAGTGAGTGAGTGAGTGAGTGAGAGAGAGAGAGAGAGAGAGAGAGAGAGAAAGAAAGAAAGTGAGAGAGAGAGAAAGAAAGAAAAGAAAGAGAGAGAGAGAGAGAGGAAGGAAGGAAGGAAAATTCTCAGGGGTTTTCAAAACTTAAATCAAGGGTAAAAATTTCAGCGTCAATTTCCATTCCCCTTTTTAACCCCTAACCTAAATTGACCACTGGGGCTACAGGTTAAGCCCTCAGCGATGGGGCTGGCCAAATATAAACTTACATGGACCTAGCGGACAATTTAGGAAATTTTCAAATAAAAAGGAGATACACGCTGTCGGAGAAAGATTTTGTTAGACATATTTTCCCACAGATGTTGACTCAGGTGTTTCGTGCCTTGTACATAGAACTTCATGCTAGCTCACCCTTCAGTTTGTCCTGTCCCTATGATGAAGTGAGAACCCGTCCTTCAACGTTATCTTAATAAAGGTTTTTAGCTAAAACAATATCATTTTTATGGCCATGACTGCAACCCCCCATCGAAAAGTCAGTCTCATTACATATATGTGTGTGTATATGTATACGTAAATATGTATATAATATATATATATATATATATATATATATATATATATATATATATATATATATATATATATATATATATATATATATATATATATATATATATATATATATATATATATATATATATATATATATATATATATATATATATATATGTATATATATATATATATATATATATATATATGTATGTATATATATA
>CM063497.1:75497511-75545011 GCA_032207245.1 Pardosa pseudoannulata | reverse complement strand
TCCCTACACCCCTTTTCAATATAAGCAAGCATACTACTAAAAAACCAATAACAAAACATACAGTATATATTTACATGCAAATATATCTCCAGATTCCCAAAGACACTTGTATAATAGAAAAGCAAATATGACGGACTATAAGCTAGTTAAAAATAAAAATACATTTTAGTAATCTGATTAGTATTTTCCCTATTTCTGGGTCTGCTTCTATCCCATTATAATCCCATCTGCTTGACGATTGAACTGAAAGCGCCGGCATTGAAAATATATATTCACCAAGAAATTTCGCCTGAAATATTTACAGAATAGCACATAAAGAATTATCCGAATTATCAATTAGAAAGAATTATCTTTCTAAATGAATCTAACGTGATTCTAAACTGCATTTGCAGTAACGGGAAACTTTAGAGGAATATGAAGATAAAAAAAATTATTGAGAGTGTAGCAAATCATTTTCAGATGAAAAACAAATTATTTCTTTATCTGCCTTAAAGGGTATTTTACAATTCTGGAAGAAAAAAAATTTTACTATTCCCGTCTTATGACAAGCTATTGCCAATTTTTACATATTTATATCAATATATTATATTTTATTGTTCCTGTCATGTGACAGGTTATATGCTATTAAAATATAGAAACATAAAATACAAGTGCATATAATACAGAAACAGATAAACATAGATGTTTATGGACACTTTAACAGAAAAATTATAAACTGCTTGGACCCCTTTTCTATATAAACGTACAACTAAAAACCAATAGCAAAACATACCACTATATATTTACATGCAAATATATCTCCAGATTCCCAACGACACTTGTATAATATAAAAGCAAATACAGCTTCCAAGGTAAATGAACTATTTCAAGCGATCTCCTGCGTATATTCAATAAAACAGGATGTCGCCATGGTAACGATCAATTGCAGTCTATATGCACGAGATCGCAAATCTAAGATGATCACTAACTTCATCTCAAGTTAGCTCTGCGGCGAACATTTGCAATCATGAAAACTGTGATAGGTTTTTATCCTAAAATACGTATGGTTTTTATAGCTGTATTTTCCAAATATTTCATGTGAAAATTCTTGGGGAATATATATTTTCAGTTCAATCGTCAAGTAGAAAACTTATTGTGGGATAGAGGCAGACCCATGAGGAGGGAAAATGCTAATCAGATAACTAAAATGTATTTTTATTATCAATGTGTTTTTTGTGCATGTCAATTGCATAGTATTCTTAAAAAACATTTTATTCTACATGACATCGATTTATAAAGTTCATGACTATTTCTAAAATCCCCTATATTATAATAGCCTTATTTATCCCTCTGTCCTCGAATTTATGAAGGGGTTGTACATAGAATGGATAGAGGCATTCATATTGGATTTGTGTTGAGTTATGGTTAGCAACATTCGAAATCCACCCCTTTCTTTTCTTGCATTTAATGATATTATTTCAAGCCATATTTTCCCCGGTTAGGAGAAGGCGATTAAATTTATTAATTTATTAAATAAGTAAAAATAACATTTTTTCTAGCATTATGACGTCATTCCTTTAACCGTCTCATTTATACATTTCTTATTTTAAATTATTTAAATATCGTCTGCATTATTTTCATACGTTTTATCACTGGAATTAGATATTATGTAAATACTTTTCTTTTATATATCAATTAAATAATAGATTAGGTACATGTGGGATAATTTTAAATTTATTCATAGATTATTTTTTGTTGCAATGAAAATTTTATCACCGGTATTAACAATAAATTGTATCTACCTCTATGGTGTAGTGGACATTTTAGTTTTACTCCATTACTTCCCTTAATTACTGTGTAAAAAAATGTCAAAAACTTATAGATAATTTCGACGTAGCTATGAAAACGTTGAATTATCTTTCTAAATGAATTAAAGTGATTCTAAACTGTAAGTGATTCTAAACACAGTATCGGGGGACTTTAGAGGAACATGAAGATAAAAAAATTATTGAGCTTGTACCAGATAATTCTCAGCAGAAAAACAAATCATTTCTTTATCTGCCTTCTAGTGTATTTTACAATTCTGGAAAATTAAAAATTTTACTGATCTACTAATCACTGAAATTAGACATTACGTAAATACTTTTCTTTTATATTTCTTTTAAATAATAGATTAGGTACATATGCGATAATTTAAATTTTAATCATGGATTATTTTTTGTTGCAATGACAATTTTATCACCGGTATTAACAACAAATTGTATCTACCTCCATGGTGTAGTGGAAATCATAGTTTTATTCCTTTACCACCCTTAATTACTGTGGGAAAAAAACTGCGAAAAACTTATAGATAATTTCGACGTAGCTAAGAAAACGTTGAATTATCTTTCTAATTGAGTTAAACGGGATTCTAAACTGTATTCACAGTATCTAGAGACTTTAGATGAATATGAAGATAAACAAATTATTGAGCTGGTACCAGATAATTCTCAGCTAAAAATGAAAACATTTTTACCTGCCTTATAGGGCACTTTGCAATTCTGGAAAATTAAGAATTTCACTGATCCCGTCATATGACGGGCTATTTTCTTTTTAAAATATAGAAATATAAGATACAAATGTATAAAATACAAAAACAGTAAAACACAGATGCTTAAATGCATAAACACTTATGGCACTTTAATAGACAAGATAAACACTCCCTACACCCCTTTTCAATATAAGCAAGCATACTACTAAAAAACCAATAACAAAACATACAGTATATATTTACATGCAAATATATCTCCAGATTCCCAAAGACACTTGTATAATAGAAAAGCAAATATGACGGACTATAAGCTAGTTGAAAATAAAAATACATTTTAGTAAATTGATTAAAATTTTCCCTATTTCTAGGTATGCTTCTATCCCATTTTAATCCCATCTGCTTGACGATTGAACTGAAAGTGCCTGCATTGAAAATATATATTTACCAAGAAATTTCGCATGTAATATTTAAAGAATAGCACGTAAAGAATTATCCAAATTATCAATTAGAAAGAATTATCTTTCTAAATGAATCCAACGTGATTCTAAACTGTATTCGCAGTAACGGGAGACTTTAGAGGAATATGAAGATAAAAAAAAAATTATTGAGCGTGTAGCAAATCATTTTCAGATGAAAAACAAATTATTTCTTTATCTGTCTTATAGGGTATTTTACAATTCTGGAAGAAAAAAAAATTACTATTCCCGTCTTATGACGGGTTATTGCCATTTTTTACATATTTATATCAATATATTATATTTTATTGTTCCTGTCATGTGACAGGTTATATGCTATTAAAATATAGAAACATAAAATACAAGTGCATATAATACAGAAACAGATAAACATAGATGCTTATCGACACTTTAACAGAAAAATTATAAACTGCTTGGACCCTTTTGAATATAAACGTACAACTAAAAACTAATAACAAAACATACCACTATATATTTACATGCAAATATATCTCCGGATTCCCAATGACACTTGTGTAACAGAAAAGCAAATATAGATTCCAAGGTAAATGAACCATTTCAAGCGATCTCCTGGGTATATTCAATAAAACAAGATGTCGCCATGTAACGATCAATTGCAGTCTATATGCACGGGATCGCAAATCTGAGATGATCACTAACTTTATCTCAAGTTAGCTCTGCGGCGAACATTTGCAATCATAAAAACTGCGATAGGTTTTTTATTGTAAAATATGTATGGTTTTTATCACTCTATTTTGCAATTATTTCATCCGAAAATTCTTGGTGAATATATATTTTCAAAGCAGTTATTTTTAGTTCACTCGTGTCAAGTAAAAAACTTATAGTGGGATAGAGGCAGACCCAGGAGTAGGGAAAATGCTAATCACATTACTAAAATGTATTTTTATTATCAATGTGTTTTTGTGCATGTCAATTGCATAGTATTCTTAAAAAATATTTTATTCTACATGACATCGATTTATAAATTTCATGACCATTTCTAAAATCCCCTATATAATAATAACCTAAGTTATATGCACGTCTGTCCTCGAATTTATGAAGGGGTTGTACCTGGAATGCATAGAGGCATCCATATTGGATTTTTGTTGAGTTAGAATTAGCAATGTTCGAACTACACCCCTTCCTTTTCTTGCATTTAATGTTATTATTTCAAAACTTATTTTCCCCGGTTAGGAGCAGGCGATTAAATTTATCAATTGATCACAATTAATATGTAAAAAAAAAAAAACAATTTTCTAGCATTGTGACGTCATTATTTTAACCGTTTCATTTAACCATTTCTGATTTTAAATTATTTAAATATCGTCTGCATTATTTTCATACGTTTTATGATTGAACTTAGGTTCTACGGGAATAATTTTCTTTTAAATTTCGTTTAAATGGTAGATTAGGTACATATGTGATAATTATAAATGTAATCATCGATTATTTTTTGTTGCAAAGAAAACGCTATAGCAGGTATTAACAACAAAACATATCTACCAATCATCAAATTTTATCATGTGTGTAGTAGACATGATAGTTTCCCTCCTTTACTGTCATTAATTACTGTGGCAAAATAATATTGGGAAGAACTTAACGATAATTTCGACGTAGCTAAGAAAATTTTGAATTATCTTTCTAAATGAATCCAACGTGATTCTAAACTACATTCACAATATCGGGAGACTTTAAGTGAATATGAAGATAAACAAATTATTGAGTGGGTACCAGATAATTCTCAGCTAAAATATCAAACTATTTTTTACCTGCCTTATATGGTACTTTGCAATTCTGGAATAATAAAAATTTTACTGATTCTGTTATATGACGGGCTATATGCTATTAAAATATAGAAACGTAAAATAAAAATGTAGAAAATGTAGAAACAAAATACATAGACACTTTAATGCATAAAGTCTCATGGCACTTTAATAGACAAGATAAAAACGCCGTACACCCCTTTACAATATAAGCATACAACTAAAAACAAATAACAAAACATACCACTATATATTTACATGCAAATATATCTCCGGATTCCCAATGACACTTGTGTAACAGAAAAGCAAATATAGATTCCAAGGTAAATGAACCATTTCATGCGATCCCCTGGGTATATTCAATAAAACAGGATGTCGCCATGGTAACGATCAAGTGCAGTCTATATGCAAGGGATCGCAAATCTGAGATGATCACTAACTTTATCTCAAGTTAGCTCTGCGGCGAACATTTGCAATCATGAAAACTGCGATAGTTTTTTATCGTAAAATATGTATGGTTTTTATATCTTTATTTTGCAATATTTCATGCGAAAATTCTTGGTGAATATATATTTTCAATGCAGGTATTGTCAATTCATTCATCAAGTAGAAAACTTATAGTGGGATAGAAGCAGACCCAGGAGTAGGGAAAATGCTAATCAAATTCATAAAATGTATTTTTATTATCAATTGTTTTTGTGCATGTCAATTGCATAGTATTCTTAAAAAACATTTTATTCTACATGACATCGATTTATAAACTTCATGACCATTTCTAAAATCCCCGATATAATAATAGCCTAACTTATTTGCCTAAGTTATAGGTTTGGTTTGGAGTGGTACGGTCTGCATTTTGCAACACGTCGGTTAATGAGACCAGGACCTACAGTTTAAAGCCGATTCCGAACGGTTACGAACATCCATGATACAGTGGGATTCGAACCCATGAATTCCGGTACCGAAATATAGCACACTAACTCTTCGGCCATCATTCGGCACCTAAGTTATAGAGGTATCCGTATTGCTTTTTTTTTAGTTAGGTTTAACAACGTTCGAAACCCACCCCTTTCTTTTCTTGCATTTAATGTTATTACTTCAAGCCTTATTTTCCCCGGTTAGGAGCAGGTGATTAAATTTATCAACTCATCACAATTAATATGTGAAAATAAAATTTTTGTCAAGCATTATGACGTCATTCCTTTAACCGTCTCGTTTAATCATTTCTTATTTTAAATTATTTAAATATCGTCTGCATTATGTCTGAAATTATTTAAATATCTGCAATATAATCGTCTGCATTATTATACGTTTTATCCTGAACTTAGATATTACCTAAATAATTCTCTTTTATATTTGGATTTAATAATAGATTAAGTAGTGATAATGTTAAATTTAATCATGGGTTATTTTTGTTTCAATGAAAACTCTATCACAGGTATTCACAACAAATTTTATCTACCAATCATAAAATTTTATCACGTGTGTAGTAGAAATGATAGTTTCACTAATTTACTTTCATTAATTACTGTGGCAAAAATATCGTTGAGAAGAACTTAACAATAATTTTAAGGTAGTTAAGAAATCTTTGAATTATCTTTCTAAACAAATTCAACGTGATTTTAAACTGCATTCACAGTATCAGGGGACTTTAGAGGAATATGGAGATAAACAAATTATTGAGCGTGTACCAGATAATTCTCAACAGAAAAACAAATCATTTCTTTATCTGCCTTCTAGGGTATTTTACAATTCTGGAAAATTAAAAATTTTACTGATCTACTAATCACTGAAATTAGACATTACGTAAATACTTTTCTTTTATATTTCGCTTAAATAATAGATTAGGTACATATGCGATAATTTAAATTTTAATCATGGATTATTTTTTGTTGCAATGACAATTTTATCACCGGTATTAACAACAAATTGTATCTACCTCCATGGTGTAGTGGAAATCATAGTTTTATTCCTTTACCACCCTTAATTACTGTGGGAAAAAAACTGCGAAAAACTTATAGATAATTTCGACGTAGCTAAGAAAACGTTGAATTATCTTTCTAATTGAGTTAAACGGGATTCTAAACTGTATTCACAGTATCTAGAGACTTTAGATGAATATGAAGATAAACAAATTATTGAGCTGGTACCAGATAATTCTCAGCTAAAAATCAAACCATATTTTACCTGCCTTATACGGTACTTTGCAATTCTGGAAAATTAAAAATTTTACTGATTCCGTCGTATGACGAGCTATTTTCTTTTTAAAATATAGAAATATAAGATACAAATGTATAAAATACAAAAACAGTAAAACACAGATGCTTAAATGCATAAACACTTATGGCACTTTAATAGACAAGATAAACACTCCCTACACCCCTTTTCAATATAAGCAAGCATACTACTAAAAAACCAATAACAAAACATACAGTATATATTTACATGCAAATATATCTCCAGATTCCCAAAGACACTTGTATAATAGAAAAGCAAATATGACGGACTATAAGCTAGTTGAAAATAAAAATACATTTTAGTAATCTGATTAGTATTTTCCCTATTTCTGGGTCTGCTTCTATCCCATTATAATCCCATCTGCTTGACGATTGAACTGAAAGCGCCGGCATTGAAAATATATATTCACCAAGAAATTTCGCCTGAAATATTTACAGAATAGCACATAAAGAATTATCCGAATTATCAATTAGAAAGAATTATCTTTCTAAATGAATCTAACGTGATTCTAAACTGCATTTGCAGTAACGGGAAACTTTAGAGGAATATGAAGATAAAAAAAATTATTGAGAGTGTAGCAAATCATTTTCAGATGAAAAACAAATTATTTCTTTATCTGCCTTAAAGGGTATTTTACAATTCTGGAAGAAAAAAAATTTTACTATTCCCGTCTTATGACAAGCTATTGCCAATTTTTACATATTTATATCAATATATTATATTTTATTGTTCCTGTCATGTGACAGGTTATATGCTATTAAAATATAGAAACATAAAATACAAGTGCATATAATACAGAAACAGATAAACATAGATGCTTATCGACACTTTAACAGAAAAATTATAAACTGCTTGGACCCTTTTTCTATATAAACGTACAACTAAAAACCAATAGCAAAACATACCACTATATATTTACATGCAAATATATCTCCGGATTCCCAATGACACTTGTGTAACAGAAAAGCAAATATAGATTCCAAGGTAAATGAACCATTTCAAGCGATCTCCTGGGTATATTCAATAAAACAAGATGTCGCCATGTAACGATCAATTGCAGTCTATATGCACGGGATCGCAAATCTGAGATGATCACTAACTTTATCTCAAGTTAGCTCTGCGGCGAACATTTGCAATCATAAAAACTGCGATAGGTTTTTTATTGTAAAATATGTATGGTTTTTATCACTCTATTTTGCAATTATTTCATCCGAAAATTCTTGGTGAATATATATTTTCAAAGCAGTTATTTTTAGTTCACTCGTGTCAAGTAAAAAACTTATAGTGGGATAGAGGCAGACCCAGGAGTAGGGAAAATGCTAATCACATTACTAAAATGTATTTTTATTATCAATGTGTTTTTGTGCATGTCAATTGCATAGTATTCTTAAAAAATATTTTATTCTACATGACATCGATTTATAAATTTCATGACCATTTCTAAAATCCCCTATATAATAATAACCTAAGTTATATGCACGTCTGTCCTCGAATTTATGAAGGGGTTGTACCTGGAATGCATAGAGGCATCCATATTGGATTTTTGTTGAGTTAGAATTAGCAATGTTCGAACTACACCCCTTCCTTTTCTTGCATTTAATGTTATTATTTCAAAACTTATTTTCCCCGGTTAGGAGCAGGCGATTAAATTTATCAATATCACAATTAATATGTAAAAAAAAAAAAAAAACAATTTTTGTCAAGCATTGTGACGTCATTATTTTAACCGTTTCATTTAACCATTTCTGATTTTAAATTATTTAAATATCGTCTGCATTATTTTCATACGTTTTATGATTGAACTTAGGTTCTACGGGAATAATTTTCTTTTAAATTTCGTTTAAATGGTAGATTAGGTACATATGTGATAATTATAAATGTAATCATCGATTATTTTTTGTTGCAAAGAAAACGCTATAGCAGGTATTAACAACAAAACATATCTACCAATCATCAAATTTTATCATGTGTGTAGTAGACATGATAGTTTCCCTCCTTTACTGTCCATTAATTACTGTGGCAAAATAATATTGAGAAGAACTTAACGATAATTTCGACGTAGCTGAGAAAATTTTGAATTATCTTTCTAAATGAATCCAACTTGATTCTAAATTGCATTCACAATATCGGGAGACTTTAGAGGAGTATAAAAATAAAAAAAATTATTGAGCATGTACCAGATAATTCTTAGCAGAAAAACAAATCATTTCTTTATCTGCCTTCTAAGGTACTTTACAATTCTGGAAATTAAAAATTTTACTGATTCCCGTCATATGAACGGGCAATTGGCTATTAAAATATAGAAACGTAAAATAAAAATGTAGAAAATGTAGAAACAAAATACATAGACACTTTAAATGCATAAACAAGTCTCATGGCACTTTAATAGACAAGATAAAAAACGCCGTACACCCCTTTACAATATAAGCATACAACTAAAAACTAATAACAAAACATACCACTATATATTTACATGCAAATATATCTCCGGATTCCCAACGACACTTGTGTAATAGAAAAGCAAATATAGCTTCCACAGTAAATGAACCATTTCAAGCGATCTCCTGGGTATATTCAATAAAACAGGCTGTCGCCATGGTAACGATCAAGTGCAGTCTATATGCAAGGGATCGCAAATCTAAGATGATCACTAACTTCATCTCAAGTTAGCTCTGCGGCGAACATTTGCAATCATGAAAACTGTGATAGGTTTTTATCCTAAAATACGTATGGTTTTTATAGCTGTATTTTCCAAATATTTCATGTGAAAATTTTTGGGGAATATATATTTTCAGTTCAGTCGTCAAGTAGAAAACTTATAGTGGGATAGGGGCAGACCCAGGAGTAGGGAAAATGCTAATCAGATTAACTAAAATGTATTTTTATTATCAATGTGTTTTTGTGCATGTCAATTGCATAGTATTCTTAAAAAACATTTTATTCTACATGACATCGATTTATAAAGTTCATGACTATTTCTAAAATCCCCTATATTATAATAGCCTTATTTATCATTCTGTCCTCGAATTTATGAAGGGGTTGTACATAGAATGGATAGAGGCATTCATATTGGATTTGTGTTGAGTTATGGTTAGCAACATTCGAAATCCACCCCTTTCTTTTCTTGCATTTAATGATATTATTTCAAGCCATATTTTCCCCGGTTAGGAGAAGGCGATTAAATTTATTAATTTATTAAATAAGTAAAAATAACATTTTTTCTAGCATTTTGACGTCATTCCTTTAACCGTCTCATTTATACATTTCTAATTTTAAATTATTTAAATATCGTCTGCATTATTTTCATACGTTTTATCACTGGAATTAGATATTATGTAAATACTTTTCTTTTATATATCAATTAAATAATAGATTAGGTACATGTGTGATAATTTTAAATTTAATCATAGATTATTTTTTGTTGCAATGAACATTTTATCACCGGTATTAAGAATAAATTGTATCTACCTCCATGGTGTAGTGGAAATTTTAGTTTTACTCCATTACTTCCCTTAATTACTGTGGAAAAAAATTGGGACGAACTTAACGATAATTCCGAAGCAACTAAGAAAACGTTGAATTATCTTTCTAAATGAATTTAAGGTTATTCTAAACTGCATTCACAGTATCTAGAGACTTTAGATGAATATGAAGATAAACAAATTATTGAGCTGGTACCAGATAATTCTCAGCTAAAAATCAAACCATATTTTACCTGCCTTATACGGTACTTTGCAATTCTGGAAAATTAAAAATTTTACTGATTCCGTCGTATGACGAGCTATATGCTATTAAAATATAGAAACATAAAATACAAATGTATAAAATGTAGTAACAGAAATACATAGATTCTTATATACATAAACACTTACCGATACTTTAATAGACAATCTAAAATCTCCGTAGACCTCTTTTGAATATAAACGTACAACTAAAAACTAATAACAAAACATACCACTATATATTTACATGCAAATATATCTCCGGATTCCCAACGACACTTGTGTAATAGAAAAGCAAATATAGCTTCCACAGTAAATGAACCATTTCAAGCGATCTCCTGGGTATATTCAATAAAACAGGCTGTCGCCATGGTAACGATCAAGTGCAGTCTATATGCAAGGGATCGCAAATCTGAGATGATCACTAAATTCATCTCAAGTTAGCTCTCTTGCGAACATTTGCAATCATGAAAACTGCGATAGGTTTTTATCGCAAAATATGTATTCTTTTTTTCGCTCTATTTTACAATATTTGGTGCTGAAATTCTTGATGAATATATATTTTCAATGCAGGTATTTTCAGTCATTCATCAAGTAGAAAACTTATAGTGGGATAGAGGCAGACCCAGGAGTAGGGAAAATGCTAATCAAATTCATAAAATGTATTTTTATTATCAATTGTTTTTGTGCATGTCAATTGCATAGTATTCTTAAAAAACATTTTATTCTACATGACATCGATTTATAAACTTCATGACCATTTCTAAAATCCCCGATATAATAATAGCCTAACTTATTTGCCTAAGTTATAGGTTTGGTTTGGAGTGGTACGGTCTGCATTTTGCAACACGTCGGTTAATGAGACCAGGACCTACAGTTTAAAGCCGATTCCGAACGGTTACGAACATCCATGATACAGTGGGATTCGAACCCATGAATTCCGGTACCGAAATATAGCACACTAACTCTTCGGCCATCATTCGGCACCTAAGTTATAGAGGTATCCGTATTGCTTTTTTTTTAGTTAGGTTTAACAACGTTCGAAACCCACCCCTTTCTTTTCTTGCATTTAATGTTATTACTTCAAGCCTTATTTTCCCCGGTTAGGAGCAGGTGATTAAATTTATCAACTCATCACAATTAATATGTGAAAATAAAATTTTTGTCAAGCATTATGACGTCATTCCTTTAACCGTCTCGTTTAATCATTTCTTATTTTAAATTATTTAAATATCGTCTGCATTATTTTCATACGTTTTATCATTAAAATTAGGTACTATGTGAATAATTTTCTTTTAAATTTCGTTTAAATTGTAGATTAGGTACATATGTGACAATTATAAATGTAATCATCGATTATTTTTTGTTGCAACGAAAACTCTTTCACAGGTATTAACAACAAATCATATCTACCAATCATCAAATTTTATGTGTCATCATAATCATCAAATTTTAAGTGTGTAGCAGAAATGATAGTTTCACTTTTCTTCTTCCATTAATTACTGTGGCAAAATACTATTTGGAAGAACTTAACGATAATTTTGACGTAGCTAAGAAAATTTTTAATTATCTTTCTAAATGAGTCCAACGTGATTCTACACTGCATTCAGAGTATCGGGAGACTTTAGAGGAATATAAAGATAAAAAAATTATTGAGCTTGTACCAGATAATTCTTAGCAGAAAAACAAATCATTTCTTTATCTGCCTTCTAAGGTACTTTACAATTCTGGGAAATTAAAAATTTTACTGATCCCGTCATATGAAGGGCAATAGGCTATTAAAATATAGAAACATAAAATACAGAAAAAAAAATACATTCATGCTTAAATGCATAAACATGTGTAGACACTTTAATAGACAAGCTAAATTCTCCGTATAACCGTTTTACAATATAAGAGTACAACTAAAAACCAATAACAAAACATACCAGAATATATTTACATGCAAATATAACACTGGATTCCCAACGACACTTGTATAATAGAAAAGCAAATAAAGCTTCCAAGGTAAATGAACCATTTCAAGCGATCTCCTGGGTATATTCAATAAAAAAGGATGTCGCCATGGTAACGATCAAGTGCAGTCTATATGCACGGGATCGCAAATCTAAGATGATCACTAACTTCATCTCAAGTTAGCTCTGCGGCGAACATTTGCAATCATGAAAACTGTGATAGGTTTTTATCCTAAAATACGTATGGTTTTTATAGCTGTATTTTCCAAATATTTCATGTGAAAATTTTTGGGGAATATATATTTTCAGTTCAGTCGTCAAGTAGAAAACTTATAGTGGGATAGGGGCAGACCCAGGAGTAGGGAAAATGCTAATCAGATAACTAAAATGTATTTTTATTATCAATGTGTTTTTGTGCATGTCAATTGCATAGTATTCTTAAAAAACATTTTATTCTACATGACATCGATTTATAAAGTTCATGACTATTTCTAAAATCCCCTATATTATAATAGCCTTATTTATCATTCTGTCCTCGAATTTATGAAGGGGTTGTACATAGAATGGATAGAGGCATTCATATTGGATTTGTGTTGAGTTATGGTTAGCAACATTCGAAATCCACCCCTTTCTTTTCTTGCATTTAATGATATTATTTCAAGCCATATTTTCCCCGGTTAGGAGAAGGCGATTAAATTTATTAATTTATTAAATAAGTAAAAATAACATTTTTTCTAGCATTATGAAGTCATTCCTTTAACCGTCTCATTTAATCATTTCTTATTTTAAATTATTTAAATATCGTCTGCATTATTTTCATACGTTTTATCACTGGAATTAGATATTATGTAAATACTTTTCTTTTATATTTCGCTTAAATAATAGATTAGGTTCATGCGTGATAATTTTAAATTTAATCATAGATTATTTTTTGTTCCAATGAAAATTTTATCACCGGTATTAACAATACATTGTACCTACCTCCATGGTGCAGTGGAATTTTTAGTTTTACTCCATTACTTCCCTTAATTACTGTGTAAAAAACTGTGAAAAACGTATAGATAATTTCGAAGTAGCTAAGAAAACTTTGAATTATCTTTCTAAATGAATCCAACGTGATTCTAAACTGCATTCACAGTATCGGGAGTCTTTAGATGAATATGAAGATAAACAAATTAATGAGTGTGTACCAGATAATTCTCAACCAAAAAACAAATCATTTCTTTACATAGAAATGAGTACTTTACAAGAGAGAACACTTTACAAGAAGAGTACTTTACAATTCTGGAAAATTAAGAATTTCACTGATCCCGTCATATGACGGGCTATTTACTTTTAAAATATAGAAACAAAAAATACAAATGTATAAAATGTAGTAACAGAAATACATAGATTCTTATATACATAAACACTTACCGATACTTTAATAGACTAGCTAAAATCTCCGTACACCCCTTTACAATATAAGCATACAACTAAAAACTAATAACAAAATACCAGTATATATTTACATGCAAATATATCTGAGGATTCACAACGACACTTGTGTAATAGAAAAGCAAATACAGCTTCCAAGGTAAATGAACCATTTCAAGCGATCTCCTGGGTATATTCAATAAAACAGGATGTCGCCATGTAACGATCAAGTGCAGTCTATATGAAAGGAATCGCAAATCTGAGATTATCACTAAATTTATCTCAAGTTAGCTCTGCGGCGAACATTTGCAATCATGAAAACTGCGATAGGTTTTTATCGTAAAATATATATGGTTTTTATCGCTCTATTTTGCAATATTTGATGCGAAAATTCTTGGTGAATATTTATTTTTAATGCAGGTATTTTCAGTCATTCATCAAGTAGAAAATTTATAGTGGGATAGAGGCAGACTTAAGAGTTTTGAAAATGCTAATCAGATTATTAAAATGTATTTTTATTATCCATGTGGTTTTGTGCATGTCAATTGCATAGTATTCTTAAAAAATATTTTATTCTACATGACATCGATTTATAAATTTCATGATCATTTCTAAAATCCCCTATATAATAATAACCTAAGTTATATGTCCGTCTGTCCTTGAATTTATGAAGGGGTTGTACCTGGAATGGATAGAGGCGTCCATATTTGATTTTTGTTGAGTTAGGGTTAGCAACGCTCGAAATCCACCCCTTCTTCCCTTTTCTTGCATTTAATGCTATTATTTCATTGCCTTATATTCTCCGGTTAGGAGCAGGCGATTAAATTTATCAATTTATCACAAGAAATATATAAAAATAACATTTTTTCTAGCATTATGAAGTCATTCCTTTAACCGTGTCATTTAATCATTTCTTATTTTAAATTATTTAAATATCGTCTGCATTATTTTCATACGTTTTATCACTGAACTTAGATACGAGTATTACGGAAATACTTTTCTTTTATATTTGGCTTAAATAATAGATTATCTATATATGTGATAATTTTAAATTTAATCATGGATTATTTTTTGTTGCAATGACAATTTTATCCCCGGTATTAAGAACAAATTGTATCTACCTCCAGGGTGTAGTGGAATTTTTAGTTTTACTCCATTACTTCCCTTAATTACTGTGGAAAAAACTGCGACAAACTTATAGATAATTTTGACGTAGGTAAGAAAACGTTGAATTATCTTTCTAAATGAATTCAACGTGATTCTAAACTGCATTCACAGTATCGGGATACTTTAGAGGAATATGAAGATAAATAAATTATTTAGTGTCTACTAGATAATTCTCAGCCAAAAAACAAACCATCTTTTATCTGACTTATAGGTTACTGAACAATTCTGGAAAATTAAAAATTTTACTGATCCCGTCATATGACGGGGTAAATGCTATTAAAATATAGAAACATAAAATACAAATGTATAAAATACAGAAACAGAAATACATAGATGCTTAAATACATAAACACTCAAATTTATGAAGTGGTTGGACCTGGAATTTATAGAGGCATCCAAAATTGATTCTTGATGAGTTAGAGTTCCCAAGCCTTACCTCACTCTTTCTTTGGTTATTTTTTACTACTTGTACTTCTTTACAACAGTGGTGGGACACACGTCCACTAAACTTAGAGAGGTATAGGAAATAATACAACTAATTCATTCATAACCACTGGTTAGTTAATCATTTGTCCGCATGCAAGCTATCAGATCATATAACTGATCTGAAATTCTTATTATATTATTAAATAGCATTTTTTTAAGTAAACGCTGCTCTTTGTGTTAGTCGGCGACTAACACAAAGAATGAACCTCAGTCTAGCATTATGTAAGTTATCCAACTCTTACGAACAAACACGTACATATCGACCATCTAACCAGGGCTTCAGAGCGGAAAAATACCGCTATTTTGGTATTAACGAAAACCCTAACTGAACCGAAAAAAGATCTGTTCATTGCGGTTCGATATGTCTTCAGTCATTTTGTTACTTAAACCAATTTATATTATCTAGTTTAACGACAGCCTTATTATTACCGTCCTTACGTGTACATTGTCTCTCAATTTATTATTTCGATATTCACTAATACTTTTCAGTTTCAGTTTACCATGGAATTACTAGAAGAATCCAGATTTAATTCCGTTAAATGTTCATTAATTATAATGGAAAGACTTAATGTTTTTATAACGGATAAGAATAATATATAAATAGACAAATAAACTTATATATGAATATATATATATATATATATATATATATGCATATGCATATATATATACATATACATATATATACATATATATATATACATATATATATATATATACATATATATATATACATATATATACATATATATATATACATATATATATATATACATATATATACATATATATGTATATGCATATATATATACATATATATATATATATATATATATATATATATATATATATATATATATATATATATATATATATATATATATATACATATATATACATATATATATATATATATATAATATATATATATATATATATATATATATATATATATATATACATATATATATATATATATATACATATATATATATACATATATATATATATATATATATATATATATACATATATAATATATACATATACATATATATACATATATATATATATATATAAATATATATATATATATATATATAATATATATATATATATATATATATATATATATATATATATATATATATATATATATACATATATATATACATACATATATATATATATATATATACATATACATATATATATATATATATATATATATATAAATATATATATATATATATATATATACATATATATATATATATACATATATATATATATATACATATATATATATACATATACATATATATATATATATATATATATATATATATATATATATATACATATATATATATATATATATATATACATATATATATATATATATATATAATATATATATATATATATATTTATATATACATATATAATATATTTATATATTATATATAGATATATATATAGATACATATATATATATAGATATATATACATATATATATACATATATATATACATATATACATATATATATATATATATATATATATATATATATATATATATATATATATATATATATATATACATATACATATATATATATATATATATATATATATATATATATATATGTGTGTGTGTATATATATATATATATACGTATATATATGTATATACATACATATATATATACACATATATATACACACACACACATATATATATATATAGTATCATTTTCGCAAGTGTAAATAAAAAGTTAATTTTAAATCTAAATTGATTTTTTTTTAATCAACCTTCAAGTTCCGTGGTTCCGCATCGACTGCAGTAAAAACTAGTTTTTATTTTTCTCAATTTTTCCATGTTTTTACACTAACCAATACTAGTTTGGGACCTGCTCTCAAGTATCAAATATATAAATAGACAAACAAATATATATAATAAAAATATACATATATATAATATCATTTTGACAAGGATAAATAAAAATTTCATTTTAAATCTAAATTCATCTTTTTAATCAACCTTCCCGTTCATATATATAATATCATTTTCGCAAGAATAAATAAAAAGTTAATTTTAAATCCAAATTGATTTTTTAATCAACCTTCCCATTTTGTGGTTCCGCATCACATGTTGTAGAAACTTCTTTTTTATTTTTCTAATTTTTTCCAGAATCTATGTAGTAGACAAGAATATTCCGCTTCGTTTTCCTGTATATACGGTTATTTTTTAACCCACAAACAAACCATGTTCTTACACTAACCTGTAACAGTACTTGACCTGCGTTCTAGTATCAATCGTCAGAAAACGTACTAGTAAGTGTCCCGCATACAAAGTAAGTAAACAATTGCATGCCAAAATAAAGCTTTATTTACAGTTGGGGACCAACTTGATTACTATGGAAACACAACCTGTCACTGAACATAATGTGTTTGAATCATAGTCATCAAAGCGATGATAATAGTGTAAGGCTGTTTCGATATAAATGAGTCTGCAACCGAAGACTGATTGCAGCATTAAGTTATCGCAATGAAATACCAATTATTCGATGCGTTTGTCACTGACAGACCTGCAATTGCTGTCGACTGCATATAATTTGCGTTTAATTATAGAAGAGAAGAAATCTTTTGTAATGAATACCCAAGATTTTTTTAGTAAGATAATGCATTTCTATATGATAAGGGGTTTTCTACAGAGTGCGAAAATCTCGTTTCTTATTCCATGCATAAATTCAGAATTCTTTACTTAATGATGCAATTTTGCTCTTTTAATCGGACCTTAGAATTAAATCAAGAATACGAATTTTTTATCTAGAATACCCCACTATATTCATGGACTTCATAACCTAACTTAAAAACTGCATTATTATTTCATTACAATATATTTTTATTGTATATACACATTTAAAAAAATTGGCTTAATTTTTGGGAGATGATTTAAGTTTTCCATGTGCATTACATTTTTCTAAACATCTTTCAAATTTTTGAACGTTATGTGATCACATGTGTTCTACAATTGCAAAATTGCAAAATCACAACTCTTTATTTATGCATAAATTAAACATTTTTTTTCAAAGTAATACAATTTTAATGTTCAAGTAGCCAAAAGATTCTAAAATAGCAGAATTAAATCATATATACGACATTTTTTATCTAGAAAATTCTACGATATTCTTGCACTTTATAAGCTAGCTTAATATATGCATTTTAGAGCATTGAGTGCTGGTACATTTCGCAGCAGAATTTTACCGGGAGTGGACCTTTTGCGCTTAAATTTAGTTATTCGGTTAAATCTCAATAGATCTAAAATTATAACCTGCTCTCAAGTATCAAATATATAAATAGACAAACAAATATATATAATAAAAATAGGCAGATATATAATATAATTTTCGCAAGGATAAATAAAAAGTTAATATTAAATCTAAATTGATTTTTCTAATCAACCTTCCCGTTATATAATATCATTTTCGCAAGAATAAATAAAAAGTTAATATTAAATCTAAATTGATTTTTCTAATCAACCTTCCCTTTCTGTGGTTCCGCATCAAATGTTGTAAAAACTTCTTTTTTATTTGTCAAAATTTTTCCAGAATCTATGTAGTAGACAAGAATATTCTGCTTCGTTTTCCTGTATATACGGTTATTTTTTAACCCACAAACAAACCATGTTCTTACACTAACCTGTAACAGTACTTGACCTGCGTTCTAGTATCAATCGTCAGAAAACGTACTAGTAAGTGTCCCGCATACAAAGTAAGTAAACAATTGCATGCCAAAATAAAGCTTTATTTACAGTTGTGGACCAACTTGATTACTATGGAAACACAACCTGTCACTGAACATAATGTGTTTGAATCATAGTCATCAAAGCGATGATAATAGTGTAAGGCAGTTTCGATATAAATGAGTCTGCAACCGAAGACTGATTGCAGCATTAAGTTATCGCAACGAGATACCAATTATTCGATGCGTTTGTCACTGACAGACCTGCAATTGCTGTCG
Organism: Pardosa pseudoannulata; assembly: GCA_032207245.1. Classification (NCBI taxonomy): domain Eukaryota; kingdom Metazoa; phylum Arthropoda; class Arachnida; order Araneae; family Lycosidae; genus Pardosa; species Pardosa pseudoannulata. Next base: position 75,525,254 of record CM063497.1, on the reverse strand, counting down.
ACTGCATATAATTTGCGTTTAATTATAGAAGAGAAGAAATCTTTTGTAATGAATACCAAAGATTTTTTTAGTAAGTTAATGCATTTCTGTATGATAAGGAGTTTTCTACAGAGTGCAAAAATCTCGTTTCTAACTCTATACATAAATTCAGAATTCTTTACTTAATGATGCAATTTTGCTCTTTTAATCGGACCTTCGAATTAAATCAAGAATACGAATTTTTATCTAGAATACCCCACTATATTCATGGACTTCATAACCTAACTTAAAAACTGCATTATTATTTCATTACTATATATTTTTATTGTATATACACATTTAAAAAAATTGGCTTAATTTTTGGGAGATGATTTAAGTTTTCCATGTGCATTACATTTTTCTAAACATCTTTCAAATTTTTGAACGTTATAAGATAACAGGTGTTCTACAATTGCAAAATTGCAAAATCACAACTCGTAATTAATGCATAAATTAAACATTTTTTTTCAAAGTAATACAATTTTAATGTTCAAGTGGCCAAAAGATTCTAAAATAGCAGAATTAAATCATATATACGACATTTTTTATGTAGAAAATTATACGATATTTTTGCACTTTATAAGCTAGCTTAATATATGCATTTTAGAGCATTGAGTGCTGGTGCATTTCGCAGCAGAATTTTAACCGGGAGTGGGCCTTTTGCTCTTAAATTTAGTTATTCGGTTAAATCTCAATAGATCTAAAATTATTTAATTTTTTACCAACATTTAGTATTTTATATTGAAATATATAAACAAATATATAAATAGACAAATAAGCAAATATATACATCAATACAAATATAATATACAAATATATATATAATCATTTTTGCATGGATAAATAAAAAGTTAATTTTAAATCTAAATTGATATTTTAATCTACCTTTCCTTTCTTTGGTTAAGCATCGACTGATGTAAAAACTAGTTTTCATTTGTCTCAATTTTTCCACAATCTATGTAGTAGACAGGAACGTTCGGCTTCATTTTCCTGTATATACCGTTATTTTTGTACCCACAAACAAACCATGTTTTTACACTAACCCGTACTAGTAGGTGACTGACGCTGAAGTATCAATCGTCAGAAAATATAATAGTACGTGTCCTGCGCTCAAGTATCAATCGTCAGAAAAAGTACTAGTACATTTCCCGCATAGAATGTGTTAAGTAAATAATACTGTGCTAAAATAAAGCTTTATTTACAGTTGGGTACCAACTTGATTACTAAGGGAACACAACCTGTCACTGAATATTATTGTGTTTGAATCATAGTCATCAAAGCGATGATAATAGTGTAAGGCAGTTTCGATATAAATGAAGCTGCAACCGAAGACTGATTGCAGCATTAAGTTATCGCAATGAGATACCAATTATTCGATGCGTTTGTCACTGACAGACCTGCAATTGCTGCCAACTGCATATAAATTTCTATTAAAACAGAGCATAATTTGCGTTTAATTATAGAAGAGAACTCTTTTGTCATGAATACCGAAGATTTTTTTAGTAAGTTAATGCATCTCTATACGATAAGGGGTTTTCTACAAAGTACGAAAATCTCGTTTCTGAATCCATGATGAAATTAAAATTATTTTCGTAATAATAATATAATTCTACTGTTTACACTGATAAAATACCTTAAAATGGCAGAATTAAATCAAAAATACGAAATGTTTTGTCTACAATATCCCATAATATTCGTTCATTTCATAACTTAGATTAATATTTGCATTATTATTTCATTACAATCTATCTTTATTGTATGTACACATTTAAAAAAATTGACTTTTTTGCGATGGGTAATTAGTTTTTCGAGTCAGGCATTTTGCTAACATCTCTCATCCTTGAGATTTACAGAGTCAATACTGGAAAATACAAGTTGTACCTTTGAAATTGTACTCGCTGTAAAAGTCCAGTACCAACAATGAATTGTGAGATAGATCCTGCATTGCGTGTTCCAAGCATGAAAGTAAATGATTAGGGGAAGCTTGCACCAAAATGTATTTGGTGCAGACTTAAAAATGCTTAGAAACATCACTAAATTTCATCCTTTCCACTGAAGAAACAAGTGTGTACTTCTCTTTCTTGATAGATACAAGCAAGTGATATGGTGACTTCTGATTGTTTACTAATACAAGGCTTTCACAGGTTGGACAAGCAAAAAGGTTCCATTATTGTGTTTTGATCTATAGAATATCTCCATGTAGGTGAAAGTCCCAGTACGTAACGAAACTCACTTGTACTGGCATTAGCTAAGACATTCGATATCTCATTACTTATTTAACACTTTTTTCTGGGATGGCAAAACTACTAGAGTTGGCCTTGATGAGAAATAACAGAATTATGAATATATATTCAAGATATAAAAGCCACGTTAGGATAAATGTCTCAGCGTTTATGGATTTTGTGAAGAAAATGGACAAAAGTGTGTGATTTATGTGAAAATATATTATTTTTCAGTTATAATAGTTTAATTTTGCCTTGTACTTTATAAGACGTAGAGGTAGACTTATAGGTGGCACCTAGGAGCTCTATATCCAAGGTGTACATTTAAATATGTGACCATATTAAAAATACTTACCATAATTTGATGTATAAATGCATATTAAGAAATTACTATACTTTTAACAAGGATTATTATAAGTTTGCGTTTTTCTTTTGATTAACATCTCTCAAATCTAAAAAATCATGTGATAAAATAAATGCAGAATTAAACTCATAAACAAAAGTAATATTTTTAAGAAGAAACATTTTACATAGTTGTTATACAAATAAAAATACACAAATTTAATAGTAAATTAATTATTGATAACCAAATAAAGATAACTAAAATAAAAACTTAAAAAAAACTAAAAAAATACAATAAATAAAAAGATATAAAATATAAAAATGATAAAGTAATACAATTATGAAAAATTTATCAAATTATTTGCAAGATAAATTAAAGAGGGAAAAACGTAAAAAAAATTATGGCAAAAAATATCAAATGTCTTGTAATACCAAATGTATCTGAATGAGGAAAAAAAACATAAATATTTAATCAGTTGAAATGAATCGAGAATTGAAAATGTCTGCGATATAAACTTAAAATAACTCGAAAGATGAGACATCGATGTTAAATAAGTAAAAGATAAAGTAATTGAAAATAGTTAAAGTATCAAAATAAAAATAAACAAAAAATGAACATTATATAAATAACGAAAATTAAATAAAAAAATAAAAATATGGAGATAAAAAAAAGTCAAAAAAAACAAGTTTATAATTCTACTCAAAAGGAACCAAAAAAAATAGAAAATTAAGCACATAAGAGAAAATTATAATAATACTAAATGTAAAACAAATAAAATTTACTCAAGTGTAATAGTACATAAGTGACTACAAATATTTGAAAAAACTGTAAAATATAAAAAACAAAATTGTGAGAAGACAGGTTCAACATGAAAAAACAATTAAAAAAAAAAAAAAAATAAAAATAAATATATGAAGATACAATTGTTCTCTCTTAAAATAAAATAGAGAAAATATGCCAGACAATTAATATACAAAAAACAGGGATAAATATACAAATAATTTTTTTCTCTGAATTCACATTTTAAAAATACTAAAAAATACATATGTACTGAAATACAATATTAAAGAGAAATAAAATAAAATAAAATACAGATTTTATTTTTTTTTAATACTCCTTTACAAACAACTGGATTTTTAAAAATATAACAGAGATATATGTTAAGAAATTTTATTAATTTATATAACAAGTTTTTCTCTTGTTTACTAAATACATAAATAATAAAGCATAAAAGAATACTTTTTTTAAATATCTCCTTTACAAAGAACTGCAATGGATTTATACAAGATAAAACAGTAGGGTATATACAAGATATATTTTGATTCACATTTTACAAAATACTAAAAAATACATTAGCTCTTCGTTCTTAACAGCTAAAGTCCATCTAATGAAGTTTAAAGCTAAAAGAAGCTTTTTTAAATCATCTCCTTTACAAAGAACTTGCAATGGATTTTATACAAGATGGAAGTACAGTAGGGTATATAGCCTTAAGAAAATTTTGATTGCAATGTCATAATCAAACAAGTTCATTAGATCTTCGTTCTTAACAGTTAAAGTCCATCTAATGAAGTTTAAAGCTAAGACTTTAATTACTTTCCTTATTGGGGCTGATTTGAGGTTGCTATGAGTTAAAATATTCGTAAAGTACCTTACCCGAAGTCGTAAAGTACCCACCGATGTTTATATGCGATACACTAATGAAAAGATATAGAAGGGAATAAAGAAATTTTAATACTTTACAATGACAGAGATTCCCGTAAAATATAACTACATTTCAGAAGAAAAATTATGACTCAATTTGCAGAGCTGACTAGAAAAATTACAAATTAATCCAATTTCTCATCGAGTACACGAAATGTCCTTAAATATTAATGACTCAAAGACACGTAATAAATATATATTATAAAAAACCTCTATAAAGTATCGTTTCAATTTCGAGGGAACGTCTTTTAGAAAGAAGCGAATGACATTTCATTAAATTTCAATTCATTTCCTCCGCCAATTGCTTTGTTACAAATTATGACTCCAATTTTGAAGAAAAAAAAACTGTAATGAAAAAAGAACAGAGATTACATTTTACGATGAAATGTTGGAGACCTAATTCAGCGAGATATCATTTATTGTGAAATTAATATCACGTTGAATGATCACATTAAGATTTATGTTTCATTAGGTGTGGGTTAATTAGTTCGTATTTCGGTCTGTGGAAGGCAGTTAATTTTAAAAACACCGAGATGAAACATTTTCCACTTCACTTCCGTTCGTCATGAATTGAAATTAATTTCACGACCGCTGCGTTCCATCATCGATTCGAGATTAACGTGTTTAAATTACTGAAATCGACGAGTAAGATTAGAATTATTAAAAGAATCCTTGATTTATCCTTTTTACTTTCTCGTGTGAAGATAATAGTGAATATGATAATCGAACGTTTCATATCTCTCTCTAAATTCGAAGAAATATATTTTCATCTGTAGGACACACAAAATACTCCTTAACAAATTTGAAATAAAATAATACAGTCCTATATTTACAGTTGTTGTGTTTATCAATAACATTCCAACACATCTGGTTAAAATACATACTTTACTGAACTTCAAGAACCCTTTGCCTTAATACTAGTAGCGTATGACTCAATCGTGCTTGGTTTGACCAAGTGGCCCAAATCAACAACTGCAACAACTGAACTTCAAACATCATGATGTTTAAAATACTCTAATAAGGCGACTAGACTATATTCGGCAGAATATATTTCCATTTGTAGAACACTCAAAATACTCCTTAACAAATTTCAAATAAAATAGTACAGTCCTATATTCACAGTTGTTGTACCTTCTCAATCCCATTCCAACACATATGGTTAAAAAACATACTTCACTGAACTTCAAGAACCCTTTGCCTTAATACTAGTAGCGTATGACTCAATCGTGCTTGGTTTGACCAAGGGGCACAAATCAACAAGAGTAACAGCTGGACTTCAAACATCATGATGTTTAAAATACTCTAATAAGGCGACTGGACTCTATTCGGCAAAATATATTTCCATTTGTAGAATACTCAAAATACTCCTTAGCAAATTTGAAATAAAATGATACAGTCCTATATTTACAGTTGTTGTACCTTCTCAATTCCATTCCAACACATATGATTAAAATACATACTTCACTGAACTTGAAGAACCCTTTGCCTTAATATTAAAAGCGTATGACTCAATCGTGCCTGGTTTGACCAAGGGGCACAAATCAACAACAGTAACAACTGGACTTCAAACATCATGGTGTTTAAAATACTCTAATAAGGCGACTGGACGATATTCGGCAAAATATATTTCCTTTTGTAGAATACTGAAAAGTACCCCTTAACAAAAATTAAAATAATACAGTCCAATTGACATAACTGTGACTTCTCAATCACTTTTCAACACATCAAGTTAAAATACATCTTTCATTAGGCATTTCATCATGCCTAAGAAATGCAATGAAAATTTTATCACCGGTATTAACAAATTCTTTTCATAAAAGTCTAGGAGTCTATTTCATGGACTAATAAATATCTAGCATTTAAGTTATATATCTTTGAAAATTAAGAAGTTTGTTTTTATACATAACCACACAGTTTGCAATCGATTCACTAAATTTTGGACATCATTCATAGTTACCACTAAATAATCACTGTCAATATTAAAACCTCTGCTGTTCATCCTATCATGTCATATGACAAGTAAATTAAAGTTGGCAACTAACATGCGGTCAGTAAAGATAAACAAATTATTGAGCTTGTACAAGATAATTCTCATTAAAAAACAAACAACTTATTTACCTGCCTCTTATGGTGCTTCACATTTCTGTAAAATTAAAAATGTTACTCGTCCCGTCATATGACGGCTTATATGCTAGTTAAAAAATAAAACATTTAATTAAACTCAAAACAGTGTGTTCTATAATTAATTACATTATTATCGTTATCTTATTATCATTATATAGATAATTAATTATATCACATTATTACCATTATTCACACAAAATTACGCCCCAATATAAACTCCTACAAGTAGTGAATACAACTTAACCAATTGGTAGCTATTTATAAATCCAAAAGCATGTTCTGAACAGATAACGTGGGCGTTCCCCAAGACGCCTACCTGTCAGAGGATTTAAACTATAATAGGGTTCAGTGAAGAATGGCAGCTAATTGTAGTAAGATATATTTCTGATAATAGTTCTATGGAGTCAATAGAAATAGTCATTTATGGTCAGGGTATATTGTTTGGTAAATAAATTACTACAATGTGAAATATTGAATTACATTCAAGTGCAGTTTATTCCAGATATTCTGCTGGTAAAGTGACAGATATATATTTATGTCATATTAAGCAAAAAATCTGTCTCGATTTAATTGATTGCTTTCATTTGATAATTAAATTGTACTTTGTATGTAAATGTAACAAAGATTTTGTTTTTGTTTTTAAAATTTTTAACTTAAGACACGGGGACTATATGAATCTTTGCAAAATAAAAATTTTTTTGCTAGAAAAAATGCCCTATATTCAAAATATAGGACAAATTATCATTTGCAAATTAATCTATATTATTATCTTATTAATATACAAAATGGCAAAGTAATAAAACTCCACTTGAACATAGAATATAATTTAATCAATTGTCAGCAATTCATAAATCCAAAACACCAATACCATTTTCTGTTCATATATAGTGGGCTTTCCCCAAGATACCTACGTGTAAGAGGATTTAAGATAGAATCGAGTGTAATGAAGATTGGCAGATAATTGTAGGAAGACCCATTTCTGATAATAGTCCTATGGAATCATTTACGGTCAGGGTATAATGGGAACTACATGGAACTTTGTAAAATAAACTAAACTGAAATCAAAATGTCCTATATTCAAAAGCATTATTATTATCTTATTAATACACTAAATTTCAAAGTAATAAAACTCACGTGAACATCGAATATAATTTGATCAATTGTTAGCAATTCATAAATTCAAAACTGTCGCATATAGTAGGCGTTCCCCAAGACGCTTAGCTGTCATCGGATTTTAAACTAGAATCAGAGTGCAATGAAGACTGGCAGTTAATTGTAGGAAGACCCATTTCTGGTAATAATCTTATGAAGTCATTTAAGATCAGGATATAGTGTTGGTAGAATTACTAAAACGTGAAATAATAAATTATATTCAAGTGCAGTTTTTTCTCGATATTCTGCCTAGTAGATTGATAGAGACATATATCGATATCATGTTAAGTAACAGATCTGTATCGATTTAATTACTTGCTTTTATTTGATAATTAAATTGTGCTTTGTATATAAATGTAACAAAGATTTTACTTTTGTTTTTAAAATTTTTAACTAAAGAAGCTGGGACTACATGAACCTTTGTAAAATAAACTAAATTAAACTCAAAACAAAATGTTCTATAGTTAAAAGCATTATTATTATCTTATTAATACACAAAATTTCTAAGTAATAAACCTCCAAGTGAACATCGAATATAATTTAATCAATTGTTAACAATTTATAAATCCAAATCTTCAATAGCATTTTCTGGGCGTATGTAATGGGCGTTCCCTAAGATGCCTACCCGTTAGCAGATTTTACACTAGTATCGAATGAAATGAAGACTGGCAGCTAATTGTAGAAATACCCATTTCTGATAATAGTCCTATGGAGTCATTTACGGTCAGGGTGTAATGTTTGGTAAATGAATTACTAAAATGTGAAATATTGAATTATATTCAAATGCAGTTTATTCCCCATATTGTGTCTGGTAGACTGATAGAGACATATATTGATGTCATGTTAAGTAAAAGATCTGTATCGATTTAATTGCATGCTTTTATTTGATAATTAAATTGTTCTTTGTATGTAAATGTAACAGAAGTTTTATTTTTATTTTTAAATTTTGTAACTTCAGAAACGGGGACTATATGAACCTTTGAAAAATAAACAGAATTAAACTCAAAACAAAATATCCTATATTCAAAAGCATTATTATTAGCTTATTAATACACAAAATTTCAAAGTAATAAAATTACACGTGAGTATCGAATATAATTTAATCAATTGGTAGGAATTGTTAAATCCAAATCTTCAATTGCATTTTCTACACGTATATAGTGGGCGTTTCCTAAGACGCCTACCCGTCAGAGAAATTTAAACTAGAATCGAGTGCAATGAAGACTGGTAGCTAATTGTAGGAAGACCTATTTCTGATAATAGTCTTGTGGAGTCATTTACGGTCAGGGTATATTGTTGATAAATGAATTACTAAAATGTGAAATAAGGAATCATATTGAAGTACAGTTTTTCCCGATATTCTACCGGGTAGATTGATAGAAACATATATTGATATCATGTGCAGTGAAAGATCTGTAACGATTTAGTTAATTGCTTTTATTTGATAATTAATTTGTTCTTTGTATGTAAATGTAACAGAAGTTTTATTTTTGTTTTTAAATTTTGTAACTTAAGAAACGGGGACTAGAAAAATAAATTAAACTCAAAACAAAATGTCCTATATTCAAAAGCATTGTTATTATCATATTAATACACAAAATGGCAAAGTAATAAAACTCCAAGTGAACATCGAATATAATTTAACCAACTGTTAGCAATCCATGAATCCAAAACTTCAATAGCATTTTCCAGTCGTATATAGTAGGCTTTCCCCAAGACGCCTACCTGTCAGCGGGTTTTAAGCTAGAATCGAGTGCAATGGAGACTGGCAGCTAATTGCAGGAAAGGTCAATCCTAATAACAACTCTAACTAACAAATGACACAGTACTATGGATTCATTAGAAACAGTAGTTTTCAGTCAGGATATATTGTTTAGCAAATAAATTGCTAAATTGTAAAATAATAATTATATGTTATATTCTAGTGCAGATTGTTCTTGATAACCTAAATGGTCAATTGATAGAGACATTGAAGTCATTTTATGTAAAAGATACAGGGGCGAACGTTAAGGGGGGATTTAGGGGTTTAACCTCCCTTCCCTTGATCTCAGACAAAATGGCAAAAATAAAAATTTTAGTGGAAATTATGCAAGCTTTTATTTTTTAGAATTATGAACCTTCCCCCTCCCTTGAAAAAAAAATCTGTGTACGCCTCTGAAAACATATACCATTCAAACATTGATTTAATTATATTAAAACAATTATTTCGTATAAAATTCAGTCTTTAAAAATTAAATCTTCAAGCATTAGTGTGACATTTACATTTCATGCCTCATAAAAATATCTTTATTTATATCAGATTATAAATTCTTAACACACATTATTATCTTTGATTAATACACAAGATTGCAGTCCAATACAACCCCACACGGTCATCGAATACAACTTAACCAACGTTTGTTAGCTATTGAAAATCGAAACCAACAACAGCATGTTCTGGGCAGATAAGATGGGCGTTCCCCAAGATGCCTGTTAGCGAATTTAAACTCCAATCGCATTCTATGGAGACCTGCAGATCATTGCAGGAAAAGCCATTTCAGAGAAATGGTAGAGCAAATAAATGCTAATGCCCGATGAAAACATCAGATACAGTCGTTTACGGTCTGGGTATAATCGCTGGCAAATAAATTTCTGAAATGTATGTATAATGTCCTTGTTTAAGCTGTATTTATTCCAGATATCATGTCTTGATGGTTAACAGGGGCAAGTTTTAATATTATGCTAAATAAACACACAGGGTTAAGCAATCCAGATAAATAGTGGTAGGTGTATTATGTCATTAAGAAAGGGTTAGTCCTATATAATTAAAATTTTCTCCTTTAGTTATTAGGAACCAAATGAATAGAAAATGTGTAACACTCTGGCCAAGCTTGTTTCTAAATATATAAATGTAAATTTATTTTACAACAAAATTGTTAAATTTTGGGAAAAAACATTGCAATTGGTTAATTGCATATTTAGACAAAATACATTTAATAGCAAAATATAATTGTCCAATACTATTAAATTACTTGTTATCAGTAAATGAAATTAGAAGAATTAATTTGCGAAGTACTTGAAATTTTATTGTTTTTCTAAATTACCCTTTCAAATACTTTAAAAATGTGATTGATCTCTATTTTTGATTTAATATTTCTAAGATCATTTTTCCACGTACAAAGGATTTTAACTTTGTTTTATTAATATATAATAAAGTTTTATGAGATATTTTTGTGTTAACTCCTGGTCCGTTTAACACTTGCTACCTTTAAAATTTAAAATCTCTATATTATAAAATTCTTCAGTTACTGTGTTTGTAATAGAATTCCTCCTAAACGGCTGGACTGATTTTGATGAAATTTTGTGTATGCAATTAAGTTGATTCGAGAATGGTTTAAATTCCCAATTTGGTCTGTTAGAAAATCGCTTATTTTTATTAAAAGTCCAGAATTGCGAGCTTATTTAGATTATTATAATACCACTTGAAAATCTTCGATGCCACGTATCTGTGGCGCAGTACTAGACGCGACGGGCTTCAGTACGACAAGTCCCAGGATCGAATTCCCGTACAGGCGGTGTGGTAACTTCAATTTAATCTAATCACGTTTGTGACAGCTATAGTCGTGGTGGCGTCAAGTATTTTTAAAATGTCTTTTTCTATAATTTTCTATGAAGACGTCTAATTTATATTTAAAATAATTTTATAATTTATAATTTTTGGATTTACAACGTTAAAACAGAATAACGTCTGTTGGGTATTCTAGTGTATATATATATATATATATATATATATATATATATATATATATATATATATATATATATATATATATATATATATATATATATATATATATATATATAGAATATTTTTGAGCATATATAAAAAATATGTGTAAGATTTTTGTGTTAATTTCTGATTAGTATAAAAAGTGTCACCTTTAAAATTAAAAAAAAAATATTTTGAGTAAATTTTAGTCAATACAAATTAAATTCTTAATATAACTCTGACATTCAAATATTTCTCAAAAAATAATCTTTATTTATATTAGAACAAAAAATATTACTATTACATTATTATTATTGTATTAACATACAACATTACAGTCTAGTACAATTCTACATAAGAATCGAGTATCATTTCACCAATTTCTGTCAGGGATTTAAAATCGAAACCAGAAACAGCATGTTCTGGGCAGATAAGGAGGGCGTTCCCCGAGACACCTAACTGTCAGCGGATTTGAACTCCAATCGCGTGCAATGGAGATAGGCAGCTCATTGCAGGAAAGCCATTTCAGATAACAGCTTTAGCAAACAAATGCCAATGCCCGATGGAGACATCAGAGACAGTCGTTTACGGTCGGAGTATAATCGCTGGCAAATAAATTTCAGAAATGTGGGAATAATTTCGTTGTTCAAGTAGCATTTATTCCAGATACTGTACATCGCTGGTTAATAGGGGCAGGTAATGATATTGTGTGAAATAAACACGCATGATTAAGTCAACTCGACAAATAGCGGTTGGTTTATTAAGTCATTAAGAAATGTTTTTGTCTCATATGATTATAATGTTCTACTTTAAATATTTAGATTAAAATAAAAGTGAAAACGAATAACATAAAGGTTATATTCTATTCCAGTTTCTTTCTAAATAAAAAAATGCAAAATTATTTCACTGCAAAACTGTTGAACTTCATAAAAAAACTTTGCAATTGGTTAATTCCATATTTAGACGAAGTATATTTAGTAGCAAAATACAATTAAATGTTCACTAGCTTTAAATTACTTGATGTTAGTAATTGAAATTAGAGGAATTGATTTGCACTGTGGTTAGAAGTTTTATTCTTTTCCTATTTCTCTTTCAAGTGCATTAAAAATTGATTGAACACTGTTTTTAAATGAAATTTTTCCAAAGCACAAGGATCATATTCAAACGTACTTAGAATTTGAACTTTTCTTTGTGAATATAAAATAAATTTTTATACTATTTTTGTGTTAATTTCTGATCCATATGACACTTTAAAATTCAAAAAAATAAATTAATTTGAGTAAATTTCAGTCGATACAAATTAAATTTTTCATATTACTCTGACATTCAAATTTTATTTCTCCGAAAATAATCTTTATTTATATAAGAACAAAAATAATTACTATTACATTATTATTATCATATTAACATACAGCATATAGACTAATACAAACCTGCACAGGCATCGAGTATAATTTAACCAAGTTCTGTCAGCGATTTAAAATCGAAACCAAAAACAGCATGTTCTGAGCTGATAAAGAGGGCGTTCCCCGAGACACCTAACTGTCAGCGGATATGAACTCCAATCGCGTGCAATGGAGACAGGCAGCTCATTGCATGGAAGCCATTTCAGATAACAGCATTAGCAAACAAATGCCAATGCCCGATGGAGACATCAGAGACAGTCGTTTACGGTCGGAGTATAATCGCTGGCAAATAAATTTCCGAAATGTGGGAATAATTTCCTTGTTCAAGTAGCATTTATTCCGGATACCGTGCATCGCTGGTTAATAGGGGCAGGTATTGATATGGTGTGAAATAAACACGCATGATTAAGTCAACCCGACAAATAGCGGTTTGTGTGTTTAGTCATTAAGAAATGTTTTGATGCCATATACGATGAATTCTTTCTTTTAAATATTTCAAAATTAGGAAGTATATGAATGGATTAATTTGAAGCAGTGCATTATTTTAACAAGGCTGTTTCTAAAAAACAAATATAAAACTACTTTTCTGTAAATAGAACAAATTTTCTGGAAAAAATTAGCTAATTGCATATTTAGAAATATTACTTTTAATGACAAAAATTGATAATCCTCTACTGTAAGATTACTTGATATTCGTACTTAAAATTAGAGGAACTGATTTGCAATATATTGAAATTTTCTTTTTCCAATTTCCCTTTCAAATACCTTCGAAATACATTATAAATTTTAGTTTATATCATATTTTAGATGAAATATTTATAATGTATAAATAATATTTTTAAATATATATTAAATTTTTACTTTGTTTTTAGATTATAAAGTTTCATGGGACATTTTCATGCTACCTTTTGACCAATAATGCACTTCTTAGAGAAACTGATTTTCAATATATTTTGAAGTTTTCTTTTTCCAATTATCTTTTCAAATACCTTCCAAATACATTATAAACTTTAGTTTATCACAAATTTTAGATGAAATATTTATAATGTATAAATGATATTTTTAAATATACTTCAAATTTTTACTTTGTTTTGAGATTATTAAGTTTCATGGGATATTTTCAGGTTAGTTTTTGACCAATAATCCCCTTGTCACTCTTAAAATTTCATTTAAGTATCTTTCTTTTTATAAAATCTAATGTTTCCTTTAGTATCCTGAAATAAACTTCATGTAAAAAGCTGTATTAGAACTGTCACAACCGTTGAATGAAAAAATGAACAATTTTTTACAAATATGATTTTTAACTTTAAAGCCAATTTTCATCTATAAATAATCAGGCTTATTTCTAAAAAAAAAAAAAATAAACATAATTATTTTCTGCGGAATTTTTAAATTTTCGGAGAAAAACCCATTGCATGTGATTAACTGCATAAACAGACTAAGTACATTTAATAGCAAATTACGTATTTCCTCTATTCTTAGATTGCTTAATCTTAGTATATGAATGTAAAGGAAAACCAGTGTCAGATCAAAGAAAACACAACCAGTGCTATTATTTTATTATTTTACTTCGGGTTACTACATGGGTTACATAATTGGAATGTATGTTTAAATCACCAATAATTAATTTCATTTTTAATACACATTTGATTTAAAAGATAAGAGATAATGAACTTGCCTGATTATGATATTACAATCAATTTCCATTGGCCCAGAACCACTACTTGACTTCCATCCTGTGTAAAACTCATCGCAATGTCTTTGTAAAGGTGATAATTTAAAAAAATTAAAATCTCGGATAACTCTTAGAGTATTATATTTCTATAATTACTTATTGTTTGTTTTTATTTTGTAAAGAGTGAAATAGAGGGAAAATTCTATATGATTAATCCCCTATTGCACGTATTGTAATATTATCTTTTAAACACATTTGGTAATTTATTTGTTAACCCCTTCCGGTAAAATGACGAGTCTGGCTCGTCATTAGTTTTTCATTCCATACCGCACAATGACGAGCTACACTCGTCATGCGATTAAAGTTACTGTTAAATATGATAATCAATTTAGTTTAAAATTTCTTATAATTACTTTTAAGTTATCATTAGTTAAGTTATCATTATCCTTATTTTAAGTTACTTTTAAGTCATTACTGGTAATTTAGTTAAATCCAATAAAAATAGTGATAATAATTATGTTCTAGGTGATGTACAAAAACAACTACATGTAAAATGTTTCTTCTTAAAAATATTCAATTTATGCATAAATTATGAGATGTGATTCTGCAATTTGAAGAACACCTTTTATCACATGACGTTCAAAGATTTGAGAGATGTTAATCAAAATGAAATGCAAACGCAAACATAAAATCCCTTCTCCCGAAAAAAGTATATTTCTTTAAATGTGCATATACCATCAAAATAGATGGTAATGAAATATAATAATTATTAACATGCATATGTTAAGCTAGCTTATGAAGTTCAAGAATATTCTGGAATTTTACAGATAAAAATTTCGTATATTTACTTTAACCCCTTCCGGTAAAATAACGAGTCTAGCTCGTCATTAGTTTTTCATTCCATACCACACAATGACGAGCTACAATCGTCATGCGATTAAAGTTACTGTTAAATATGATAATTTAGTTTAAAATTTCTAGTGTACTGAATTTGGCAACACTTTTATCACTTGTGAAAATTACAAGTCACTATTGCATATTGTTTACTTAGAATTTCTTGGTACAAGTCATTGCCAAATTAATGAGTCAGAATAAAAGAAAACCTACCAAGAAATGCCGTGTGTGTTACAAGAATCAAATTAAAAGTGAGACTACTTGGCGGTGTAAACAATTAAGAATTCCTTTGCACTTTGTTTTGAAAAGTACCACTAGCTTGAAGACTATTATCTGTATACCGTATTAATGTTTTGCTTTGATATTTTCTTAATTTTACTGTTTCGGATATTATTTAACACTATGTAAAAAGTAGATTTTAATTAAGTATATGTAAGAATTGTAAAATGAAACAAGTTTTTTAAATAAAAATTAAATGGTTATTTCATACACAGTTTTTCATTATTAAATCATAACGGAAGTGGTTAAACAGATAAATAATAGAATTTTTTTTTCTTGCACATAGAATGTCCATTAGAAATTCACACTTTCTTCTCTAAAACTGGCCTTTAATAGTTAAAATAAAGACAATATTTAAAACGGGTACTCAGATTTATCTTAATATATAATATAAGCTTAATGAATAAAGATTTTGTATAAATGTATGGAAAATTCAGTCGCAAGGAGCATTTTAAAAATAAACGAACATTTTCATAAAAAAAAATGTTTAAATATGCTATCAATTTCTTTATATTTTATTTATTTATATGTGATTAAATATAAGTAATTAAATTCATTAGTTTTAACAGTATTATTATTTAATGTTACTTTAATATTAGTAATATCAATTTTATTTATAAAGAATAAAGTATTAATATTGTAATAATTATAATAATTTATTAATAATGTAATTATTTATTAATATTACTGAAAATTTTTAAATAAATTTATTATTTACTTATATGTGACTAATTTTTTTTATAGATCTAAATAATTTCATAACTATAGGATAATAATTTATAAAAGAATTTTTAAGGCCCACTATCCCTTTAAAAATTCTGCTTTCTTTTCCAGTAAGTGTGACATGTAAAGACTACAATATTGTTCTAATTTTTTCGCAATATTTTTCTAATTTTTTCGGCTTTTTTCGTAGGGATGTCACTGGCCACAAAAAATATTTTATGTTTTTCTATCCCTAAACTCTCTACTTTCTAGTTTTGTGTTATGAACTCACGAATCCACCCTTCTATCTCTTTGCTCTTTTATGTGTTTATTTTTCGCTCGTTGTCATTTTTGTGCTAACTGACAGAAGCCTCTGGATTGAAGGGCTCGGCCCATATGGTCCAGTTACATCACCCCCTTTGATGCATTTGATGTAAAGACTGGAATTTCTAAAATTTAAATTTGTGCCTATTATCAATTTACCAATTTTATAGCAGTTTTCATTATGTGGAATGGGGCAGTATTCTATTCCCAGTTCAATTTTGACAGGGGCTGTAAAATTGCTTGTGACCGTAAACTTTGGTCCCTGCGCAATCACGTAATTGCGCAACCGTTTACAATTGGCTTAAAAAAGCCCGTCCTTGTGTAATTAGCTCTCTCATAGCACAAAAAGAAACGGAATGCAAACGACACTAATAATGGAACATTTATTCATACTCTATTCCATTTTAATTTCTAACTATTAAAGATAAATATTTAATTCTAATTATCTAATTATCGGTAACACGAAAGAGCAGAAATGTATCCTTAATTAATCAGGTGAACTATAATTACTTAAATTAAGCACATAATTATTGCAACGTAAAATTTGCGGGATGTGAAACTTCAGTTGCAAATCTCTTTATTACAGTTAATTAGACTTTATATAATATTTCTAATGATAAAATCGTAAAGATCTCTGTTACTGCATGGGTTATACATTCATTACACTAAACTTGTATTATTGCGTCGCTTCGTTAATTACTGTAAATATCTTTGAATTACTTCGAATTATAAATTACTAATCACGACAATAGTTGATATTTTGGATTTATTAAGAAATTTTAGATTGTACTAATTGTTATGTGATTCTGCATATCATTAGTTATTTGTATTAATATAAATTAATAATATTAAATCATAGTAATAGAGTTTTGATAGAAATAAAATCATAAGTTTATTATATATGAACTACAAGTAAATTATATAATATTACTTTTAAGAACATATCCATATATACGTGCACTTATCTGACAAATATTTAAATAAATATAAATTTAATTTATTATATCACGCACAAATATAATTGCTTATACGGATACATATATATATATATATATATATATATATATATATATATATATATATATATATATATATATATATATGTGTGTGTGTGTGTGTGTGTGTATGTTTCTGTGTATGTGTGTTTCACATTCTAAAAAAAATAAAAAAAATATCCATGTAGGTGTAGATTGACTTGTCCTTTCCGGAGGCACTATATATTTTTTAAATATTTGTATATATATATATATATATATATATATATATATATATATATATATATATATATATATATATACAAATATTTAAAATGTGTATGTATGTTATCATATGCATGTAATATTTTAAGTGTGTATGTATGTTTCTGTGTATGTGTCTTTCAAATTCTAAAAAAATCGCTATGTGTGTGCAGGTTGACTTGTCCTCTCCGGAGGCACTATACATTTTTTTAAATATTTCTTTATATATATATATATATATATATATATATATATATATATATATATATATATATATATATATATATATATATATATATATATATATATATACACAAATATTTAAAATGTGTATGTATGTTATCATATACATGTAATATTTTAAGTGTGTATGTATGTTTCTGTGTATGTGTCTTTCAAATTCTAAAAAAATCGCTATGTGTGTGCAGGTTGACTTGTCCTCTCCGGAGGCACTATACATTTTTTTAAATATTTCTTTATATATATATATATATATATATATATATATATATATATATATATATATATATATATATATATATATATATATATATATATATATATATATATATATATTATATATATATATATATATATATATATATATATATATATATATATATATATATATATATATACACAAATATTTAAAATGTGTATGTATGTTATCATATACATGTAATATTTTAAGTGTGTATGTATGTTTCTATGTATGTGTCTTTCAAATTCTAAAAAAATCGCTATGTGTGTGCAGGTTGACTTGTCCTTTCCGGAGGCACTATACATTTTTTTAAATATTTCTTTATATATATATATATATATATATATATATATATATATATATATATATATATATATATATATATATAATGTATAACAGGGCAAAAATACGCTGGTCTCAATATACAGAGGCTGTTCACACATTTTTTAGACGATTTTGGTTAGAGGTATTAAAAAATCATTTGTTACAAATAACTGAAATTGTACTATGTTTTTAAAAGTCAAAATTAAGGTCTGCGGCTTGAGAGGTTTGTTTTTATTTAAAATGGCATTTTTAACGAAACTATATTCGAAGACTATATATATGCTCTTTCCAAAAAGAATTATTCATATTCCGTTATCCAAAAACGATTTGATAGTCAAAATTTATGATATCTAAAGCGTCAGTAGGTAAAACCATCAAAAAGAAAGGAAAAAAAGTGAAATTGGAGCCTCAAGTGGGACAAAAGTTCCAAACAAATATCCAAAGAATATTCAACTATAGCAGAGGTACGTTGTTTGATGTTAAAGAAAAATCCTAGTCAAAGGACAGTTGCAAAATCATTAAAATGATTGATGTCCACTCTAAACAAAATGATAAACGTTGATTCAAATCTTAATACAGCGAAATAACGCAACGTGCATCGTCTCTCTCTAAAGCATAATTCTGAACGTAGGACACGCTGCAGAATTCTGTATGAAAAACATTTATCCAAAGAAAAATGAAAAAAAAAATGTCCCAGTAGATAAATCATGTTTGTATTTAAATGATTGGAACAAAGAGAAGAGTCATTTATTATAATAAAAGGTGAGAAAAAATTTAAGTGCATGGTTCAAAGTATCAATAGAAAGCTTTTCTAAGGGATTCATGATTGTTGCTAGTTTTTCATATAAAGGCAAGTTAAAAATAAAGAGAGTTGAAAACAATGTCAAGATTAACTCCAGATACAACCAGGAACGTATTTTATTGCCAATTTTTCTCAATGAAGTACCATCGCTTTACCCACAGCACAATCAATCTGTGGAACTCCATCATAACAAATCACGCATCGAAATCGACTGTAAGTTTCTTAAAATAAATGGAACAAAAAACCGGTATCAAGTCCATACCCTTCACTGATATCAATACTAAATCTCCCGATGTATCACCTATGGATTTTTGTACTTACGGACTTTTAAAATCTCCCCTATTCAAGAGTCGTTCCATAATCCTTAAAAGACTCTGGAAATCTGTTCAGGAAAAATGGGATAGAATACCTCTTCTGACACTTCAAAAGGCATTCTTATCCTGGAAATTACGGTGTCGCAAGATAGTTTAGAAAAAGGACTATCAAATAAAACATTTCAAACACAAGAATTGTACACGCACGCACGCACGCGCGCGCACACACACACACACTTAACAAAATTGTAATTTCAAATTTGGTTACATTTGCATGCAATCTAGCAATAACAAAATTACTTTATAGTAATATATATTTTGAAAATTATCCAAAAAGCCTAAAAATTTTTGTCAGCTCTAATACTGTTATATTAAGTACCTGGGAGTCGGAATTACTACACATTTACACTGCAACGCAACAGTTTAGAAAATAAATATCGTTTATATAGATATATAATTATTTATAATAAATAAGAGTATTTTGAGAAAATTTTTGAGATATTAAAGAAAATAAATTGATATATTACATATATATGTATAGTTATGATTTATTTACAAGTATATATATATATATATATATATATATATATATATATATATATACGAACTTATGTACATACATATGTCTATACACATACCCACACATATATTTATATAGAGTGTTAGTGCGTTTATATGTATGTATATTTTAATACATGTATTTGTAAATTTGTTTTAATTTAATACTTTTTATGAACAGGCTAGATATTCACAAACGAACTTCATTTATAAATTTTTATAATATCTCTGTTTTTCTTCACTGTTAAAAATTCCTACGACACACGTGCAATAGATCCACGAAATCGGGGGGGGGCGTTGGTTCGAAACAATACGGCTTTCCTCCTCAATTTTGCAATGGAATCGCTCATATCCGCTCACATTTCAAGTCGGTGTTGGAAACAATTGCGGGATCAATTTCAAAAGGAAGGAAACATTAAACGCAATTATCTGATTCTTCCTTTTAATGCACCCTGTTCGAACAATTTCTTTTTTTTTTTCGTTTTGTCATTTAATTATGTTTTTTCTCCATTTATTCTAGGGATCATTAGACAGACATTTTGGTTATTAAACATTAAAGTAATTCAGATTCGTTCTTTTGAATATATTTTGAATTTCGAATTATATTCAGTTATCCAGTTCAACGTGTGTGTGTGAGAGAGAGAGAGAGAAAGGGAGAGAGGAAGAGATATTTGTAATAATAAAATTTGATTAAAGTAAAATCCTAACTTAAATGTTTCTTGTCGTCCATTGAAAATCTAGATTCCCTGTTAACAACTTCTAAAACACATTTTTCATAATAATGGCGAAGTACACTCATTTCCTGGCACCTTCAAATTAGAATCACAGCCCCGTTAATTCATTTTTCCCTCTCATTGTGACATACTATATCTTCTAGAATAAACTGGAAAAAATTAAAATAAAACGATTGGTTACCGGAATGACATCATTCCTGGAGTCACGCCCTTTCCCATACTTAATAAATAGGCTAGCACACAGATTTCTAGGCTTTTCCTTTGCCATCGCAATGTGATATATCTTTGAAAAATAAAAAGTTTGTTCGTTTTGTGTTTGTTTTATATACATAATCGCAAGTTTGCAATCTGTTCTCTCAATTTTGGACATCATTCATTTATACCGCCAAATAATCATTGTCAATAGTAATACCTCTGCTGTCCATCCTATCACGTAATATGACAAGATAAATTAAGGTTGGCAACTAACATGCGGTGAGTAAAAAACAAATTATTGAGAGTGTACCAGATAATTCTCAGCCAAACAACAAAGCATTTGTTTTACCTGCCTCTTCGTGTACTTTACAATTCTGGAAAATTGAAAATTTGACTGATCTCGTCATATGACGGGCTATATGCTCGTCTTTTTAATGAAGTTTTTTTTAACAAGTATGAAGATAAACAAATTATTTAGCATTATTAGCATTATTTTCATACGTTTTATCACTGTACTTAGATATTACGTAAATAATTGTCTTTTATATTTGGCTTAAATAATACATTAGGTATATAGTGATAATTTTAAATTTAAACATCGATTAATTTTTGTTGTAATGAAAGTTCTCAGCCAAAAAACAAGCCATTTGTTTTACTTGTCTCATAGGGTACTTAACAATTCTGGAAAATTGAAAATTTGACTGATCTCGTCATATGACGGCTTTATGCTAGTCTTTTTAACTATTATGAATATAAATATATTATTTAGCATTATTAGAATTATTTTCATAAGTTTATCACTGAACTTATATATTACCTGAATAATATTATTTTATATTTGGCTTAAATAATAGATTAGGTATATATGTGATAAATTTAATCATCGATTGTTTTTGTTCCAATGAAAATTTTATCACCGGTATTAACAACAAATACTATATATCTCCAGGGTGTAGTGGAAATGATAGTTTCATCCCTTTACTTCCATTAATTACTGTGACAAAAAATAAGGAAAAGCTTAACGATAATTTCGACTTAGATAAGAAAATTTTCTAACTGCATTCGACGTTATTCAAAACTGCATTCACAGTATCGGGAGACTGCAGATGAGTATGAAGATAAACGAATTATTGAGCGTGTACCAGATAATTTCAGCTAAGAAACAAACCATTTGTTATACCTGCCTCATAGTGTACTTTACAATTCTGGAAAATTGAAAATTTGACTTCATATGCCGTCATATGACGGGCTATATGCTTGTCTTTTTAATGAAGTCTTTTTAACAAGTATGAAGATAAACAAATTATTTAGCATTATATATCATGCCTTTTATAACTGAACTTAGATAATACGTAAAGAATTTTCTTTTATATTTGGCTTAAATAATAGATTAGGTATATATGTGATAACTTTAAATTTAAACATCGATTAATTTTTGTTGTAATGAAAGTTCTCAGCCAAAAAACTTGTCTCATAGGTTTTACTTGTCTCATAGGGTACTTAACAATTCTGGAAAATTGAAAATTTGACTGATCTCGTCATATGACGGCTTTATGCTAGTCTTTTTAACTATTATGAATATAAACATATTATTTAGCATTATTAGAATTATTTTCATAAGTTTTATCACTGAACTTATATATTACCTAAACAATTTCTTTTATATTTGGCTTAACTAATAGACTAGGTATATATGTGATAAATTTAAATTTAATCACCGATTGTTTTTTGTTGCAATGAAAATTTTATCACCGGTATTAACAACAAATACTATATATCTCCAGGGTGTAGTGGAAATGATAGTTTCATTCCTTTACTTCCATTAATTACTGTGGTAAAAAATAAGGAAAAACTTAACGATAATTTCGACTTAGCTAAGAAAATTTTCTAACTGCATTCGACGTTATTCAAAACTGCATTCACGGTATCGGGAGACTTCAGATGAGTATGAAGATAAACGAATTATTGAGCGTGTACCAGATAATTTCAGCTAAGAAACAAACCATTTGTTATACCTGCCTCATAGTGTACTTAACAATTCTGGAAAATTGAAAATTTGACTGATCTCGTCATATGACGGCTACATGCTAGTCTTTTTAATGAAGTCTTTTTTTTTAACAATTATGAATATAAACAAATTATTTAGCATTATTAGAATTATTTTCTTAAGTTTTATCACTGAACTTAGATATTACCTAAATAATTTTCTTTTATATTTGGCTTAATTAATAGACTAGGTGATAAATTTAAATTTAATCACCGATTGTTTTTTGTTGCAATAAAATTTTATCACCGGTATTAACAACAAACTCTATCTACCTCCATGTTGTAGTAGAAATAATAGTTTCATTATTTTATTTCCATTAACTAATGTGGCAAAAAATAAGGAAAAACTTAACGATAATTTAGATGTAGCTAAGAAAACTTTCTGACTGAATTCGACGTTACTCTAAACTGCATTCACAGTATCGGAAGACATTAGACGAGTATAAAGATCAACAAATTATTTAGAATCATTAGCATTATTTTCATACGTTTTATCACTGAACTTAGATATTACCTGAATAATATTCTTTTATATTTGGCTTAATTAATAGATTAGGTACATATGTGATAAATTTAAATTTAAACATCGATTATATTTTGGTGCAATGAAAATTCTCAGCCAAAAATCAAACCATCTTTTTACCTGCCTCACAGGGTACTATAAAATTGTGGAAAATTTAAATTTTACTGATCCCGTCATATGACGGGCTATATGCTAGTTTTCTTACATTAATATATGGAAAGATGACACTAAATATATATCAATGGAATTTTTTTAGATTATTTTTAACACCAATTTTTAAGTTGCATTACTTCTTCATGAAGAAAACATTCTCTTAGCATTCTGAATGGTACTTACTCATTCAAACATCCATACGTAACATACAAATGTATTCCCCAAAAGACATTCCCCTAGAAAATTTGAAAATTAAATCTCCAGTACAAATGAACAGCATAATAGTTGAGTTTATAAATAAACGTAGAATGCATGCCCCGATGTCGTGACAACCACCCAAAAATAATGTAAGGGAGTTACCGGCATATTTTGGGGATTGTAATCGTTGGAATACATCTTGAGAAAATCGTCTTAACCGAGGAAGGAACACGGAAATGCTGGTTACAAAGAGAGGGATGTATAAATAGAAAACGATACTATGAGTTTGGAGTAATGCAGTGTACGGTTACAGGATATTTAGAGTTTTATCTTACGTCTTAAATGTTATATAAATTTACTCGATTAACCGAAAATTACTTGACTGGTAGAACCTTCGACAATCATTTAAGGCGAGTTACCACTTTTAAGCAACAGGAAAATCGATGTTTTGAGACTTATTTTCAAACCTTTGTAAATAAAGAAATTATAAATCAATTTGCATGAAAGTTTTACAGATGATTTTTTAATGGTTGCTAAATGTATATGTTACTGTGAATGCCCGAAATTGAAGAATGTCGACATTCACCGGTGAATGTCGACATACACCAAATACCTCGGTGAAAGACAGAATATTTGATTATATTCTTACATATTCGGACTATCACCGGTGTATGTCGACATACACCAAATACCTCGGTGAAAGACAGAATGTTTGATTATATTCTTACATATTCGGACTATCACCGGTGTATGTCGACAATCCGTATGCATTGATGGTGAATGTTGAAAAATAATTTTTTTTACGTTTTTAAATCATACTTTATTATTAAAACATATATATGTTAAAATAGCAATTACCATGAAGGAATACTCCAAAGTTTCTGCATCCATTCCAAAGGAAAATACAGAAGAGCTTCAACCTATTACACCTTCTATCAAGCCATGACTAAACAGCAGAAGTTTATTTCTATTAAAAAAGCGGCCGCGAAAGATAATCTAATGCATGCAACTAAAATGTTACAGACATCAAAAAGAAAATTTCGTCCTGCTCAAATGGATGACACTGTGTGAATACAAGTCCCTGATGTCGACCGTGGTCATACAGATGCTCGAAATGTATTGGCGGTTGTTGTTGGAATAGAAGACTCCGACTTTTATAAATAAGTAAACAAAAATGGTTCGCTCAAGCAGCTTTATACCAATAACCAGTTTATATTTTTGTAAAGAAAAGTTACTCTCCATAGATGAGATTTCTTCTCAAGAAATATCGCACTGAGAGAAGCCGCTGAAGCTAATTTGGGACGTGGAGGGCATGGCTATAAACGCTGTCATTGCAAAAAGAAATGTTTAGTTACTAAATGCCATTAATAAATGTAAGGGACTCTTGTGCAATTCAAATTGCTATAGTAGTATAAATTGTTGCAACAAATAAGATAATATAACGTCAATCACATAATTAAGTTAATTATTGGTATAATTTTTCTGTTCTAAGAGTGTTCGGTTTGTTTTATGTTCAACAGTTACATGTGCTATTACTATAAATTTGACTGTATTATGAAGAAGAAAATATAAATATCCGACATGTTCGACATTCACCATTAGGGCATGATGAATGTCGACACTTACTGGCGTAAGTCAAAAATAAGGGTATTAGCAAATATTTCGGACATACACCAAGCGAGTATGTGAATGTTGACATTCACCGGTGAAAGTCGACTTTCTCCAGATTTTGGTTTTTCATTGTAACATATACACAAATTTCCTAAATTATCAGAAAATTACAAATTCATTTTTATGCAGGATATTTATGACTTTTTTCAATAACGAACATTTTACGCTTAACTACTACGCGCAAACTTACATAATAAAATCTTCATGTACAAACATAATTTTTTTTATTTTTATTATTGTAATACATTAGGAAAACACCTACATCTAAATTATTTATAAAATATCTAAAACAAAATTCAATCGAAGAGTCAAACTTTAAAAGTAAATAAAATGTGATGCTTAATACCATTTATAAACCTTATAGAAAAAAAATTAGAAATACTTAAAAATTTAGATGCTTTTTATTCATATTACTATCATGTACTTACTGGAAAAATTTTAATGTAATATCCTCATAAGTTTTCTTTTTATCTTGTTCGCAAGATGCAAAATTACATTTCTGAAAAAAAAAATGCATCTAGAGTTTGACATGAATCTTTTCTGTAAACTGCAACATAGATATTAATTATTTTTCTATCAAAACATGCCTGCAGCATATATAATACCTTCTTTTAACTGAGGTTTGAAGCTGTAATTTGAAGCTAGAGATGCGGGAGTTTCAGTCTACCTTAACACGTTGTCAACCTGACACCGATTTATATGAATCCATGTTTTTCTTCGAATATTTCAATTGTATTTATACGCAATGACAGTATTTCACTTACAGGCATTTAAATATCATAACAATCCATAAAAAATAATAAGATGTTACAATATAGATAAGTATACATAGTTAGCTTACATAGAATTATTTAGTTTCTTACCATTCTTCTGACCAGCAGATATTAATTTACTGGGTTACATGTTAAAATGAACATTAGATGTTTTTATATGAAATGAGTTTAAGTTTATAATGTAATCGCTTTTAAAGCATTATTTAAAATAGTACTGTATAGTTATGCAATAGAATTTTTAACTAAATATATGTTTTTGGAGAGCAAAATTACACCACTTAAAAAAAACTTCACTACTTCAAACGTAAAATTATATTGACGTAATGATTATATATTGAAGAATTTCTTTTTCTATTTATTTATTTATTTTGGAGAGTTTGATTATTTATTATTTTGAAATGTTTATAGATATGTAATATACGATTACAAGTCATTTGACAATTTTACTTTACGTTTTAAATATTGTATAGGTTTACTTGATAAACCTAAAGATATTCGTGTGTTTAATCCTTCGAAAATCATCTGAAAATTCTAAAAAGTGTTTTTTAATTGTAAACGAATTAGAAACAAATTACGAATATTTTTTACCTCATTGAAATTAGTTTTCAACTAATTGAAAACACTAAATTGGAAAATTTACTGCTATATTGTTTATTACATGTATGACAGTTTGTTTGAATTTTCGCGGTTTTCTCTTGAAATTACACCGATTCTTAAGATACAAAATTCTTATCATTAAGTCTGTTTTAAGCTTTTCATATAATTGTTCTTAATATAATCCATTTCCTTTAAAATTAGTCTATTTTCTTAGGATGCCCATTATATTATATATGTATGTTATATGTAAAGTTTCAATTTGGAAGACTTGAAAAATGTTATATAAGTTCATTTTATGTTTCATATACATATAACTGATTTAAGTTTATAATGTGATCGCTTTTAAATTATTAGTTAAAATACTGTAGCATGTTTATATAGCATAATTTTGATCTAAATATTATGTCTTTGCAGAAAGTGAACTTAAACCACTTTCAAATAAATTATATTGTAATTTCATTAACTACGTAAAATTATATTGACATAATGATGACTATTTTGAAAGTTATTTATTTAGAGAGGATTGTTTACACATGAAAAGATATTGA
>CM063497.1:75485011-75490011 GCA_032207245.1 Pardosa pseudoannulata | reverse complement strand
CCTATTATAAATATTATAACTGAAAATTTAGCTTAAGTTTCGCATAAATTAAGTTTCACTACGTATAGATCATTAAATGCACACACACACACACACACACACACACACACACTCACCCCCCCACATATATATATATATATATATATATATATATATATATATATATATATATATATATATATATATATATATATATAATATATATATATATATATATATATATATATATATATATATATATATATTCACACACAGAGAGACAGACAGACAGACAGAACATTTATTGATAGACAGACGGATGTCTGTAGATACTTGCATATATATATCCTACATACATATATATGTATATATATGTGTGTGTGTGTGCGTGCGCGTGCGTGTGTGCGTGCGTGCGTGCGCGCGCGCAGTGAGAGAGAGAGACAGAACACGTAATGATATATAGACAGATAGATGTATATAGATATATTGTTATATTCACATAGAGAGAGAAAGCCAGACAGGCAGAACACTTATTGATATATAGACAGACATATATCTGTAGATAGATAGAAATATAGTTACATATATATATATATATATATATATATATATATATATATATATATATATATATATATATATATATATACATACATATATATATATATATATATATATAGAGAGAGAGAGAGAGAGAGAAGGAGAGAGAGAGAGACAGACAGACAGACAGACAGACATACACACAGATATATATATATATATATATATATATATATATATATATATATATACACTTCTGCGTGGTACTACCTTTTCCACAGTTAAGGGTTTGCGCTGAATATATTACACATTTTCTCCGAGCAGTATAATTACTGCTTCAGATAGTTATGCCATAACTGACGTTTTAGTATGACAGTAACATACCTGCAAAGTTACTAATAATCTTCCCGACATGTGTAGTGGTTAAGACCTAAACATAATGATTAACTCAGCAGGTGTTGAAGCTTTGGGGAGCTGTCAAAATTTTCTTCCGTACCTGTTCCAGGGAGACAGTATCGATACGTGATCGGTAAAATGTGTTAACCTTCTTTTAAGGCATTTAATATTGCGTGACTCAGAGACTTTTGGAGTAAATATGAGAATAGAAACAATTTGTAGGTTTTTTAGAGCTACTTAGTTTATATAAGTATTGTCAATTATTGATAATAAATTTTGTTTAAATCCTGCTTAAAGGGTCATACGACTCTTAAAAATCGAAAAAATGTAAAATATCACATTTGACTTCTCGTAGCTTTAAAACTAACAGATTTACAAAAATAATTTTTTTTAACAGAGTTAGAATAAATTATTATCTTTATTTAAATATCTAATTAATTTTTGAAAAATAAAAAAGAATTTTCTTAGAGATTTTTAAATAAGGGACACTTTGTTGTTAACAAAAATGATATTGAGTTTAAAAATACTTTTTTGTCAATTTTCAAATAAGACACTTTTTTTTGGTTTTCGAGCGCTACGGTCTATTTTTTGCAACACGAGGGCTAATGAGACCCGGACCTACTGCTTAAAGCCGATTCCAAACGGCTACGAACATCCATGCCATAGTGGGATTCGAACCCATGAACTCCGGTTCCGAAGGCCAGCACCCTAACCATTCGGCCATCGTTCAGCAAGACACTTTGTTACTAATAAAAATGATATCAAGGTTAAATATTATTAAATTAAAGAGAAACTTATTATTTTAAAATATACTACAAAATCTCAAAAAAAATTTTGAACCTAAATTTGTATGCATTTAAGATACATATATATTTAAAAAAAATATTTTAAAAAATTTATATTTTCTTTAAAAATAAAAAATTTACTGAAAAAAATATGTTAATATAGAAAAGAATAGAATTAATTGTATTAAATTTATATTGTATACAACCTGTAAAAATTTCATGAAAAAATATTGAAAACTTACTAGAAGCAGCAATTCAAAATTAAAGCGAAAGGAACATATTAGAGCTTTGCATATATTTTTAAAATAGTGGATGTTTAAAATTATCTGGTTTTCAAAAAGGTTTTAATATGATTTGTTTAACTGTACTTCAGTATACTTCAACATATGTGTACACAACATCCTAGCTGAAAGCTGATTATTTACGTAAAGTATTTATAGTGTACATTACCCCATAATTTTAAAAGAACAATAAACTGTAAAAACAATATTATCTTTCTAGGAAATTTATATTAAAGCAATTCTAAATCAAATATTATTATTTAATATAAAATTTAAATTTAAATTATTATTTATATTAAATATTATAAATTAAATTTATATTAATATATATAATTATTAACAAATTTATATTAAATACCGAATTGCAGAAGAACCTCCATTACACATAAACTCCATAAGTAATAAACAGTAAAAACCATATTATCTTTCTAGGAAATTTATATTAAAGCAATTCTAAATCAAATATTATTATTTAATATAAAATTGAAATTTATATTAAATATATTGTTTAATATAAAATTGAAATTTATATTAAATATATTATTTAATATAAAATTGAAATTTATATTAAATATATTATTTTACATAAAACTGAAATTTATATTAACATTTATATTAAATGTTATAAATTAAATTTACATTAAAATATATATTTATCAAATTTATATTAAATACCGATATATAGAAGTACCTCTATTGCACATAAACTCCATAAACAATAAACAGTAAAAACAATATTATCTTTCTAGGAAATTTATATTAAAACAATTTTAAATTAAATAAAATTATTTAATACAAAATTGAAATTTATATTAAAATTTATATTAAATATATTATTTAATATAAAATTGAAATTCATATTAACATTTATATTAAATATTATAAATTAAATTTATATTATAATATATATTTATTAGCAAATTTATATTAAATACCGAATTACAGAAGAACCTCCATTACACATAAACTCCATAAACAGTAAACAGTAAAAACAATATTATCTTTCTAGGAAATTTATATTAAAGCAATTTTAAATTAAATACTATTATTTAATATAAAACTATAATTTATATTAAAATTTATATTAAATATATTATTTAATATAAAATTGAAATTTATATTAAAATTTATATTAAATATATTATTTAATATAAAATTGAAATTTATATTAAATATTAAAAATTAAATTTATATTAAGATATGTTTATTAACAAATTTATATTAAAATGCGAATTACAAAAAAACCTCCTTTACACTATGATTCAGTATAAAAAAATAGAATAAAAACTTAGTTAAAATCTTGTGCAAACTAAATTTGCATAAAAAAAACTGTTTTCACAAAATTCCGGATTGCATTTATATCCTTGATTAGCTGAAATTTCCCCATTATCTTCCGGAAACAGAACAATGCAAATGAAATTTCCAGTCAAACAAATATGGCTGAAATTCTCCTTTTTCCGTATCTTTCCGCAAAATTCCTTCTTCCACCGTAACAAAGCTTCTTTACGTATAACTTTTGAATGCCTAATGAGAGGGTTTCCTAACTATTTCAAATTCCTATCTCCAAGATTTCCAGTGTCTCTTTTAACTCCAACGGCATAGTTGAGACTTCAAAATTCTTTCACTTCCTTAATGGCTTTGGAATAGTTTTGTATAATAAAAGTGAACCTGATTTCCAGCCTGAAAACCATCTGAATAAAACGTGTTACTAACGTTTCTTAGAAACTTCCTTTTTTATATTGTTGTTACTAATTATCAAAATATTTGATAATAAAATTGTTTGCAATGAGAGTAGTAATCTTCTTTCTCACTCGACTGGAATATATTTGCTGATTTTTTAACTTTGATTTGCAAGGTTTGTATAATTTCCTTGGAAAAGCAGTGGAGAATATTTTATATGAAATTGACTTATACGAATTGTACAGTTGTACGAAAAATTTCTGGTTTCCCTGCTAAACTGCAAAGAGGCCTGTGTAATAAATAATTCACTTAAATGATTATTCAGTTATGCGAAACATTTAGTTAAACGAAGTAATGAACAATACCCTACGTAAATTTTGTTGGGAAATTCAGTGGATACTGTTTTATATCAAATTGACTTATACGAATTGTACAGTTGTACGAAAAACTTCTGTTTCTCCTGCCAAAGTGCAATGAGGCCTATGTAATAAATTATTCACTTATACGAATATTTAGTTAAGAGAAACATTTAGACAAATGAAGTAATGAACAATACCCTAAGTAAATTTTGTTGGGAAATTCAATGGAGACTATTTTATATAAAACTGACTTATACGAATTATTCAGTTATACTAAAAAATTCTCGTTCTCCAGGAGATTTTGGTTTGGTTTGGTTTGGAGCACTACGGTCTACTGTTTTGCACACGAGGGCTAATGAGACCGGGACCTACTGCTTAAAGTCGATTCCGAACGGCTACGAACATCCATGCCATAGTGGGATTCGAACCCACGAACTTTGGATCCAAAGGTCAGCACCCTAACCAATCGGCCACCGTTAGGCTCGTTTTCTAAGAGAAAATGCAATGAAGACTATGTAATAAATTATTCACTTATACGATTATTCTGTTATACGTTACAATCAATTAACATATTGTGTGCGGATACATTTCACATCGGAATTGCATCGGGAACAGGCGTTTTGCCCGTAAATTTAGTTATTCAGTTAAATCTCAATAGATCGAAAATTATTTAATTTTTTAACCAACTTTTTGTATTTTATATTGAAATATATAAACAAATATATAAATAGAAATATATAAACAACAACCATAAAATTTTTGTAAACAAAAAATATATTTTTAAGAGGATAAATTTATAATAGTATCGTAAATATAAAAAATACAATAGAAATAGAAGTATATAGTTTTATTTTTTTTAATTATGTTATATATAAACATTTTTACATTATAAAAAATAAAAGACAAGAACATTCAGCTTCGTATTCCTGTATATACTGGTATTTTTGCACCCACAAACAAACCATGTTGTTACACTAACC
>CM063497.1:75475011-75480011 GCA_032207245.1 Pardosa pseudoannulata | reverse complement strand
GGTTTACAATAATAATCATTTTTTAGACACGATGTTCTACTACTGTAGTAGGTTACTCTAATTGGCACAATTATTTTGACTTTACAATATGTTGTAACCCTGTAAACAGTTTAGGGACAGAATACCTGGTGGCTCAGCTTTTGAAACGTTAGTGTTAGTCATGAATTAGCTAAACAGGTATTAAAATTACTGGAAAATTCTGTAGGTAAAATATTAACTAGACTGCAATTTAATTTGAGAATTATTGGTACTATAGAGTGTTTTTTTTTTTTTTTTTTGAAAAATTTTTGGACGGAAAATACGATAGGTTTATGCATGAAGTAAAAATGGTTACAGAATTAAATGGTCCAAAATAACTTGCGTTATATGTAAAAAAGGAATTCAGGGAATTTGTGCGGTCAAACAGTCTTGCTATAAATTAGAATAAAAATATTTATCGGTAAAAATTATTTTTTATATAATAATTTAATATAATTATAATCTCTTGTATTAATGAATATTTTTGAATTTTTTTCCGCACTTTTTTAATATAAACAAAAAATTTCTCCAGCATTCTATCGGTTACATTAATTTATAGAATATCATCATATTGAAGTGATCAGCCGAACAATGGCCGAATGGTAGAGCGCTACTGTTCGGAACCACAGTTTGCGGGTTCGAGTCCCGCTGCGGGCATGGATGTTTGTAGCCGTTCGGAATCGGCTTTAAACTGTAGGTCCCGGACTCATTAGCCCTCGTGTGCAAAACAGTAGACCGTAGCGCTCCAAATCAAACCAAACCATATTGAAGTGACCAATGACTAATTTCTTTTCTCGTATGTTAAATGACAAGAATTTCTTGAATTACTCCAAAATCCTCTCTCAAGAACCATGAGTTCAAAACGGCCAAACATTATCGCATTAACTGACAACAGTTGTATTTTATCTCAATTTGAGGTTTCTATTAATAAAATGCAATTGTGGTTTACAATAATAATAATTTTTTTTTAGATACGATGTTCTACTACTGTAGTAGGTCATTCTAATTGGTCACAATTATTTTGACTTTACAATATGTCGTAACTCTGTATACAGTTTAGGGACAGAATACCTGGTGTCTTAGCTTTTGAAATGTCAGTGTTAGTCATGAATTGACCTAAACGGGTACCTAAATTAAGAGGAAAATTCTAGGAATAAAATATTAACTAGACTGCAATTTAATTTGAGAATTATTGGTACTATAGAGAAAGAATTGTTAACAGCCAAAAATGCCACAAAAAGACTATTAATAAATAAAAGATTAAAAAAACATTTTTTTTTTTAGAAAAATTGCTGGACTGAAATTACGATAGGTTTAAGTATGAAGTAAAAATGGTAATAGAATTAAATACAGTCCCAAATAATTTGCCTGATATGAAAAAAGGAATTCAGGGAATTTGTGCAGTCAAACAGTTTTGCAATAAATTAGAATAAAAATATTTATTGGTAAAAATTATATTTTATATAATAAATAAATATAATTATAATCCTTGTATTAATGAATATTTTTGAGTTTTATTCCTTACTTTTTTAATATAAACAGAAATATCTTCTGCACACTAACTGATAAATGTGAGAAAGACACACCCTCAGGCGGAACTATACAGTGTGAAGAAGCTGACGAATTTCGCTTAGGTAGCAAAGCTAAAACAGACAGTTCTGAGCGGGAACTCGTTTTGATAACATCCTCCACTCTTGTCAAATTTTGAGAACAAAGGATATCTAATTGGCATAGCCATTGACAGAAGGATTACATTAAATAAATTTTTATATATTAAATCAAATGTGTCTTCCATGCCTTAGACAATCTTTCATGTCCTATATATATTTTATAATTTTATATCCCAACAAAACAATCCTTTTTTAGGTCCCACGATGGCATTCTTTTTATAACCTACCTTAACAACAGCTCAAATTATGGTACAAGATTGAAGAAAATGTTCTTTACACGACAGGGATTTTTTGTTCTCGTATCCGATATTTGATATCTTCTTTATGTCAAATGTCAGTTGTAATCCCTTTATATCATTTGAAATTTTCAGTCTACATCAGCAACGCAGAAACATTTGTCACGTGACCAGAATTCCGATATCCGCATGCAATATTAAATTCTCGATCGATCCTAAAAACTGTATGGGCAGAGCTAGCACTCAAAATTGCCGTAATGGACAACGATTTAATATTTTGCGACGTCTCTGAACATTTTGCAAAACCGTATGTAAACATGAAAATTATATTTATTTTAAATCTCTTAAACATTTTACGTTACTAATACCTTTTTACCACAAATTGCCTATTTTAAGACATTCAGTTTAGTACGCAATTGTTATATTTAATTAAATAAAAGCACAAACAAAGCAACATAAACAAAACTTTTCCTTTTATGGTAGTCCAGCAAAATTCCTGCACAAATAAGCATATTTACTGATTTTGTTGTAAATTTGTTACTATAATTAAGTTACATAGCGTAGTCTTTCTTAAAAAAGTGCTGTATACTCACATCTTGTATATTGTACTTGCATTGATTTTCACTGCATCTAATAAAAATGATAATCATAAACAAGTAATATTTAAAAATATATAAAAGTCAATTCCTACATAGGTCAACAAAGAAAATTTTTTATTTTCTTCCTTGTTGAGTAGTTTTTCTTCTGATATGATAAGGAATTTTAAAATATAGTAATTTTAATTTCTATAAATATTACGGAATTATATATTTATGTAGGTATATTTATTGGAGTTAATAATATACACAAAAACCATTCTTATATATAATTATATATCTATATAAACAATAGAGGTATTTTAAACTGCTGTAATAAGCGTTAATGTGTGGTAATTCCGAATCCCACACTTTCTTTAAGGTCAATTATTATTTATGTCAACAAAAAAAAATTATTTTCTTTCTTGCTGAGTTGTTTTTCTTCTGATATGATAAGGAATTTTAAAATATAGCAATTTTAAATTCTAGAAATATTACGGAATTATATATTTATGTAGGTGTTTTTTTTAACAGTTAATATTATACACAAACATTCTTATATATAATTATATATCTATATAAACAATAGAGGTATATTAAACTGCTGCAATAAGTGTTAATGTGTAGTAATTCCGAAACCCACACTTTCTTTAAGGTCAATTCTTACTTAGGTAAACAAAGGAAAATTTTATTTTCTTTCTTGATAAGTAGTTTTTCTTCTGATAAAGAATTTTAAAATATAGTAATTATAATTTATAGAAATATTATGGAATTATATATTTATGTAGGTATTTTTATTATATTTAATATTATACACAAACAAACATTCTTATATATAATTATATATCTATAAAAACAATAGAGGTATTTTTTAAACTGCTGCAATAAGTGTTAATGTGTAGTAATTCCAAAACCCACACTTTCTTTAAGGTCAATTCTTACTTAGGTCAACAAAGAAAAATTTTATTTTTTTTTTGCTGAGTAGTTTTTCTTTAGATATGATAAGGAATTTTAAAATATAGTAACTTTAAATTCTAGAAATATTGCGGAATTATATATTTATGTAGTTATATTTATTTTATAATATTATACACAAACAAACATTCTTATATATAATTATATATCTATATAAACAATAGATGTTTTTTAAACTGCTGAAATTAAGTGTTAATATGTAGTAATTGAGACTCCCGGGTAAAAGAAGTTATATAAAAACTTTCTTTAAGGTCAATTCCTACTTAGGTCAAAAAAGAAAAATTTTATTTTCTTTCTTGCTGAGTAGTTTTTCTTCTGATATGATAAGGAATTTTAAAATATAGTAATTTTAATTTATTGAAATATTACGGAATTATATATTTATGTAGGTATATTTATTGGAGTTAATATTATACACAAACAAACATTCTTATATGTAATTGTATATCTATATAAACAATAGAGTTATTTTAAACTGCTGCATTAATTTCTCGATGGGTGGTTGCATTCCTATAAAAAATGATACCGTTTCAGCTAAAGACCTTTATTAAGATAACTTTGAAAGTCGGGTTCCCACTTCATCATAGGGAGAGGACAAACTGAAGGTCAGCTAGCATGAAGTTGTATGTACAAGACACGTAACACCTGGGTCAACATCTGTGGGAAAATATCTCTAGAAAAAATCTGTCTCGGACAGCTTGTATCTACTTTTATTTAGAAATTTAAGTCCGTCTCATTACACACACACACACCCACACACACACACACACACACACACACACACACACACACACACACACACATATATATATATATATATATATATATATATATATATATATATATATATATATATGGCAGAATCACAATAATAATTGGCAAAATAGAAATCGAATTTCCTTGACATTTTCCATTTTCCTTTCTATTTATGGTGTTGGACTATTACTTTTGTTTGTTACTATTTAATCGTTTTCTATTTTTTTCGTTTCTAATTTATGAAGCTGATGGTGCTGTATAATTTCGCATTCTATCCATCTCTTGTAATGCTTCATTATTGCAAGGAATCTTTCCAGTGAGTTTCAAACAGTCCAGTTTCACACGACTCAAGGCGGCATATATTTAACCTGCAGAGAAGAGTTTTCGTCCTAGATATATTACCACATAATCTACTGTGCTACATTGCATCTTATGTCCTTTTGATGCCCATGATAGTATTGATAGTAGCATTCTTCGTTCAGCTGTACCGCAGCTGCGTTTGGCTGGCGAATTGCACTGATATTGGCTCAGTTCTGTGATCAGCATTATTGTCAAAGTTAACAGTGACTGATGGAAATGAATTAAATTTAATTAATATTTACAAAACAGTATGAACATCAAGTATCATCCGAATAGTTAATGGATAATTAGGGTATTGGACTATTATTTTTGTTTGTTAATATTTGTTCGCTTTCTATTTTTTTTTCTTTTTCTAATTTATGAAGTTGATGGTGGTGTCGTTGTATCCATCTCTTGTAATGCTTCATTAA
>CM063497.1:75467511-75470011 GCA_032207245.1 Pardosa pseudoannulata | reverse complement strand
ATAAATACATATAAATACCTGTATACAAATTGTAAGTAATGCGAAATATGTTGATATAAATTTTTCTTCTGTATTTTCTGATCATTCCTCGTTTTAATTTACTAATATAATTATTTTTCTTTTCTAGGTAAGTAAACATGTTTCTTCTGCTACAGCCCTAGGCATCCATTTCCCAGGCGGTAAATGATGTTCTGCATTACGATAACACATTTGCAAGAATTCATTTTTCCTATTCTATTTACTAAAGGCAAACTGAACTCCCTTTTAGTAAGTTAATTTGACCTGAAATTCAGTAAATACTCGCTTAAAGTAAGTTACTCGGATTCTGTTTGCTAATTGTTAATGAGATTTAATAAAATTCAAGTCACAAGGGAGAGAAAAACAGTTCTTTTACTGATATCGCAAGGAGAAATGTCGTTGTATATCGCACCAAAGAATTACAATAATTTATACGAATTATTGTAGTTACAGAGAATTCTTTACATACAGAGAATTCTTTAATTCTTGGAAAAGTGGAATTATATATTTATTTTTCTTTGTGAAACTGATTTTATATATGCAATGTAATTGAAATATAATTGAAATATATATATATATATATATATATATATATATATATATATATATATATATATATATATATATACATATATATATATATATATATATACTTATATATATATGTATATATATATATACTTATATATATATATATATATATATATATATATATATATATATATATACATATATATATATACACATATACTTTATTGCGGTACTCATTGTGGAAAGTGTTTATATTAGGTAATCATATCAACACACTTCATAACTAATCAAATATTGGATACATTCGAGCTACTGTTTATTGTGATATAAATTATGTAAAGTTCATAAGGTAATCACATAAACACACTATATCCAATTACCACATAATTTGTCAAATATTATATACATTCAATTCACAATTTATTGCGGTACTCATTGTGGAAATTATATATATATATATATATATATATATATATATATATATATATATATATATATATATATATATATATATAAATATATATATATATATATATATATTAATATATATATATATATATATATATATATATATATATATATATATTAGATATTCATCTAAACACACCTTTTAATTATTCAAACATTAGATATATTCCAGTCACAATTTATTGTGATACTAAGTGTGTAAAGTGTATATATTAGATAATCATATAAACACACCTCATAACTAATTAAATATTAGATATATTCGAGTCACAATTTATTGAGGTAATCATTGGGGAAAGTGTATATATTAGGTAATCATCTAAACATACTAATATACTTGCCTCATAATTTATGAAGTATTAGATATATTTTAGTCGTAATTTATTGAGGTATTCATTGTGGAAAACGTATATATTAGATAATCATATAAACACACCTCATAACTAATCAAATATTAGATATATTCAAGGCACAATTTATTGTGGTATTCATTGGGAAAATGTATATATTAGCTAATCATATAAACACACCTGATAGTTAATCAGATATTAGATATATTCGAGCCAAAATTTATTGTGGTATCCGTTATGGGAAGAGTATATATAAGGTAATCACATAAACACACTATACCTACATACGTCATAATTTTTCACATATAAGATACATTCAAGTCCCAATTTATTGAAGTACTCATTGTGGAAAATGTATATATTAGGTAATCATATAAACACACTTCATAATTAATTAAATATTAGATGTATTCATGTCACAATTTATTGTGTTATTCATTATGGAAAGTGTATATATTAGGTAATCATATAAACAAACTTCATAACTAATCAAATATTTGATATATTCGAGCAAAAGTTTGTGGTATTTATTATGAAAAGTGTATATATTAGGTAATCACATAAAACACTTTATTCACTTACTTCATAATTTATTAAATATTAGATACATTCAAGTCACAATTTATTGCGATACTCATTGTTTAAAGTCTATATATTATGTAATCATATAAACACACCTCGTTATTAATCATATATTAGATATATTTCAGTCAAATTTATTATGTTATTCATTGTGGAAAGCAATTATATTAGATAATCATATAAACACACCTCATAATTAAATATTAGATATATTCAAGTCTCAATTTACTAAGGTAATCATTGTGGAAAGTTTATATATTAGGTAATCGTCTAAACATGCTATATCTTCTAACCTCATAATTTATGAAGTATCAGATGTAATTTAGTCTCAATTTATTGTGGTATTCATTGTGGAAAGCACATATATTAGATAATCATATAAACACACCTCATAATTAATCATTCCAGTCATAATTTATTGTGGTATTCATTTTGGAAAGCGTGTATATTATGTAATCATTTATATACACCTCATAACTAATCAAATATTAGATATATTCGAGTCACAATTTATTGAGGTAATCGTTGTGGAAAGTGTATATATTAGGTAA
>CM063497.1:75457511-75460011 GCA_032207245.1 Pardosa pseudoannulata | reverse complement strand
TAAATCAACAATTCCAAAATGAGTGCGGCGTATGCGAGCCGTTTTGAGGCAGTGTTTCTGTGTAACCATCCAAAAGGACCAAAAACGTCTTGTACAGCTGCAGTCCGGTACATGAGAAAGTTGGAGTCGTTCGTCAAGAAGTGGGTAGCATTTTATAAAGCGGTACAAAATGTTGACGACCTACCGAAACGGGGTGAACGTCGCTCAATGTCAAAATCGAATGATAAAGGGATTCTTGCATAATAATTGTAATAATGGGGACTGGACAAGTTATTAGTTGAAATACATTTGAGTTTAATATGTATACTACACGGTACAAATGTATGTTTAACTAATTCGCGTGTATTTTCAGAGACATAGACTACACGCTCTTAAGAAACACACTGTACTGTGTCATTTATGCATGCTAGGCACTTAGGGTACCTAGGTGGGGATACAACAAAATTTCTATTAACTTTGAAAGACAAAACCAGAGATAATAGAAAAAAATAGACACTTAACATGACAAAAAGTAATAGACAAATATTTATAAAAATTCAAAAAAGATCAGATCCAGAATCGTATTCCAGAACAGCTTTTTTAAAACCCTCTGAATCCGAACGATGGCCGAATGGTTAGAGTGCCGGCCTTCGGAAAAGGAGTTCGTGAGTTCGAATCCCACTATGGTATGGTGTTCATAGCCGTTCAAAATCGGCTTTAAGCAGTAGGTTTTAGTCTCATTAGCCCTCGTTTTGCAAATAGTAGACCACAGTGCTCCAAAACCAAAACCAAAACCTTCTGCGCATCAGGATAAAACATAAGTATTTCAAATCTCATAAATTCCCGGAAGTGTCACTTTTTATGCTTTCCGGTTGTTAAACTCACTAATTCGAAAAGAGAAAACAACATAAATGAATATGGATTTCCTTCCTAAGTCGTTATCCTGTCATTGTCAAATTAGGCAACAAAATCTATATAAAGTCACCGAAAGTTATTTGAATGCCAGAACGGTGTTCTTCAGTATCGAAGTTCTTGATTTGAATCCCGCTGTTGGCATATATGTTCTTTGTTGCTAAAAATTGGTTTTTACATAGTGTATCCAGGTCTCATTAGCCCTCGGGAGCCAAACAGTCTATCGAATTTCGAAAAGGCTGTAGAACTAGTATTTTCCAAAATATGACTATAGATTCTGTCGATACTAAAATAAAAATTCTTTTATTGTCAGTGAAGATTCAGCTGATATTCAAAGCACAGCTCATTGTATTTGATAGCGGGGAATTTATTACATATTTACACATAGTCTGAAGTAGGATAGCTTTCAGTTAGTTATCTCCATTTGACGAATTTAGCGGAATTTTAAACGGTAGATTCTTTACGCCAATGATACTTCGTAAAACGTGTAGCAACAATATAGACTAGAATGTTGCCTATCAAAAAATATTAATAGGTCTCTACTAAATTACCAATATCAGTAGAGACTGATCAGAAAGAGAATGCGGAACCCTCGGTGACGTAATGCTGACAAATATTACTATTGATTCTGTGCTTTCCGGTATTAGAGTTCACGGGTTCAAATCCCGCTTATGACATCAATGTTTGTAGTAGTTGGGAATACGGTTTAAGCAGTAGATACTGGTTTTACTAGCAAAACAGTAGACCGTAACGCTCCAAAATATATAAACCTGTTTATGTTGACGGTTGTGAACGCCACGGTCTACTGTTTTATTGCAAAAAGGTTTGGTTTGATTTACGATTTATTGTGTTTCACAGGAAAACTAATGAGGCTGGGACTTACTGCTAAAAGACGATTCCGAGAGGCTACATACATGCATGCCTGCAATGGAATTCGAAATCGCAAACTTCGGGTCCGAAAAGGAACGTTCTGTCATTCGTTCATCGTTCGGCTGCTACAAAAAGGACTAATAAGACTAAGATTTACTACTAAAAGACGATACTGAGTGGCTACATGCATCCATGCCTTTAACAAAATTCGAACCCTCAAACTCCGGTTCCGTAAAGGAACGGTCTGCTATTTGGCCACCGTTCAGCTACTACAAATATGACTAATGAGACTACTTTTTACAGCTAAAAGACGATTCCGAAAGGCACTACTATGTAATCCAGTACATCACTTATCTATTTGACCATAATTCAGCTATTTATTTGATATTTTGGGGAAATATTTTGTGGAATTTTGTTTCGAATCCGGATATTCCAGTTTTTTTTGAAGCTGTTATAATTTTAAAGAAGATTTTTTATGTAAGTATAGTTAATTCGCTGTTAACTATATTCGATGCTATTTAATAAGACTACGACTTTATGCTTATAGCCGATTCCAAAAGGATATAACAGTACTAGGTATTCCAGTGGTTCTTAACCTTTTTAAGCCGCGACCCAAATTTGAGAAATATGTTCATGTCGCGACCCAAAAAAAGTCAAAACTTTTTCATTGCTTTATTTTAGAGCGTATTTTTAAAAAAATCTTCAATCCTACAATGATGATTTTTTTAACTTTCAAATT
>CM063497.1:75445011-75452511 GCA_032207245.1 Pardosa pseudoannulata | reverse complement strand
TTTCAAAGAGATGAAAGTCAGTTAACAAGTATACATTTAGCTGTCAACACCTTTATACTCGTGTCTCCACCACGAACAAATGAAAATGGCACAAGTTTTGCTTAAATGATTTAATGATGATTTAATAAAATTATTATTATCAAGAAAGACTGTTTTCCATTCGCCTTAACACTCGGCATAACACACACACACACACACACACATATATATATATATATATATATATATATAATATATATATATATATATATATATATATATATATATATGTGTGTGTGTGTGTGTGTGTGTGTGTGTGTGTGTGTCTGTGTGTATAATGTGCTAAAAAGAGCAAAATTTTTTATTTTATGGTAGTAAAAAAAGGCTATTCTAATGAAGATTTTAAACCTTTAAAGATGATACTGTGTTTGCTTAAGTACAATAGTAATAAATTACAATAATGAGCATCTTGTTAAGAAAATACTTAAATCCTTTAAATATTTTAAATATGAATTACTGATTAATTAGTTTTTTTCAGTATAAAATAGATTAATATAGCACCAAATTATTAC
Organism: Pardosa pseudoannulata; assembly: GCA_032207245.1. Classification (NCBI taxonomy): domain Eukaryota; kingdom Metazoa; phylum Arthropoda; class Arachnida; order Araneae; family Lycosidae; genus Pardosa; species Pardosa pseudoannulata. The sequence continues at coordinate 75,451,960 of CM063497.1, read as the reverse complement.
TTAGTACTATTTGTATGTTATTTAAAAATAATTACTACTTAAAAAGGCAAAGATTTATTTTAACTGGAAAATTTTTTTAAATAAAGATAAAATATTTATAATTAAATCATTATTGAAAAACTTACAAAAAATATTCTCAAAATAACAAAATATTTTATTTTATAATGTCGATAAAATTTTATTATAATGAAGATTTTAAGTTTCGAAAAGTATTGTGTTTCCTTAATATCAGGTGTAATAAATTGTAGAAATCAGCCTCTTGTAGTGGAAATATTTAATGCTATTAAATATTTTAATGCAAATTACTGATTGAATATTTGTGCGCAGTATCAAAAAGATTAATATAGCATAAATTATTAGTCACTAAGTAACCTATTTGTATTATTTATAAATAATTGCAGCTTATATACAATTATATTTAAGGTTTAAATCTTCGAAAGCTATTATGTTTCATTAATTTCAGTTGTAATAAGTTGTAAATATCAGCATCTTTTACTGAAAATATTTAATGTCATTGAATATTTTAATGCAATTTACTGATTAAATATTTGTGCCCAGTATTAAAAAGATTAATCTAGCACAAATTATTACTCACTAAGTAACCTTTATATTTTATTTATAAATAAATGCCATTAAATATGATAAAACTTTAAATTTAAATAACTTACTTTTAGTTTAATTGGTTAAGAATTTATTTTAATTTTAACTTAAATTGTTATTTAAGAATTTTAATATAAGTATTCGAAAAGAAGCAAAACGTTTTATTTTAAGATTTCAAAACAAATTATAATGAAGTTTTGATGTTTCGAAAAGTACTGTTTTTCCTTAATTTCAGTTAGTTACAATAAATTGTGGGAATCTTATGCTGGAAAAACTTAATTTCATCAAATCTTTTTAATAAGACTTACTGATTAGTTCATTGTGCCCAGTCTTAAAAAGATTAATCTATAATAAATTGTTACTGACTAAGTAACCTTTATATATTATATATAAATAATTGCAGCTTAATATAGAATTATATAGAAGGTATAAATCTTCGAAAGGTATTATGTTTCCTTAATTTCAGTTGTAATATGCTGCAGAAATCAGAATCTTGTACTGAAAATATTTAATGTCATTAAATATTTTAATGCAAGTTACTGATTAAATATTTATGCCCAGTATTAAAAAGATTAATCTAGCCCAATTTATTACTTACTAAGTAACCTTTATATGTTATTTATAAGTAATTGCCATTAAATATGACAAAAGTTTAAATTTAAATAACTTATCTTAAGTTATTAAAATAAGTTAAACAATTTAAGCTAAATTATTATTTAAGAGCTTACGTTTTATTTTATGATGTCAAAAACAAGATATTAAAATGAAAGTTAAAAATTTCGAAAAGTATTATGTTTCTTTAATTCAAGTTGTAATAAATTGTAGTAATCAGCATCTGGTACATGTAAAATTTACTTATAACTCATTACTTAATTTACTCATTAAATATTTTTAATATAACTTATTGATTAATTAATTGTGGAGAGTATTGAATATATTAATATAGCACATATTATTTTTAAGTATAATATTTAATATAATTTATATTTTTAACTTATTTTTTTAATATAAGTTAGTGATTAATTAATTGTGGAGAGTATTAAATATATTAATATAGCACACATTATTACTAAGTATAATTTTTAATATAAGTTATATTTTTAATATAAGTTATTGATTGATTAATTGTGGAGAGTATTAAATATATTAATATAGCACATATTATTACTGACTAAGTATAATTTTTAATATGTTATATTTTTAGCTTATATTTTTAATATAAGTTAGGGATTAATTAATTGTAAAGAGTATTAAATATATTAATATAGCACATATTACTGACTAAGTATTATTTTTAATATAAGTTATATCTTTAACTTATATTTTTAATATAAGTTACTGATTAATTAATTGTAGAGAGTATTAAATATATTAATATAGCACATAATATTACTGACTAAGTATAATTTTTAATATAATTTATTGTGTAATTAATTGTGGAGAGTATTAAATATATTAATACAGCGCACATATTATTACTGACTAAGTATAATTTTTAATTCATATCTTTAAACGATATCTCGCAATAGAATTTCAAAGGAAAAATTTACGGAATCAAATATTTCAGCTTCTTGACATATCATATTCTAAAACACAGAGAACTGATTCACTGAAATGTATAAATATCATTCGTCCATAAAATCGATCCTTCAAAACGCAGTCCATAAAATCGGAAAATACTTCATAAATATTCAAAAATCCTTCTTAATAATTCAAAAATAAGTAACAATTTGGGAAAGCCAATATCGAGCCAAATATCCATACTTACCGCACTGCATTTTACACGGAATATAATGAAGATGTATTTCCAGTATCTGTTCCATCGATATATTTTCATTAGTGTCTGGGATATAACGTTATCTTTGTGCCAGCGACTTTTCTGCTTTCATAATTAAACTTTCCAATAATTCCACGCAGCAAGTCGCAGTGGGTTTTGAAATGGGAAATGGAGAATTACTTATTCTCCATTATACGCGTGTTCTCCGAAACGTCTTTTATTATTTGGGAAAAAGTGAAGGGAATTTGTGGAAGACAGACTTTGTTGCTGTGGATAGTCACTCTGTAAAATATTCAGTGGATTTCATTTCACTTGACGTGCTGCCTCACTTTCGTTTAGTTTCTCTTTTTTTCTTCACCCTCTCTGTATTACGTGTTAGTTGTTTCTAACCCTGTTTTGTTTATTTTATGTTTGGGCCCAAATTGACAGAATGTATTTAGTTCCTAAAACTAACACTAATTTCATTATTAATAAATAATAATGCTTTCTGGCATACGTAGCATAGGGTTTTGGTTTGGTTTGTGTGCTAGTTGTTTCTAACCCTGTTGTGTTTATTTTATTTTTCGAATAAAATTGACAATATATTTACTTTCTAAACCTTACACTAATTTCATTATTAATAAATAATAATGCTTTCTGGCATATGTAGCATAGGGTTTTGGTTTGGTTTGTATGTTAGTTGTTTCTAACCAAGTTGTGTTTATTTTACGTTTCGGGCCAAATTGACAATGTATTTAGTTTCTAAAACTAACACTAATTTCATTATTAATAAATAATAATGCTTTCTCGCATACGTAGTATAGGGTTTTGGTTTATTTTGTGTGTGAGTTGTTTCTAACTCTGTTGTGTTTATTTTATGTTTGGGGGCAAATTGACACAATGCATTTAGTTTCTATGAACAAATTAAGGTAAAGCATAAAGTTCTGATTTTTCTGACGTGGATTGCTCGTTTATATTTGAAGGTATAGGTTATCCACATAAAACTGCTTTCATTATCACAGAACACCCACATTGTTTTGTTATACACCCAAGAGCCAAAACTTTATGACCACCTGTCAATAACGAGTGGCTCACTTTTGGCTCGCAACACAGCTTCAACCCGACTTGGCATGGATGCCACAAATCCTTGGTAGATGGCCGGAGACAGATTGTACCAGATGTTTAAGCAACGTTACGCAAATCAGACATATTGCGAATTGGTGGCCTTTGAACTCTGAGCCATAACATCCCATGTCCCACTCCTTCCCATGACATTCCAAATACGTTCTATCAGATTGGGATACGGTGAGTTAGGCGACATAAGTTCTAACAACTGTAGATCACGAACAACCCCCGAGTCCTGTAGTATCGACAATACTTGTTCCTAGCCTTCGAGCCATTACAATCTGCCCTCCATCAAAATCGCTTAGATCCGCAGCCTCTTCCATGACACATAAAAGTAAGTGAAAGAATGATTCTTCAGACTCATTACAGCAGTTAAATACCACTTCCACCTGATCACGTGCCTTACACGTCATGCAGGTGAGTTCATTGCAAAATGTAGGAGTGGTCATTATGTTTTGGCTTTTGAGTGTATTTCATCAGTTTCTAAAGTATGTTTTTCAGAATGGGCAGATACTTGTGGACAAACTAGATTTGCATCACTTCTCAAATATGCACCGGATTTTAAAAAATTTGACAATATGTCCACCCACATATTCTTTGAGTCAAGAGTGATTGCAAATTTATCCTCGTGCGTCCCATACAAATGCACATTTCAATCACTGTATCTCAAAAAATTTTATAAAGATTTAAAATTATGATATATAATGTGAGCGCTTATAGTTACCTTGAAAGTAGCTTTACTTTCATCTGCATTCCACTAATTTTCCTTATATTTATAACAAGATATAGATACACTGGAAAGTAAAAGTAAATCTATATAGGCTTTGAATTCAACTGTCAATTTCTTTCCGTTTAACTCCAAAAGACTGACACTTCGTCAAAAACTCCTGGTGTAAGTTTGAAAGTATGCTTCGAGGCATGTTTAACTGTTTGAAATAGAGAGTTACATTCACAATAAATCAAACTATTCTTTTTGAAAAATAGTTTCTCTAATGTCAAAAATAACAATAGACAAAAGTTTTAAAAAGCGAGAGTTGTGTGGATTGAATGAATTTTAGTGGAAACATTTATTTTGAAGTACAATAAAAAGTATATTATATTGAGGTTATAAATCAATAACACACGGACATTTTACATTTACAATTATTATTTTTTAAAAATGATAATTTTTAGGCAATACAAAATAGTTTTACGACACTGGTACGTTAGGCTCGCTATCTTTAGCGGAAACTTTGAATTTGCTTGCTATCTGTGGTTTTATTGACAATAAATAATAATAAAAGAAATAAAAAGAGTTGAAGAATATTTCCCCGAATGAAGAATAAAACAGAATTTCATTTGCAATTATAAGAAACGACGATTTTTACGTAATACAAAATAGTTTTACATCCATAAAAACAGCGATTACTGATACGTTAAGCTCTCTATCCTTAGCAGAAACTTTGAATTTGCTTGCTATCTGTGATTTTATTGACGATAAAACATTATAAAATAAATTAAAGGAGCTGAAGGATATTTCACCGAATGAAGAGTAAAACAGAAAAATTTTCATTTGCAATTTTATTTTTAAGAAAGACGATTTTTAACTAATATAAAATATTTTTACATCCATAAAAACAGCGATTACTGATACGTTTCTGATACGTCATTCCCGATACATTAAGCTCTATATCCTTAGTAGAAACTTTGAATTTTTTTGCTGTGTTCTTATTGCTAATAAATAATAATAAAAGAAATAAAAAGATCTGAATAGAGATTAAAACAGAATAGTTTTCATTTGCAGTTTTAAGAAAAGAAATTTTTAACTAATACAAAATAGTTTTATATCCATGAGAAGAGCGATTACTGATACGTTAAGCTCTCTATCCTTAGTAGAAACTTTGAATTTACTTGCTATCTGTGGTTTTATTAACAATAAATAATAATAAAAGAAATAAAAATAGTTGAAGGATATCTCATCAAATAAAGAATAAAACAGAACAGTTTTCATTTGCAATTTTATTTTCAATTAACTAATACAAATAGTTTTACATCCATAAAAAATGCGATTACTGATACTTATTGATACGTCATTACTGATACATTAAGCTCTCTATCCTTAGTGAAAACTTTAAATCTGCTCGCTATCTCTGGTCTTATTGCCAATAAATAATAATAAAAGAAATAAAAAGAATTGAAGAATATCTCCCCGAACGAAGAATAAAACAGAATTTCATTTGCAGTTTTAAGAACAGACGATTTTTAACTAATACAAAATAGTTTTACATCCATGAGGAACAGCTATTACTGATACGTTAAGCTATTTATCCTTAACAGAAACTTTTTAGCAGGATTTGCCTGCTATCCACGGTCTTACTGTCAATAAATAATAATAAAAAAAATAAGAAGAGTTGGAGGATATCTCACCCAATCTAGAATAAAACAGATCAGTTTTTATTTGCAATTTTAATTTAAAGAAACGACAATTTTTAACTAACACAAAATAGTTTTACGACACTGATACGTTAGGCTCTCTAACCTTAGCGGAAACTTTGAATTTGCTTGCTATCTGCGATTTTATTGACAATAAATAATAATAAAAGAAATAAAAAGATTTGAAGGATACCTCACCAAATAAAGAATAAAACAGAATAGTTTTAATTTGCAATTTTATTTTTAAGAAACGACGATTTTTAACTAATACAAAATAGTTTTACATCCATAAAAACAGATATTACTGATACGTTACTCATTTTTAAGCTCTCTATCCTTAGTAGAAATTTGAATTTGCTTTCTATCTGTAGTTTTATTGACAATAAATAATAATAAAAGAAACAAAAAGAGTTGAAGGATATCTCACTAAATGAAGAATAAAACAGAACAGTTTTATTCGCAATTTTAAATAAAGACAATTTTTAACCAATTACAAAATAGTTTTACATCCATGAGAACAGTGATTACTGATACGTTAAGCTCTCTATCCTTAGCAGAAACTTTGAATTTGCCTGCTATCCATTGCCTTATTGCCAATAAATAATAATAAAAGAAATAAGAAGTGTTGAAGGATATCTCTCCTATTGAAGAATAAAATAGAACAGTTTTTACTTGCAATTTTTATTTTAAGAAACGACAATTTTTAACTAACACAAAATAGTTTTACAACACTGATAAGCTAGGCTCTCTATCCTTAGCAGACTTTGAACTTGCTTGTGATTCAGGATCATATTGCTAATGAATAATAATAAAATAAATAAAAATAATTGAAGAATATCTCACTGAATGGAGAATAAAACAGAGCAGTTTATATTGACAATTTCTATTTTTCAGAAATGATTATTTTTAGCTAATGTAAAATAATTAAGACACTATACGTTAGGCTCTGTATCCTTAGCAGACTTTGAATTTTTCTGCGATTCGGGTTCATATTTCCAATGAATAAAATAAAAGAAATGAAAGAATGGAAGAAAATATCACTGAATGAAGAGTAAA
>CM063497.1:75415011-75420011 GCA_032207245.1 Pardosa pseudoannulata | reverse complement strand
TTCTTGAGAAATTTTACATTAAAGCATTTCCTTTTTCAAGAAGTTTTACATTAAAGTAATTTCTTCCTTGAGAAATTTTACATTAAAACATTTTCCTGCTTAAGAAGTTTTATTTCTTCCAAACTACTATTTCCATTTTATTGTAAAGACCTTAAACTATACGTGCTACTCGAGTGGTGCTAAATCGGTAACAATTTCGTAGACTTGAATTGGCATAAAGGCATATAGTGTATAAATTGGCAGCTGCATTAGAAAATAAATTTATTGTGATGATAAGTAAAAATTTTAGCAAATAGGTAGACACTTAATATTTATTTGTGGAAGAACTAAATGATAATAGAGAATGAAAGCATATCTTTACAATACTAGTTCTTAAAAATTAGGAATTTTCGACGCTCTAATTCCAGGGCATAGTTGGTGCAACTTGTATAAGTGAAGTCAATTCCAATTTTTTCACAAACCCTCCCAAATAAGAAAAGAGCCATCATAAGAGTAAGTCTTTTATAAAGAAAAATAAAGCAGAAATTCCTCGGAATAAAAAATATTAGGTTAAATCCATGTAATGATATTATCTCAAACTTTATTTCGTATCTGTACCTACTACTTTATTTGATGTTAAAACCTTTTGAAAAATTCTCGGTTAAGGTTGATAGTATAGATACTTTGAAAATATATATTTTAGATTAAAGCATGCTGTTAAATTCAGCTTTAAAAGTACAACAACATTATGAGATTACATTTATATATAAAAAAGGAGTTAATACCAAAATTTAAATTAAAATATTTTCCCTAATGCACGTTTCAAGTTTTCCCTTTAAGAAGTTTTAATCTTTAAGCTGTACAAAATATTTTCCTTAATGTTACAATCATTTGAATTATTCTCGCCTAAGATTAAAATTCTAGATGCTCTGAAAATATTTATTCTAGATAAAATTTAAATGTTACATTTTTTTATTTGTAAAATAGCACTATATGTTTATCAAGCGCTATTTAGAGGTGAAAATACAAGTTACTACTAAAATTCATACTAAAATATATTTCTTAATGCATGTTTCAAGATTTCGCTTTAAGAAGTTGTAATCTATAAGTTGTACAAAATATTTTCCTTAATGTTTAAAGAAACATTTGAATTATTCTTGATTAAGATTAATTATTTTAGATGCTCTGAACATATTTATTCTAGATTAAATTTAAATGTTAAATTTATTGCTATTTTTAGAAATAGCACTATATACCTATCAGACGCTATTTAGAGGTGAAGATATAAGTTACTACTAAAATTCAAATTAAAATACTTTTCCTAATGCATGTTTAGAGTTTTCCATTTAAGAAGTTTTAACCTTTAAGCTTTACAAAATATTTTTCTTAATTTTACAATCATTTGAATTATTCTGGGTTAAGAATAAAATTTTACATTCTCTGAGCATAATTGTTGTAGATTAAATTTAAATGTTAAAATTAATTCTTATTCTAAAATAGCACTATATGCCTATCAGAAGCTATTTAAAGGTGAAAATACAAGTTACTACTAATATTTAAATTAAAATATTTTTCCTAATGCATGTTTCAAGTTTTCCCTTTAAGAAATTTTAATCTTTAAGTTGTACATAACATTTTCCTTAATTTTACAAACACTTGAATTATTATCGATTAAGATTAAAATTTTAGATGCTCTGAAAATATTTATTCTAGATTAAATTTAAATGTTAAATTAAATTTTATTTTTAAAGTAGCACTATATGCCTATCAGACGCTATTTAGAGGTGAAAATACAAGTTACTATTAAAATTTAAATTAAAATATTTTTCTTAATGCATGTTTCAAGATTTCGCTTTAAGAAGTTGTAATCTATAAGTTGTACAAAATATTTTCCTTAATATTTAAAGAAACATTTGAATTATTCTCAATTAAGATTAAAATTTTAGATGTTCTGAAAATATTTGTTCTAGATTAAATTTAAGTGTTAAATTTATTTTTATTTTTAAAATAGCACTATATACCTATCAGACGCTATTTAAAGGTGAAAATACAATTTACTACTAAAATTTAAATTAAAATATTTTTCCTGATGCATGCCCTTTTAAGAAGTTTTAATCTTTAAGTTGTACAAAATATTTTTCTTAATGTTTCCTTAATCATTTGAATTATTCTCGATTAAGATTAATACTTTAGATGATCTGAAAATATTTATTCTAGATTAAATTTAAATGTTAAATTTATTTTTGTTTGTAAAATAGCACTGTATGCCTTTCAGACGTTATTTAGAGGTGAAGATACAAGTTACTACTAAAATTTAAATATTTTTCCTAATGTATGTTTAAATTTTTCATTTAAGATGTTATAATCTTTACGCTGTACAAAACATTTTTCTTAATCTTACAATCATGTGAATTATTCTCGATTAAGATTAAAATTTTACATTCTCTGAGCATAATTGTTCTAGATTAAATTTAAATGTTAAAATTATTTTTTACTCTAAAATAGCACTATATGCCTATCAGACGCTATTTAGAGGTAAAAGTACAAGTTGCTACTAAAATTTAAATTAAAATATTTTTCCTAATGCATGTTTCAAGTTTTCAATTTAAGAAGATTTAATCTTTAAGTTGTACAAAATATTTCCCTTAATGTTAGAATCATTAGAATTATTCTGAATTAAGATTAAAATTTTAGATGCTCTGAAAATATTTATTCTAGATTAAATTTAAAAGTTAAATTTATTTTTATTTTTAAAATAGCACTATATGCATATCAGACGCTATTTAGAGGTGAAAATACAAGTTACTATTAAAATTTAAATTAAAATATTTTTTATAATGCATTTTTCAAGTTTTCAGTTTTCCTGCTTAAAAATATTTAAGCTATTGGACTCATGCATATCTTAAGTGGTTTTATTGAATCAAACTGAAAGAAAGTACAAGTTACTACTAAAATTTAAATTAAAATATTTTTCCTAATGCATGTTTCAAGTTTTCTCTTTAAAAGGTTTTAATCTTTAAGTTGTATAAAATATTTTCCTTAATGTTACAATCATTTGAATTATTCTCGATTAAGATTAAAATTTTAGATGCTCTGAAAATATTTATTTTACATTAAATTAAAATGTTATTTATTTATTTATTTATTTATTTTGCAAAATAGCACTATATACTTATCAGACGCTATTTGGAGGTGAAAATACAAGTTACTATTAAAATTTAAATTAAAATATTTTTTATAATGCATTTTTCAAGTTTTCTGTTTTCCTGCTTAAGAATATTTAAGCTATTGGACTCATGCATATCTTAAGTGGTTTTATGGAATCAAACTGAAAGAAAGTAATGAATCATAGTCCAACGGTGCGTAAACACCAAATTTCCAAACTACCGTAATTTCGGCTGGTTGAGAGCCACGTAAGTGATAATTCACTAAAAAACGAAAACTCATCGCATAAGCCGCCATGCCGTAAGTGATGCACACAGATAATTCACAGAAAGAAATTGTAAGTGCATAAGGTCTAGTTGTATTTGTATAGTGTGATGTCGTGACACCCCATTAGGCTCACAAAGAGGTTTTGTTAAAACCCAGGACAAGACGACATTCTGTCTGGAAAATTGACACTAAACTAGAAAGGATTTTCGTTTCGACACTCCTTGAGATGTCCGAGGTGATTAGAAGGTCGGACGCGACGAGGAAATTACAGACTCTCAGACGCCAACGAACAGACCAGGAGGGTAGCAAAAGTCCCAGGTTTGAGGTGAACCTAAATAGAAATCTGTGTTCATGTGCTCGTCAGATATGCCGTTGTACTGGGGTACAACTTGGACTCCTGGAGTCCCATAAAAAAACGAGATCGGCTTTCCAAAAAACTCAACTTTCTGATGCCTTCACTCTCTCCTCTTTCGTCCATATCCTGCCGCCTAACACTCGCGCCGCTGACGTCATTTTCGCCTCTTCCTATTGGTTTTTCCTTCCCAAGTAGTCATCCTGTTAACCTCCGATTGTCCTTTAGTTGGCGTCTGAGATTCTGTCATTTCAGTGTATCGTCCGACCTTCTAATCACCTCGGACATCTCAAGGTGTGTCGAATCGAAAATCCTTTGTCGTTTAGTATCAATTTTTCAGACAGAATGCAGCATTGACCTGGGTTTTAACAAAACCTCTTTATGAAGCTAATGGGGTTTCGCGAAGTCACAGTACCATAAAAATTACATTAAAACGAAGAAACCGGGAAAAGTGACTTTAGTTTTATTGCTATAATACATTCCTCATCAAACAGAATCGAACATTCCATGCGGAAAAACAATTACTACATGAACGATACTTTAAGATTCCTTTGTAATTAGGAAACTAAAATTGTATTTCCTACATCATTTTAATAAGATGAATACGAACACAAAGATTTTCCCTTCCTATTATGAGACAAAAAACATCCAAAGAACCCTTTACACTGAGCTGTCCATTGAAGGATATTTTCTTTCCTTTACACCACCATGAATCTACCATGAAACATCATGAATCTAAATTTAACGCATAGGATACAAAAAAGAAACATATCTTGCCTGGAGGAAAAACAGCGAATCTATTAATCTTCCAGTGATGGGAAGTTCCTGAAAGCATTTAAGAAAATTCTGGAATAACATGAAAGGCGAATTTTTCTCGTTATGTAAAATAAGAATAGTGAATAATCAGTTTTCCCTTGTTAACAATGACAATATTTATGGAAATATGACTGTCTTTCAAAACCTTGTGATTCATTTTATTACAAACTTTTTTTCCAGGAATTATAATTTATTTGTATGATGGAGGTTTATGTACGTTTTAAATCTTTTGAAACTTAAGATTTAATCGATCGTAAAAAAGTGTTTATACTTTCTGAATTCATGGGGATATAATGGTAAAAAATATGGAATATTATGAAAAAAAATTAATGAGCAAAAAATACTCCTTGTGAATAATAATAATTATTTGAATAATGATAATTCAATCAGGTTTATGTACGTTTTAAATTTTTTGAAACTT
>CM063497.1:75337511-75405011 GCA_032207245.1 Pardosa pseudoannulata | reverse complement strand
AGCCTCTATATTAAGGGCCGTAACTAGGTCCTTTATCGCCCGTGGCAAAAAAAAAACTGGTCTGCGTAACTAGCACCAAAAATATTGAAAATATATACAAACATGTTAGTAATTAAGTCAAAGTCACAAGTACTTAGACTAAGGAATATGGTAGATGGTAAAGCAAGTCACAGGGCGTCGATTACTGTCCATTAGTAAGGCAACAGCATGCACTTCTGCTTCGCTGACACTAGGATGACCTGACCGATGATGTCTGCCACAAAGTGACGTCCTTCATCAAAGGCTTTTATCCATCTTGTTACAGTTCTGTAAGGCAATGCAAATTCCCAGCAAGTCTCTTGAAACCCTAGATGACATTGTCGTGCTGTACGACATTCCATTTTTATCCAACTTCATTTTTCTTCTTTTGAAAACATCCTGACAACACTTACTTTAGACCGCAAGCTAATACAAGGATTGGTTCTTCGCGTCACTCCGCATTTCTATGACGTAGAATGGACGAGTCTTTTTGCTGAGAGGTAAGGTAGGTATGTAACTCACGTGTGGTATACGCAAAATTCTTTGGTTTGGTTGCGTAGCGTGTTTACAGAAGTGTTGCCAGTATTAAAATTCAAACTCTCGTATTTAATCTACTGTTACATCTTGTTTATAAACCTTAAAACTTTTGCAATACTTTTATAATATATTACAGAAAATCCGTACTTAAAATTATTATATATTTCAACATGATTTAACAAAAAAAATTTAACAAAAAATAAAAAGTATTTTAGGTAGAAGAAATATATTGTATCAAATTAATCAAGCAGTCTACTAAACTTAAATCGAGAAATATTTGACAATAAATTCTCTTTACAATGAAATACCTTGGAAGCTTTTACTCTGTTCAAAACAATATTTTACTCCATAATTTAATAGATTTGATAAAAAAGTTTTCTATTATATTTTGTCCAGAATCGAATTCATTATTTTGAAAGCCACACTCTATCAAAAGTATAAAAATGTTTTATAACTTTTCTATCATTTGTTACAGGAAAAACTTTTTAAGGAAACTTTGTTGAAAAACTGTCTAAACGATTATACACTATAAAAAGTATTACATCACAATTCAATTTCCCTTCAGAGAAATATATATATATATATATATATATATATATATATATATACATAATATAAGTGTTCCAAAGATATTTTTAAGTAATAATTAAGTAAAAGTAGAAGATAGAACTGACAATTAATGCGCAAGGAATATTTTAACATTAGAACTACGGGAGTTTGGGTATGCCTAAAACCGTGGACTTGGTCAAACTTACCCGGATTAATATACTCCGTGTCGTTTTAAAGTACGCTTAATTGTACGTAATGATATGTGTTAATTTTTAACCGCTTGCCTGATTATCCCGATTATTTCGGTTTTGTACATACTGCAGATAATTATCATCTATTGTGTTAACAGAATTAATAGTTATTTTATAACAAAAATTATACCAACACAATACTTACTCAAAGTGTTTCAGAGATATTTTTTAAGTAATAAGTAAAAGTAAAAGACAGAACTGACAATTAATGCGCAAGGAACATTTTAACATTAGAACTACGGGAGTTTAGGTATGATTAAAACTGTGGACTTGCTCAAACTTACCCGGATTAATATACTCCGTGTCGTTTTAAAGTACGCTTAATTGTACGTAATGATATGTGTTAATTTTTAACAGCTTGCCTGACTATCCCGGTTATTTCGGTTTTGTGCATACTGCAGCTAATTATCATCTATTGTGTTCACAGAATTAATAGTTATTTTATAACAAAAATTATATCAACACAATAATTAGTCAAAGGGTTTCAAAGATATTTTAAGTAATAATAAAGTAAAAGTAAAAGGTAGAACTGACAATTATTGCGCAATGAACATTTTAACATTAGAACTACGGGAGTTTGGGTATGCTTAAAACTGTGGACTTGGTCAAACTAACCCGGATTAATATACTCCGTGTCGTTTTAAAGTACGCTTAATTGTACGTAATTATATGTATTAATTTTTAACCGCTTGCCTGACTATCTCGGTTATTTCGGTTTTGTGCATATTGCAGCTAATTATCATCTATTGTGTTCACAGAATTAATACTTATTTTATAATAAAAATTATATCAACACAATAATTAGTCAAAGTGTTTCAAAGATATATTTAAGTAAAAATAAAAAAAAAGTAAAAGATAGAACTGACATTTAATGCGCATAGAACATTTTATCATTAGAACTGCGGGAATTTGGGTATGATTAAAACCGTGGACTTGCTCAAACTTACCCGGATTAATATACTCCATGTCGTTTTAAAGTACGCTTAATTGTACTTAATGATAGGTGTTAATTTTTAACCGCTTGCCTGACTATCCGGGGTATTTCGGTTTTGTGCATACTGCAGCTAATTATCATCTATTGTGTTCATAAAATTAATAGTTATTTTATAACAAAAATTATATCAACACAATACTTACTCAAAGTGTTTCAAAGATATTTTTAAGTAATAATAAAGTAAAAGTAAAAGATAGAAGTGACAATTAATGCGCATAGAATATTTGAACATTAGAACTGCTGGAGTTTGGGTATGCTTAAAACTGTGGACTTGCTCAAACTTACCCGGATTAATATACTGCTTGTCGTTTTAAAGTACGCTGAATTGTACTTAATGATACGTGTTAATTTTTAACCGCTTGCCTGATTATCCCAATTATTTCGGTTTTGTGCATACTGCAGATAATTATCATCTATTGTGTTCACAGAATTAATAGTTATTTAATAAAATAAATTATATCAATACAATACTTACTCAAAGTATTTCAAAGATATTTTTAAGTAATAATAAAGTAAAAGATAGAACTGACAATTAACGCGCAAGGATCATTTTAGCATTAGAACAACGGCAGTTTGGGTATGCTTAAAACTGTGGACTTGCTCAAACTTACCCGGATTAATATACTGCTTGTCGTTTTAAAGTACGCTGAATTGTACTTAATGATACGTGTTAATTTCTAACCGCTTTCCTGATTATCCCGATTATTTCGGGTTCGTATATACTGCAGCTAATTATCATCCCGAGAAATTTCGGCTGAAGCACAATTTGTCAGTACGATTTGTTTTATCACGGGTTTACTCGGCCTGGGGGTAATGAAAGGGAATGTTCAAATTTGATTGGTGGTTTTGTTGGCTTCGCCGTTCTTTTGGAGAACTGGTCACGTGCTTTCCCTATTGTATAGTACACGTCGGCTTGTGAATTAGTAATGTATAAAGAAAGATAGTTGCGAAAAATCATCGTGATGAGTTTTCTGCCACAGCAGGAAGACATAGCATTAGTCCTGCATCACTCAGGTTAACCTTGTGCTTTTTTTCTGATTATTTCTGCTACTGCAAAAAAAAAAAAAAAAAAAAAATCAAAATACCAGTGTACAGAATGTTAGGTATCACTTCATTTTGTCTCTTGTTTCAAAACTATCATACAAAGACTAATATTTAACTTTTTCCATTAGCCCGAGATAACTCGGGATAGTAAACTAATATTAAAACTTAATGCTTTTACATCTGTAAAAAATTAAACGTTCAACTTAAAACCTACACATTTTGTTTTGTTTTGTTTCTTCGTATTTAATAACTAGTATATTGCCCGTCATATTGCGTGATTAGCACAATTTTTAATTTTCTAGAATTGTAAAGTACCTTATGAGGCTGATAGAAAATGGTTTGTTTTTTTGGCTGAGAATTATCCGGTACACGCTCAATAATTTGTTTATCTTCATACTTATCTAAAGTCTCCCGATACTGTGAATGCAGTTAGAATCACGTTCGATTCGTTTAGTCAAATCGTATGGTTATGTATAAAAAAAAACTCGCAAACGAACAAACTTCTTAATTTTCAGAGATGTATAACTTAAACGCTAGATATTTATGAGTCCATGAAATAGATTCCTAGACTTTTATGAAAATAATTACTTTTCAATACCGGTGATAAAATGTTCATTGCAACAAAAAGTAATCACTGATTAAATTTAAAATTATCACATATGTACCTAATCTATTATTTAATACAAATATAAAAGAAAATTATTTACGTAATATATAAGTTCAGTGATAAAACGTATGAAAATAATGCAGACGATATTTAAATAATTTAAAATAAGAAATGATTAAATGAGATGGTTAAAGAAATGACGTCATAATCCTAGAAAAAATTATTTTTACCTACTTATGTGATAAATTGATTAAATGCTCTTAACCGGTGAAAAAAAGGGCTTGAAATAATGGCATTAAACGCTCGGAAAGGGGAAAAGGGGTGGATTTCGAACTTTTTAAAGACGACAGTGTTTCTCGCTGTGATATGAAGCATATTTATATCAATTTGTTTTAGAATTGGATAGATAGTTTAGGAGGAGAAACTTTACTTGTTTTGAATTTTGCTAACCCTAATTTACCAAGAATCTAATATGGTTGCCTCAATCCATTCCAGGTCCAACCTCTTCATAAATTCGAGGACAGATGGACAAATAATTTATCTTATTATTTTATAGGGGATGGAATAAAAGAATGTAATGATATTTTGCAATTTTTTTTCAAAAAAAAAAATTGTATGGAAAGCGATTAAATATTAAACTATAACAAAAATTGATAAAAAAAATAAGTTATTACAAATCGAAAGTATATATAGTTAGAAAATGTATAGCAAATTTTGAATGGAATATTTTAATTTTTTACCAGTCAGGATTTCTTACACAGTTCCGACTCAGTTTAGGCAAATGTTTATATATATATATATATATATATATATATATATATATATATATTGTACATTTTCTATATATAGGTATATTACATTTAGAACAAATATCTGCAGTTTTGTTTTCAAAATTAAAAGTTTAGCAATGAACCATTTTTCGCATGTGCAGAGATTCTTCAATATTATATTTTCATAATTTTTATGGGTGTTTAATAAGAAGTGAATAATTTCAATTTCGCTAGTATATTTTTAAGAAAATTGGATACAAAATAGATTTGGGTTAAAATTACACATCTCGTGGCTTTAGTGCTGAATATAAATAATAATATATATATATTATAAAAAATATTATTGTATAACTTTAAAAACTTTTTCAGTGGTTTATTAAATTACACTAAAATCTATCTGTGTACAAAATTTCATAACTTTGAGTTAAAAATTTACAAATTAATTTTATAAAGTTCAGCGTACCGTTTAAACAGCATGTTTGAAAATTTTAAGTTATTAGCTTTATTACTTGAACAGTAAAAAATGTTTTGGATGAGAACCAATTATTAAAGTTTTTCCACGACCTAGGCTCAAGGTGCCCTAAATAATATTTGGAACATTTTCTGGAACATTCTTTTAAGCGTAATGGAACAGACTAAAAATGTGGATCTCATTTAAACATGAAACAAGTTTTGTTGAAAATCTTTAGCATTCATCTATCATTTCTTTTTTTCTTGTTGTTGTTCTCAAGTACGAACTTGTTGGGATGCTCCGAACAAAATGAATTGGACAGCCGAACAAAGCAGTGTTACTAGACAGTGTTCTTCAATTAGTAACTGTGAAACTTGATGTTACAAGAATCTACTTCTTAATTGCTTACTTTCTGACATGCAATCAATTTTCAGAAAGCATCTATTCATTCTTAGCGTAATTCGAATCTTCTTGTAGAACAATAGTTAAGAACTATTTTTTGAAGTAACTTTACCGTGAATTATGTTCTCGTAATAAATCCCTTTAAGTTCATATAGTGGAATAAAGTGCGTTATTGTTCACTTTAAATCCGCAGCAATTAACTTTAAGGGTTTCAAGTTTACTTTTCCAATATGAATGCTTATTACCTGAGAACAGAGAACGTAAAAGTTCTACGGACACAATACTTTCCATCTCGGAACTTTCTTGTTCGGATAGAAAAATAACCCCCAGTTTATCCCGTTAAAAATTGTTACCATCATATAATCCCTCCTTGCATATGGTTGCTTCATGTTCAACCGTGAAATCCTTTTTTCGAAAGGAGTTCTCGGCTTACAAAAGTTTTCGAAAAGAAGGGAACGCCAGTGTATATCTGAAGGGAATATTATTTCTCTCAAAATAGAATTCTCGAATATTTTTGCCGCGTCGCTTGGCTTGAAACGGGATATCGACAGCATATATCTGTCAAGGGGAGAAAAAGGGAAGGGGCTTGTTGAAGTGCTGTCAAAGCTACGGATTCGTAGAAGTGTCGAATGCTGGAGTAGAAGGGGGGATGAAAGGGGTTTCGTTATTAAAGGTGAAGGATATAGTAGGGTGATACTTGTCAAAGTGATGATATTGTTAACGAAAGCGAAAAGGCTTAACGGTGCCCCGTTGAGCGAAATAAGCTGATATCTCTGTGTGGAGAAACCGTGTCACCTTTCAACTCTTCTTGCAGAGCATTACTCTCGGTCCATTATATAAACATGACTGAAATAGAAGTTGTACTCTTTCAACTTTCTAACACATTCCTCTGCTTTAATATATCTTGTAGAAGTCACTATGTTTCAATAAAAGATGAATATCCGTATCTGGTAACGGGGTATCTCGGTATTGCTCTAGAGAAGAGTTACAGAAATGAGTTGCTTGCCTATAAATCGATGTAATCGGATATTATCTGAAAGTTATTGGTATAAAATATTTATGTTTCAATAATAGATATAGCAATATCTGGTAAATGGGTTTTCGATATTGCTCTAAAAATCAGTCACCTGTCTACAAATCGATGTAATCTTATACTATTTGAAAGCTATTGGGTATAAAATGTCTCACTTACAACCAGTAGCTGCCGGATTCGGAGCGGACTTGAGCATAGAGTGTTCTTTCGCCACTTTGCGCTTCATATTTTGAGGCTTCAGTGTTTCATGGGTTTTTCCAAAATATTCATCAAAAGATAAAAATGAAGAAATACAACCATTTTGGCAGCATTGGAAAGGAGTGTTGTTTCATGTTGATGCGGGAGTCCCTGTATGTCAAACAAAGAGATGAGTTGACTCAGATTGCATACCACGGGCTCTCATAAAGTCACGTGATTGGTTTCTGGTGCGACATCGACCAATGAAAGTACGAGTAGATTTATCCCTGTGAGTTGATTGTCTGCGAATCATCGCATTCTCACCTAGCATCTTCTCTTGTTGTATCTTTCCAGTCTTGTTCATGATATTGACTGTTTCGCATACTGTATTTTAGTGTTGTGTTGGTGATAACTTTTTTTGCTTAAGCGATAACAAAGCCCTTATAATGCTGCCTAAGCTCTGTGCCCTTACAAAAGCTTCCCCGGTGACCTCTGCCACTCGCCTTTCTCAGAAAGAAATGTTGATTAATGTTTATTACTCTATAAGGTTTTGTAATTAACCTTATTAATTAGCACTGACACGTTTAAGTAAATACGTATACTGTTGTAATTTTTGTATTAAATGTGTAAAGTTTAAATACTGTTTACACATTTAAAACATTCGTGTACCCACATACACAAAAATTCCTAGGGGCAAATCCTACTGCGTTGTTTTTCACCTTTCAAGGAAGGTTCTGGTCCTAATTAACCACGAAAAACGAGGGATTACTGTATATATCATTTTATATATTACTAGCATATAGCCCGTCATGTGACGGGATCAGGAAAAGTTTTAATTTTTGAAAATTGTAAAGTACCCTATGGGGCAGGTAAAAAAAAAATTTTTTTTCTGTGAATCATCTTTCTACAAAAATAATCGATTAAAATTATCACATATGTACTTAATCTATTATTTAAGCCAAATATAAAAGAAAATTATTTACGTCATATATAAGTTCAGTGATAAAACGTATGAAAATTATGCAGACGATATTTAAATAATTTAAAATAAGAAATGATTAATAAGATGGTTAAAAAATTACGTCATAGTGCTCAGTAAAAATGTTATTTTACCTATATATTTTGTAATAAATTGATAAATTTTATAGCCTGCTCCTAAAATAGGGCTTGATATAATGGCCTTAAACGCTCGAAAAGGGGGACGAGAATTTCGAACTTTTTAAAAATGGCAGAATTTTTCTGTGTGATACGACGCTTATTCATAACAAATTAATTTTAGAAATCGGATCTATCGTTTAGGAAAATATAAACTTTACTCGCTTTGAATTTTGCTAACCTTTACTTATCAAAAATCCAATATGAATGCTCTATCTATACCACGTCCAACTGCTTCATAAATTCGAGGACAGACGGACAGATAACTTAGGCTATTATTACATTACGAAAAGAAAGTTTAAGTTATAAAAAGTTGAAAAAATAGTAAACATTTATTTTAAAAATAATAAAACAATTTTGAAAATAATAAAACAACTTTAGGAATAAGAATTTAAAAGAAAAAGCAGAAAATAATAAATTAATTAGAAGTTTAGAAAAATTTAGCTGTGTCGGGGACAGAACCGTCACCCCAAGAAATACGACGACCAAATCCTGAGACACTCTACCGAACGCGCTAGGCCTACACGCAATGAGAGAACTAATTAGAGTATATGAGGGTCGAGTAAACACAGTCCAGTTTAAACATTACTCTCCGCCCTAGCTGCTTCCTCTTATTCTATACTAAATTCATATCAAGAATGAATTTAGTATAGAATAAGAGGGAGAATAAGACTTGAAATGATAGCATTAAACACTCGAAAAGGGGGGATGGGGTGGATTTCGAACTCGTTTTGAATTTTGCTAACCCTAACTCATAAAAAATCCAATATGGATGCCTGTCTCCATTCCAGGTACAACCGCTTCATAAATTCGTGGACAGACAACTTAGGCTATTATTATATAGGGGATTTGTCACTTTAAGATTAACATAAGACAAAGTGGTTGCACTTAAAGTAAATAATTTTGTGGGCTCTCTTGCTTTTCAGATAAAGGCCTGCATTATGCTCCTTTATGAGCAATATACTAAAGGTATACAAAGTAAAGAGCGAAACGATAATTTTTTTATATCGTTGTCATCATCGATGTAAAAATCAAACGCAATGTCAAGATACATGTTTATATTGGAAATTTTTTATTTGTTTAACAAGGGCTAAGACTTGGGTAAAATCAACAACACAAGTTGAATATGTATCGCCCTTGTTCTCGATCCATGCCAAACATGTTTCCTGAGAGGACTTTTTTTTCGGAACATCGATGTCAGTTTACTTCATGTAGACGTGTAACAACTGACACGTGATTTCCCCTACGCACCGATGAGTCAAAAATGAGACTTAAAATTTATGAGGAAAGGGCAATAAAAATATCAGTACAAGCACCTATCTTCCGTCTTGATAAAAGTTTTTAAGAGCACTGTTTTTTCTGGTATAGCTAGCTGTTCACTCTTCCAGGGTGATTTTGACAGATTACATCTTTCAAACAACGAATAGTCACTCCTTTTTTTTCCTCCTGTGCTTGGTAGATGGGGTGGGGGAGTCGATATCATGGAGTCTAATTGACGAAGGGGGTGGAACGAAATTTGACACCAACTGACTAATGGAAAGTTATGCGGGCTCTACGATGTACCCGAAATTGACGAGTTGCTCCTAGCATACTCAAATAATTGTTGTTAATCATTTTTTTTATCTTTAACTTAGACTTAAATCAATGTTCTACAAAAAATGCAGTTGTCTTTAAAATAAAATATAAATTTGCATTTTCAAATATGCAGTGGAATTTCAGTTTCACGTTTAATTTAACGTAATCATTAGTATAAGCAAATATTGTTTTTTTTATGTGTGTATATATATATATATATATATTTCATGTTTTGTGATATCTTCATAAACAATGTATTAATATCACTATTTTTTATTCTAGGTAAGTATTCGAATTCTGATCAACTTATTTCCAGCAGTAACAAACTTATGACACGGTAAAAGTGTTTAGTATTTATTTTTATTATAAACTTTATTCTGTCTTTCAAATTTTTTTCTTTAAATTTTGTGCTTCAGAAATATCTATTTTGCATTTGCATTTTTCTGTGTCTACATTTTTTTTTGTGTGTATATATATATATATACATATATATATATATATTATATATATATATATATTATATAATATTATATATATATATATATATATATATATATACATATATATATTGTGTATATGTATATATATTATATATATATATATATATATATATATATATATATATATATATATATATATATATATATATATATATATAAAGTGTGTGTGTGTGTGTCAGGTTTAAAAATGGGTGTTAAGGATTAAGCGAGTTATAATTAAAAATAAAAATCATTAACGATAACCGAATAGGAGAAAGACACACCCTATACTGGAACTATACAGAGTAAAAGAGCCGACGTGGTAGTAGACATAGGAATTTTGCTTAGATAGTAACGCCAACAGAGTAAGTTCTGAGCGGGAACTTGGGCTGATAGCATTTTGTCCGTTTGTTGATCTCAAATGAGAACAAAGGATATCTAAAAATGGCGAAATGTATATATATTAAAAGGAAACATATATATATATATACAAATATATTATACATATATATATATATATACATATATATATATATATATATATATAATATATATATATTTATACATATATATATACATATATATATATATATAACATATATATATATATATAAATATATAATATATATATAATATATATATATATATAATATATATATATATATATATATATATATATATATATATATATATATATATATATATAAAGAGAGAGAAAAAGAAAAAGATTTAAAACGGATATATTACAAACAAAACAAATGAATACGTCGTAATCTTTTAGCAGAATTCGGACAAGAGGAAGCATATTTGTCGGTATTGATTAGTATGCAAAGCGAGAAAAGTTAGTTGGCGCGAAGATATAGAGCTGTCAGCAATATCCACGAGTGATTCCACCACAAAATGAATGAAAATGGCACAAGTGAAGCCTTAATTATTTAATAAAAACGTTATTTAACAAAAACTGCTTCTTCCATTCGCCTACTACTGGATACGACATATATAAATATATATTTTTATATATAATATATATATATATATATATATAATATCAGAGAGAGAGAGAGAAGAGAAAGATTAACAATATATATGCATATATGGCGTAATGTGTTTTCGCATATCTCAGTAATAAGGATAAACAAAAAAATAGGCATAATTAAAAAATCGACTTACACGCAATTAGCCTTAATTATTTAATTTCTTCGGTTTTTCTGCCCAAAAAGAGCTTTTAGTCGAACTTCAGTAGTAGCATCAGAAAAACGAACTCCAACAAGTTGTAAAACCTCACGTTTTACTGTGCATCAAAAACGCATTGGTCCACCAATGCTCTTTACAGAGATCTGCATAATCAGACATCTGCATCAACAGATCCGCATAAAATAATGTAAGAATATAAAAATTCCTCACAGATGTTAACCCCTGAGGAATCGCGTCCCGTGATTTTGTTGTTATGAGACTTAAAATGGATCAGCAATTTGGGAGTCAAGATTGAACTTTGATCATTTAAGTTAGCGAGAAAAAACACAGGCAGCAATTTGAGTATTGCAAAAGCAGTTCCAGTTTTCTGGGTATGCTGAAAATTTGCCAAGTTGATAGAAAATTAGCATTGTGACGCCTTCAATGTCCTTGAGTGAAGAAGTAGCGTGAAGAATGATCACAGACTTAGCAGAATTTAAAATTTATTTTTTGGAGTAAATACGGGTTATGTACAGAGGGATTCTAATCTCCCAAAACAAGTCGAAATGTAAAGGATTGCTGCTTGCTTAAGATTACCACGGCGATCACAGTCGGTAAAAAAGATTAAATAATCTCACAAAATGGGGAGGATTTTCCAGGGTGCAAAGCAAACTCAATCTATCCCCCGTTCGGTGTCCGAGACCCTGCCGTTCCTTATGTGAGTGGACTTTACGAGTCTCCCGAACGTAATCACTAAAAAGCTGGCTCCGGTCAAAAGTCGCGGAAGCCCCCTCGAGGTCAAAGCACCTACGTAAAAAATGTCGAAAAGACCCGAGTCACAAAATTCTAGGCTTTTTATACATAGGGGTCAGTTACGGTCCCGCCAACCGTTTTTTGGTCACTTACGATTCCAGTTACTTGAGAACTCCACCTAAGGCTACAGCTAGTATTATTAGTTAATTTCTCATTCCCTCGCTGTCCCTATTCCAGAATTCTCGAAGCAATCCTCCGGGACAATTACCTCTAACGATCACGGGCGTGACGCCTATTCAACCGAATTGTAAATATCCCAGATTCTCTGTCGCTGCACTATTGTAGCTGGGTCGAAACAGGAGTAATTCAGATTAGCTTATTTCGGTCGTTAGTGTTCTAATCAAAAGGAGGGGGGGCTTCACAGCATTTATTCCATCGTCTGTTTGAGAGATTAGTAAAAAGATTTAAGTCAGACAACATTCTATTATCTAGCATGGCTGAGAAATTGGATAGTACAAAAATGAGAAAATGGAAAGGGGAATTTTGGATATTGATATTTTGGACACTTGTTTTGTTATATTACGTATATGTGTGTGTTATACAATTATATATGTAAACAAAATTTTATGCCCTTAATTATTTTAAATCTTAGACAAAAATTTAACAATCAGCCTGTTACAGTAGAAGAGATAAATATTTTATATTGCTTCTTTATGAAAAAAAAATAGGAAAAATTTCAAAAACTCTAGAGACTGTTATATATTTCTAAACTGATGTACTTTCTTAAAAACAGGCACGTGCAATTTTTATCTTTTAATATTTTAATCTCAAGTCTAAAACTTAAACCCTAAATTGAATTTTTCTTTCTAAAATCATTTAGCCTAGTGAGGTTATATTCGTCGAAATTGGTTCAGCATGCTGCGGCTTCAAAACTTTTTAATTATGAAAAGATTTTTTTATGTAAAATAAATTATCTCCCGCAAGAAAACATTAATATTCATCCCGTTCCCATACCATCTACATTTAGGTAAACAGGTAATCTATGCTTTACGACTAAGCTAATATTAACTGGAAATCAATTTATTTATATGTCCAACATTGTAATAAATTACATATTTTTTTATTGATAATATTATTTTTCTTATTTTCGTCCTTTAATAGTAGTATTTAATTTTTTTTTTTTTTTATAATCTTATTATATATATATATATATATCTTATATATATATATATATATATATATATATATATATATACATATATATATATATATATATATATTAATTATATATATATATATTAATATATATATGATATATTATATATATATATATATATATATATATATATATATATATATATATATATATATATATATATATATATATATATATATATATATATATATATATATATATATATATATATATATATATATATATATATATATTATATATATATATATATATATATATATATATATATATATATATATATATATATATATATATTATATATATATATATATATATATATATATATTATATATATATATATATATATATATATTATATATATATATATATATATATATATATATATATATATATATATATATATATATATATATATTATATATATACATATATGTATATATATATATATATATATATATATATATATATATATCCAGTGACGTTACAATATATATGTAATGAGACTGACTTCTTGATGGGGGGTTGCAGTCATGGCCATAAAAATGATACCGTTTCAACTAAAGACCTTTATTAAGTTAACGTCGAAGGACGGGTTCCAACTTCATGATAGGGACAGGACAAACTGAAGGGTCCGCTAGCATGAAGTTCTATGTACAAGACACGTAACACCTGGGTCAACATCTGTGGGAAAATATCTAGAAAAATCTGTCTCCGCTAGCTTGTATCTCCTTTTTATTTGGAAATTTCCTAAATTGACCGCTAGGGCCATGTAGGTTTATAATTGGATAGGCCCCTTCTCTGAGGGCGTAACCTGTAGCCCCAGTGGTCAATTTAGGTTAGGGGTTAAAAAATGGAATGGAAAATGAAGCAGAAACTTTTATCCTTGATTTAAGTTTTGAAAAACCCTGAGAATTTTCCTTACATATATATTTGTCCTCAGCGAGATACATATTACAAATATTTTATATTTAATCTTTTCATTGCTAATATGTTATACGGGATTTTATTTCATGTATTCGATCGTATTTAAATGTTTAGAATTGAGCAAAAACATAAAATGAACTCACGTTTGAAATGACATATTCATTCAGCTCCTCTATCTTAAGGGAAGAAAAAGAAAACCGCGATTCATTTATTTATTAATTAATATTGCTGTACTGAATATTTTTCCACAGCAAATCGAGATTACATCAAATTATAGAAGCTGAAGTTAAAGTTGCTTTATTCTTTGAATGTACTATTTCAAGTCCTGGAATCACGTTTCAAGTATCTTAATACCTCAGCTGCTCTATCTTTAGGCAGCAATAAGGGAGTCACGATTCATTTATTTATTAATATTACTGTATTGAAAATTTTCACACAGCAAATTGAGATTACATCTATTATACATGTTGATGTTAAAAATGTTTTATTCTTTGAAAGTACTATTTCAAGTCCTGGAAGCACGCTTCAAGTATCTTATTCACTCAGCTGCTCTATTTTTAGGCAGCAAAAAAGAGGTCCTTTATTTATTTATATGATTGTACTGAAAATTTTCACACTGCAAACTGTTATTACATCAAATTATACAAGATAATACTAAAGTTGTTTTATTCTTTGAAAGTACTATTTTAAGTCCTGGAAGCATGCTTCAAGTATCTTATTCACTCAGCTGCTCTATCTTTAGGCAGCTAAAAGATAGCCACGATTAATTTATTAATTAATATTACTGTATTGAAAATTTTCACATTGTAAATTGAGCTTACATTATATTATACAAGTTGATACAGTTTTTTTATTCTTTGAAAGTATTATTTCAAGTTCTAGAAACACGCTTCAAGTATCTTATTCATTCAGCTGCTCTATCTTTAGTCGGCAATACGAGAGTCACAATTCATTTATTTATCAATATTACTGTATTGAAAACTTTCACACTGCAAATTGAGATTACATCAAATTATGCATGTTGATGTTAAAGATGTTTTATTCTTTTGAAGTACTTTTTCATGTAGTGGAAGCACGCTTCAAGTGTCCTATTCACTCAGCTTCTCTATCTTTAGGCAGCAAAAAGGGAGCCGCGATTCCTTTATCTTTCCTTCAGCCCAAAGGGAGATACGCTTTGAAACGATTTTCTTCGTTATGTGCCCCTTTTTCCTGTTATGTACCACCCACTCGTGAGGACCACCCCCGAAAAGTGAATGAGACTAAATGAAAGGGGATGTAAACTGAGATCTAAATGAGTTTTGAAGTAACCGTAAAATCTCTTTAAGGGAGCGTCATATGTTTTTTTCCTTCTCTTTTCCTTTATTGTGTCTTCAAGATTTGAGAAGAATAGACAATTGTCTGTTTGATAGTACTGGGAGAACCATTGGGTTGAAATTTCTGACATTTGAAAATTAAATTTGTCTGCCGTAAAGGGGCGTGGTCAGAGTTCAAGAGTTTAATTTCAAATTTTAATATGTAAACTAACTTTTCCGGTTTATAATGCTGATTTTTCTGTCTATTATAAATTGGCTGCACACACAAAATTTATGAAATTAATTGTGGTTTCCCCTGAAGCATATTAAACCAAAAAAGCAAATGTAGTATAGTTGTAAAGATGTTTAAGAAACTGTTGAGTAAACTTCAAATACAAAGTTAACAAAATATATGGGTATGGCTGTTGTAATGCTTTTAACCATGACGGCAAATAATTTTTTTTACGAAAATAGAGATATGGACGTTATTATGTTATTAACCCCAAAACATCCAAAAATGTTCACAAGAAGTATTTGTTTATAACAACTTAAAGTAACAAAATATATGGGTAATGCTGTTGTCATTCCTTTGAGTAGGACGGTAAATAGTTTTTTACAAAAATAGAGAGAACATAATTATGTTATTAACCCCAAAACATTCGAAAATGTTCGCAAGAAGTAACTGTTTATGCCATATCAAAGTAAAAAAAAATAAAGGGATAATGTTGTTGTTATGCTTTTGACTAGAAGGTTAATTACTTTTTTAGAAAATTAGAGAGATGAACCTAATTATGCTATTAACCCCAAAATATTCAAAAATGTTCACTAGAAGGAATTGTTCACCCCATTTCAAAGTAACTAAATAAATGGGTAATGTTGTTGTTATGCTCTTGACTAGCATAGATATAGAGTAAATATTTTTTTACGAAAATAGAGAAAACTTAATTGTGTTATTAACCCCAAAACATTCGAAAATGTTCACAAGAAGTATTTGTTTATACCATTTCAAAGTAACAAGGTAAATGGGTATGCTGTTGTTATGCTTTTGATCAGGACGGTAAATAATTTGTTTGCGAAAATAGAGAGATGAACGTAATTATGTTATTAACCCCAAAACATTCTAAAATGTTCACAAGAAGTGTTTGTTTTGCCATTTCAAAGTAACTAAATAAATGGGTAATGCTTTTGAGTAGTACGGTAAATAAGGTTTTACAAAAATAGAGAGATGGACGTAATTATGTTATTAACCCCAAAACATTCGAAAATGTTCACAAGAAGTAACTGTTTATGCCATATCAAAGTAACAACATAAATTAGTAATGCTGTTGTTATGCTTTTGACCAGGACGGTAAATAATTTGTTTGAGAAAATAGAGAGATGGATGTAATTATGTTATTCACCCCAAAACATTCAAATATGTTCACAAGAAGTAATTTTTATACCATTTCAAAATACTAAATAACTGGTTAATGCTGTTGTTAGTAGGATGGTAAATAATTGTTCATAAATTATTTACCGACTAGGACGGTAAATAATTATTTATAAAAATAGAGAGATTAACGTAATTATGTTATTAACCCCAAAACATTCAAAAATGTTCACAAGAAATAATTGTTTATAGCATTTCAAAATAACATAATAAATGGTTAATGTTGTTGTTAGTAGGACGGTAAATAATTGTTTATAAATTATTCACCGACTAGGACGGTAAATAATTATTTATAAAAATAGAGAGATTAACGTAATTATGTTATTAACTCCAAAACATTGAAAAATGTTCAAAAGCAGTATTTGTTTAAACTAGAAATCCTGTAATTTTTTATAGAGTTTTATTGCAGTGTTTAGTCTAAGCCCGAGTGCCATTTGGGTTTCCACATTTCTCTTGGGGTCAACTTTTCACTTTCTGAACTATAAAATGCTTACTTAAACACGTCCTTGGTCAGTTCAGGTAGAATATACAAACCCTTATTTAAAATAAGACGACTGCAAGAATTTATAAGGTGTGCAAAAGCAAACCATAAAAGAAACTATAATGAGACTTCGGAAAGAAGTCCTGTCTAGAGAAACTGCTTGAAAACCGTGATAGCCTTTTAGACTTTATAAGGTCTCTCGTGGTCATAGAGGAAGATAATCTATGGTAATATTAATATGTACATTGCAAACTGACCTTGAAACTAAAATTTATGCCTTTGTTGCGAACTCTCTGACCGAACAATAAGAAATAGGAATTTGATAAAAAAAATTTATCACAAAATTATGAAAATAGGTATTTTTCTCTGCTGCAAGCGCAATTTTTATTCTCTTTTATCCGTCTAGAATTATGTTCATTCAATCTTCATGTTTTAGCATTAAGTGTTCAACACTGCAGAAAAATTGCACCATCCCTCGCAATATAACTCACTTCCACGTGACACATCCGTTGACGGTTGCATTTAACGCTTTGCCAGACATCACCCGACCCCTTCAACGAAAATTACTCTCGGGGGGGGGGGGTCAACGACATTCCTTTCGGAAAGACCCTCTCGTTGGAAAATTATGTCAGTCCTAGTCAGACATTCCATTTCAGAGACATTTTCCTTCCATCACTTGCTCTGTTATCGTGTACTGAGTAGTTTATTTCGAATGTACTTCACTGCATCCCTGCTTTTATCCCCTGTTTTTCATTCTTCCCCCGTCCCCTTTAAGTGCAAGGATGGGGGAAGGAAGATAGTTTGATGTACTGTTGGAAAATAAAAGAAAAATTTCTCATTTTCACGTATTTTATGAAATTTTTCTGTTACTGTAATTTTGCACGTATAGTCTGCACCATTGATACAATGGTGCAGACTATACGTGCTAGCAGACTGTTGCTTCGAATGAAAAACGTGCTAGTAATAAATAACTAGCATTTCACTTTTTATAGTGGCATCACTTACGTTGTTGTATTCATAAATGTTTTTTACTTGTTCTTTACTGTTGATTGTAAGTTAGGAAATAAATACTTGTGTTAAAATACTATCTCCTAATATCTGGTGCCAAAAACCTGGGAAATGGCTCCAACTGGCAAAGCTGATAGAATGACTCAACTCCTTAGGCAACGACAAACCGTGCGGAGCAATATTTCTCGCTTTTCAACAGAAATTAATAATTTGAAAGATGATTTTTCAGTTGAGGACGTGGAATATATATGTAATCGCTTAACAACTGCTTTAGGTGATATGAAACTCATAGATAACGAAATTCATAATTTTCTTTCTGACGAAGAATTTCAAAAGGATAATAAGCAGTGTGAAAACTACGTAGATACTGTTGAATCTGCAATTTTCAAAGCACGAAAAATTATTCGAAATAAAATATCGCCAAATACAAATAATGTCACTGCTTCGAATAATGACGCCAAAAACTTGGCGATGGCTCTTGGCGATCCTTCTGCTTCTACAGCTCCTGTTACTCAATTGTATACAGACTATACGTCCACTAGCTGGATTTTTTATGTAAAAAATTTCATAAATCATCATATAGTCCGCACCATTAGATAATCCGCGGACTATACGAGCAAAAATATGTATTTTAGTATGACAATATTAAATCACTTTAAGAATAAAAATCTAAGTACGTTAGGGTGGCGAAAATTCTGGCTTATACTCAATCAATTCCACGTCTAAAATTTGAAATAATTTCTTCTGACAAAGCAAACAAAGAAGAGACAAATTTTAACTGAAGAAACAGAGCGGCCTGCATTTCTCTGTTCGAGAACCCAGCTACGTAAATCGTCTTCTAATGTAGGCCATTATATTTTTCCACTACGATTGGATCGCTTTCTTCTCATATTTTTGATGTTTCCTTTTGCTTGCACTAATTGTCTTACTGCTTTCTCGTCGACCTTCTGAATTACTTTCAGCTTGAAATCAGCAGAAAAACTGCGACGATGTTTTAAAGACATAATGGATGACCAATATTCTTCTTCTTCTTCATGAGCATAACAACCTATTATTGGTCCTAGCTGCCTCGACAGCACGCTTCCTCCAATTCAAACGGTCTAGAGCAACTCTTTTCCAGTTCTTAATCTTCAAGGATTTGAGGTCAATTTCAACATCGTCTAGCCATCTTGTAGGTGGTCGTCCTCGGGTACGGGATGATTCAGAGTTTTTAAAAGTATACAGTTTAGTAGGGTTGTCATCAGGGGTTCTCCAGATATGTCCAAGCTATCTCAGTCTATTACTACGAATGACTTGCGTAACCCGAGGCTCTTTGTAAAGCCTATATAGTTCAAAATTAAATCTGCTTCGCCAGCACCCCTGATCTTTTACAGGTCCGAAGATAGCTCTTAGAACTTTTCTTTCAAAGGTATCTAGAGCACGCTGGGTGTCCAGGTTTAATACCCAAGTTTCGCTGGTATATAGTAGCACAGGAAGTATGAGAGTCTTGTAAAGTCTCTGTTTGGTTATTCGACTGATAGGTTTGGATCTTAACTGTTTTTTCAGTGCGTAGAAGCATTTATTAGCTGATATTATTCTGCTGTTGACCTCAGTTTTCAGCTTGTTTTGATCATTAATAATTGTTCCAAGGTATTTAAATATGACCAATATTACCGCAAATCAAAACTTTGAAAACAAAACACTCTGATACGATTGATCCTCGTGGTGAAAAGATCTTGACGTCCCATGAGTTGTGCTTTTGTTTACATTTGGCCATCATCCGTTCGCGCGACTTGCTTTTCTCTCCCCCCCCCCTTCTTCCGATTTTGGGGATTTTAGCAATGAACAACCAGCAGATAAACCGCACTGGCAGATAGTCAGCGGCTGAAGAAATTTGCTTTTTAAACACAGATAGTCCGCGTTATATAAGTACGAAATCGCGGTATTTTTTACAAACTAATCGTAGTCCCATTCTATTATTACCTTAAAAATTTACATTTTTCTAAGCAATGCATTTTAAAACTCTCCGTCGCATTTAGTTACTGTAATTTGGAAACAACACACTAGATCTCATATCAAATTAACGTCAATACTGTTAACTTGTTAGTACTTATTTAGCTAATTAACTAAATTGATAATTTAGCTAATATATCCTCGTGAGGAAGCACTCGGACAACAAGTTTAGATCAACTGGTGTAAATGAAGCTTTGTGGTCCTTGAAACGTAAAACTAAAGATTTTATTATTACGATGATACGAATGCTTCTGCTCTGAAATAAAACATTACATAAATAAGAAATACACCCGCTATAATTCAATCGGGAAAGGCATGGATTACATAACCGTGCTTTTAAGAGTTGAAAGAATGAGCCGGGGAAAGATCCGTCATTTTTATTGATGGCGACTGAGGCATGTAAAATAAATACCGTAATTTCCCTCGTGTAGTCCGCGGGTGCAATTTTTTATTTAAAAAATTTCATAAATCTTCAGATAGTCCGCACTACTAGATAATCCGCGGATTATACGTGCAAAAATATGTATTTTAGTATGAAAATATTAAATCATTTTAAGAATAAAAATCTAAGTGCGTTAGAGTGCCGAAAAGTTTGAATTAGACTCAATTAATTAAACCTTTAAAATTTGAAATCATTTCTTCTGCCATAGCCTCGGAGACGAATTTTAACGAAATAAACAGAGCGCCCTACATTTCTCTGTTCGATAACCCAGCTATGTAAATCGTCTTCTAATGCAGGCCATTGTATTTTTCTACTATGATTGGATTGCTTTCTTTTCATATTTTTAATGTTTCCTTTTGCTTGCGCCATTTTATTACTGCTTTCTAGTAGACCTTCTGAATTACTTTCAGCTTGAAATCAGCAATAAACTGCGACGATGTTTTAAAGCCATAACGAATGACCAATATTACCGCAAATCAAAACTTTGAAAACAAAACACTCTGATACGAGTGATCCTCGTGGTGAAAAGATCTTGACGTCCCGTGAGTTGTGCTTTTGTTTACATTTGGCCATCAGCCGTTCGTGCGACTAGCTTTTCTCCCCCCCCCTCTTCTTCCGATTTGGATGATTTGAGCAATGAACAACCAGCAGATAGTCCGCGGCTGAAGATATTTGCCTTTTAAATACAGATAGTCCGTGGATTATAAGTGCGAAATTGCGGTATTTTTTACAAACTAATCATAGTCCCATTCTATTATTAATACCTTAAAAATTTAAGTTTTTCTAAGCAATGCATTTTAAAACATATAGTTGCTGTAATTCGAAAACTACACACTAGATCTCATATCAAGTTAACATCAATACTGTTAACTTGTTAGTGCTAATTTAGCTAATTAACTAAATTGATAATTTAGCTAATTTATCCTCGTGAGGAGGCCTTTGGACAAGAAGTTAGGATTAACTGCTATAAATGAAGCTTTGTGATATTTACGACGTAAAACTAAAGATTTTATCATTACGATGAAACGAATGCTTCTTCTCTGAAATAAAACGTTGTATAAATAAAAAATATACCTGCAATAACTCAATCGCAAAGGCATCGATTACATAACCGTGGTTTTAAGAGTTGAAATAATGAGCCGACCAAAGATCCGTCATGTTTATTAATGGTGACTGAGGCATGTAAAATAGATACGTTGCGCAATGTCTTTGATGTTCCTAAAGGATACCTCTGGAGGTAGCAGGCAATGCCTGGGGTCAGCTGATTGGTCTCTACACTTAAATAGGAACCAGTTGTGACAATGTTACTCATGTCTGTAACACTCTTTAAGCTACACGTGTTCCTCGGGCGGTCGATAGATGAGCAACAGCTCTGTATTCTTAATGAACTCCTTCAATTTACAGTCAAAATTTACTTTTTTTATTTTTCCTGTAACGAACAAAATAAAAGTAAATAACAAGAAAAATATTTATGTTTCCAACAAGCATAATTTCTACTTTTATATAATCTAACAGTTAAAAATTGATTATATTTTTACGTTTAACTTCAAATGATATCTATCTTAACTCATCAATACTAAAAATTCATTTTTACAATCAAAATGCGCTGCTTTCACAGTTCTCTGTATTCTTAATGAACTCGTTTCAATTTACAGTCACAATTTGCTTTTTTTTTTTT
Source organism: Pardosa pseudoannulata (assembly GCA_032207245.1). Taxonomy (NCBI): domain Eukaryota; kingdom Metazoa; phylum Arthropoda; class Arachnida; order Araneae; family Lycosidae; genus Pardosa; species Pardosa pseudoannulata. The sequence goes on along the minus strand of CM063497.1, from coordinate 75,382,581 downwards.
TTTTCCTGTAAAAGAGTAAAAGTTAATAACAAGAAATTCATCATTTTGACGATCAAGTGGGCGGACATTCTACCAAACGTACAACGCCTGCACTCATCATTTTGAATTGCTATAATATAACAGTTAAAAAATTGATTATACATTTACATTAAAACTTCAAATAGTATCTATCTTAACTCATCAAAACTAAAAATTCATTTTTACAATAAAATTGAGCAGTTTTCACAGTTTTCTGTATTCTTAATGAACTTGTTTCAATTTACAGAAACAGTTTGCTTTTATTATTTTTCCTGTAATGAACAAAATAAATGTAAATAACAAGAAAAATATTTATGTTTTTAACAAATATAATTTCTACTTTTATATAATATAACAGTTAAAAATTGATTATAAATTTACGTTTAACTACAAATGATATATATCTTACTCATCAAAATGAAATATTTATTTTTACAGTGAAATGGAGCTGTTTTCACAGCTCTCTGTATTCTCAATGAATTCCTTTCAATTTTCAGTCAAAATTTGATTTTTTATTTTTCTTGTAACGAACAGAATAAGAGTAAATAAGAAATTCATCATTTTGAATTGTTATAATATAACAGTTAAAAATTGATTATACATACATTGATTATACATTTACGTTTTACTACAAATGATATCTTAACTCAAGAAAACAAAAAATTCATTTTTACAGTCAAACTGAGCTCTTTTCATAGTTCTCTGTATTCTTAATGAACTCGTTTCAATTTACAGTCACAATTTGCTTTTTCTATTTTTCCTGTAACGAACGGAATAAAAGTAAATAACAAGAAATTCATCATTTTGAATTGTGTGTTTTTTCAGAGCTTTGTCTCAATCTTTTTTACTGAATAAAACACATTGTTATTGGAATGTAAATTTTCCGGTCTCCATGTGAATAATCACATCCTTGAGATATTTGTTTAGTCTTTACTCGAGTTATAAAAGATTGTTAAAAATAATAAAGTATTAGCTTTTTGTTTTCTGACTCATTCACAAAAGACATAAAAAAACGTAGCTTCAGTGTGAAAAAATGCATGCAAAGCATTATCTTTATTTGCAAGATTCTTTGCAGGTATTTTGTTTCCATTCCACAGTTTCGTTTGTTTGCTCCGAAAATTCAGCGCCATGTTTGTTTACGCAATATATTTACGTCAAAAAAGTTTAGTTGTTTTACAATCTTGCAAATTTTTTAAACCTTTTTTTTTCTTTTTGTCTGTGTAGTAGAACGTAATCTCAGTATTATGGTTTTGTTTGTTAGTAATTTTTATATTTTTTTATAACAACTAATATTTGTTTTCCTTTTTCTTTTATCTTCTTCATTTCCTCTGACGAAATCGTATACAAAGAACTTTTAATCATAAAAAATTAGACTTACGTTTTTTGATGAGTATCTATGTATTACACCTGTATAAATATTATAAATTTCCGTGATTTTAGAAACTGCTTCAGTGGTCTTATATTAAAGTAAATCTTAAAGTAAATCTTAAAGTAAATCTCGATGCATGATTAAAGTCTGTTTGTTTTGACCTGTCATAAGTTTATGAATAATCAATGAAATTCTACAAAAAATTGTGGGAGATTTAAGATTTAATGTATGTTATTCAACTTGCAAATTTTGATAAGTATCACTGTGTTTCTTCACCTACGTAAACATACATATTTTTTTTTTAATTCCGTGATTTTAGAAACTGCTAGTAGGATCTCATACGTTTTACAACAAACTGATGCAGGATGAATGGTGTGTTTGTTTTGACCTGTCATATGTTTATAAATAATCAAAAATTATACAGATATTTATGATATATTCACGACTTTTCCCATCTGTTATAAAATTAAGAAATTATTCCGCTTAATTAATTGAAAATATGATCATCAAAATTTTGACCTAGAGTGCTGGATGAATAACAAATATATGAATATAAATTTTGAACATGTACCAAACATCTTTTAGAAGATTGAAGGAACCTCTTAAGTTATTTATGTTTAGACCTAGAGTGTTTGACGACAACCAAATACATAAATATAAACTTTTAGCATGCATCAAACCTCTTTTAGAAGATATAAGAAACCTACTATATCTGATGTTTAGACTTACGTAAGAAATATATTGCTTTATAAATTTTTTTCCTTAAAAGCGGATATATAGAGAAAATATAATCATCAGTATTTTGACCTATAGTGTTTGATAAATTTCAACGTTTATGACCTAAATACTTCCAGGCATTTAGATCTCAGTAATAAAAATTTTATTTCATAAGAATAATTATAATTTTAAAAAATTTATTTTATTTATTTCATGGTTGAAAACTATCGTTCTACTCTTGCTGTTCAAGCTAGCAATGTAAGCAAATCTTTAATTTAAAATTAATTTATTTATTAATTTAAGAACTATTATTAATTATATACAAAAATTTTAAAAATCTTGTGATGCATAAATTCAAAATATTTCGAGTAGAGTCGAGATTTTCTGGAGCCTATATAAATGCATTTATGTCACCATTTTCTCTGTAAATACAGTACACTTACCTTTTAAATGTATATTTACCTTTATAATGATAAAGTATAGCTTTGTTTCTTTTGCCGTGATATTCATCCAGACACTTTAAACTCCCCTATAAACAGCTTTATATATATCTAAATAAACCATTTAGTCTGCAAATATAGTATACTTACCTTTTAAATATATATATATATATATATATATATATATATATATATATATTTACCTTTATAATGATAAAATATTGGTTTGTTTCTTTTGCCGTGATATTCTTCCAGACCCTTTAAAAAATCTCAAATTCTCCTAATTAATTAATTCTCAAAATTACAAATTCTCCTAAAATAGATTTATATCTGTCTAAACTAACCAATCATTTTGTCTGCAAATATAGTATACTTACCTTTAAATATATATTTCCTTTTATAATGATAAAATAGAGGGTTGTTTCCTTTGCCGTAATATTCTTCCAGACCCTTTAAAAAATCTGTACTATAAACTTCCCTGTTAACATATTTATATCTGTTTAAACTAAATAACCTTTTGTCAGCAAATATAGTATATTTATCTTTAAATATATATTTACTTTTATAATGATAAAATATAGCGTTGTTTCTTTTGCCGTGATATTCTTCCAGAACCTATAATAAACTGCATTATAAATTCCATTATAAATAGATTTATATCTCTCTAAACTAACCAATCCTTTTGCCCAAAAATATGGTATACTTACCTTTAAGAATATATTTACTTTTATAATGATAAAATATAGCTTTGTTTTTTTTGCCCTGATATTCTCCCAGACTCTTTAAAAAATCTGTATTATAAATTTCCCTATAAATATCTATATATCTATCTAAACTAACAAACCTTTTTTTCCTGCAAATATAGTATACTTACCTTTTAAATATATATTTACCTTTATTATGATTAAATGTTTGGTTGGTTCTTTTGCCGTGATATTATTCTCGATCCTTTCAAAAATCTTTATTATAAATTCCCCTATAAATAGCTTTATATCTGTCTAAACTAATAAACCATTGCAAATAGTCTGAAAATATAGTTTACTTACCTTTTAAGTATATATTTTCCTATATAATGATAAAATATTGGATTATTTATTTTGCCGTGATATTCTTCCAGACCCTATAACAAAACTGTATTATAAATTCCAGAAAAAATAGATTTATATCTGTCTAAACTAACCAATTATTTTGTCCGCAAATATAGTATACTTACCTTTAAATATATATTTACACTTGTAAAATATAGCGTTGTTTCTTTTGCCGTGATATTGTTCCAGACTCTTTAAAAAATTTGTATTATAAATTTCCCTTTAAATAGCTATATACCTAATTAAACTAACAAACTATTTTGCCTGAAAATATAGTATACTTACCTTTTAAATATATATTTACCTTTATTATGATAACATGTTGGGTTGTTTCTAAGCCGTGATATTATTCTAGACTCTTTCAAAAATCTTTATTATAAATTCCCCTATAAATAGCTTTATATTTGTCTAAACTAAGAAACCATTGAGAATAGTCTGAAAATATAGTTTACTTACCTTTTAAATATATATTTGCCTTTATAATGATAAAATATTGGATTGTTTCTTTTGCCGTGACATTCTTTCAGACTCTATAATAAATGTGTATTATAAATTCCCCTATAAATAGCAATATATCTATCTAAACTAACAAACCAATTTAAGTAAATACATATTTAAAGGTAAATATAGTATACTTACCTTTAAATATGTATTTACTTTTATAATGATAAAACATAACGTTGTTTCTTTTGCCATGATATTCTTCCAAACCCTATAATGAAACTGTATTATAAATTCCCCTATAAATAGATTTATTTCTGTCTAAACTAACCAATCATTTTGTCTGAAAATATAGTATACTTACCTTTAAATACATATTTACCTTTATATTGATAAAATATTGAGTTGTTTCTTTTGCCTTGACATTCTTTCAGACCCTTTAAAAAATTCTGTATTATAAATTCCCATATAAATAGATTTGTATCTGTCTAAACTAACCGATCATTTTGTCTGCAAATATAGTATACTTACCTTTAATATATTATATATTATTTAATATATAATAATATTATTATTATATTATATTATTTAATATATTATGTATTATGTATTTACCTTTGTAATGATAAAATATAGAGTTTTTTTTGCCCGTGATATTCTTGTAAGACCTTTAAAAAATCTATTATAAATTCCCCCATAAATAGCTATATATCTAAATTAACAAACCATTTTGCTTGCAAATATAGTATACTTACCTTTTATATATATATTTACCTTTATTATGATAAAATGTAGCGTTGTTTCTTTTTCCGTAATATACTTCAAGACCCTATAATAAAACTGTACTATAAATTCCCCTATAAATAGCTTTATACCTGTCTAAACTAAGCAACATTTTCGGGTAAAAAATAATACATTTATATTACATACCCTCGTCTACTGTAGCTATGTCTTTTACGACCCAATATTTCACGTAAGACAACATCTACTGATACTTGAAATACCTTTCATAATTTTCCGCGTAACAACACTCCCTTCACTGTAACCGCTGACACATCACGTCACCGTTTACTCCCCCCCCCTTTCAAAAAAGGCAACCCTCCCCCTCACGAGAAATTCCACTGTAACGAGGGTTCACTTTCCCTGAAAAATTCCCTCCCTCCCCCTCTTTTAGAATTCTCCATCCGTTGCCAAGAAATATTTGTGCTTCTTTAATACCCTAGCGTCTTTCGTTGCCATTCAATTAACGTTTAATTTACGTGATTTTTAATGCCGAGTTTTTGACTACCCAAAGCCCCCCGAAACATGATTAACGAGTGGTGTTTGGAGTTTTTGGAGATTCTGAATAATTTGTGAGAGGGTGAAATTATAGCTTTCGGTAATAATTAAGGACTGTAAAGTTTGTTATTAATTAGGAATGGAGTTTGGTAGAAGTTATTACGAAGTGCTTGGAAAATGACAGTGGCAAGCAGCCATTTGATGTCACAGTTAAAATTTTATTTCATTCGGTAACGCGACTGAAAGTTTTAACGCCAGGAATTATTTATTATTTTTGTTGTATGCCCTGTTGTCTCCCTTGATAGCTAAATAGGATAAAGCATTGTCAACTCTATTAAATTGCCGTGTTTTGTAACTAAAGTTTTATTTGATTTTGGAACATGAATAAAGCTTTCTCAACTTTGCACCTTGTTTATTTAAGGTATCCGTCTACATTCGGAGAACTTTTTTCTTTAAACTTAGAAACTAGTTCCTGTTTTTACATTTTTAGATTTATTTTTTACATTATCATAGAGAATTGCACTTGTAAAATTTATTACTGGAGAACTTTTTATAAAATTACTAATAAATGAAGAAAACTTAGTAAAAAAATCGGATTTTTTTAAAAGGTCTAAATTTTTAGTAAAGTAAATTATTTCAATATTTTTTGATGCAACACAATTCTTATACACTGGACTAGTGAATCACCTGAAATCTTTGCTTAATTTACATTTGGTAAAAAATTTTGGTCCTTCAAAATCATACATATTGAATTTTTAAAGAATTTTCATTACATTTATATCTAACTATGAGTGTAATATCATTAAAAATTATCCAAATTTAAAGCTTTCAAGTCATTCACTAGTAAATACTATCAAAAGCATTCATAATAATTTTCAACATAATATTTTAACAACTTTTTGAGAAATCGCATTTCAAGTGTCAACATTTTATTAAAAATACCTTTCTGAGAAAAACGCATTTGAACTTTATGAAAGCAACTTTAACTATTAAAAAATTAAAATGCATGTTTAAAATTTTCCCACACTTTCTTGCTTCAAAACTTTATAATTGCAAAGTTGCTAATTATTAAACATATTAGAAAAATGTTTAAACTAATCTTCATGAAAATTTAAGAAGTTTTGTCCAAAAAATGCTCTTTAAAACGCTTTAAATTCACAACGTCGGTTCCGAAGTCGATAATTCCGTTTTGTTTTGACAGCTGTCACTGATGTTTAAATAGCTGTAACTTTTCTTTAAAATGTCCTAGAGACCAAAACAAAAACAGATTTAGAAACCTAAAACTTGAAATTTTACAATAGAGAAATAAATTATGATTTTGGCAAAAAATAACGTTTTTATCTTAGACGGATACCTTAAATTGCTGCTTGTGTGCTTTAACTAATTCCAATAAATAGAACCGGGCAAAGAATCGATATAACGTACTGCATCGTGATGCCTATTTCGGAATTATCAGTTCAGAGATATATCACAATGTTGAACGAGTACCGATTTATCATTGATTTAAGTTGCTCTATCGGAAGCCTAACTGGCGATTTTTTCCAACATTAAAACGTGAGTACAAACCACCGATTGTACGATATAACCAAAACGTTGATTTTTATACATCATGGAAGCGTTTTTAATATTTTATACGAGGGAGTAAGCCGTATACGGGATATAGCGTTCTCCGGTATATCGTCGAAATATCCTCTTCTCAATTACCCGATATTATGGGATGGAGAAACAGCTCATGCGTGATTGCCGATTAACCTACCTATAGCGTTTTCCGATTTCTGAATATCGTTTTTTCAATTCTCCGATATTATGGGGGAGAAAAACAGCTTAAGTCACTGATTAACCAACATATGGACATTTATTTTCTAGCTGTCAGCACAAATACGTAAATACATATATATGTAATATATCAAAATTATTAAACTTTAATATTTCCTTAAAAAACCTCCTCTCTCCCACTCTAATTACTTTAAATCTTTTTTCCAGCCTCTAAATAGTTTAATCAAAGGAGTGTTTTCCACTTAAAATTCTTCCTAAAGCTTTCTATTCTAAAAATGTAAACTTTTTGTCTGTTCAGCAAGTTTCTCAGGTGTCGCCGGCAAATGGCTCCGCGTTCTTCCTGATGTTCCACTTACTTCGCAGAGTAAGTTATTTTTTACCGTTTGAAAATTCTTTCTGTCTTAGCTCTTGGGTGCACCTCTGTTCGAGAAGAGTGATTTTTGTGGATTTTCTTTTGTCTATAGTTAGTAAAAAAGATGTCCGTTGTAGCAGCTCTGAAATAAAGTTTCAATTAGACTGGTTCAATTAGAATCGTCAATGTCGAACCGACTGCATTTTTATTACTGCTAGATGTTGAGCTTTCTCTTTGCCAAGGTGTTTTATAATTGATGGTTTACATGTGTGTGTGTGTGTGTGTGTGTGCATGTGTGTGTGTGTGTGTGAGTGTGCGTGTGTGAGTGTATATAAAATGATAATTTTAATCTAAAACTGAGCAGTGTAATTATAAGCATACCTTTAAATAATTTTCGAACCATTCTATTCCTTTATCGGCAAATCTTGGAGAAAATCTTTTGTATTTTCTTTTTACTTGGCGAGTACAAATACACTGAAAATTAACTCTTGATGACTGTGGTTCCTCTTACATAAATTGGTATGTCTCCAGGCGTCCCTATGTGACTACCTATTATAAACCCTAACTGGCTGGATCATGCACCTATAAATTGACACTTACGGGTTTTTTCCTCCAAGTTCGGAGGGACTTGCCAAATAGATCTCTGAATCTAAAGTTAAGTTCTTTGTGCTCTCGAACATATTAATTACGATTGTACCCAGGCTAATGAGAATTCCTTGCCTATGTGAGAGGTTTATTTACACATTACATACATATCCTCTCTGGCTGTTTAGACCAACTAAGGAATGACCAATTTCCGTTTTGAAGACGAAAGACCCTGGAGTACGAAGCATATTTACCGGTTAGGAGGTCAGCATTTGCCTTATTTTTTTAATTAGCTACACATAGTTCAGCTAAAACAACAACTTGAGATTAAAATTTTAATTATACCTAAACTTACAAAAATGCCTGTTACAAAATTTATTTTCCTGAAAAAATAATATTTCAATAGAAAATAGACATTTATTTCATAGCAGATCTGAAGTAGTACAGTCTGTATCGGTCATATGGTCAGCTCAGCGGTCCAGTAAAATCAGACCATATAAGGGGGGGTGACCACATATGCGGAACAATACAACCCTATTGTGCATATACCTTGCATTTTTAATCCATACGAGAAGAGCCTTATCCACATTCCCATAAGGTGATAAGTGTTGACGTTTTCTTTCTTGATCACCGATTTTAACCCTCCGAGTGAAACACACCGATTAAAAATAGTCTCCAAAAAATACGCTAAAGTTTTATTGTGTCAATGGCCAAAGCTTTCTATGATTTTTTACTTCACCCTTTGTCGACTAGAATGGAATACTAGAAACCCACCCTCGTTATTGTCCCTTTACTTTCAGTTATGAATCCTATACTATAATACGAGGAATGGTTGTCAAGTCGAAAATCGCCCCAGAATTAATAAACTGTAGTAAACTTGGGGATCTGGGGTTTTTGGTCACGAGGAATCGATTGGCATCGGTTTTGACGTGCTAAGGTCACGTAGTTCGGCGCTACAGATAGGGCCGGGTTCGAACCCCGGTGCGGGAAAACTTTTTTCTCATGCGTCCAAACCAAGTGAAAATTGGTACCCGGGGGTTTTCGACCACGAGGAATCGATTGGCTGTAGTTCTGACGAATTATTAATAATAATAATAATAATAAAAGTCTTTATTGATTTGTCTTTATTCCTTGATATCGGTTTCCATTTTTATTTTCTATCAACTCTAAATATTAAATTAATGTAGCAAAGTTCGACATTTCAACATTCATCAGATTTCAAGCTACATTTTCAACATGCAGAACGCACCTCTACATGAAATGCTTCAAGTAGCCGGAATTTTGGAACAACAAGCGATCAACTCAATTATACCCGCAAATGGACAACTAGAAGATACCGTCATTGTCAGAATGCTTCTCCATTCAACACACTTCAATCTTTACACTGCTCACTTTGTACCATTTCTTTAATTGTATAATTTTTTGTTATCAATTACATTTTATTTTCTATGACTTTTCAAACTTTACCTTTGTATAGAATAGTTCCCTTTCCAAACTACTTTGTTTAGAATAGTTTACAATGGTGCACTTTAACCGGTTATCTTTTCACTAATGGTTTCACAAATTTTCTTATGGCATGTATTGTTTTGATAAATCACAATTGAAAATTTAAATCTTCGAGTTAGCTTCGATACCTGTTTTCTCCGAGCGGAGCTCGGTCACCCGGTACTAGATATATAAATAGATATTATAGATTGTTAATTTTTAATACACATAAAGCTCGTCAAGTCTGAAAGATCATCCCATAAGAAATAATGGATTGTAAAAGTACAAATAAAAATACTCTTTAAGAGAATTATTTATATTTTTTTACGAACGTTATCCAAGATATTTAAGTGGTGCAATTAGAGATACATCTGTTACGGCAAACGAAATACTTCGAAATAGAGATTTACAAAGCCATGAAAAGCTATCAGCGTCTTTGTGCCTCAAGGATTAGGGGTGCATCCCTCAATAAACGTCATTCAAAGACGGATGCAGTTTCTAAACAATCAATCTGACTCTCCTACCTCAAACACTGGTAGAAATGTACATTACATCCATTTTCGGAATGTCTTTGGATGTCGAAAATTGTACGTGACAACCGGTTTGAAGACATCATCGGTTTAGCGGAATTGTACGTGTGAACCGCTTAGAGAGATAACACTTGAGGACCAAAGTTTGGCAGCTAAAATGTTGTTTAATATCGTCCGGGTTATCGAATTTGCTTTGGAGAAAGCAGCCTTTGAAATATTAGATTTTTTAAATTTTTCCATCAATTTATTTTTAACAGCAAATGATAAATTCTTTCTTTTCAAAGACATAATTATAAAATGAACGTTCTTATTCGTGACGTATGATCCAAGTGCAACAAATTTGTACTTTGCTTGTTTCGTCTCAATTTCAACTTAAGCAGGGAGAGATAACTTCAACCAATAAACAGACAGATGTCCATCTCTTGTCCGGTTGGTTGGTTGGTTGGTTTTGGAGTGCTACGGTCTACTTTTTGCAACACGAGGGCTAATGAGACCGGGACCTACTGCTTAACGCCGATTCCGAACGGCTACGAACATCCATGCCATAGTGGGATTCGAACCCACGAACTCCGGATCCGAAGGCCAGCACCCTAACCATTCGGCCATCGTTCGGCTCTCTTGTCCGGGGGCAAGAGAACTGAGAGAGGTGATGTCTACACAAAAAAGAAAGGGAGGGTTTGGTTTGGTTTGGTTTGGAGCGCTACGATCTACTGTTTTGCATACGAGGGCTAATGAGACCGGGACCTACAGTTTAAAGCCGATTCCGAACGGCTACAAACATCCATGCCAACAGCGGGATTCGAACCCGCGAACTCCGGTTCCGAAGAGCAGTGCTCTACCATTCGGTCATAAAGAAAGGGAGGGAAATAAAGGCTTGAATTCGGGTCCTCTCCGATTCCGCACTGACTTCATAAAAAAACGAAAAGAAAAAAGAAACGAAAACTCGTTGAAAACATGAAACTGACCATAAACCGGTAACAAGAAAAAGAAAATAACTGTGTAAGTGGTGCACATTAACACATGTTCCCTATTAAGTTAGACTCGACTTTAGAAAACTGACCATATAAGCGGGGTGAGCTTATAAACGGGTGACCATTGTAACGTACTGGGGATATGGTAGACGAAGCCGTCAATGGAACAGGCTAGAAAACTATTTAATCTCGACTAAATAAGTCATTCAGATGAATAAATTATGTACAGCTATGTACAGGTTCAATAGGATGTTAAATATTCCGGGATATCGTGCTGAGATAACATTCACACAATAAGGCTGGGATACCGGATACAGTATGGCTAGGGCTTCTAATCACTGGAATTGTTCGTTAATTAGTGTCTGTAATAAACTCTGACACTATCCCCTCCGAGCTGACGATTAGCACAGTCGGCTTTCACACTAAGGTTCGAAAGTTCAGAGTGCGTATCGCGCTGGAGTTCGTGAAGGGAATCTCGGGATGCAAGACTATCCAAATTTAGAGCAAGGGTCGCTCTCGGCTACCTACTTCTATGCACGAAGTAAAAAAAAAATAGCAAAATAACGCGAAAGGAATTTCCAAGTCGAAGGTCGACTTCTTAGCAAACAGAGAGCTGGCGGTCTCTAATCAAGCAAACTCCAGAAGCAGAGATACGAGCGGTTCTTCTCGAGCTACGAAGGCTCTATCAGGTAGAAGCCTCAAGAAGAAAAAGCCTTTCTCTAGCACTGTCATTCTTCTTTTATAGCGGCACAGGTTCCCCTCACGCGATTCTTCGGGAAACTTTCAGAACCAAGATGATGCAATCTTGCGGTCACCTCTCGCCTGGATCAGCTGTTTTGTTTCCATATGTGGCCGAAAAGCCGTCTTCAAATCAGCCGACCCAAACAACTTAATTGCCTTTTTCGCTAATAGGCGACAATGTGCACTGTAATCCTTTACAATCTTTTCACAGAGTCTTTCCATTCAACATTCTCACAAAGCCCTAGACGATCTGGCTCCAGCACACGGACAGTTTTCAATTAAGTATCACGTGTATTTATTTCTACCTGCTGCTAATCGTAAGTTTTCAAGGCGAAAGGTCACCTCCGGTCTCCTCGTTCTTTAGGGTCATGTAACGGATCGTTTACACAATATAGCCGGTACAGACTGTAATACAAATTTTATATTATTTAAACCCAGATCTTTTAAAAGAATAGTTTTCAAAATTAAAATATTTTCTTGCTATAACAAAAATTTTTCAGTTTAACTAAAGAAACATTTTTAGAATACGAAAGATTTTTTAGTATGTCATTTTTCATAAATAAAGATTTATATCGCGAAGTTTATTTCTTTAATGAGAAATCAGAATATTAAAAACGGAGAAAAAAAGTTCCATAATTTGAACATTTCGTGTCCATTCGAAACAAACTTATTTTCCGTTGTATTATATCAGCATAGTTAAAAACTATATTTGACTTTTAAGAAAGAAAAATTATTTTTACGTCTGATTTTTAAATGTAACAACATTATAAGTCAGATAAAAACAGAAATAGAAAATTTTTTACTTGCAGTAAATTTATCTTTTTGTTTTTTAAGTATGTGAAAGTATATTATTTTTAATTTTATCAAGTAGTAAAATCTTTTAAATGGGAAATATTTTGTGAAAAAAAGGAAAAATTAAAAAGTTTTTTTTAAATATAAAAATTAAAAGTGTGAAAAGATAAAATTTGACACTTTAGAATATCTCTGTTATAGGTTTTTACGTATGTACTCTTTATTCCTCTCTTTTTCCTTCTATTCCTTCTCCCCTGCCCCGAATATCTCCCTTATTCTTTCACACACTCCTCTTTGAAACACACTTACAGTACTTCAGTCATTTTGACCCTGTGGCACTTTAGTGTGCTGCCATGATTCTTAGTATACACACAATATACTTCAGTGATCCTGATTTTGCGCACTATTAGTGTCCTGTGATGATTTTTAGTATACAAACACTGTGTTTCAGTGATTCTGACTCATTGGCACTTTAGTGTGCTTCGATAATTTTCAGTATACACACAATGTACTTCACTTTTTCTGACCTTGCGGCATTTTAGTGTCCTGCTATGATTTTTAGTATACACACACTATACTTCAATGATCCTGACTCTGTGGCACTTTAGAGTGCTGCGATGATTTTTAGTTTATACACAACATATTCAGTCATTCTGATCCTGCGGCATTTTAGTGTCCTGCTAAGCTTTTTAGTATATACACACTGTTCTTCAGCTTTTCTGACCCTGCTACATTTTAGTGTCCTGAGATGATTTTTAGTACACACACACTGTACTTCAGTGATGCTGCTCTGTGGCATTTTAGTGTTCTGCGAGGATTTTTAGTATACACACAACAAACTTCAGTCATTCTGATCCTGTTGCATTTTAGTGTCTTGCGATTCTTTTCAGTATAGACACACTGTACTTCAGTTTTTCTGACTCTGCGGCATTTTAGTGTCCTGAGATGATTTTTAGTATACACACATTGTACTTCAGGTGATTCTGACTCTGTAGCATTTTAATGTGCTGCTATAATATTTAGTATACGCATAATATACTTCAGATTTTCTGACCATGCGCCATTTTAGTGTGCTGCAATGATTTTTAGTATATACACAAATATTCCATTTTTTCTGATCCTGTTGCATTTTAGTATCCTGAGATGATTTTTAGTATACACACACTGTACTTCAGTGATTCTGACTCTGTGGCACTTTAATGTGCTGCGATAATTTTTAGTATACGAAAAATATACTTCAGTTTTTCTGACCCTGCGGCTTTTTAGTGTCCGGTGATGATTTTCAGTATACACACACCGTATTTCGGTGATTCTGATTCTATGACACTTTAGTGTGCTTCGATGATTTTAGTATACCCACACTGTACTTCAGTGATTCTGACTCTGTAGCATTTTAATGTGCTGCTATAATATTTAGTATACGCATAATATACTTCAGATTTTCTGACCATGCGCCATTTTAGTGTGCTGCAATGATTTTTAGTATATACACAATATATTCCATTTTTTCTGACCCTGCGGCCTTTTAGTGTGCTGCAATGATTTTTAGTATATACACAATATATTCCATTTTTTCTGACATTGTTGCATTTTAGTATCCTGCGATGATTTTTAATATGTACACAATATATTCCATTTTTTCTGACCCTGTTGCATTTTAGTGTGCTGCAATGATTTTTAATATGTACACAATATATTCCATTTTTTTCTGACCCTGTTGCATTTTAGTGTGCTGCAATGATTTTTAATATGTACACAATATATTCCATTTTTTCTGACCATGCGCCATTTTAGTGTGCTGCAATGATTTTTAGTATATACACAAATATTCCATTTTTTCTGATCCTGTTGCATTTTAGTATCCTGAGATGATTTTTAGTATACACACACTGTACTTCAGTGATTCTGATTCTATGACACTTTAGTGTGCTGCAATGATTTTTAATATACACAATACACTTCAGTTATTCTGAACCTGCGGCATTTTAGTCTCCTGCTATGATTTTTAGTATACACATACTATATATACTTCAATGGTCCTGACTTTGCGGCACTTGAGTGTGCTGCTGTGATTTTTAGTATACACACAATATACTTGTTTTCTGACCCTGCGGCATTTTAGTGTCAGGCGGTGATTTTTAGTTTACACACACTGTACTTCGGTGATTTTGATTCTATGCCACTTTAATGTGCTGCGATGATTTTTAATATACACACAATATACACACACTGTACTTCGGTGATTTTGATTCTATGCCACTTTAATGTGCTGCGATGATTTTTAATATACACACAATATACTTCAGTTATTCTGATCCTGAGGCATTTTAGTGTCCTGCGATGCTTTTTAGTATACACACACTGTACTTCAGTTTTTCTGACTCTGCGGCACTTTAATGTCCTGAGATGATGCTTAGTATACACACAATATACATCAGTTATTCTGATCCTGAGGCATTTTAGTGTCCTGTGATGCTTTTTAGTATACACACACTGTACTTCAGTTTTTCTGACTCTATGACACTTTAGTGTGCTGTGGTGATTTTTAGACACAATATACTTCATTATAACACACAATATACTTCATAACACACAATATTCTTCAGTTGTACTGAACCTGCGGCATTTTAGTGCCCTGCGATGATACATACACTGTACTTCAGTGATTCTGTCTCTGTGACTCTTTTGTGTGCTGTGATGATTTTCAGTATACACACACTGCACTTCAGTGATTCTGACTGTGTGGCACTTAAATGTGCTGAGATGACTTTTAGTATACACACAATATACTTCAGTTTTTCTGACCCATCGATATTTTAGTGTGCTGCGATGATTTTTAGTATACACACACTCTATTCAGTTCTTCTGTCCTTGCTGCACAGTAATGTGCTGCGAGAATTTACTATATAACTGAACACAGTTTCCCGCGGACTCCTAAGGTGTTGGCAAGGATCATAATCAGGGATATTAAATATTTCATTATTACTAATGGTGCATAGCTTATTACAAAATTTTGTTGCTAGGTTGACAATAGCTTCGTGCATCATCTCAACCCTGTAGTTAAAGTGTATTAAGATATTTGTTAGGTACCTGCTTACTCACCTTATTGCTCGCAGGGTTTTGTTTTGGAGTATCCGCAAACGCTGGATTTTTGTGTTCGATGCAGATCCTCAGAATGCAGCCGCGTAGAGAATTATCGGTCTTCGTACAATCTTTTAGAGTAAAATTATCATTAAAGCTTAAATGTTTTTTTAAAATAAGGTGTGTTAATGCTTTACTTGGCCTAAAAGGTTTTTGGATTGTGTAATACGTGTTTTTATTCCAGTCTAATTTTACAATCAAAGTAAAATTCCCATGTTTATTTCTCCCTCAAATTATATGAACTGACCACACACATACTAACTCGGGGAAGTGGAATTCTGTTAGGTTACTGTGGACTCTCGCACAGGAGGGTTTGACTTTGAATTTCCTGGGCCTATCCCTGTAAGTCAGAGATATTGTTGTTACCTGAGGAATATCGGGTATTAAGTAAGATAATGAGGATTTAGATTTATTAACGTGATTAATAATACTAAATAACAAAATAAAAACTTACGAGTTATTATTACGAAAAAATTAACGAAAAAATTACGAGTTATGGTAACACATAAATTTGCTAATGTTGCCGAATTTCGATACAGAAATAGGACTTCAAGTCGTCTTGGCAACAACCAGTAATAGAACTTTACGGTTGCTACCATATTACAGTAGACATATGTCGCAGGCGATATCTGCGTCATAATGAAGTCAGAAATTGCCAGATATGGGAATTTGGTACTATAAATTTCCATTGCTGACATCATTATGACGTAGAAGTCGCCTATGATATAGTTCGGTCGCAATATGGCAAAACTTTCAGTTCAATTTCTTATAAATTCTAGTCAGTAGCCACCAAGAATGAAGCTTTAACTGAAATCAATTCACGTGAGCAGAAACAAGATACAGAAGAAGGATTAGGACTAAAAATGACGTGAATTCACATCAGTGAGAGGCATTAGTAGAATTTGAAATATTGTGAATTTCATATCAGCAGCAACCAAAAACAGAAGTTTAACATACATGAAATTTATATCAGCAGCAATCAAGAATAGAACTTAAAATAACGTGATTTATCGCAAGTCGCAATAAAGTGTATAACATTTAATGGCGTGAATCCACGTCAGCAGCAACTAGGAGCATAATTTGTAAATGGCTTGAATTCACCTCAGTACTAATGAGAAATGGAAAACAAAATAGCTAGAGTTCACGTCATTACAACCTGTATTAAATTTTGAAATGACGTGAATTCACGTCAGCATCAACCAGGAAGAGAACTTGAAATGGCGTGAAATCATCTCAGTCAAAATGACAAATAGAATACAAAAAAGTATGAATTCATATCATTAGCAATCTATGTTAGAATTTGAAATGACGTGAATTCACTTCAGTGCTCATTAATATATCAAAAGTATTTAAGCCAAATTCAACAGATTTAAGTGTTTAAATTTTCTTTAATTTGGTGAAAAGATTGTGAATTTTCATAGAGTGACTTATTTTGGCAATAAAAATTAATATTTTATATACAAGTAATATAAATTCAAAATGTTAAATATATTTGAATTTTATACACAGATTTTTATCTCAGTGTAAAAATAGAAAATGTTTCGTTTAAACAGCAAAATTTTCAGCAAAACATTTTTTGAAACAATATTGACTTTCTCTTTAAGGTTCTTTTTCAAGCGTCCATTGCCACCTCCCCCGACAAAATCTTTAATTCAGCAAATTTTGAGATAAATGGAATCAGATACTGTCAACTTTACCAAACTGGCGTATTTTGGCAACAAAGTTGGCAATTTATAACATTGTTGTCAGCTCCAGTTCTCTAGAAAGTTTGTTCCTAGATGCTTTTTTTTTCTCTCTAGTGAAAGTAAGATTAATAATGTTTTCAAACATATTATTCCGTAGGTTGAACTTATTTACTGAGAATCTATAAAAAGATTTAAAAATTAAAAATTTCCTGTTTCACTTAAACTAGACTGTCATTTTACATTAAAAATGCTACTTAGAAATTTTAGATTAATTTATTTTGTGATTAATTTAAAACTATTTCGTGAATTCATATATAAAAGAGAATTTATTTGAAAGAAAAAATCTTTTGAGAAATCGTTGTTACTATAAAATATGTTCCAAGGTTATAACTTTTTTCTGAATAATTTATATAAATTTTAATTTTGACAATTTTGTAGAGTTGAATATCATTAATATTGTCTATCTAATTCATATTCTTAATTTTTTGAGTATTTATTTATTTTATTACTTGACATCTTAAATTCACTTGACGTATTTTTTACAAGAGAATAATAAGTAGAGACTATAACTCAAATTAAGATGCATATTTAAAAAAAGATTATAAAGTGAAAAATAAAAAAAATCTGCTGAATTCATGTTTTACTCCCCAAAATAGATTTTGAGCAATATAATTTGTCAAAAAATTTTTTTTAAATGTAAAGCTGTGTATAATTTATATGGAAGATAAAAAAATACCTAAGTCATCTTACTCAAAGTGAATTTACTTTGCAAAGAATATCTTTGGCTGATTAAAGATCATAAAATTATAATTGAAGTTTGCAATAAAGAAAATAATGTAAAAAATTCACTTGATGTATTTATTAGAAGAGACTATTGTGTAAAGACTTTAACTCAAATTAAGATACATATTTTAGTAGTAATTTTAAAAAAGATAATAACTTAAAAAATAAAAAAAAACTGCTGAATTCATATATTATTCCTAAAAATTCATTTTGAGCAATATTGTTACAAAAATTTTCTTTAAAATGTAAAGTTGTGTTAATTTATATTGAAGATAAAATATTACTTAAATCATCTTACTCAAAGTGAATTTACTTTGCAAAGCAAATTTTTGGCTCATTAAAGATCATAAAAATATAATTGAATTTTGCAATAAAGAAAATAATGTAAAAATCCTTTTTTTTTTTCATTAAAATATTTATCTATTTAATTTTTTACATATACTTTCTTACAAAATAATAGTTATTTAATTAATTCTAAAAATATTGTTGAGGAAAATAATGTAAAAAAATCCTTTCCTTCCATTAAATTCTTTATCTGTTTAATTTTTTACGTATACTTTCTAACAAAATACTAGTTATTAAAAATATTGTTAATCAAAATAATGTAAAAAAAATCCTTTCCTTCCATTAAAATCTTTATCTATTTAATTTTTTACATATACTTTCTTTCAAAATACTAGTTATTTAATTAATATTAAAAATATTGTTTATCAAAATAGTGTAAAAAAATCCTTTCCTTCCATTAAAATCTTTATCTATTTGATTTTTACATATACTTTCTTATAAAATACTAGTTATTTAATTAATATTAAATTATTGTTGAGGAAAATAATGTAAAAAAAAATCCTTTCCTTCCATTAAAATCTTAATCTATTTAATTTTTACATATACTTTCTTATAAAATACTAGTTATTTAATTAATATTAAAAATATTGTTTATCAAAATAGTGTAAAAAATCCTTTCCTTCCATTAAAATCTTTATCTATTTAATTTTTACATATACTTTCTTACAAAATACTAGTTATTTAATTAATGTTAACAATATTGTTGAGGAAAATAATGTAAAAAAATTCTTTGCTTCCAATAAAATCTTTATTTATTTAATTTTATACATAGACTTTCTTAGAAAATACCAGTTATTTAATTAATTTTAAAAATATTGTTGAGGAAAATAAATAAAAAAACTCGTATAGATTATATCAATCAATATACCCCTCAAATATCCATTACTAAAATGGTTTTAAAATATTATTTTGAATTATGATGTTGATCGAAGAGTATTAAATTTTTTAATTCAAATTTTGCAATAAAGAGAAAATGACATGAAAATCGACTGTTTTTATTAGAACAAACTTATTGTGTTTATTCTTTATTTTTTTAAATACTGGATATTTAATTAATAAAAAGAAGTGAGGAAAATTAGTTAAAGGTATCATATGGTTCACTCCGTAAAATTTCTAATTTTTCTAATTTATTAGGAAGATGAAACATTTCTTACGATTCTTACTTCTGTCACTCACTTCACTGAAACCATATGACATAAAAAATAGTTTTCTCCATTTTAAAGGGCATAAAAAGCATAAAAACTTGAATTTTGCAATAAGGTAAAAAATATGAAAATCATATATTTTCAATTAAACAGATTTATCATTTTCTATGAATATTCTTTTATATATTTTATTAAATACTGGATATTTAACTAAATAAAAACTGCTGGTATTGAAAACAAATAAAAAAATTGGTACAGAATTTGCCTCAAATTTAGCTTTTTATTTTAACATATTTTTACCTTAAAATTACATTGTGGTTGTACCAGTTCCTAAAAAGAGCCAAAATTAATTAAAGGTATTAAACTGTATCCTTCTGGAAAGTCCCCAATTATGTTAATTTATGTAGAAGAGTAAATACTTATTAGGGTTTCCTTTAAAAAATCCCTTTAAAATTCCTTTAAAAAATATTTTTTTCCCAAAATAAAAAAAAAAAAATCTGTCCAAAATCTACCTGAAAATTAATTATTTACTTTTAATATATTTTTACCCTAAAATTATAGTTCGATATTATTAGTTCTAAACGAGAGAAAAATTAATTAGAGATGATAATTGTATCATTACGGAAAGTCCAAAATTTGTTAATTTATTTAAATGATGGATTAGTTCTCGAAATTACGTTGCTAAATCACACTAAAATCATTTTATTTTTCTTATTAACTAGCATATAGCCCGTCATATGACGGGATCAGTAAAATGTTTTTTTTTTCTTGAGTTGTAATGTACCCTATGAGCCAGGTAAAAAGTTTTTTTTTTTAAATTTATTTTATTTTTATTTATTTATTTATTTTTTTTTTTTTGCTGAGAATTATCAGTGATAAAACGTATGAAAACAATGCAGACGATGTTTAAATAATTTAAAATAAGAAATGATTAAATGAGATTTTTAAAGAAATGACGTCATAATGCTAGAAAAATACGTTATTTTCATCTACTTAAAGTGTGATAAATTTGTGAATTGAATCACCTTCTCTTAACCAGGGAAAATAGGGCTTGAAATAATGGCATTAAACGCTCGAAAGTGGGGGAAGGGGGGATTTCGAACGTTTTAAAGACTATAGTATTTTCAGCTGTGATATGAAGCATATTTATACCAGTTGATTTTAGAATCAGATTGACAGTTTAGGAGAATATAAACTTTACTCGTTTTGAATTTTGCTAACCCTAACTCATTAAGAATCCAATATGGATGCCTCTATCCATTCCAGGTTCATAAATTCGAGGATAAACGGACAGATAACTTAGTCTATTATTATATAGGGGATGAGCATAAAACTTTTAATTGCAATATGGGATAGATATTGTCGTTAAAGCAGTCTGATTCTTCTGTTTAATATTCCTTTAAATATATTGTTATAAAATATTAGTTATTACTTAAAAATACTTAAACGAAAAATGAAAAATCGGAACAGAGCACAGTACACTGTAAAATTAATTGCTTACTCGTAATAGTTATCGAAATTATGCAGCTAACCCAAACTAACATCAGTTAATTTTTTCTTATTAATCATCATAATAACTTTAATTTGCAATAAGAGACAAATATTTTCTTTAAAACAGTCTGATACTTCCATTTAATATTGTTTTAAATATATTGTTGTAAAATACTAGTTATTACTTAATAATTAAATGAAAAATCAGAACAGAGCACAGTACACTGTAAAATTAATTGCTTACTCGTAATAGTTCTCGAAATTATGCAGCTAACCCAAACTAAAATCAGTTAATTTTTTCTTATTAATCATCATAAAAACTTTAATTTGCAATAAGGGACAAATATTTTCTTTAAAACAGTCTGATACTTCCATTTAATATTGTTTTAAATATATTGTTGTAAAATACTAGTTATTACTTAAAAATAATTAAATGAAAAATAGGAACAGAGCACAGTACACTGTAAAATTAATTGCTTACTCGTAATAGTTCTCGAAATTATGCAGCTAACCCAAACTAAAATCAGTTCATTTTTTCTTATTAATCATCATAATAAATTTAATTTGCAATGAGGGACAAATATTTTCTTTAAAACAGTCTGGTACTTCCGTTTAATATTGTTATAAATATATTGTTGTAAAATACTAGTTATTACTTAATAATTAAATGAAAAATAGGAACAGAGCACAGTACACTGTAAAATTAATTGCTTACTCGTAATATTTCTCGAAATTATGCAGCTAACCCAAACTAAAATCAGTTAATGTTTTCTTATTAATCATCATAAAAACTTTAATTTGCAATAAGGGGCAAATATTTTCTTTAAAACAGTCTGATACTTCCATTTAATATTGTTTTAAATATATTGTTGTAAAATACTAGTTATTACTTAAAAATACTTAAATGAAAAATAGGAACAGAGCACAGTACACTGTAAAATTAACTGCTTACTCGTAATCTATTTTAACCTTAAAATTACAATGCGGTTGTACCAGTCCCCAACGAGGCAAAAATTAATTAACGGTATTAACTGGTTCCCTCCGGAAAGTCAATACAAGGGGGTTCATTTCGCTGATGAATATTTTCGGGGGAAAAGGTATTGTATTTCACTTATTCAGTTTCGGGAAAATAAAACTCACAGATGCGCGAAAAGTTCATCACGGGGTAAATTTAATTATGTAGCGTTAAAGGTAACCGGGTATGTCGTTATTCAATCTCTCTTTAAAACTTTTGTATAAGTACTGTTATTCCCTTTATCGGAGCAAAAATGGTGCAGGTGGGAGTTAGATTCTTTTTTAATTATGTAAAAGGGAGAACTCGGGCAAATGAATGTTATGATTTAGAGGAAATATTACATTACTTACCTTTTAAATGCGTCAATAATGCGGAATTTCAGATAACTCGCGTATTTTGGTAATTTCAAAAATTTGTTGTCTTTTGGGGTCGCATGTGTGGTTTATTTTAAGAGAAATTGTGTTGTGTGGGATTTAATTTTGACTGAATTTGTGACTTTATTTCAAAACAATGGATGATTTGTTAAATTATGATTAAATTTAACAATAACGGTGGCCGAGTAGGCTTTAAACAGTTGGTCGCGGGCTCATTAGCCCTCGTGAGCAAAACAGTAGATCGTAGTGCTCCAAACCAAACCAAACCAAAAAACAATAATAGTGATGAGATTTGCAGTAGATTTTTAAAGTCACAATTTCTTTAATAAACTTATATTTGTATATACAGATGTCTATAAATACACACACCCAATTACTTAATGAGAATGAGGAATTTGCACATGTGGGGGTTTCGAACAACTTAGTATTTTTCTGATAATTACAGACTCGTAAATTCCAAAAATGTTCTCAAAAATGTAAAAAAACTGGGTCCATCATTTTAAAAATTAATTTTAAAGTTAAGCGAAAATCACGTGACATCAAAACGCTCCGTGATTGGTTGTGACGTCATCGTTCACGTTATCCAATATTTTCTTATTGCTTGTAAGCTCGCACTATTTTCCGATTTTGTTTTTGCAAATTCTTGGAATTTTCTAGCTATCAAAATTTATTTTTATTTAA
This sequence comes from Pardosa pseudoannulata, assembly GCA_032207245.1. NCBI lineage: Eukaryota > Metazoa > Arthropoda > Arachnida > Araneae > Lycosidae > Pardosa > Pardosa pseudoannulata. The sequence goes on along the minus strand of CM063497.1, from coordinate 75,359,338 downwards.
ACCTGAAGGTTTATTTTATCGATCTCGATAGCTTAATTATCTCAGTTTGTTATAAATGACTCTTCTCCCTGAATTTACCAAAGGACAGTCGGACAACCTCCCAAAATTGACATGATGTCAACGTTTTCGTTCTTGGGAAAAAACCCGGATTTTATGGGGGCAGAAATATTATTATTAAGTATTTTAAAAATATACTTTTTTCAAATAAGTCACCAATTTAATCGAAAAATATCACTGTGAATTGATACACTTAAGAAAGTATGCATCTCTGAAGAAAATATTTATAATACCTTGAAAATACATAATCTTCCCCCTCCCCCGAGTTATTTATTAGATAATTATATGCTTCAGATATTTATGCGTCTTACGATATTTATATGCTTTATCAAACATTTATTGTACTTGAACTCTGTGATAATACTCGAAAATTAGCAGTTTTAAAAGTTAAATAGCTCTGGTTAATCAACAGTCATTTTAAAGAAAGAGATGTATTTTTATATACTTTTATTGTTCTAAATTAGTAATATTTAAACAAAAGCAAGTATTTATTACCGAAAAATGGTCTTCACAAACCCATAGAGATGAATTATATGATAATTTGGAGTTTAATTTCTCCTCCCTTTTCATCTCAGTTGTCCAGATTTAACGTGTTTGTGGATCTTTGGGAACGTTGAAAAATATCTTCTCATTGCAATTAGTTGTTCTATTTTTACACAGTGGCACAATACAATATTTATAATATGATTTTTAATGTCAGACATAATAAAAAAATTGTATTATATGCGATACTTTACACAGAAACAAATTTAAAATCTCCTTTTAACATGTAAACAACATAGGCGGTCGGTGTTTCCGTGAATGATGACGTCACAAACTCGACGGAGGAAAAGTATCGTTTTTGAGAGATGTTAAAGTATCCACTATAAAACCCATTAGAAATCACTCATTACGCCCCCAAATGAAAGAAAAATAGGTACTGGCCTTCTTACTTTTTTGTCTTCTATTGTTTAAAATTAAAATTAGAAAACGTGAAAATTCCTCATTGGGTTTAAGCAGTAGTTCCCGATCTCATTAGTCCTCGTGTAGCAAAACAGTAGAACGTAGCGCTAAAATGCCAAACGAAACCTACCTGAACATTGGGTGATTAAGCTGTTCCAATGCACAAAACACATATAATTATGGAAGTATGTTTTTAACAAAAATTCATGGTCGAGGTATGCAAGGTATATTACAATTTTTGTCCAAGTTAGTAAAATTGTTAGAGTCGATGTGATCCTCGAATTGCAGAATGTACTGATTAAATTTGTTAATAATCATTACTGAATATTATTCATTAGTAGCATATTTTATATTTATCGTGCATTGCTCGATATTTTAATGAAAAGTACAAAGGTGTAACTCAGTTAATATACAATCCCATACTAAAGAAATGCCCATTGATGTGCTAGTCGGTATACAAATATAATAAATATTGCAATAATACCTGAAAACTGGGTGATTAAACAGTCCAAATACAGAAAAATCCACATAAATATGAAATTATATATTTCACAAGAATTCATTGATGGCGTATGCAATATATATTACTATTTATATACGGGTGGCAAAATTGTTAGATTCGGCTTAAATTGCAGATAACAATTATGTTCCATTCCATAGGGAATAATTTATTACGGGATGTTGTTATTTATTAATACCCTATTCAATATTTATCGTTGTGTTGCTTTATACTTTACTCAATAGTTCAAAAGTGAAAGTAAATATACAACACCAAACTGGATAAATGTTCATTGAAGTATTATGTATTGTTATGCATATCTTAAATGGTTTTTATATTCCAATGAGAATAATCATTACAGGATATTATTTATTGATAGCATATTCCTTATGCATCGTTAGGTTGCTTTATACTTTACTACAAAATTTGAGAAGGGAAAGTAAATATACAACCCCAAACTGAACAAATGTCCATTGAAGTAATATGTCATATTATGCATATCTTAAATGGTGATTCATCTTATATTCCATTGAGAATAATCATTACACGATAATATTCATTGATAATATATTCACTAAGCATTGTTAGGTTGCTTTATACTTTACTCAAATTCAAAAAGTGTAAGGCAATAACTATACAACCCCAAACTAAACAAATATTCATTGAAGTTATATGTCATGTTATGCATATCCTAAATGAGGCTTTATCTTATATTCCATTGAGAATAATAATTACACGATTTTATTCATTGATAGCATATCCAATATGCATCGTTAGGCTGCTTTATACTTTACAACAAAGTTCAAAAGGGAAAGTAAATGTACTATCCCAAACTGAACAAATGTTTATTGAACTAATATGTCATGTTATGCATATTTTAAATGGTGTTTTATCTTATATTCCATTGAGAATAATCATTACGGGATATTATATATTGATAACATATTCAATATGTATCGTTAGGTTTCTTTATTCTTTACTCAAAAGTCCAATAGTGAACGTAAATATGCAACCCCAAAATGAACAAATGTTCATTGAAGTAATATGTTATGTTTATCTTAAATGATGTTTTAACTTATGTTCCTTTGAAAATAATCATTACACGATATTATTCATTGATAGCATATTCAATACGCATAGTTAGGTTGCTTTATACTTTACTCAAAAGTTCAATAGTGAAAGTAAATATGCAACCCCAAACTGAACAAATGTATATTTAAGTAATTCGTCATGTTATGCATACCTTAAACATCGCTTTGTGTTATATTTCATGGATAATAATCATTACAGGATATTAATCATTGATATCATATTCAATGTGTATCATTAGGTTGCTTTATACTTTACTCAAAAGGGCAGAAGGGAAAGTAAATATACAACCTTAAATTCAACAAATGTTCATTGAAGTTATACGACATGTTATGTATACCTTAAACATTGCTTTGTATTATATTCCATGGAGAATAATCACTACACGATATTAATCGATTTTAATTGATAGCATATTCGATGTGCATCATTAGGTTGTTTTATAATTTACTCAAAAGTAGTAAATATACAACCCCAAACAGAACAAATGTCCATTGAAGTAATACGCCATGTCATGTGTACATTAAACGTTACTTTGTGTTATATTCCATTGGAAATAATCATTACACAAAAACACGATATTTCGTTTTATACTTTACTCAAAAGTAAAAAGTGTAAGGCAATAAATAGACAACCCCAAACTGAACAAAAACTCATTGAAGCATTACGTTATGTTATGAATATCTTAGGCATTGCTCTATTACTTGAACGCTAACTGGTTATTATAACTCAAATGATAAAAACTCACATAATATGGTACTATATATTTTCCAGTGATGACAAATGGAAAGTATATTACGATTTTTTGTCCATATTTCTTTAAGCACAAAATCTATAAATAAACTCCTAAATATATAGTTTCGAACTGTGCAATTACTTATCGATAAAACTTGTAAAACTACAAATCGCCCATGAACGCTGTGCTAATGCTTGTAACAACCATTTTGCTAAGTGACAAATAACAAGATAATAGAGACTTCATTTTTCCCACTGCGAAAAGGGACGGAATCGATCTTGTAGAATCTTTTGACACGACATGCTTCCTTCAGTATCGTTTCCCCGGCTCATAAATCAAGTATAATTGTGTCCCCCGTCCCTTCTACCAAAAACAGAACGATAGACAAGTTCCCTCCTTCCTCCCCCTTACTGGCGTGTCACTGCAACCTCTCGGCACCCTTTTAAATCCGGGGGAATTTCCGCCGAAGGGTTCTGAAGAATGAAGTCGGGAAAAAACGAGAGTGACATGTCGCGTTGTTTGCACAAGGAGGGAAGAAATCCTTACGCTTTTCTACAAGCCGGGGATATTTTCTTTGCTTCTGGAGTGAATTGTCGGTTCTAATGTACTAAGTGCTAGGAAAGCAAGATTCTGCCTCAGGGGTGATAAATATTTCTTCTTAAATAGGAAAACAGGTATAATTGTAAGATTTATGTACGTTTTGATGTTTGAATACTCTTATATAGTGAATGCACTCAAGCCATGTCAGATTGCACTAGAAAAGATCGGATGTACTAGGAAAGTAAGATTCTACTTCAGACATCAGACATAATATTTCTGTTTAAATAGGTATAATTGTAGAAATTCCATAGTATTGATGTTTGAACACGTTTATAAAGTGAATGGACTCATCATGCCGGATTACACTAGAAAGGATTGGAAGCACTAGGAAAGTAAGATTCTACTTCACACATCAGACATGATAAATATTTCTGTTTAAATAGGTATAATTGTAGATATTACATAGTACTGATGTTTGAACACGTTTATAAAGTGAATATACTCAAGTCATGTTGGATTGCACTATGAAGAATGGGAAGCATTAAATAACTAAGATTCTACTTCTTCAGACTTCATCCATGATAAACCTTTCTGATTAATAAATAGGTTGCAGTAGGAAGAATCGGAAGTTCTCTAATAGTAAGATTCTACTTCAGACATGATAAATCTTTCTGCTTAAATAGGTTTAGTAGTAGAAATTATATAGTATTGATGTTGGAACAAGCTTATAAAGTAAATGGACTCAAGCCATTTAGGATTGCACTAGAAATGATCGGAAGTACTAGGAAAGTGAGATTTAGACTTCAGGCATGATAAATATTTCTGCTTAATTGGTATAATACTAGAAATTACATAGTACTGATGTTTGAACACGTTTATAAAGTGTATGGACTCAAGTCATGTTGGATTGCAATAGGAAGAATGGAAAGCACTAAAGAAGTAAGATACTACTTCTTCTGACTTCAGGCATGATAAATCTTTCTGCTTAATAAACAGGTTTAATAGTAGAAATTATATGGTTTGAACACGAATATAAAGTGAATGGACTCAAGTCATGTCGAATTGTACTAGGAAAGATTGGAAGCACTCAAGAAGTAATATCAGATAGGATAAATATTTTTGCTTAAACAGGTATACTAGTAGAAATTATGTACATATTGATGTTTGAACACACTTATGAAGTGAATGGACTCAAGCTATGTCGAATTGTACTAGAAAGGATCGGAAGTAATAAAGAAGTAAGATCCTACTTCAGATATAATAAATATATTTGCTCAAATATGTGTAATAGTAGAAATTATTACAGTATTGATGTTTGATCACTCTTGTAAAGTGATTGGACTCAAGCCATTTAGGATTGTACTAGAAAGGATCTGGAGTACTAGGAAAATAAGATTTAGACTTCAGGCATGATAAATATTTCGGCTTAATATTTATAACACTAGAAATTATATTGTACTGATGTTTGAACACGTTTATAAAGTGAATGGACTCAAGTCATGTCGGATTGAACTAGGAAGAATGGGAAGCACTAAAAAAGTAAGATACTACTTTTTCAGACTTCAGCATAAATCTTTCTACTTAATAAATAGGTTTAATAGTAGAAATTCTATAGTATTGATGTTTGAACCCGAATATAAAGTGTCCCCAAGTCATGTCGGACTGCACTAGAAAAGATCGGAAATACTAGGAAAGTAAGATTCTACTTCAGATTTCGGGTATGATAAATCTTTCTGCTTTATAAATAGGTTTAATAGTAGAAATTATATAGTATTGATGTTTGAACACGAATATAAAGTTTATGGATTCAAGCCTTGTCGGAAAGCACTAGGAAAGCTCGGAAGCACTAAAGAAGTAGGATTCTACTTCAGACATGATACATCTTTCTTCTTAAAGAGGTTTATTAGAAGAAATTATATAGTATTGATGTTTGAACAAGCTTATAAAGTAAATGGACTCAAGCCATTTAGGATTGAACTAGAAATAATTGAAAATACTAGGAAAATAAGTTTCTACTTCAAACAAGATAAATATTTTTATAAAATATGTATAACAGTAAAAATTATATACGTATTGATGTATTAACACGCTTATATGTGAATGGACTCAAGCTATGTCGATTTGCAATAGAAAGGATTGGAAGCAGTAAAGAAGTAAGAGCCTACTTCATACATGAGAAATATTTCTGCTTAAATAAATATAATAGTAGAAATTATATACGTATTGATGTTTGAACACGCTTATGAAGTGAATGAACTTACTTCATAATGATGGTCTACACCTGTTATCTGCAGCAGGGGGTCTCCATTCTGGGAACCTTTGCTTATATTCAGTGTATATAACATTTCATCCAATATCCTTCAATAATAGCTATTTAAAGGTACTGGTTGTCAGTGTAGCCTCCCTAGACACCTTTGACCTTTGGTTTAGGTTACAAATCTGTCCAAAGGAAAGCTCAACTTTACCAGGAAGGACGGAGCGAGAAAGATTCACAAAGGATCCTCTCATTTGGCACATCTACGGGTATTATAACACCCGTAGATAACTAAAAGAAGTAAGCCCCTTAGATTGTCATTCATTTTACACCATCCGGGGAACATGTACGGTTTAAGGCTTTACGTCGTGGTCATGAGTAACGTTCTCCTGCATATATTTGCTTAAAATAGTACATACATACACACCTCTATCCATCATTAAGTCTTGTTTAACAAATTTTAATTTCAGTTTAATGATTGATCACTCTGATAGATATGTGTACAGGGAAACTCTTGTCTTGATTAAAATTATTTCCGATTTAGTCAGTTGAATACTGGAAAATGATTTCCCTTATCACTTTAATCAATTTATTACCTGCGAGTATTTCGATATCCCCTATATTGAATTTATCGAATTGTTAATGGTTAATGCAAAAGATAGATGCCTGATTGACTGCCTGCAACAGTGTTTAGTAGCGGATAGAGTGATTAGCTGCAATGTGGTTTAGGTATATTTTCTGCTCTAATAGGTTTGATTTATTAGGACAGTCAGGACTAATCACATATCCTAAAGACTAAAACTCCTTTACCAGTCACCTGTAGATATATATTTCTGTATTTTTTTCCAGCTGTAGTGGAAGCTAAATTTCTATAAAATTCTATGTATATTTTGAAGTTTTACAATCTTTTGTTCAATTTTACAATGTTCTTACACATTGAAGATCTTATGGTACAATATCCTTAAAGTTTGAGGAAAATAGGTAAATATATTTGCTTAAAGTAGTCCCTTCATAAACGCAAAACCCCTATTCTGCTGCTGGAATTCTAATTTAACAACTTCTATGCAATGTAATTTAATAATTAGATTAATAGATATATGTATTTACACTGAAAATCTTGACTTGATTAGAATTATTTCCTTTTCGCCAATTTAACGTTGGAAAATGATTACCCTTATCACTTTAATAATTAAATGTCAATATGATTTATAAATTATACTGGAAAAGTTAAATTAATTGTGCGAAGTATTACTGCTTGCAATTCAAAGCCACCTGAAATTAACTTTACTAGACAAATATTTTTATGTCATTAAATAGTAAAAACATATTTACTTTGATAAAGGAATTTATTGTCAGATTTAGCATTGATTTCTACTGTCAACAATTATTGATCTGATATTTTGTATGAGATTACACACTTTAATAAATGCAAATACCTGCAAATATTTGGATATTGCCTATATCGTAATTACTGAACTGTAAAAGGGTTTATATAAAGGATGAAGATCAGATTAACTGCTTGCAATGATGGCTTTAGAAGCAGATGGCATGAATATCTGTAAAGTGTTATAGGTAGTTTTTGCTCTTTTAGGTCATTTTAAGTTTTGGGCGGGAATGTTTGCCTTAGCGATAAATCATATTTATTTGGGAATGAAAGGTACAAAACCCACTCAGGTATTTTATGGACGTCTTTCTCCCTACTGTTATTTACATTTTCACTGTCGATTTTCTAATAGAAAAGTGCTTAGATGTATCATTTGATGCTCTGCTCTTGTTGGAGAAATATGTCTTTTGTCTAGTCTTAAATAAAGTTCCACCACAGACATCGCTATTAGTTCATTCGAGCCACAACTGCAATATAATTAGGCTCACTCATTGAACAGTAAAAATAATAGCCTATTAAAAATTGTAGGAGTTAATTCAATTCTGATAGGTGGATATATTTCACCTTGTTACACACACATGCATATATATACAAATACATGTATACATATATATATATACATTCATGCATACATACATATATTTATATATATACCGGGTGGCCATAATTAAACTGACAGTGCTCACAGTGTTCTGTAGCGCGATCTATTTGCGAGAATGACGCCACATTTTGTAGGAAGATTAAACAAGACGGGGGACGAGGATTCCGCGAAAAAACAAATTAGTTCCAAAAGTTACCGCTAGGGGACTATTTGGAACTGTGTAATAGAAAGTTAAGTTGTAAAAAAAAGTAAAAAAATTTCATCTGAATTATTCCAGCCGTTTAGAAGGAGTTCTATTACAAACACACGGACAAAATTATTTATATAAAGATATTTGTATTTATATATATATATATAGATTTATTTATATATATATATATATATATATATATATTTATATATATGTATATGTATGTATTATGATATATGTATATTATGTTATATATATGTATATGTATAATATATATATATATATGTATATGTATATATATGTATATGTATATGTATATATATGTATATATATTTATATATGTATAATATGTAATATTATGTATATGTATGTATATGTATATGTTTGTATATGTATATTTATATATGTATACATATATATATATATATATATATTATATATATGTATATGTATATATGTATATGTTATATGTATATGTATATATAAATGTATATATATATGTTATATGTATATGTATATATGTATATATTATATGTATATATATATATTTATATATATATATATATATATATATTTATATATATATATATATTATATACATTTATATATATATTATAATGTTTGTGCGGGACGTGTTGTGTATAAAGTATACATGTTTATATGTATATTTTTTAATACGATTCTACATTGTATCTAAACGAAAAAAATTATTTTCGTTTTCTCATCAAAGTATCGATCTGAAAGGCCTTTCTAGAATTCCTTGTAACTTATTTAAGAAAAAGTAGGACCGTAGATTTTCTTCTATGTCCTCCCTCAATTCCATGAAATTTGATTAAAAAATAGTGTCCACGAACAAAAAGCAATCAATATTTTTCCTATTTTCTCAATGCCGTTCTGTTAGATGAACACCTTGGGACTTACAGGTACTGGGCTGTTTACAGTAAAATGGAAGCTTTTCGATATATTTTTTCCATGAGGTACTTTCTTTAATATGAAGGGAAATGGACGAGGAGAAGACATTGCTTATCTATTATTTCTATACTTTTAATGATTTTTGTTCGGATTGACTTTCCTGTAAAAAAGAAAGATAATGTTTTTAATATTTTAGCTTCCGTATCCATGAAAAAAAATTTTAGAAAGTATTTTCTTCTATATAACGCATACTTTTGTTTAATAAAAAATTAGTGCTGAAATAGAAGAAATGATTTTTAGTGCTTGCTGTAATCTTTTTATATATGCATAAAAATCAGAAGTAGTTAATGAATGTTATAAAAAAGTAAATATCTTAGTCAAGATCATCATTACTGCATCAATATTTCATTCATGTTATTGTTTACGCATTGTTATTACTCTTTCATTCCTTCCTGTTGCAATTTTATGGATCTGTAGAGAACTTTTATGTATTCCTATTGCAACTTTTTCTATCCCTATTGCAATTTTATCCATTCTTATTGCAATTTTATTCGTTTAATAAAAAAATTAGTGTAAAAATAGAAGAAATGATTTTTAGTGCTTTCTGTAATCTTTTTATATATGCATAAAAATCAGAAGTAGTTAATGAATGTTATAAAAAAGTAAATATCTTATTCAAGATCATCATTACTGCATCAATATTTCATTCATATTTCATTTTTACATATTGCTATTACTCTTTTATTCATTCCTGTTGCAATTTTAGGGATCTGTAAACTTTTATGTATTCCTATTGCAATTTTATCCATTCTTATTGCAATTTTATCCATTGTTATTGCAATTTTATTCATTGCTATTGCATTGTTATTCCTTTCTGTTGCAATTTTATCCATATCTGTTGCAATTTTATGCATTTTTGTAGAACTTTTATCCATTCCTATTGCAATTTTATCTCTTCAATTGCAATTTTATTTCTTCCTGTTGCAATTTAATTCATTTCTATTGCAAATTTATACATCTGTATAAAACTTTAATCCATTCCTATCTCAGTTTTATCCTTTTCTATTGCAACTTTATTCCTACTTCATTTTTATCCATCCCTATTTCAACTTTATCAATATCTGTTACAATTTTATCTAATGCTATTACAGTTTTATTCATTTCTAATGCAATTTTATTCATTTCTATTGTCAATTTTATTAATTTTTATTGCAATTTTATGCATCTGTATAGAATTTATATCCATACCTATTTCAATTTTATCTCTTTCTATTGCAATTTAATTCGTCCCTATTGCAGTATTATTATGCATTTGTATAGAACTTTAATCCATTCCTATAGCAGTTTTATCCATTCCTATCGCAACTTTATATATTCCTACTGCAATTTTATCCATTCCTCTTTCAACTTTATCCATATCTGTTGCAATTTCATACATTGCTATTGAAATTATATTCCTTTCTATTTAAATTTTATTCATTTCTATTGTAATTTTATTCATTTCTATTGCAATTTTATTCATTTCCATTGCAATTTTATTCATTTCTATTACAATTTCATGCATTTGTATAGAGCTTTTATCCATACCTATTTCAATTTTATCTCTTCCTATTGCAATTTAATTCATTTCTATTGTAATATTATGTATTTGTATAGAACATTAATCCATTTCTATCACAATTTTATCCATTCCTATTTCAACTTTATCCATACCGATTGCAATTTTATCCATTGCTATAGTAATTTCATTCATTTCTATTTCCAATTTTATTCATTTCTATTGCAGTTTTATGCATTTGTATAGAACTTTTATCCAAACCTATTTCATCTCTTCCTATTGCAATTTAATTCATTCCTATTGCAATATTATGGATCTGTATAAATCTTCCATGAAAAAAAATTTTAGAAAGTATTTTCTTCTATATAACGCATAGTTTTGTTTAATAAAAAATTAGTGCTGAAATAGAAGAAAAGATTTTTAATGCTGTCTGTAATCTTTTTTATATATGCATAAAAATCAGAATTAGTTAATGAATGTTATAATAAAGTAAATATATTACTCAAGATCATCATTACTGCATCAATATTTCAATTATATTTCATTTTTACAAAATGCTATTACTTTTTATTCCTTCCTGTTCTAATTTTATGGATCTGTAGAGAACTTTTATGTATCCCTATTGCAATTTTATCCATTCTTATTGCAATTTTATTCATTTAATAAAAAAATTAGTGTAAAAATAGAAGAAATGATTTTTAGTGCTTGCTGTAATCTTTTTATATATGCATAAAAATCAGAAGTAGTTAATGAATGTTATAAAAAAGTAAATATCTTATTCAAGATCATCATTACTGCATCAATATTTCATTCATATTATTTTTTAAACATTGCTATTACTTTTTATTCCTTCCTGTTCTAATTTTATGGATCTGTAGAGAACTTTTATGTATCCCTATTGCAGTTTTTGCTTTCTTATTGCAATTTTATCCATTCTTATTGCAATTTTATTCATTGCTATTGCAATGTTATTCCTTCCTGTTGCAACTTTATCCATATCTGTTGCAATTTTATGCATTTTTGTAGAACTTTTATCCATTCCTATTGCAATTTTATCTCTTCAATTGCAATTTTATTTCTTCCTATTGCAATTTAATTCATTTCTATTGCAACTTTATACATCTGTATAAAACTTTAATCCATTCCTATCTCAGTTTTATCCTTTTCTATTGCAACCTTATTCCTACTTCATTTTTATCCATCCCTATTTCAACTTTATCCATATCTGTTGCAATTTTATCTATTGCTATTACAATTTTATTCATTTCTAATGCAATTTTATTCATTTCTATTGTCAATTGTATTCATTTCTATTGCAATTTTATGCATCTGTATAGAATTTATATCCATACCTATTTCAATTTTATCTATTGCTATTACAATTTTATTCATTTCTATTGCAATTTTAATCATTTGTATAGAACTTTAATCCATTCCTATCGCAGTTTTATCCATTCCTATCGCAACTTTATATATTCCTACTGCAATTTTATCCATTCTTATTTCAACTTTATCCATATCTGTTGCAATTTCACCTATTGATATTGCAGTGTTATTCATTTCTATTGTAATTTTATTCATTTCTATTGCAATTTTATTCATTTCCATTGCAATTTTATTCATTTCTATTACAATTTCATGCATTTGTATAGAGCTTTTATCCATACCTATTTCAATTTTATCTCTTCCTATTGCAATTTAATTAATTTCTATTGTAATATTATGTATTTGTATAGAACATTAATCCATTTCTATCACAATTTTATCCATTCCTATTTCAACTTTATCCATACCGATTGCAATTTTATCCATTGCTATAGTAATATTATTCATCTCTATTGTAGTCTTATGCATTTGTATAGAACTTTTATCCACACCTATTTCAATTTTATCTCTTCCTATTGCAATATTATGCACTTGTATAAAACATTAATCCATTCCTATCGCAGTTTTATCCATTCTTATTGCAACTTTATCTATTCCTACTGCAATTTTATCCATTCCTATTTCAACTTTATCCATATCTATTGCAATTTTATCCATTGCTATAGTAATTTTATTCATTTCTATTACAATTTTATGCATCCTTATAGAACTTTTATCCATAACTATTTCAATTTTATCTCTTCCTATTGCAATTTAATTCATTCCTATTTCAATATTATGTCCTTGTATAAAACATAATTTCATTCCTATAACAGTTTTATCCATTCCTATTTCAACTTTATCCATATCTATTGCATTTTTATCCATTGCTATTTCAATTTTATCAATTTCTATTGCAATTGTATCTCTTCCTATTGCAATTTAATACCTTCCTATTGCAATATTATAATGTTTATTATATAAAACTTTAATTCATTCCTATCGCAGTTTTATCCATTCCTATTGCAACTTTATACGTATCTATTGCAGATTTATCGATTGCAATTGCAATTTTATTCATTTCTATTGCAATATTATGCATTTGTATAGAAATTTTATTCACTGCTATTGCAATTTTATGAATTTGTGTAGAACTTATCCATTCCTATCTCAATATTATCCATTCCTATTGCAATTTTATGCATTCATGCAGCACTTTTATGCATTTCTATTGCGCTTTTATACACCCCAATTGCACTTTTATTTTGTACATTTTACCATTATGTTAAAGTTAAATTATTCTCCTTAATTGGTTTTAATAAATAAATTAACTAAATTAAAAAGTAAACTCATATATTTTTTTTGTCTCAGATATGGTTATATAATAGATATGGCCAGTCAAATATTGCGCTAAAATAAGTCTGTATTTCTAAGAAACACCTATTTTCGTGCATTATCCGATTATTCGCAAACTTAATTATCTGAAAAAACAGTTGTCTCAATTAATATGGAATATTAGTGTTATACTGTATCGGGTAATAATATTTTTTTATGCTATTCCATTCCCGCTCACAATTGTCCTTGTTTCTAAAAGTATTCTAACTTTAAGACACTCATAAAAATATCGATTAAAGCACCTTTCAGAAATTTCTAGTAACTTACTTCGGAGTGAATAAGACCGGAGGTTCTTCTTTTTGACCTTTTCCCTCGCATGAAATTCGATTTTTAAAAAAAGTGTCCGCGGACTAAAGCGATCAATACATATCCTATTTTCCGTTCTATTAGATGAACACCTTGGGACGTACAGGAAGCGGTCGTAGAGTACAATAGAACTTTTTTTTTACTTCCACGAAATATTTTCCTTAAGATCCTTTCTAACTAATTTGAAAGGAAATGGAGAAATTTCAAGCGTCTTTTATTTATCAATACTTTACTTTTGTTCATTTATTTCTGTTGTACGAATAAAATAGAATGACTGCTTGTACTGGATCAAGTTAAAAATTCCAGTCCCACACCAAACATACATACAGATATATTGTTTTCTACATCATTGGTAGTAATATTCCCACACACGCGTGCGCGCATACGCACACACACACACACACACACACACATACACACACACACACACATATATATATATGTGTGTGTGTGGGGTGGGTGGGTGTGTGATAATAAATTATAATAACGTCTACATAATTTAAAATAATGTAGAATATAGTAGCCGAGTAGATTGATGCAGACGTTCATTTACAAAAGCATCTTTTATTTAGAACACCAGATAACTCACAAATCACAGTAGGGAAAAAGAACACAAAGCACAGAAAATATTTGATGATATATTACATCGCGGTCTCAAAGTAAAAGCCACGAAATCTGTGTGCCAGCCTTTTAATTAACTATGGGAAGGGGCGTGGCTCCAGGAATGATATCATTCCTGTGACCAATCACTTCTTTAATTACTTCTATTACTCTAGAAGATTACTCTAATTATTGTAGAAGATATAGTACTTCAAAATGCGCGGGAAAACTGATTGAATGAGGCTGCGATTCTAAATTCAAGGTGCTAGGAAATGAATGTACATCGCCCTAATTATGAAAAATTTGTTTTAGAATTTGTTAATAATTAATCTAGATCTTCAATTAAAAACATAAAACATTTAAGTTAGGATTTTACTTTAATAGAATTTTATTACAAATATATATATATATATATATATATATATATATATATATATATATATATATATATATATTATATATATATACTATATATATACCTCTATATATATATATATATATATATATATATATGATATAGTATATATATATATCTATAAGTATATATATAAATGCGAAACCTTATATAAGTGATAATGAAATGAAATGCTAATATATTTTTAAGAAAATTCCAAATCTAATTTGTGTATAATTTAGTAACTATAAAGATTTACTAATAATTATTGAAAAATGCAAGAGTTTGAAGTAGATATAAAATTTCAAATCATTAAAAAAATGTTTCTAAATAAAATTTAAAAACATTTTAGAATAAAAGCTCACAGAAATTTAATAAAATTAAATGTCTAAAATATGTTTATTTATAAATAACATTGTTTAATAAAATTTACTTTGGTATGGTATATTATAAATCCAGAATTTCTTCAAAAATGAACAGTTTATGGTGTGACATATTTTAAAGAACGAATTTGCCCAAAGAAGAACACTGTATGGTATAGTATTTTGCAAATCATGAATATACTCAAAGACGAACACTGTGCACTGTTGTACATTGTAAATCATGAATTTGTTCAAAGAACATTGTATGGTATGGTATATTTTAAAGTACGAATTTGTCCAAAGAGGAACACCTTATGGTATGGTACAATAGAATTTCCTTAAATAGGAATACTGTGTGCTGAAGTACGTTGTAAAATATGAAATTCTTAAAGAGGAACACTGTATGATTTGAAACATTGTAAATCATGAATTTGCTCAAAGAGAAACACCGTGAGGTATAGTACATTGTAAAATACGAAATTCTCAAAAAGGAACACTATAGGGTTCCCCAATGTTTCTCTTTATGACTCTTCGGTATTTTTTTAATCGAAAGATTACAAATAAAACATAACAGAACTTGAGTTATTTCGAAAGGAATTTTATAGCCCATAGAGGTAAAATGTAACCTCGAGTTACACTCGATTGGGAAATGTTAGGATATGATATAATAATATAGAATGTTTATTTTAGACCATGAAACGTTAAGGATAATCATATATATGCATGTATAGGTATTAATACATATTTAGGCATATTATATGTATATCTCCATGTGTCTATATATGTTATACATTTAAAAAGACTGAATCATTTCTGTTGATGACATCATAATTCAAGTAAACATTGGGATGGTTTAGGTTATTGGTTCTCAACGACGGTGATAACGCCTGCCGGGGGGCGGTGGAGTGATGATGATGATGGGCAGGGAACTTTTTTCCCGAGGTACAAGGGCAATGTGAGTTATTTTGGTTTTCATATTTAATTTTAAAATACCCAAAATATTGTTACATTATGTATTTATATAATTTTTACCAACAATAAACGGTACGTGACGGTACCACAGCCAATAATTATCACAACCCATGTTTCCATGTGTGAAATTGGGTCCAAATTCGAAAAATAACAAAATATGTTTATCGTTTCTTTATCTTGTCTAGTTAACCAAAATTTGGTGTCTAACTCTATTGAAAAAAAATTACTTAAGCATTTTGCCCTTTATAACACAGTTTATGTTTTTTTTTTCTTTTCCTATAGTTTAAATTATTGAAACTTTACAAAAGGGGAGGGGTTGAATACATGTCGGCTCTGTAGGGGGCGACATTTTATGAAAGGTTGAGAATCACTGGTTTAGATCATACTGATCCAGGTCAAAGTCATTCATTGTACAAAGCATTCACAGTATATTGTTTAAACTAATTTCTATAAGCATTTAAGGCATAGAACCGTAAATTTAAAATAGATATGACAGTTAGGAATGCACATAAAATGTTTCAAATAATCATAACACAGGAATTTTTCTAATTTGGAAAATGTGTTTTAAGATGTTATAAGTAATAATTGTTTTGTAAGTAGTGGCAATAATTATATATATTAGAGGATGATAAATATTAAAAGAGATAATTTTCTACTTCTGATTGATAAATGTATTTTGGAATGCACATGAAATGTTTCAAATGATCATAACACAGGAATTTTTCTAATTTGGAAAATATATTTGAAGATGTTATAAGTAATAATTGTTTTGTAAGTAGTGGCAATAATTATATACATTAGAGGATGATGAAAATTAAAAGAGATGATTTTCTACTTCTGATTCCTAAATGTATTTAGGAATGCACATGAAATGTTTCAAATAATCATAACACAGGAATTTTTCTAATTCGGAAAATATGTTTGAAGATGTTATAAGTAATAATTATTTTGTAAGTAGTGGCAATAATTATATACATTAGAGGATGATAAATATTAAAAGAGATAATTTTCTACTTCTGATTGATAAATGTATTTTGGAATGCACATGAAATGTTTCAAATGATCATAACACAGGAATTTTTCTAATTTGGAAAATATATTTGAAGATGTTATAAGTAATAATTGTTTTGTAAGTAGTGGCAATAATTATATACATTAGAGGATGAGGGAAATTAAAAGAGATAATCTTCTACTTCTGATTCCTAAATGCATTTAGGAATGCTCATGAAATGTTCCAAATAATCATAACACAGGAATTTTTCTAATTCGGAAAATATGTTTGAAGATGTTATAAGTAATAATTATTTTGTAAGTAGTGGCAATAATTATATACATTAGAGGATGATAAATATTAAAAGAGATAATTTTCTACTTCTGATTCCTAAATGTATTTTGGAATGCACATGAAATGTTTCAAATAATCATAACACAGGAATTTTTCTAATTCGGAAAATATGTTTGAAGATGTTATAAGTAATAATTATTTTGTAAGTAGTGACAATAATTATATACATTAGAGAATGGTGAAAATTAAAAGAGATAATTTTCTACTTCTGATTCCTAAATGTATTTTACAATTCAATTAGATAGAAATTACAAGTTTTCTGTCAAATATCTGCAAGCTGAAAGGTTACATTTGCTTTTATTAAAACTAAGATTTATTTTAAATGGTATTGTCTAATAATAGATAAATTTCAAAACAAGTAAGGCATTTACAAATTATTTCTTTGAATATTTAGAACATTTATAAAATTGTAGAATTTTCTACAAAAAACATTCTTCCTTTCGCACTTAGGACCATTAAGTGTGGCTGACATACCTTAAGCAAGAAGGAATAATATTTCCGTTCAAATTTCTTCTTTAAACCACGAATAAAAGTTTTCAAAGCTCAAAACTTTTGCTTTACTCGAGGGTCATTTTTAATGCAAGCCTCACTGCAGTCGTCGATGAAGAAAAGTCCTTTTGCGATGCTGGAAGTCGAACATTTCATTTGAATTGCTATTCGGAATTTTTTAGAAATAGATTTTCTTATTGTGTTTCGTACCAATGATTAGACTCTCTTAAACTTCGTACGATTAATTGTTCCCCGAGTTTCTTACTTTTATATTTTGAAGTGAATTTATTAACCTTATCAAAAAGAGAACTGAAGCGTTGCTGATTTGTTTAATTATTGATATTCTTTAATTTTTTTTCTTGGAAAATTAGTTTTAATGTTTCTCTAGAAAACATGCAGATTAAAATTCTACATTATTGGAAATATTTGCCGCTTCGAGCACAGGTATCGGTCTGGGTAACTCTGTTTTCCTTTGTTTTAAAATTTATTCTAAGATAACTAAATTGAAATTGTTACAGTAAATTATCGCCTACGGACTAGAAAAGGATTTTAATGATTAATACCATTATTATTTTCCACCTATTATCTGTTATTGGTTAAAAAATATAGTAAAACACAAACAAACACCCACATTAACGTACACAGGGAGTGAGATAAGTGAAGGAGAGAGGGGCTAAGGGAGCGAAGAAGGTAGAGAGAAAAGGAGAAAAAGTGGAAATAGAGAGGGGAGAAGAATAGAAAGAGGGAGATAGAGAAAAACGAAATTTTAAAGGTAAAGACGATGATGTGTAGAGAGAGGGGAGAGAAAGTAGAGAGTAAATGAGAGATAACAGAGAGAGAGAAATAGAGGAGAAGGGGGATTAGAGAAAGTGAAGATAAAATGAGGAGAAGAATAGAAGGAGTTTAGATAGAGAAAAATGAAATGGTAAAGGTAAAGACGACGATATGTGGAGAGAAGGGAGGGAAGGTAGAGTATAAATGAGAGAGAGAAATATGAGAGAGAGAAATAGAGGAGGAAGGAGATTAGAGAAAGTGAAGATAGAAAGGGGAGAAGAATAGAAGGAGGTTAGATAAAGAAAAGCGAAATGGTAAAGACAAAGACAACGGTGTGTATTGAAAAGGGAGGGAAGGAGGAGCGTAAATGAGAGAGTACGGAGCGAGAGAAATAGAGCAGGAAGGAGATTAGAAAAAGTAAAGATAGAGAGGGGAGAATAATAGAAGGGAGATAGAAAAAAAGAAACTGTAAAGGTAAAGACGACGATGTGTAGAGAGAAGGGGGAAGGTAGAGAGTAAATGAGAGAGTACAGAGCGAGAAAAATAGAGGAGGAAGGAGATTAGAGAAAGTGAAGATAGAGAGGGGAGAAGAATAGAATGAGGTTACATAGAGAAAAACAAAATCGTAAAGGTAAAGACGGCGATGTGTAGAGATAAGGCAGAGATGGTGAGAGTAAATAAGTTGTAGAGAGTGAGAGAAATAGAGGAGGAGGAAGGTGAGAAAAATAGAGAAGGAGGTAGATTAGAGAAAGTGAAAAGGAGGGTAGAGAAGGTAAGATGTAGGTTAGAGAATAATGAAGAGACAATAGAGAGAGAGAGAGGGATGAGTGAGTAGTGAAAGAGAGTGAGGAAGTAGGGGAACTCATTATTTAATTATTAATAAATTATTCGATAAATATAAAATTACCAATTATGTATAAAATTATCAATTAGAATAACTGGATGATTATTTTTGTTTCACATCATTTAGATTTTTAACATACTCGACAATAATTTTTATGATATATATAGACCATAGGAATCGAAAACCTTAAATACATACAACAGCAAGTATATATATATATATATATATATATATATATATATATATATATATATATATATATATATATATATATATATATATCTAGTATATATTAAACATACTAACATAAACAAAATACATATATATATAATATAATACATATATATATATATATACATATATATACATACATATATATACATATATATATACATATATATATATATATATATACATACATATATATATAAATACATACATATATATATATATTAATATATATAAAAATATATAGCTATATAGTATATATATATAAATATAAATATAATATAATATATATACTATATAAAATATATACTCGTAACTAGTCCGAAAAAAAAAAATTCCAATATTCTTTTTCAGGCTGCAACGCAAACCTGATCTATCCCCCGTTGGGTGTCCGGGACCCTGCCGTTCTTTTTATGAGTGGACCTTACTAGTCTCCCGAACGTAATTGCTAAAAAGCTGGCTCCGTTCAAAAGTCGCGGAAACCTGCACGAGGTTAAAGTACCAACGTAAAAAATGTCGAAAAGCCCCGATTCGCAAAATTCTAGACTTTTTATACGGGGGGGGGTCAGTTACTGTCAAGCCAATCATCTTCTGGTCAGTATCGATCCCAGTTACCTGAGAACTCCAGTTAAGGTTACAGCTAGTTAATGAGTCGAATTCTCATTCGCTATCTGTCCCGTTCCGGAATTCTCTAGGCAATGCTCCAGAATTGTTACCGCAACCAATCAGGAAGTGACCCCTATACAATCGAACTCTCAAATCCCAGATACTGAGTTGCTGCTCTATTGTAGTCTGTCAAGCAGGTGGGACACAGGCTAGATGGTTTCGGTCTTTAGTGTTCTGAACAAAGGGGGTTTTCGCATTATGTTAAGATAGAAAAAGCTTAATGTGATGAGCTTAAACACTTTTAGGTCGTAGTGCCAAAGAAAAGAAGACTTAAAGTAAGATTTTTTAATTCTGAAAACAAATAATTGGAAGATTCAAACAAAGCAAAGATTTCTCTGGTTATCAACTTCTTGAGAAGGCAAAGGGCTTGCGCATGGTTACCAGCTATTAGGGAAGGAACGAAATAAAGTTCCTAGCAGTTTTCTACAAAATAATTAACAAACTATAAATGCAATACTTCTATTCAATATCTTTATTTTGTAAATTCCTTCAATGAAAACTAGATATTAACTATAGACCTATCGGGTAATTGTGGTAACCATAAAATAAGTATACCATGTAAAATGTGCACTTTAAGTTTCTGTCGAAAACTTTTCAAAAAATGCGTTTAATACACAATTTAACCCCTTCCCTTCTTTGCCCGTACGCTGTACAGGCACAGCTTTCGGGCCTTTACTGATTTGCACGTACGGCGTACGGGCAATCTGGTTTCTATTTCGCTTGCACTGTTTCGGCAGTATTTTTTTCCAATTTTAGTAACAAATTATTCCTATAGATGACGATAGTTGTCCAGTAAATAATAGTTTGCAGTTCACTGTATTTTCTACTCTGATTGGTTCAAAAGCGCGGGTTTTTTCTCATGTTTTGTATCAGAATTCGACTTGTTATATTTCAGTGTATAACTTTCTGGTTATATTTTACTAACCACCTGATAATTTTATTGATGTAAGAGTTGAAAAATACATTTTTACTTTTAAATAATGGATAATTCAGAGAGAATGGAGCTAATTTCTTGTGATTCGAACTGTGACTCGGAATCAGAAACAGAATTATCTGTAAATGATAGCATGGAAAGTTTACTAGATGACCTGGATAGTAGTGACTCTGATAGTAGTACAGATGGAATCAGTCAGGCAAGACAATTTTTTTAAATTAATTGTGATAATCCTTCGGATCCGCCTCCTAGATTTGCTTTCAATGGAATTCCAAAAATTAACTTGGATATCCATGAGACTAAAGGTAAACTTCAGTTCTATGATGCTTTCATAGAAAGAAAAAAAGTTGCAATAAATGTTTACAAATATTAGAAATGTTAATTTTAATAA
>CM063497.1:75332511-75335011 GCA_032207245.1 Pardosa pseudoannulata | reverse complement strand
AACGTTAGGGTTTCTAAATAAAGAATGACATGTGTTACACGGTGTATACCTTTTTTTCATCCACCAGAGATATTATAAAGGAGCAAAGTATAAAAATGCGAAAAAGCATTTTTATGCTTTTGTGTGATATAGCATTTTTATGCTGTTACTTAAATAAAATTTTTTTTTTGAGAGATCGTAAAAGTGCATCGGTACCTACGAAATGATATTATTCATGGAGAAGTTGATATTTTACACATAAAAGGACAATGTATCAAAACTTTTAATACATTTTATACACTTTATTCCCTACGTAACGAAATAATTACGGAATTACCTGAACATGTTGAATTAAATAAGCAAAGGACTCTTGCTACATATGTTACCTAATAGTTAACTTTAGCTCCTTACATTTTAATTACTCTTATAAAATTCCAACTTTACCTTGATTTCCCGAGAATAGTTTTTATTTATTTTTTAACTATGTCAGGTGACAAACGTTCTTCTTTACTTAAGATCGTTAGAGGTAAGTGCGCGTAACCGTTAAAGGTTCTAAATAAAGAATGACATGTGTTACAAGGTGTATACCTTTTTCTCATCCACCAGAAATATTATAAAGGAGGAAAGTATAAAAATGCGAAAAAGCATTTTTATGCTTTTGTGTGATATAGCATTTTTATCCTGTTACTTAAATAAAAAAATTCTTTGTAAGATTGTAAAAGTGCATCGGTACCTACGAGATGATATCATCCGTAGAGACGTTGATATTTTAAACATAAAAGAACAAAGTATCAAAATTTTTAATAAATTTTATATACTTTATTCCCTAATTAACGAAATAATAACAGACTTACCTTAAGGACGGAATTACCTGAACATAATTATTCTATTGAATTACATAAGAAAAGCCACCTATGTTATAAAATAATTAACATTCGCTCCTTAAGTCTTAATTACTCTTACAAAATTCAAACTGTTCCTAGATTTCACGAGAATTGTTTTTGTTTCTTTTTTAACTGCGTCAGGGGACAAAATTTCTTCATTACTTTAGATCTTCGCCAGATTTGGTGGCAGAAAAAATTCAATATCACAGACACATCGATAAGGATCACACATCAATTTGTGACATATATTTGTAAATACAGAGACTGTTCACGCATGTTTTAAACGATGTCTATTGTAGTCACAACACTAAATTACATAAAATTCTTGTGTTTGAAATGTTGTATTTGATAGCCCTTATTCTGACCTATCTTACGACAAAGTAATTTCCAGTGTAATAATGCCTAAGTAAAGCGATGGTATTTCATTTAGAAAAATTGGTGATAAAATGTGTTCCTGATAGTATCTGGAGTTAATCTTGACATCTTCAGCTCTCTTTATTTTTAAATAGCCATTATATGAAAACCCAGCAATAATCATATGTCCCATAGAAGAAATTTCTTTCGATTCTTTGAACCACGCACTTAATTTTTCTCCACTTTTATGATAATAAAGGGCTCTTTTTTTCAATCATTTAAATACACCCTTGATTCATCTATTGTGACAGTTTTTTTCTATTTTTCTTTGGATAAATGTTTCTCATACAGAATTCTGCAGTGCGTCCCGAGTTCAGCTATATGCTTTAGAGAAAGACGATGCACATTGCGTTTTTTTCGTCTTCTTAAGATTGAAATCGGCGTTTATCATTTTCTTTACAGTGAACACCGATCATTTTAATGATTTTGCAACTGTCCTTTGACTAGGGGGATTGTCTTTTAACATTAACCCTCCGAGTGGAACACACCGAGGAAAAGAAGTCTCCAAAAATACGTTTAAGTTTTATTGTGTCAGTGACCAAAGTGTTCTATGATTTTTTAGCTCACCCTTTGTCGACTAGATTGAAATACGGGAAACCCACCCTCGTTATTGTCCCTTTACTTCCGGTTATAAATAGCTATATAAATAGACATTATAGATTGTCAATTTTTAATACACATAAAGCTCGTCAAGTCTGGAAGATCATCCCATAAGAAATAATGGATTCTAAAAGTACAAATAAAAATATTCTTTAAGAGAATGATTTATATTTTTTTACAAAAGTCATCCAAGATATTTAAGTGGTGCAATTAGAAATACACCTGTTACCGCAAACGAAATACTTCGAAATAGAGATTTACAAAGCTATGAAAAGCTATCAGCGTCTTTGTGCCTCAGGGGGTAGGGGTGCAGTTCTCCTGACACTCCTACCTCAAAACTCCATATGGAAAACACTATCAGAAATGTACAATACATCCATTTTCGGAACGTTTTTGGAAGTCGAAAATTGTATGTGACAATCGCTTTGAAGACATCATCGGTTTGGCGGAAATGTACGTGCGAACCGCTTAGAGGGTTAAACAACGTATCTTTACAATAGTCGAAGTTGTTCGTTTTTTACTTGGATATTTGTTAGGATTTTTTGTACCACTTGATCCCATTTGACGTTATTTTCCTTTCTTTTTGATGATATTACGTATCGGCGCTTTAGATATCACAAAAC
>CM063497.1:75305011-75322511 GCA_032207245.1 Pardosa pseudoannulata | reverse complement strand
AATTTCATTGTTTCCGTATACAAAAAAAAAACTACAACAAATGTTAAGATACTTTTAGAATATGTCTTAAGAACTTTTAAAAGCAAATTCCTTGCGAAATTAATAAGATATTCATAAAAACAGATGTGTGCATTGTTTTGTGTTCTCGTGAGAATAGTGTTTGAGTCTGGAAAAATTCTTATTTTTCCTGCATGATTTATTTTGTTTCAGTTTCTAAAGAGCGTAACGGCTTTTAGAAAATTGCATTTTTATCTAATGTTTAGGCATTGGGCTAATCTATGTGAAATAATGTTTGCATAGAGACTTAAAACGTTTTTCAAAGAAATGAATAAACATGACGCAAAGCTTAAACAACGTCTACTTTTATCTTTAAAACTCAAATTCAGCTTTTATTGTCCATCATTGCAAAAAGTATTTGAAGTAATTATTTTAAAGTGCTTTTTAACTTTAGAATGATGTTAAAGCTTCTGTACAAATTTAAATGGAGAATAAACAGAATTTTATAAAAAGATAGCTATTTAAGGAAGATTAATATGTATCATCTGTGTGTTTCAAAAGTATACAGTAAAACTTTGATTTGATGATACTGCTGCGGCCAACAAAAATATTGCTGTAAACAATGTTGTTTTTAGATATTTTGAGCATTTTTACATTTAATTATATGTACTTAATGTGCATTTGATATGTTAGATTTTATTAACATGTCTAATTTAAATATATTTAAAAGGGAAATGTGATGTTAAATATAAAATATTTGTTAGAATTTTAAATTGAAAAAAAAATACAATTTTTTATAAAAAGATAACTACTTAAAAAAAATTAATATTTATCATTTATGAGCTTAGAAATATATACATTAAAAAATTTGTTGTTTTTAATATATATTTGGTACTTGCAAAAATATTACTATAAACAGGTTATTTTTTAGATATTTTGATCATTTCAACATTCAATTATATGTACTTAATGTGCATTTGATATGTTAGATTTTATTAACATGTCTAATTTAAATATATTTAAAAGGGAAATGTGATGTTAAATATAAAATATTTGTTAGAATTTTAAATTGAAAATAAATAGAATTTTTCATAAAAATATAACTACTTAAAAATGATTAATTTATATGATTTGTGTTCTTCAAAACATTTACAGTTAAAATATGTTTTTAATGATACTGCAAGGATTTACAAAAATATTACTATAAACCGGTTATTTTTTAGATAGTTTGAGCATTTTAACATTCAATTATATGTACTTAATTCGCATGTGATATGTTAGGTCTTATTTAGAAATCCAATTTGACTTTATATATTGTGTTAAATACAAAGTATTGTTTACTATTTTAAATAGAAATATTTAAAAAAAAAGAGATAGTTAAGAAAAATTAATGTATATCATCAGTTTGCTTTATAAAGTATACAGTAAAGACTTGTTTTTAATGATACTGCAAGGATTTACAAAAATATTGTTATGAACAGGTTATTTTTTAGATAGTTTGAACATTTTAACATTCAATTATATATACTTCATGTGCATGTGATATGTTAGATCCTATTAATAAATCTAATTTAAAATTATTTAAAAGGAAAATATGTTAAATATAAAATGTTTGTTAGAATATTAAATTGAGAATAAGTATAATTTTTTCAAAAAAGATAACTACTTAAAAGATATTAATATATATAATTTGTATGCTTCAAAACATTTACAGGAAAAACCTGCTTTTAATGATACTGTTAGGACTTGCAAAAATATTACTATAAACAGGTTATTTTTTAGATAGTTTGAGCATTTTAACATTCAATTATATGTATCAATGTTCATATATGTTACGTCTTATTTAGAAATATAATTTGATCTGATAAATGATGTAAATGCAAATCATTCTTTACAATTTTAAATATAATTACTTTTTATAAGCAAAGAGAGATAGTTAAGAAAAATTAATGTATATCATCAGTTTGCTTCATAAAGTATTCAGTAAAGATTTGTTTTTAATGATACTGCAGGGATTTACAAAAATATTGTTATGAACAGGTTATTTTTTAGATATTTTGAGCATTTTTACATTTAATTATATGTACTTAATGTGCATTTGATATGTTAGATTTTATTAACATGTCTAATTTAAATATATTTAAAAGGGAAATGTGATGTTAAATATAAAATATTTGTTAGAATTTTAAATTGAAAATAAATAGAATTTTTCATAAAAGAGATAATCATATATTAAAAAAAATATTAATATATATGATTTGTGTGCTTCAAAACATTTACAGTAAAAAAATATTTTTAATGATACTGTTAGGTCTGAAAATATTACTGTAAACAGGTTATTTTTTAGATATTTTGAGCATTTCAAAATTCAGTTATATGTACTTAATGTGCATGTTATGTGTTAGATCCTATTAACAAATCTAATTTAAATGTATTTAATGTATTTAAACGGGAAATATGATGTTAAATATAAAATATCTGTTAGAATTTTAAATTGAGAATAAATAGAATTTTTCATAAAAAAGAATTATTTAAAAATATTAATATATATGATTTGTGTGCTTCAAAACATTTGCAGTAAAAACATGTTTTTAATGATACTGGAATGATACTATTAATGAGACTAGGAAAAATATTACTATAAACCGGTTATTTTTTAGATAGTTTGAGCATTTTAACATTCAATTATATGTACTTAATTCGCATGTGATATGTTAGGTCTTATTTAGAAATCCAATTTGACTTTATATATTGTGTTAAATACAAAGTATTGTTTACTATTTTAAATAGAAATATTATTTTTTTAAAGAGAGATAGTTAAGAAAAATTAATGTATATCATCAGTTTGCTTTATAAAGTATACAGTAAAGATTTGTTTTTAATGATACTGCAGGGATTTACAAAAATATTGTTATGAACAGGTTATTTTTTAGATAGTTTGAACATTTTAACATTCAATTATATATACTTCATGTGCATGTGATATGTTAGATCATATTAACAAATCAAATTTAAATTTATTTTAAAGGAAAATATGATAAGTATAAAATATTTGTTATAATTTAAAATTGAGAATATATACAATTTTTTTATAAAGATAACTACTTAAAAATGATTAATATATATGATTTGTGTGTTTCAAAACAATTACAGTAAAAACATATTTTTAATGATACTGTTAGGTCTGAAAATATTACTGTAAACAGGTTATTTTTTAGATATTTTGAGCATTTCAAAATTCAGTTATATGTACTTAATGTGCATGTTATGTGTTAGATCCTATTAACAAATCTAATTTAAATGTATTTAATGTATTTAAACGGGAAATATGATGTTAAATATAAAATATCTGTTAGAATTTTAAATTGAGAATAAATAGAATTTTTCATAAAAAAGAATTATTTAAAAATATTAATATATATGATTTGTGTGCTTCAAAACATTTGCAGTAAAAACATGTTTTTAATGATACTGGAATGATACTATTAATGAGACTAGGAAAAATATTACTATAAACCGGTTATTTTTTAGATAGTTTGAGCATTTTAACATTCAATTATATGTACTTAATTCGCATGTGATATGTTAGGTCTTATTTAGAAATCCAATTTGACCTTATACATTGTGTTAAATACAAGGTATTGCTTATTATTTTAAACAGAAATATTATTTTTTTAAAGAGAGATAGTTAATAAAAATTACTGTATATCATCAGTTTGCTTTATAAAGTAAAAAAGTAAAGATTTGTTTTTAATGATACTGCAGGGATTTACAAAAATATTGTTATGAACAGGTTATTTTTTAGATAGTTTGAACATTTTAACATTCAATTATATATACTTCATGTGCATGTGATATGTTAGATCATATTAACAAATCAAATTTAAATTTATTTTAAAGGAAAATATGATAAGTATAAAATATTTGTTATAATTTAAAATTGAGAATATATACAATTTTTTTATAAAAGATAACTACTTAAAAAATATTAATATATATGATTTGTGTGCTTCAAAACATTTACAGTAAAAAAATATTTTTAATGATACTGTTAGGTCTGAAAATATTACTGTAAACAGGTTATTTTTTAGATATTTTGAGCATTTCAAAATTCAGTTATATGTACTTAATGTGCATGTTATGTGTTAGATCCTATTAACAAATCTAATTTAAATGTATTTAATGTATTTAAACGGGAAATATGATGTTAAATATAAAATATCTGTTAGAATTTTAAATTGAGAATAAATAGAATTTTTCATAAAAAAGAATTATTTAAAAATATTAATATATATGATTTGTGTGCTTCAAAACATTTGCAGTAAAAACATGTTTTTAATGATACTGGAATGATACTATTAATGAGACTAGGAAAAATATTACTATTAAACAGGTTATTTTTTAGATAGTTTGAACATTTTAACATTCAATTATATATACTTCATGTGCATGTGATATGTTAAGTCTAATTTGAAAATATATATTGTGTTAAATACAAATTATTCTTTACTCTTTTAAGTAGACTTTTTTTATAAGCAAAGAGAGATAGATAAGAAAAATTAATGTATATCATCAGTTTGCTTCATAAAGTATTCAGTAAAGACATGTTTTTAAAGATACCGAAGGAATTTACAAAACTTTTGCTATAAACAGGTTATTTTTTAGATATTTTGATCATTTCAACATTCAATTATATGTACTTAATGTGCATGTAATATGTTAGATCTTATTAACAAATCTAATATAAATTTATTTCAAAGGGTAATATGTTATGTTGTTATGATGTTAAATATAAAATATTTGTTATAATTTTAAATTGAGAATAAATAATTTTTTTTTTATAAAAAGATAACTACATGTGATATGTTAGGTCTTATTTAGAAATAAAATTGTACCTGATATATGATGTTAAATACAAAGTATTCTTTACTATTTTAAATAGAATTACTGTTATAAAAAAAGAAAAGTAGTTAAGAAAAATTAATGTATATCATCAGTTTGCTTTATAAACTATACAGTACAAACTTATTTTTAATGATACTGTAGGGATTTATAAAAATATTGCTACAAACAGGTTATTTTTTAGATATTTTGAGCATTTCGGCATTTAATTATATCTAATTAAGGCGCATTTAATATGTTAGATCCTACTAACAAATATAAAGTAAAACGGAAATATGATGTTAAATATAAAATCTTTGTTATAATTTGAAATTGAGAATAAGTACAATTTTTTAATTTCTTTGAGCTCTGATACTTTAACACTTAGATACTTTGAGAATAAATACAATTTTTTAGATATTTTGAGCATTTCAACATTTAATTATGGGTACTTAATTTTCATATAATATGTTAGATCCTATTAATTAATGTAATTTAAATTTATTTAAGAGGAAAATATTTGTTATAATTTTAAATTGAGAATAAATACAATTTTTTATAAAAAGATAACTATTTAAAAGAGATTAATATTTATCATTTGTATTCTTTGAAATATATCCAGTAAAAATTTGCTTTTAATATATTGTTGGGACTTAAAAAATTATTACTATAAACAGGTTATGTTTTAGATAGTTTGAGTGTCTGAACATTCAAATTTATGCACTCAATTTTCATGTGATATGTTAGATCTTATTTAGAAATATAATTTGACGTGATATATGATGTTAAATACAAAGTATTCTTTACTAATTTAAATAGATTTTTTCTTATAAAAAAGACAGATAGTTAAGAAAAATTAATGTTTGCCATCAGTTAGCTTTATAAAGTAGGCAGTTAAAACATATTTTTAATGATACTGGCTGGTTTTATGAAAATATTGCTATAAACATGTCATTTTTAGATAATTTGAGCATTTCAACATTTAATTATATGTACTTGAGGAGCATGTAATATGTTAGATCCTACTAATCAATCTAATTTAATAGGGACATATGAGGTTAAATATAAAATATTTGTTATAATTTGAATTTGAGAATAAATAAAATTTTTTAGATATTTTGAGCATTTCAACATTCAATTATATGTACTTATTGTGCATGTGATATGTTTGATCTTATTAACAAATCTAATTTAAATTTATTTAAAAGGAAAATATTATGTTAAGTATAAAATATTTGTTAGAATATTAAATTGAGAATAAATAGAATTTTTTATAAAAGAGTACATAAAAAAGATTAATATATATGATTTGCGTGCTTCAAATCATTTATAGTAAAAACATGGTTTTAATGGTACTGTTAGGACTTGCAAAAATATTACTATAAACAGGATATTGTTTAGATAGTTTGAGCATTTTAACATTCAATTATATGTACTTAATCCCTTCCTGTATGGTTTAATAATGAAAAACTGTGCATGAAATAACCATTTAATTTTTATTTAAAAGACTTGTTTCATTTTACAATTCTTACATATTCTTAATTAAAATCCACTTTTTACACAGTGTTAAATAATATCAGAAACAGTAAAATTAAGAAAATATCAAAGCAAAACATTAATAAGGTATACAGATAATAGTCTTCAAGCTAGTGGTACTTTTCAAAACAAAGTGCAAAGGAATTCTTAATTGTTTACACCGCCAAATAGTCTCACTTTTAATTTGTTTTTGTAACACACACGGCATTTCTTAGTAGGTTTTCTTTTATTCTGACTCATTAATTTGGCAATGAATTGTAAGAAGAAATTCTAAGTAAACAATATGTAATAGTGACTTGTGATTTTCACAAGTGATAAAAGTGTTGCCAGATTCAGTACACTAGAAATTTTAAACTAAATTAATTATCATATTTAATTAACTTTAATCGCATGACGAGTGTAGCTCGTCATTGTGTGGTATGGAATGAAAAACTAATGACAAGTTAGACTCGTCATTTTACCGGAAGGGGTTAATGTGCATGTGATATGTTAGATCGACATATATGAGATTTATAAATTTTATTTAAGTCTTTGAATAAAAAAGAATTGCAGCTGACACAGGTACGTATTTCTGGGCATTTATGAGTGTAATTTGTAAAATATTAAATACGAGCTAGCAGTTATTTTGTCCAAATAAATTGAAGAAAATATAAAAAAGGATAACTGTATATGATACTATATATGACTTATAAATTTTAAATAAATCTTAGCATAAAAAGAACTGCAGTTGTCACAGGTGCATATTTCTCGTTTCTTATTGGATATAATTTATAAAATACGAAATTATGACTAGTACTTATTTTCTATAGATTTGAATCAAATAAAAACATATTACTGACTATATATGTGAATAAGTGTCACATATATGTGAGTTACACATTTTAAATTTTATTCTTTCTTAAAGAGTAATAATTTATATTTTTCAATATAAAACGTTCGTTATGTAAATACAAATGCATAACTCTTCATACAAAATAATAATTTATATAATACTGAATTACTAAACGAAATGTATGAAATACATCTCTAGCATTTATTTCTCTAGAGAAATCTAGTAAAGTAATATTTTCTCTCAAGATTCATAACTTCGGTTACGCCTTTGATCTCCTTAAAAGATTATATGGATGGATTTTTTCAGTTGAGTTTAAAATTAAATTAAACTGACTAAAAGGTTTTGGTAGTCGATGAAAAATATAATAATTATATTTATTTTATACCTTAACTTTTTTGAATGCAATTTTCCATTAAGAGGAATAAACTTTTTATTTAATAATAAATTTTTATAATATTCAAATCAGTTGATTTATTTGCTTTTGTAAAACTGGGAAAATGTTTAAAAGCAATTTGAATTGTAATATATATATATTGTATATATACATTACAATTGTATGTATATATATATATATATATATATATATGTACATATATGTAGGTATGTATATGTAGGTATGTATGTATATGTTAATATATATATGTGTATATATATATGTGTGTGTATATATAAATATGTATATGTATATGGGTGTGTGTATGTATATGTGTATATGTGTGTATATATATGTATATATGTATATGTATATGTATATATGTATATGTATATATTTATATATGTATATATATATGTATATATGTATATGTATATGTGTACATATATATGTATATGTATATATATATATATATATATATATATATATCCCCTATATAATAATAATAAATGATTAGATGAGATGGTTAAAGCAATATGAATAAATAATATGAATGCCTGTATCCATTAAAGGTCCAACCGCTTCATATATTCGAGGACTGACGGACATATAACTTAGGCTATTATTATATAGGGAATATAAAAAATTGATATTCTAGGATATTATTTACAAGAATCAATTTAATGGTAAGGTGATAGTACAGTTTTACTTTTGGCTGATATTTTTGTGAAACTTAGGTTTAATATGGAACCTTCGTAAAAAATGTTCATAAAATATTGACCAATAAATTTACGGCATTAGCCCATATATTTATGGTACTCGGGTATAATGACAACATCAATTGACATTTGATCAACATTGCTAGGCATCGAAAATTTGTATATTAGGATACCATTTTGGGGACTTTATATTTATTTAGTTGACTATATTATGTATTATACTTTTAGTTTACACTGATCTTTTTAGAATTTTTTGGTGTAATAAAACTTCCTGAAACCGTTTGATAAATGTATGCAATACTAAAATATTAAAACTGGATTATCAATGATAAGTTATAGTAGGTATAATTGAATTTGCTTAAAAGCAGCTTAACATAATTTTCATTTAACAATAATTTCTTGTGAAATGGTGGGAACAAAAATTTAGTAAGTTTAATTTTATCTATAATTCAGCTAATATAAGTAAATACATTAGAAGAATGATAATACATTGTTCATATTCTTTATTTTACAACTAAACATGCTTTTTATATATTTTGAAAATGTTTTACTCTAGATCCTCATTTACAAAGAAGAACGAACTAAAAAACCATATTATTTAACATTTAAAATTATGCTTTAGATATCCAAAGTTCTTGTATCCTATCACATAAACTTGAGCTATCTAAAATTATATTCTTTATTGTTTATCATAATATCTAAGCGAGAGGAAATATTCAAAGTTTCAAATTTCAAGAGGAAGCTGAACGAAAAAAAAGAAAAGAGCGCATTCAACGTAAAAGCTAAAAGAAGAATCACCTTGAAAAGTTTACATTAGAGTAATATTTTTTCGCTCATTTAAATTTCAAATTCCTCGGAGTTATTTCTTTTTTTCTATTTTTTAACTAATTCCAAAGACATCAAAGAATGAGTAATGAGCTCTCTCAACTCAAAAAACACGTTAAAATGCACTAGTTATTCACTGATGATCTCCAGGGAACTAAACATATTTGAATTTTATGTGAGTTTTATGAGAAAGATTAAACTTTAATTTATGATTGAAACGTTTAATTTATTTCTAAATAAATTTTAATTATCTGATTGAAATGAAATATATATTTATTATGAATCTGAGGATGTTTTCTGGGTTTAAAGTCTTTAAAGACAATGATTATATTGTAGAAGAAAATAAGAATATATCCCCTATATAATAATAGCCTAAGTTATTTGTCCGCCATTCCAAGTATTTATGAAGCGGTTGGACCTGGAATGGATAGAGGCATCCATATTGGATTCTTGATGATTTAGGTTTAGCAAAATTCAAAGCGAGTACCAAAACGTTCAAAATTACCCTTCCCCCTATTTCTATCGTTTAATGTGATTATTTCAAGAAAAAATTTCCCCGATTAAGAGCAGGCGATTAAATTCATCAATTATCACAGTATATGTAGATGAAAATAACAATTTTTCCTTTAACCATCTCTTGAATAATTTTATATTTTAAATTATTTAAATATCGTTTACATTATTTTCATACATTTTATCACAGAATTTAGATATTACGTAAATAAAGTTCTTTTATATTTGGTTTAAATAATATATTAGGTACATATATGATAATTTTAAATTTAATCATCATTTATTTTTTGCATTATTGCATTAAAACGTTCGAAATCCACCCTTCCTCCTTTTTGAATGTCTAATGCCATTATTTCAATACTTATTTTCTCCGGTTAAGAACAGGCGATTAAATTTATCATTTTATCACATAACAAATAGGTAAAAAAAATTTTTTTTAGCATTCTGACGTCATTACTTTAACCATCTCATTTTATCATTTCTTATTTTCAATTATTTAAATATCGTCTGCATTATTTTCATACATTTTATCACAGATCTTAGATATTACGTAAATAATTTTCTTTTTTTTATTTGGCTTAAATTATAGATTAGGTACATATGTGATAATTTTGAATAATTGAAACAATAACTTCCTGGAACGTTTTGCAAAAATGTATTCAGTACTAAAACATTAAAACTTGATTAGAATGTTAAGTTATATTAGGTATAATTAACTCTAGCAATTTTACATAATTTTCAATAATATCTGATTGAAAGGAAATATATATTTATTATGAATCCGAGGATATTTTCTGGGTTTTAAGTCTTTAAAGACAATGATTATAATGTAGAATAAAATAAGAATATATCTGATATGTAATAATAGCCTAAGTTATCTTTTCGTCTGTCCTCGAATTTATGAAGCGGTTCGGCTTGGAATAGATGGAGGCATTCATATTGGA
Source organism: Pardosa pseudoannulata (assembly GCA_032207245.1). Classification (NCBI taxonomy): domain Eukaryota; kingdom Metazoa; phylum Arthropoda; class Arachnida; order Araneae; family Lycosidae; genus Pardosa; species Pardosa pseudoannulata. The sequence continues at coordinate 75,311,891 of CM063497.1, read as the reverse complement.
TTCATGATCGGCTAGGCTTAGCAGCTTTCGAAATCAACCCCTTCCCCCCTTTCAGAAAGCTTAATGCCATTATTTAAAGCCTTATTTTCTCAAGTTAAGAGCAGGCGATTATATTTATCAATATGTGACATAATAAAACAGGTAAAAATAGCATTTTTTTCTAGCATTATGACGTCATTTCTTTAACCATCACATTTAATAATTTATTATTTTAATGTATTTAAATATCGTCTGCAGTATTTTCGTAGGTTTTATTGACCCACGGCATTAACCGAAATATTTATGTTACCTGGATATACTCAAAACATCAGTTAACATTTAACCAACATTGCTAGATATCAAAAATTTGTATTGTAGAATAAGATTTAGGTGACTAATTTAAAGTAAGATAATATTACAGTTTTAGATTTCACCTATATTTTTGAATACTTTGGTGTAATATAATTTTCTGAAACCTTTGCAAAAATGTGTCCAATACTATAATATTAAACTTGATTAGTATGTTAAGTTATAGTAGGTTTAATTCAGTTTGTTTAAAAGTAGCTTAATATTTTTAACGATAATGTTTTCTGAAAAAGTTAGAACAAAAATTTAATAATTTTAATTTTATCTCTAAAGCAACTAATATAAGTAAATACATTAAAATTGTAATACATTGTATATTTTCTTCATTTTATAACTTAACATGGATTTTATTTATTTTGTAAATTTTTTACACTAAATCCTCACTTAGAAACAAGAACGAACTAAAAAAGAAATCATATTAATTAACATTTAAAATTATGCTTTAGGTATCCAAAGTTCTTGTATCCTATCACATAAACTTCAGCTATCTAAAAAGATATTCTTTATTGATTATCATAACATCTAAGTGAGAGGAAAAATTCAAAGTTTCAAATTTCAAGAGGAAGCTGAAAAAAAAAAGAAAGAAAAGAGCGCATTCAACGTAAAAGCTAAAAAAAAATCCCCTTGAAAAGTTTACATTAGAGTAATATTTTTTCGCTCATTTAAATTTCAAATTATTCGGAGTTATTTCTTTTTATCTATTTTTTTTAACTAATTCCAAAGACATCAAAGAATGAGTAATGAGTTCTCTCAATCCAAAAAACACGTTAAAATGCACTAGTTATTCACTGATGATCTCCAGGGAACTAAATATATTTGAATTTTATGGGAGTTTTATGAGAAAGATTAAACTTTAATTTATGATTCAAACGTTTAACTTATTTCTAAATAAATTTCAATTACCTTATTGAAATTAATTATATATTTATTATGAATTTATCAGAGGATATTTTCTGGGTTTAAAGTCTTCACCGACAATGATTATAAAGTAGAAGAAAATAAGAATATATAACTTATATAATAAATTATCTGTTCGTATGCCTTCGCATTTATGAAGTGGTTGGACCTAGAATGGATAGAGGCAACCATATTGGATTCTTGATGAGTTAGGATTAACAAAATTCAAAGCATGATCGAAAACGTTCGAAATTCCCTCCTTCCCCCTTTTCGATCGTTTAATGTCATTATTTCAAGTCCAAATTTCCCGATTAAATTCACCAATTTATCACGTATAAGTAGATGAAAATAACATTTTTACTTTTAACCATCTCTTTTAAGGATTTCTTATTATAAATAATTAAATATCGTTTGCATTATTTTTATATTTTTTTTCACTGAACTTAGATATTACGTATATAAAGTTCTTTTATATATGGCTTAAATAATAGATTAGGTACATATGTCATAATTTTAAATTTAATCATAGATTATTTTTTGCATTATTGCATTAAAACGTTCTGAATCCAACCTTCCTACTTTTTGAATGTCTAATGCCATTAGTTCAATACCTATTTTCTACGGTTAAGAACAGGCGATTAAATTAATCATTTTATCACATAACAAATACATAAAAATCATTTTTTTTCTAGCATTATGACGTCATTCCTTTAACCATCTCATTTAATTAATTGCTATTTTCAAATATTTAAATATCGTCTGCATTATTTTCATACGTTTTGTCACAGATCTTAGATATTACGTCAATAATTTTCTTTTATTTATTTGACTTAAATAATAGATTAGTTACATATGTGATAATTTTGAATAATTGAAAGTATAACTTCCTGGAACGTTTTGCAAAAATGTATTCAGTACTAAAACATTAAAACTTGATTAGAATGTTAAGTTATATTAGGTATAATTAACTCTAGCAATTTTACATAATTTTCAATAATATCTGATTGAAAGGAAATATATATTTATTATGAATCCGAGGATATTTTCTGGGTTTTAAGTCTTTAAAGACAATGATTATAATGTAGAATAAAATAAGAATATATCTGATATGTAATAATTGCCTAAGTTATCTTTTCGTCTGTCCTCGAATTTACGAAGCGGTTCGGCTTGGAATAGATGGAGGCATTCATATTGGATTCATGATCGGCTTAGGCTTAGCAGCTTTCGAAATCAACCCCTTCCCCCCTTTCAGAAAGCTTAATGCCATTATTTAAAGCCTTATTTTCTCAAGTTAAGAGCAGGCGATTATATTTATCAATATGTGACATAATGAACAGGTAAAAATAACATTTTTTTCTAGCTACAAGAATCAATTTAATGGTAAGGTGATAGTACAGTTTTACTTTTGGCTGATATTTTTGTGAAACTTAGGTTTAATATGGAACCTTCGCATAAAATATTGACCAATAAATTTACGGCATTAGCCCATATATTTATGGTACTCGGGTATAATGACAACATCAATTGACATTTGATCAACATTGCTAGGCATCGAAAATTTGTATATTAGGATACCATTTTGGGGACTTTATATTTATTTAGTTGACTATATTATGTATTATACTTTTAGTTTACACTGATCTTTTTAGAATTTTTTGGTGTAATAAAACTTCCTGAAACCGTTTGATAAATGTATGCAATACTAAAATATTAAAACTGGATTATCAATGATAAGTTATAGTAGGTATAATTGAATTTGCTTAAAAGCAGCTTAACATAATTTTCATTTAACAATAATTTCTTGTGAAATGGTGGGAACAAAAATTTAGTAAGTTTAATTTTATCTATAATTCAGCTAATATAAGTAAATACATTAGAATGATAATACATTGTTCATATTCTTTATTTTACAACTAAACATGCTTTTTATATATTTTGAAAATGTTTTACTCTAGATCCTCATTTACAAAGAAGAACGAACTAAAAAACCATATTATTTAACATTTAAAATTATGCTTTAGATATCCAAAGTTCTTGTATCCTATCACATAAACTTGAGCTATCTAAAATTATATTCTTTATTGTTTATCATAATATCTAAGCGAGAGGAAAAATTTAAAGTTTCAAATTTCAAGAGGAAGCTGAAAAAAAAGAAAAGAGCGCATTCAACGTAAAACCTAAAAGAAAAATCACCTTGAAAAGTTTACATTAGAGTAATATTTTTTCGCTCATTTAAATTTCAAATTCCTCGGAGTTATTTCTTTTTATTCATTTTTTTTAACTAATTCCAAAGACATCAAAGAATGAGTAATGAGCCTTCTCAATCCAAAAAACACGTTAAAATGCACTAGTTATTCACTGATGATCTCCAGGGAACTAAATATATTTGAATTTTATGGGAGTTTTACTAGAAAGATTAAACTTTAATTTATGATTCAAACGTTTAACTTATTTCTAAATAAATTTCAATTACCTTATTGAAATTAATTATATATTTATTATGAATCAGAGGATATTTTCTGGGTTTAAAGTCTTCAACGACAATGATTATAAGCAGAAGAAAAAAGTATAGTCCCATATTAATAATAGTTTAAATATCTCTACTTGTCCCCGAAAAAGTGGTTACCTGCAATTAGAAATATTTATTCTTGAACAATTATTTTAAATTTCGAAAAATCCCTTTTCCGAGACTTTTAACATTTTTTAGAGCCTTATTTTTATTAAGACGTCGATCAAATTTATCATTGTCACGTAATAAATTACGTAAATAAAGATTTTTTTATAGCATTAATAACATTCTTAATCATCTAATATTTTTTCATTTCTTTTTTAATACTTTTAAATATCATCTTTTTTTTAATGCGTTTTATTGAACAACAATTTTTTCCTCATTAACCGATTATTTCATGTTACAATATACTTTATTTCACTTAACATTTAACCAATTTGTTTATATGAAAAATTTGTGTTTAAGATTATTATGACTAATTTAATTAATATATTACTTTTAGATTTAATAGTATTGATTTTTAGTAATATAAACTTCCTGGAACGTTTTGCAAAAATGTATTCAGTACTAAAACATTAAAACTTGATTAGAATGTTAAGTTATATTAGGTATAATTAAGTTTACTTAAAAGCAGCTTAACATATTTTTTTAATGCTAATGTTCTCTGAAATGGTTAGAGCAAAAAATTTAATAATTTTAATTTTATCTATAACGCAACTAATATAAGTGAATACTTTAAAATGAAAATGATTTGTGCATTTTCTTCATTTTACAACTTAACATGCATTTTATTTATGTTGAAAATATTCTTCGCCAAATTTTCACTTATAAACAAGAACGAACTAAAAGACAACCATATTATTTAACATTTAAAATTATGCTTTAGGTATCCAAAGTTCTTGTATCCTATCACATAAACTTCAGCTATCTAAAAAATATTCTTTATTGTTTATCATAACATCTAAGCGAGAGGAAATATTCAAAGTTTCAAATTTCAAGAGGAAGCTGAATAAAAAAAAGAAAAGAGCGCATTCAACGTAAAAGCTAAAAGAAAAATCACCTTGAAAAGTTTACATTAGAGTAATATTTTTTCGCTCATTTAAATTTCAAATTCCTCGGAGTTATTTCTTTTTATCCATTTTTTAACTAATTCCAAAGACATCAAAGAATGAGTAATGAGCTCTCTCGACCCAAAAAACACGTTAAAATGCACTAGTTATTCACTAATGATCTCCAGGGAACTAAATATATTTAAATTTTATGGGAGTTTTACTACAAAGATTAAACTTTAATTCATGATTCAAACGTGTAACTTATTTTTAATAAATTTCAATTATCTTACTGAAACGAAATATATATTTATTATGAATCAGAAGATATTATTGGGTTTTGTCACAGATCTTAGGTATTACGTCAATAATTTTCTTTTATTTATTTGACTTAAATAATAGATTAGTTACATATGTGATAATTTTGAATAATTGAAAGTATAACTTCCTGGAACCATCCGCAACAATATATTCTATACTAAAATATTAAAACTTGATTAGTAAGTTAAGTTATAGTAGGTATAATTAACTTTGCTTAAAAGCAGTTTAATATATTTTTTAATGATAATGTTTTCTGAAAAGGTTAGAACAAGAATTTAATAAATAATTTTAATTTTATCTGTAATGCAACTAATATAAGTAAATACGTTAAAATGATAATACATAGTTCATGTTCTTCATTTAACAACTTGATTTGCATTTCGTTTATTTTGTAAATTTTTTACACTAAATCCTCACTTATAAACAAGAACGAACTAAAAAAGAAATCATCTTACTTAACATTTAAAATTATGCTTTAGGTATCCAAAGTTCGTGTATCCTATCACACAAACTTCAGCTATCTAAAAAAATATGCTTTATTGTTAATCATAATATCTAAGCGAGAAGAAAAATTCAAAGTTTCAAATTTCAAGAGGAAGCTGAATAAAAAAAAGAAAAGACCGCATTCAACATAAAAGCTAAAAGAAAAATCACCTTGAAAAGTTTACATTAGAGTAATATTTTTTCGCTCATTTAAATTTCAAATTCCTCGGAGTTATTTCTCTTTTTCTATTTTTTAACTAATTCCAAAGACATCAAAGAATGAGTAATGAGCTCTCTCAACTCAAAAAACACGTTAAAATGCACTAGTTATTCACTGATGATCTCCAGGGAACTAAACATATTTGAATTTTATGTGAGTTTTATGAGAAAGATTAAACTTTAATTTATGATTGAAACGTTTAATTTATTTCTAAATAAATTTTAATTATCTGATTGAAATGAAATATATATTTATTATGAATCTGAGGATGTTTTCTGGGTTTAAAGTCTTTAAAGACAATGATTATATTGTAGAAGAAAATAAGAATATATCCCCTATATAATAATAGCCTATATTGAACGATTCCACGAATTTATGAAGCGGTTGGACCTGGAATGGATAGAGGCATCCATATTAGATTCTTGATGATTTAGGTTTAGCAAAATTCAAAGCGAGTACCAAAACGTTCGAAATTCCCCCATTTCCCTTTTTCGATCGTTTAATGCCATTATTTCAAGAACTAATTTCCCCGGTTGAGAGCAGGCGATTAAAACCATCAATTTATCACATTATAAGTAGATGAAAATAACATTTTTTCCTTTAACCATCTCTTTTAATCACTTCTTATTTTAAATTATTTAAATATCGTCTGCATTACTTCATACGTTTTATCACTGAACTTATATATTACGTAAATAAAGTTCTTTTATATTTGGCTTAAATAATAAACTAGGTACATATGTGATAATTTTAAATTTAATCATCTCTTATATTTACATTATACATTAATATGTTCCAAATCCACCCTTACCTTTTGAACGTTTTAATGCCATTATTAAATGTTTTGTTTATGGTTAAGAACAGGCGATTAATTTTATCAATTTATCACAAAATAAATAGGTAAAAATAATATTTTTTCTAGTATTATGACGTCATTCCTTTAAACATCTCTTTTAATCTTTTCTTATTTTAAATTATTTAAATATCGTCTGCTTTCTTTTCATTGGGTTTTATTTTTTAACTAATATTACGTAAATAATTTTCTTTTATTTATTT
>CM063497.1:75295011-75302511 GCA_032207245.1 Pardosa pseudoannulata | reverse complement strand
CGAAGAACCCGTTTTCACTGATCTACGGTCCAATTTCGATGTGTTTTGCACCACATTAACCGAGCAACGCGGTTAGACTTTATGATCAAAGTCTTATGGGCAGCAGCACGACCATGAAAACCAAGCAGATGTGCTTCCTTACAGATGGTATTCATTGAAACAATACTCCCGGATGTCTGTTGAAACTCCTCGTGGATAAGGGCAATCGGTTGGGTGCGGTTCTTCCAAATTTCTCTGGACAGCACTCGTCGGTCTCTATCTCCCAGTTTCGTTGGTCTGCCGACTCGGGGCACATTCCGACAATCACCGCTCACATTCCACTTCTTAATCTCATAGGCCACTGTCGATTTTGGGTACTTCAGATTGCTAGATATGTCCCATAAAGATCGGCCACATTTGTGATACCCGATAATTATACCTTTCTCGATATCAGAGAGCCCCGAAATGCTCGGCATCTTGTACTAATACCGATGCTGTTTTCTACACGATGTATACCGGCGAAGGTTGTCAAGTACCTTAGGACCGCAGATATTGTAATTTGCATAGGTGTCCAAATACCTATTGGTAGATAGTGTATTAATACTTTTTTATCTGCCTCATAGGGTGCTTTATAATTCTGGAAAATTTCAAATTTTACTGATCCCGTTATATGAGGCGCTATATGCTAGTATATACATATGAGAATCTACGTATTAAGTTTTTGTTTAAACATTTATAAGAAAACGGTAATCTATAGATTATATAAGAATAACATTTCTCAAAATTTACTTTCAAAAAACATTTCTTTAAACTATATTTAAAACTAAACTTTTTTTTCCTTAAAACTTTTTTTTTCCTAAACTAAGCAAGTTTCTTTTCAAAATAAGAAAAAACTATGACACTAACATCACATTGTAAAAAGATAACGATACAATTTTTTCCTACAAAAAATCAATACATTTCCTTCAATGACTGATTTTTTTAGTTGTTAAAATGAACACACCTCTTTCATCTGTGTCATTTAATGATTTCGCTGATCTGAAATTCTTTGAAAAAAATTCAATAACTATCTTATATAATATCGGAAATAAAGGGGAAAAAATAATGTTTTCCAAATCCTAACTAGACATTTTTTTAGGATAACAAGTATTTACAAGAAATTTGTCCTTAATTGCTTTTAAACTCTGTAGGTATTGAGAAAGCAGATAATGCAAAGTTTTGAAAATCAAGCTCGATATCTAGAGCGAGTGGGAACTTAAGTTCGCCATTTTGTTTCTGGCTGAGTTTGTAGAATTGGATATTGTGTTGAAATATTAACTTTTGATAACAGTACGGCTCTGTGAATGCTAAATGCAAATATTTCATGAAATTTGAATTTGTTTTTTTTTTTGTTTTGAAAACTAGATAATAATTTTCAAAATCCAAAATATTTCAAGTACACAGGTAAAATGTCTATTCTTTTAGTTAATTACTTTAGAAATAAAATTCATAATAGAAAAATCTTTTTTTAAAAATCTCTTCCCTTAATTATTTTCTTTTTTACTTTCTTTGCTTTTTTATTTGAGTTTTATGTTTAATAATTAAAATTATATTTTAACAAATTATATTTATTAATATTTTAATTAATATAATTAAAATCCAAGTACATAGGTAAAAATATCTACGTTTAAAAGTATGGTATAATTACGTACTTTAGAAATACAGTTCATAATAAAAACAGCTTTTCTAAAAATCTCTCTTATTTTAATATTTTTCTTTTTACTTGCTTTGATTTTTTTATTTCATTGAGTTTTATGTCTAATAATTTAAATTATATTTTAACAAATTATATTGTATTAATGTATTTTGCATTTCCAAATAATAATTTTGAATATTCAAAATATTTCAAGTACACAGATAAAAAAATCTCTATGTTTAAAAGCATGGTATAGTTACGTACTTTAGAGATAAAATTCATAATAAAAATAGCTTTTTTTTGAAATCTATCTTATTTCCTTTAATATTTTTCTTTTTTACTTTCTTTGCTTTTTTATTTCACTGTTTTATGTCTAATAATTTTAATTATATTTTAATAAATTATATTGTATTAATATATTTTGCAAAGTATTTCAAAGTATATTAATACAATAATAATAATAAATGCCAAATAATTATTATTGTATTAATATATTTATGCCAAATATATTGATACAATAATAATTATTTGGCACTTTTTTTTACTTTCTTTTCTTTTTTATTTCATTAATTTTATGCCTAATAATTTCAATTATATTTTATCAAATTATATTGTATTAATGTATTTTGCAAAGTATTTCAAAATATATTGATACAATAATAATTATTTTACTCTTTTTTCTGTTTTACTTTCTTTGCTTTTTTATCTCATTAAGTTTCATTTCTAATAATTTAAATTATATTTTAAAATATTATATTGTATTAATATATTTTGCATATCCAAATAATAATTTTGAAAATCCAAAATATTTCACTCATACAGATAAAAAATCTGTACGTTTAACAGCAGGGTATATTTACGTACTTTAGAAATAAAATTCATAATAAAAATATCTTTTTTAAAAATCTCCTATTTATCTTAATATTTTTCTTTTTTACTTTCTTTGCTTTTTTATTTCATTGAGTTATGTCTAATAATTTAAATTATACTTTAACAAATTATATTGTATTAATATATTTTGCATACCCAAATAATAATTTTGAAAATCCAAAATATTTTAAGTACACAGATAAAAAATCTCTACGTTTAAAAGCATGGTATATTTACATACTTTAGAAATAAATTCATAATAAATATATTTTTTTAAAAAATCTGTCTTATTTCCTTTATTATTTTTCATTTTTTCCCTTGCTTTTTGAGTTTTATGTCTAATAATTTAAATTGTATTTAACAAATTATATTGTATTAATGTATTTTGTGTTTCCAAATAATAATTTTGAAAATCCCAAAATATTTCAAGTACACAGATAAAAAATCTATGCTTAAAAGCATGGTATATTTACGTACTTTAGAAATAAAATTCATAATAAAAATAACCTTTTAATAATTCTCTTTAATTTCCCTTAATGTTTTTGTTTTTATTTTCTTTGTTTTTTTATTTCATTTAGTTTATGCCTAATAATTTAAATTATATTTTAACAAAATCAATTGTATTAATGTATTTTGTATTTCCAAATAATAATTTTGAAAATCCAAAATATTTCAAGTACAAAGATAATAAATCTCAGCGTTTAAAAGCATGGTATATTTTAGTACTTTAGAAATAAAATTCATAATAAAAATAGCTTTTTTAAAAATTTCTTTCCCTTAATATTTTTGTTTTTTACTTTCTTTGTTTTTTTATTTCATTGATTTATGTATAATAATTTAAATTATACTTTAACAAATTATATTGTATTAATATATTTTGCATACCCGAATAATTTTGAAAATCCAAAATATTTCAAGTACAAAGATAATAAATCTCAGCGTTTAAAAGCATGGTATATTTTAGTACTTTAGAAATAAAATTCATAATAAAAATTTCAGTATTTTTTTTACAAATCTCTTTTATTTCCCTTATTATTTTTCTTTTTTTCTTTCCTTGCTTTTTTATTTCATTGAGTTTTATGTCTAATAATTTAAATTATATTTTAACAAATTATATTGTATTAATGTATTTTGTATATCCAAATAATAACTTTGAAATTCTAAAATATTTCAAATAAACAGATAGAAAATCTCTACGTTTAAAAGCATGGTATATTTAAGTACTTTAGAAATGGAATTCATAATAAAAATTTCAGTATCTTTTTTAAAAATCTCTTTTATTTGCCTTATTATTTTTTTTTCTTTCCTTGCTTTTTTATTTCATTGAGTTTTATGTCTAAAAATTTGAATTATATTTTAACAAATTGTATTAATATATTTAACATTTATGGCTTTATTAATATACTTTCTTTTTCTTTTCAGGTAAGTAAATACTTAATATTTGTTTCCATTTGCTGCATCATGTAAGAAAATAACCATTTCAGGAATTGTAAGAGAGATTTTGCTAGAAAGTGAGTGACTTTTAGTCAACTAATTTTTCATTAAGGTGATTTTTCTTTTTGAATCAAATAATTTAGCCAAGGGAATAAAAGAAAGCTGCATAGACGTAATGTAACATTCAAGCTAAAGAAGTGTACTCCAAGAGCCTTGACAGAAAAGCTACTTTACAGGCTTCTACTAAGATTTAACTTTTTCATTCCTCTTTTGAGTTGTGATTTGATTTGTTTTATAAATTATCAATTTTGTAGATTTTAGGTTTGGATTTCTAAAAATTCCTTGTGTATTATATACTTCAGATATCCCCTATAGAATAATAGCCTAAGTTATCTCCCCGTCTGTCTTCCAATTTATGAATCGGTTGGATATGGAATAGATAGATGCATCTATATTGGATTCTTGATGAGTTAGAGTCAGCAAAATTCAAAGCGAGTAAAGTTTATCCTCTCCTAAACTATCGATCCGATTCCCTTTTCCCCCACCCTTTTTCGAGCGTTTAATGTTATTATTTCAAGCCATTATTTAATCGTCCTTATTAAAATATGTGTGTATCTATTATGTATTTATTGTTGCATGTAATAATCAATAACAGGGGGTTAAAGGGGAAACCCTGCTGAAAAATTTAAAATTTGTTTCAAAGAATTATTAAATATTTATTTTCTATAGAAGTGCCTTATAAAAATCATTTTCGATGTGATTATATAGTTCTTAAATAGTAAAAATCTTTAAAATATATGCTGTGATTTTTTTTAGAATTTTGTATTAACATTGATTTCTTAAAAGCCATGTGGTGCCGTCCATGTTTTTTCTGGTGATCTCTCAGAAAACACCATTTTCTGCCGCCATTTTAGTTTGGCGACATTCAGAAAATGGATTTTCTGCTAAGATCGCCAAGAAGAACACGTGGCGGTTGGTAGAGGTGTAGATATCGCGGAACAGATGCATTATAAACGCCGGTCTAGTCCGCCCTGTTTTTTTTTTGGCGACCAACAGAAAAACGCGTGTTTTGAAAAACCACCAAGTGAAAATGATGGCGGTGGTCACATGCATATTTCAAACACAACAATTAACGTTTAAAAACAGAACACAGTAAATTCACAATTTATAGCATTATTAAAATAAAAGGAGCATATAAATTATCATTTTTTAGGTAAAAATAAATGATAGATTATTTAAAAAAATAAATGATAGATTATTAATACTTATGATATATATCAACACAGCATAAGCACAATATATAGCATTCCCCTCACCACCTCTTAGAATGTTAAAAGCAGTACTTCTGTCACGGTTAATTTAGATCTATATAACCAAGAAACCTCCCCAAAACTGCACCACCAACGCACTCATCTCCCTGTAAAACCGCCAAACAATCGCCAAATTTGGCGAAAAAAAACACGGCATCTATAATGCATCTGTTCCGGTGCTTCTTGTCGTATTTCCATGAAACCGTCTATATCATGCAGTGTTTGAATAAGAAAGTAAAATTTGGCACCCCCGGGTAAGCGCCAAATTTTATTTTCTTATTCAAACCTAAAAAACTACACAAACATCCTTAAAACATCCGTATGTGATGTTTAGACTCCAAAGACGGAGAGTCACAAAACGGAGAGCTGCGCTTCTTTCAAGCCAATATTTAGTGATATTTTCAACGGACCACCATCTGGCGACTTTTGTCATAGGCGATTTCCACGTCATACGTTAGAACTCGCAAAATATTAAATTTCATGGTACCAAATTACTATCTCAGCGATTTCTGGCGTCATTAAAAAGAGGAAGTCGCTAGTCTGTGAAGCATCTCAACTGTAATATGGTAGGACCATTACACTGCTAATACGAGGCTCATCCAGAAAAAGTCACACTTTCACTGACATATTTACTGGCGACAAGTACAGCAATGTTTCAGCTATTTTTCAACATAGCCACCACCAGAATTGAGACGCTTGTCTTATTGTGGGATCCATTTTTGTTTACCTCTGTCGTAGAACTCTGCCGGCTGTGAATGGAAACAGCCTTCTTGTCACAGAACACCGTGCACATCCTTTTCGGTACCGACACCGTCTGTTTGAGTTTGATCCTGACCGAAAATCCACTATGATGCCAATGATTTGACTGCTGCTCGGTTTCCGGGGTAAATTGCGAAATCCCAGTCTCATTGCCCGTGACGATCCTGTCCAGGATCTCCTCGATGTCTTCGTGATATCGTAACAGAAATATCAGTGCTGCTTCTAAGCGTTGAATTTTGTGCTCGGGTGTCTGTTTCGGCTCATAGACCTGGAAGATCTGACGATGAATTTCAATTCGCGCAATACTTTGTGCATTCAAGGTCACCGATCGAATCGTGCAGGGGGCGGGAGAAGTAATTAGAGTTTCCATTTCGGACCACTCCTACCCCGCTACTGGCACGAATCAGATCTCAAGTGCAATTGACACGTTAAAGTAAAAAACATTGGGAAACTTACTTTCTGCTTGCGCCTCGAAGTAGCTGAAGACTTGTCCAGCTAGCATATGATTGATACGTCATAGATCTGTTACTCAAGTGCAATTGACACGGCTAATTATGTTTACTTTAAAGTAAAAAACATTGGGAAACTTACTTTCTGCTTGCGCCTCGAAGTAGCTGAAGACTTGTCCAGCTAGCATATGATTGATACGTCATAGATCTGTTACTCAAGTGCAATTGACACGGCTAATTATGTTTACTTTAAAGTAAAAAACATTGGGAAACTTACTTTCTGCTTGCGCCTCGAAGTAGCTGAAGACTTGTCCAGCTAGCATATGATTGATACGTCATAGATCTGTTACTCAAGTGCAATTGACACGGCTAATTATGTTTACTTTAAAGTAAAAAACATTGGGAAACTTACTTTCTGCTTGCGCCTCGAAGTACCTGAAGACTTGTCCAGCTAGCATATGATTGATACGTCATAGATCTGTTACTCAAGTGCAATTGACACGGCTAATTACGTTTACTTTAAAGTAAAAAACATTGGGAAACTTACTTTCTGCTTGCGCCTCGAAGTAGCTGAAGACTGATTATTGGCAGTTTTATAAAAATATTCTTGCTGCTGATGTGTCGTATAATACCAGTCCATACCTTAGATCAGGGGTCTCCAAACTTTCCAGCCTTAGGGCCATACTGATTACTCCAGTAAGTTCCGAGGGCCAAAACCATATTATCATTGTTGCCGGTGGTAAAAAGTGAAATAGTCCACTGATGAAAAAAAAAGTCCGAAAAAGTACGCAACGTTTAAAAAAGGTTTAAACTTTTAATAATTGGTACAAGTAAAATTAGTCCATAACTACAAACTATTGTCAGTGGAAAATCTCAATTACATAAATCTCATTAGTATTTCATATGTCATTATGCTTGTTTTAAGTTATGTTTTTATTTAAAATGTATAAAATGTTAGTTGGATTCATTTCAATAATTTGTTAGTTATTATATACTGAAGTTAAATTTTCTGCATATTATACAT
>CM063497.1:75280011-75290011 GCA_032207245.1 Pardosa pseudoannulata | reverse complement strand
GTCTTTTTTCTGGTTCTACTAAGCTCCCTACCCTCCACATGGTCTAGCCATTCGACTCTCCTTCTCTTTATCTCAGTGAGAATTTTTAACTTTCTATCCTTTTATAGATTTCATATATTTTTTTATATTTTTCATTCCATCCGACTATATGCCTTTAGTCTCCAGTTAGTGATTTTCTAACTCTTTTTAAATCATCTTCGACATGGTCCATCCATCTACTTCTTAGTCTTTCTTTGTGTCCAGATCCACTGAGATTTCTTTCAGAAGTCTTTTTGTGGTTCTTCTGAGCTCTATACCCACCACATGGTATAACTTTTGAACTCTCCTTCACTTTATCTCAGTGAGAATATCTAACTTTCTATCTTTTTATAGATTTCATATATTTTTCTATCTTTTGTAGTTGTACATTCTACCTGACTAAATACCTTTAGTTTCCAGTTAGTGATCTCCTAACGCTTTCCAAATCGTCTTCGACATGTTCCATCCATCCACTCCTTAGTTTTCCTTTGTGTTTAGATGAGCTAAGATTTCTTTCAGAAGTCTTTTTGTGGTTCTGCTAAGCTCCATACCCTCCAAATAGTCTAGCAATTTGATTCTCCTTCTTTTTATCTAAGGGATAATATCTAATTTTCTATCTTTTTATAAATTTCTTATATTTTTTTTCTAAATGTACATTCCACCCAACAAGAGGCCTTTAGTTTCAAATTAGTGATTTCCTAAGTCATTTTAAATCATCTTCGACCTATTCCATCGATCTACTTCTTAGTTTTCCTTTGTGTCTAGATTCGCCGAAATTTCCTTCAGAAGTTTTTTGTGGTTCTACTAAGTTCCATGCACTCTACATGGTCTAGCCGTTGGACTCTCCTCTTTATTTCAGTGATAATTTCTAATTTACTATCTTTTTAAGATTTCATATATTTTTCTATTTTTTTCTAGTTGTTCATTCAACCTAAATAGATGCCTTTAGTTTCCAGGCAGTGATTTCCTAACTTTTTTTAAATCATCTTCGATGTGTTACATCCAGCTACTCCTCAGTCTTTCTTTGTGACTAGATCCAATGAGATTTCTTTAAGAAGTCTTTTTGTGGTTCTAATAAGCTCCATACCCTCCACATGGTCTAGAAATTGGACTCTCCTTTTTTTTTTATCTCAGTGATAATAACTAACTTTCAATCTTTTTATAGATTTCATATATTTCTCTACTTTTTCTAGTTCTTTATTCCACCCGACAAGATGCCTGTAGTTTTCAGTCAGTGGTTTCCTTACTCTTTTTAAATAAGATTGGACATGTTCCATCCATCTACTCCTTAGTCGTCCTTTGTGTCTAGATTCTCTGAGATGTGGTTCTACTAAGCTCCATACCCTCCACATGGTCTAGCCATTGGACTCTCCTTCACTTTATCTCAGTGAGAATATCTAGCTGTCTATCTTTTTATAGATTTCATATATTTCTATATTTTTTCTAGTTGTACATTCCACCCGACTAGATGCCTTTAGTTTCCAGTTAATGATTTCCAAAATCTTTTTAAATCATCTTCTACATGCTCCAACCATCTTATCCTTAGTCTTCTTTTGTGTCTAGATCGGCTGAGATTTCTTTTAGAAGTCTTTTTGTGGTTCTACTATGCTTCATATCCTCTACACGGTCTATCCATTGGACTCTCCTTCTCTTTATCTAAGTGAGAATATCTAACTTTCTATCTTTTTTATAGATTTCATATATGTTTCTAGTTGTTCATTCCACCCGACTAGATGTTCCTAGATGCCTTTAGTTTCCAGTTAGTAATTTCCTAACTCTTCTTAAATCCTCTTCGACTGTTCCATCCATCTACTCCTTCCTTTTTCTTTGTGTCTATATTCTCTGAGATTTCTTTCAGAAGTTTCTTGTGGTTCTACTAAGCTCCATGCACTCCACATGGAGAGCCGTTGGACTCTCCTTCTCTTTATCTCAGTGATAATTTCTAACTTTCTATCTTTTTATAGATTTCATATATTTTTCTATTTTTCCTAGTTGTTCATTCCACCCGACTTGATGCCTTTAGTTTCCAGTTAATGTTTCCCCAACTCTTTTTAAATCATGTTCGACATGTTCCATCGATCTTTTTCTTAGGCTTCCTGTGTGTCTAGATTCACTGAGATGTCATTCTACTAAGTTCCATATTCTCCGCATGGTCTAGCAATTGGACTCTCCTTCTCTTTATCTCAGCGATAATATCTAACCTTCTATCTTTTTACAGATTTCATATATTTTTCTATTTTTTCTAGTTCTTCATTCACCATTTTCACATAGCGCACCTTTTCTGCATCTTTTTACACCTTTTTCACTTTGTTAATGATTCTTTTTCATATGTTATAATACAGTGATTTAGAATAATCAAATTTTCAAGTAAATTTCTTTCAGATAATCTTCCATTGTTGCCTTAATATCTTTTAATACGAAACTATTACACTTTTTTATACGATAAAAAAGCAGTCAGTCTGAGAACACATTTTGTTTCAGTCTACTTGCATCAAATCTCAAAATAAGTTATCACTTATTTTGATACATTATTTATTTATATATATATATATATATATATATAAAAATATTGAAATCTTAAATAATCTTTTTCTTTACTTAAAAGTAATAGTTTTATAGGTATGTACATAATGCATGATTTTCTAAACGAAAATACAGATTCTTTCCTCATGTGAGAAAGAAATTCTTCATCTTTCCTTAACTTAATTATCTTTTCAATGTGGACACTTTTAAGCATGTATTCATTTAATTCTTTAAAAATACGAAAATTGATCGAAGCATCTATAGAATGGGAAAAAAAGAGAAAAACTAGAGGGCACTAATATAGTGGAAAAATCTATATCTTACTTAGGAAATATTTAAAATTTCTTTTTGTGCGTTTCCCAGGAGGAAATATTGAACAAGTACTCTTTATTAGTGAAGATAAGTTATTTTGTTTTTCAGTTTTACTTACCAAGCATGAGATAACGTTTATGTCTGTTTTATATATTTTATAAGTTGTAACGTTTCATGCTGTTTTGATTTTATTTCTTGGATTTTTTTAAAATTTTATTAATAGAAATTTTTATTGTTTTTTAATATTAGTTAATTAACTATAAATGTAATAGGATTTTTTTTAAATTGTATAATTTTACATAAAATTATTAATTTTTTTTTAACTAGAATTACATGTATGTCAAACTCGTGTATCTGATATGATGCATTGTGTAATCCACTTAGGAAGTTTTTGGTTAATCGTCTGCGGTTTGAGAGGTTTGTTTTTATTCAAAATGGCATTTTTGACGCAGCAATGGTTCGAAGGCAATATTTATTCTCTTTCCGAAGAGAAATATTCATATTCCGTTATCCCAAAACGATGTGAAAGTCATGGTTTTGAAATATCTAAAGCGTCGATAGGTAATATCGTCAAAATAAAGCGAAAAAAAGTCAAATTGGAGCTTTACGTGGGACAAAAATTCCAAACAAGTATCCAAGGAAAAAACGAACATCTTGGACTATTGCAAAGGTACGTTGTTTAATGTTAAAAGAAAATACCCCTAGTCAAAAGAAAGTTGCAAAATCATTAAAATGCTCTATGTCGACTGTAAACAAAATGATAAACTTTGATTTAAATCTTAAGAAAGCGAAAAAACGCAGTGAGCATCGTCTTTCTCTAAAGCATGTCGCTGAAAGCAGGACAAGCTGCAGAATTCTGTATAAGAAATATTTATCCAAAGAAAAATGAAAAACATTGACACAATAGATGAATCATGGGTGTATTTAAATAATTGCATTAGATAAAGAGCCATTTCTTATCATAAAAGAGGAGAAAAAATAAGTCCGTGGTTCAAAGAATCGAAAGAAAGTTTTTTCCTTAGGGATTCATGATTGTTGTTGATTTTTCATATAATAGCAAGTTAGAAATAAAGAGAGTTGAAAAAATGTCAAGGTTAACTCCAAATACTATCAGTAACATATTTTATCACCAATTTTTCTGAATAAAATACCATCGCTTTACCCGCAGTGTCATCATTGTGTGGAACTCAAGACAAAGCTAGCAGTCACACATCAAAATAAACTGTAAATTTCCTAAAACAAATGGAACAAAAATGCGGTATCAAGGCCAAACCCTTCACTGATATCCCAAATAAATCTCTCGATATATCACCTATGGATTTTTGTGCTTTTGGACTTTTAAAATCTGCATTATCCAAATGTCGTCCCACAAACCTCACAGGACTCTGGAAAGCTGTACAGAAGGAATGGGATAGAATACCTCTTCCGACACTTCAAAAGGCATTGTTATCCTGGAAATTACGGTGTCACAAGATAGTTCAGAATACGGGCTATCAAATACAAGAATTTTGTCTAATTTAGTTTTGTGACTACAATATACATCGTCTAAAAATGAGTGAACAGCCTTTGTACTTCCATATTATATTTCCAGCGAATGCTTACGATAATAACAGTATTTTTCTAAATAATAGTATTTTTCTAAAGTCTTCAAGGTATCTAATGGTAAAAATGACAAGATTATACATGAAAAGGAAGCCTATGCAACATTTTCAATAACAATTATATGGGAATAATTAATTGAAAACATATAAATTAAAACATTTCCATGAAATTATGAACATTTCACTTCAATATATTTTTATTAGAAGCTTACGATAATAAATGTTTTTTTTAAAGTCATATGTATCTGACGGATATAATGGGATAATATTGCATAAAGGTATCAATACTATTTTTTTCAATAATGTTCCTTTATATGTAATTAATATTTAGTAATTAATAAACGTAACTAATAAATTATAGATATTAGCTATATATATACCTAGTTAATTATTAATAATAGCCATAATTAATAATATATACAATTTAAAATTAAGACTTTTACAAAAAATTATAAACAGCTCTACATTAATATGTTTCCAGTGAATTCTTACGAAAATAACTAAGTCTTTTTCTAATGTCCTAAACGTATCTTAAAAATTACTACACCTATTTTGGAATAAATCATTGTTAATTCATTTTAAATTTAAAACTTTTCCACGAAATTATAAACACTTCCCGTCAATATATTTCTAGTTGATGCTTACGATAATAACTGTTTTTTTAAGTCAAATGTATCTGAAGGATAAAATGGAATAATATTGCAAAAAGGGATAAATAAAATGTTTTTTTTATAATGTTCTTTTATATGTAATTAATATTTAATATTTAATAAACTTATCTGATAAATTATATATATTAGCTATATATATTCCTAGTTAATGAATTAGTAATAATAGTCATAATTAATAATATATACGATTTAAAATTTGGACTTTTCCAAGAAATTATAAACAACTCTACATTAATATTTTTCCAGTGAAGTCTTACTAAGTAAGTCTTTTTCTAATTTCATAAAGATATCCAATGATTAAAAATGACTACATTTATTTTGGAATAATTAATTGTTAATTCATTTTAAAATAAAAACTTATTTACGAAAATATAAACACTTCAACATGTTTCTAGTAGATGCTTACTATAATAACTGTTTTTTAAAAAGTCAAATGTATCTGACGAATCAAATGGGCAATATAATGCATAAAGTAATCTGTACGACATTTGTTTTATTTATAGTCCTTTATATGTAATTAAAATTTAGTAGTTAATAAACCTAATTCATAAATTATATATATTAGCTATATATATATTCCTAGTTAATGAATTAGTAATAATAGCCATCATTAATAATATAGACAATTTAAAATTAGGAAATTTCCAAGAAATTATAAGCAGCTCTACAATAATGTTTCCAGTGAAATCTTATGAAAATAACTAAGTCTTTTTCTAATGTCTTAAAGGTATCTAATGTTTAAAGATGAGTACACTTATTTTGGAATAATTAATTGTTAATTCATTTTTAAATTAAATCTTTTTCCCGAAATTATAAAAACTTCAATATATTTCTGATAGATGCTTATAATAACTGTTTTGTACAATGTCAAATGTATCTGACGAATAAAATGGGCTATATAATGCATAAAGTAATCAGTACGATATTTTTTAAATTTATATTACTTTATATGTAATTAATATATAATAATAGTTAATACACTTAATTGATAAATTATATGTTTTAGCTATATATATTAGCTATATATATTCCTAGTTAATGAATAAGTAATGATAATCATAATTAATACTTATACAATTTAAAATTAAGACTTTTCCAAGAAATTATAAGCATTAATATATTTCCAGTGAATGCTTACGGTAATAACTAAGTCTTTTTCTAATGTATCCAATGATTAAAAATGACTACACTTATTTTGGAATAATTAATGGTTAATTCCTTATAAAATTAAAACTTATTCACGAAAATATAAACACTTCAATATGTTTCTAGTAGATGCTTACGATAATAACTGTTTTGTAAAATGTCAATTGTATTTGACGAATAAAGTGGGCTATATAATGCATAAAGTAATCTGTATGATATTTCTTAAAATTGTATTCCTTTATATGTAATTAATATATAATAGTTAATACAATTAATTGATAAATTATATGTATTAGCTATATATATATATATTCCTAGTTAATCAATAACTAATGATAGTGATAATTAATACTTTATATAATTTAAAATTAGGATTTTTCCAAGAAATTATAAACAATATATTCCCACTTCATGCTTAAGATAAAAACTAACTAATTTTCTAATGTATCCAATGATTAAAAATGATTACATTTGTTTTGAAATAATTAATTGTTAATACGTTTTAAAATTAAAACTTATTTACTAAAATATAAACACTTCAATATATTTCTAGTAGATGCTTACGATAATAACTGTTTTGTAAAATGTCAAATATATCTGACCAATAAAATGGGCTATATAATGCATAAAGTAATCTGTACGATATTTTTTTAAAAATTGTATTCCTTTATATGTAATTAATATATAATAGTTAATACACTTAATTGATAAATTATATGTATATATATATATATATATAAGTTATATATATTCCTAATTAATGAATAAGTAATGATAGTCCTAATTAATACTTTATACAATTTAAAATTAGGACTTTTCCAAGAAATTATAAACAATATATTTCCAGTGCATGCTTATGATAACAACTAAGTCATTTTCTAATGTATCCAATGATTAAAAAGGACTACACTTATTTTGGATTAATTAATTGTTAATTCATTTTAAAATTAAAACTTATTCACGAAAATATAAACACTTCAATATATTTTTAGTAGATGCTTACGATAGTAACTGTTTTGTAAAATGTCAAATGTATCTGACGAATAAATTGAGCTATATAATGTATAAAGTAATCTGTACGATATTTTTTAAAATTATATTCCTCTATATGTAATTAATATATAATAGCTAATACACTTAAATGATAAATTATATGTATTAGCTATATATATATACCTAGTTAATGAATAACTAATGATAGTCATAATTAATACTTTATACAATTTAAAATTAAGACTTTTCCAAGAATCTGTAAACATTAATATATTTCTAGTGAATGCTTACGATAATATCTACGCATTTTTCTAATGTATCCAATGATTAAAAATAACTACACTTAATTTGGAATAATTAATTATTAATTCATTTGAAAATTTAAACTTATTCACGAAAATATAAAAACTTCAATATATTTCTAGTAGATGCTTACGATAATAACTATTTTGTAAAATGTTAAATGTATCTGACGAATAAAATGAGCTATATAATGCATAAAGTAATCTGTACGATATTTTTAAAATTATATTTCTTTATATGCAATTAATATATAATAGTTAATACACTTAATTGATAAATATGAATTAGCTATATATATAAATAGTTAATGAATTAGTAATAAGTCATAATTAATAATATATACAATTTAAAATTAGGACTTTTCCAAGAAATTAAAAACATATCTACATTAATAATTTTTCAGTGAATTCTTACGAAAATAACTAAGTCTTTTTCTAATGCCTTAAAGGTATCCAGTGATTAAAAAGGACTACACTTATTGTGGAATAATTAATTGTTAATTTATTTAATTATATTGCTTTATATGTAATTAATATATAATAGTTAATGCACTTAATTGATAAATTATATATATTAGCTATATATATTCCTAGTTAATGAAGAAGTAATGATAGTCATAATTAACACATTATACAATTTAAAATTAAGACTTTTCCAAGAAATTATAAACATTATTATATTTCCAGTGAATGCTTACGATAATAACTAAGTCTTTTTATAATTTCTTAATAGAATCTAATATACCAAAATAGTTCTTTTATGTGTAAAAATGGATGTGTATGAAACCTTTTCAATAATGCTAATTTTGAAATATTTAACAGTTAATACTTTTAAAAATTAAGTAGTAAATATATTGATAAAAAACTTAGTACATCAAATTTATCTTAAACAAAATAAACACCACTCTTTTCTTATGAGTTTGTAATTCAAAAGACGGCATTTCCTTTTTATCTTTAAAAAACTTTTATAGTTAAAAATAACTATTAAAATAAATATATTTTATTCGACAAAAATATATTAATGTTTATAATCATTTAGAAATTGAGAGGATATGCTTTATAAATTACCCTCAGTTATTTTTATATTTAGTAACAATTATATATTTTTACGATAAATTTCATGCTTTTAAAAATCCCTAAAGCTTTAGTATAAAGGCTCTTTCAGTCTTTCCACGAAAACATTTCTATTAATTATATTTTATCTCAAAGAAATAAGTTAAAAATAATTCAAATTCGTGGGATAATTTAAATAAATATCGTAGTTTTTGAAAATATATTTTCAGAGAAAATTAAATGTGGGGTATAAACTTTAATGTAGATGGTGATATTTCATCTAGAATATTTTTCGGCTTTTTAATTCTATTAAATGTTTCTATATTTGTTCTTTTAAATTTTAGGATTTCTTGAGGAATTATTAATAGTAAATTTCGTATTTCATTTAAATTCTTTTTCTTAGACGAAGCATTAATTTTTCACTGAAAAAAAGTTATAATCTTTTAATATCTAATTTTTTTAATACTTATATTAACATAATTTGCATATATATGCATGTATAGATATATGTATATTGATAGATGTGTACCTCTAATTGTATATATATATATATATATATATATATATATATATATATATATATATATATATATATAAAGTCAAATGTAAACACAATGAAAAGTGTACAAATGTTGAGTTGAAGAAGTCAAATTATTCATGAAGACAATTCAAGCAGCAGTTGGAAATACACTTCCAAGTTGGAACACAATGAAAAATGTACAAGTATTGAGTAGGAATAAGCTAAATTGTTTGCAGTAAAGCACGCCATTTTTAAATTCATTTATAACCGCAAATAAAAGAACGTGGCTAAACTGAAACGCGATGAAGAGTGTTTGATTCTAGTGTTGTATTTAGCCGATTCGTTCGTGGAGACAATTCAAGCAGGAGTTGAAAGAACACTTCCAAGTTGGAACACAATGAAAAGTGTACAAGTATTGAGTTGTAATAAGCTAAATTATTTGCAGTAAAACACGCCATTTTTAAATTAATTTATAACAGCAAGTAAAAGAACGGGACCAATCTGAAACGCGATGAAGAGTGTATGATTCTAGAGTTGTTTTAAGCCGAATTGTTCCTAGAGACAATTCAAGCAGCAGCAGGAAGAACACTTCCAATTTGGAACACAATGGAAAGTGGACAAGTATTGCGTTGTAATAAGCTAAATTACTTACAGAAAAGAACGCCATATTTAAATGCATTTATAACAGCAAATAAAAGAACATGGCTAAACTGAAACTCAGCGAAGAGTGTATAATTCCAGAGTTGTATTAAGCCAAATTGTCCATAGAGACAATTCAAGCAGCAGCTGGAAGATCACATCCAAGTTGGAACACAATGAAAAGTGTACAAGTATTGAGTTGTAATAAGCTAAATTATTTGC
>CM063497.1:75270011-75272511 GCA_032207245.1 Pardosa pseudoannulata | reverse complement strand
TCGTGGCCGGCCAGAACGTTCAATCGTGGCTCTGAAGGATCCATGTTCCGCGAGGTTCTGACGCACCCGGGCGAACATTTGATGATTCGGTTGCCGCCTCGTTGGATACCTTTCCCGATACAACTGAACAGCAACACGTCCATTTCCTTTGGCTAAACCGTAGACGAAATGGATATCTGCCAACTCGGCGTTTGTAAAATTATTCAAGGTCATCGCATTCTGTCAGTGTCTGAACTGAGGAAACCACACGTGCAGATCTTGAGAGGTCGCTTATAGCGCTACCTATTGCTTTCCGCACCTGCTTTCCTATATCATTTTGGCTCCTCACAATGTTCTCTTCCTCTCCTCCAAGTTTGTACACGGACTTCGGGGACACCCTGTATATATATATATATATATATATATATATATATATATATATATATATATATATATATATATAAAGTTTTTATACCTTTTGAATTTCATTACTATTTTGAATTTCATTACTAAAAGAAACAATGTCTGAATGAAATCAATAGAAATACTAAACATTTTAAATTTCAACCGAAATGTATTTAAACGAAAATTGCAAAAGCACAAATGTCCAAAAAAAAATCAGTTTCTAATCTTCATGTACATATGTAGTCAATAAAATATTGTACTTTTTGATTATTATACTTTTTGATTTCCTTATGTTGAACATTTTAATAACTAAATTTTTAATAACTTTTAATAACTAAAAGCATTTCTTATCTTCATCTACATACGTAGTCAATAAAATATTGATATGGTTTCATGTGACTAATATGTTCCCTTAGCAAAAATTAGTAAAAATTAATATCAACATTTCTTAAAGAACCAAATCTATGTAAGTAGTACTCATATATAAGGGTGACGTTTTCTTTTAAGCTTCCTTAATAAAAGCCAAAAAAGTCTTAATAAAATCAATAACAATACTGAACTTTTTAACTTTCAACCGGAATGTATTTTAAACGAAAACTGCAACAGCGGAAATATTCAAGAAAATGCAGTTTCTAATCTTCATCTACATACGCAGTCAATAAAATATTGATGTGAGTTGCATTCCAGGAAAAGCACGCTTCAGTAAGTTTAATGGAATCAAAAATAGGTTTTAAAGAATATTAAAATTTATACTTTGTTATAAGCAAGAATAAGTTGAGAAATTAAAATGTATATATTAGATAATTTATGAAAAAGAATAATTATATGTAAAGATAAGATATAATTTGAGATATAAATATTATAACCTGAGAATTTTTTTTTCTTTTTTTTTTAGTAAAAGTATAGTTATGAACAAGAAAATATGATTTATTTTATATGAAATTTAATATTCCAATCATATAAAGTAAGGCAAATTATTTTCGCAAAAATTAGTACCTGCAAAAGAAATACTGTTTATTTCTCAATTTATATATTGAGAATATATAAATTGATAAATTATGATCAAAGATATTTGATACTTATAATTTTAAATAAAGAATAAAGTAAAAAAAAACATTAAATAATGCACTTTAAATATACTTAAAAGAATAGTTATTACTCTAAGCATGAATTTATATAATTCTATGAAAAAAAATAATTAATGTGTAAAGATAAGTTTTAATTTGAGATATAAATTTTATAACCTGAAAATATATAATTTCGTCTTTTTTAAGTAAAAGTGTAATTATAAACAAGAAAATATGATTTATTTTCTAGGAAATTTAATATTCCTATCACATAAAGTAAGGCAAATTATTTTCGCAAAAATAAGTACCTGCAAGAAAAATATTGTTTATTTCTCAATTTATATATTGAGAATATATAAATTGATAAACTATGATGAAAGATATTGGATACTAATAATTTGATATAAAGAATAAAGTAAAAAAAACATTAAATAATGCACTTTAAATATGCCCAAAAGAATAATTATTACTCTAACATGAATTTATATAATTCTGCAGTGATTAAGATACTAAATATTTGTACAAAAATAATAATTATGTATCACATGAATTTTATAATTCTTTGGACATACTAATCGTAAAAGGATCAAATTCATTCTAATTTTTAAGTAATAATATGAATTGAATGTAAGCATAAATATATAATAAATATATATTTTGTTCTATAAACATTGCAGAATCGGTATATATAAATTATCACCAATTAATTATGAAATATGAATAATTTTGTATAAAAATTTATATGAATATAAAATTCTAAAAACGTATCAATATATAAATAATGGTGAATAAATATAGATAGCTTGAAATAAAAATGTTAAAATAGTGTATTGGTGTGTGTGTGTGTGTGTATGTGTTAGGGTCAGCCTGATAAGGAAAGAGAGAAAGATACCTATTCCAGGTGTTATAGTGTTAATCGAATATAAATGCCATTTTTGCCATTTTATTTTTACACGAGGCTCTATCTGACAGTAGGTCACCAACCCATAAGGTACTACCTATTCTCTCCTATGTATTTATTTATTTTCTCCTGTTATTTGGAGCACTTT
>CM063497.1:75245011-75255011 GCA_032207245.1 Pardosa pseudoannulata | reverse complement strand
GGTCATTAGTAATAAACTAAGGTTTTAAACAAAATTAATTTTTATTCTTAATTTTCTGTTCCATGTAATTTTAAAATTACTGAAAAGTTCTTAAAATATTCTTATAGTATTAATAAAATTTTAGAGATATTTGTAATGTTATCAAAATTATTCAAACTATTTCTTCATCTTTTTATCAAATTTCTTCAAATTTTAAAATAACAGAAATATGATTTATAAGCATATTTCTCTTAGAAAATATGCTAAAGAAAATGCTTATAAATGCTTATTAGAAAATATGCTTAATAAGCATATTTTGTGAAGATTTCTTTCCATAATAATATATCATATCACTAAATAAGTAACTCTGAATTTTTTCTTTATATTCAATGATTTTTATCATTTGAAAATGATTTAAGTATGTTACTTGTATTTTAATAGTTTATTTGATCATTTAACAATAATTATTTTTTTATTTTAGTCATTAGTAATAAACCAAAGTTTTAAACACAATTAATTTTTATTCTTAATTTTCTGTTGCATGACTATGTGAATTTAAAAAAGGTTATTAAGATATTCTTATAATATTGATAAAATTCAAGAGATATTTATGATGTTATCAAAATTATTCAAAATACTTCTTCCTATTTTTATCAAATTTCTTCACATTTTGAATTAACAGAAATATGCTTAATAAGAATATTTTGTAAAGTTTTTATTCCATAAAAATATATCATATCATTAAATAAGTAAATCTGAAATTTTTATTTTTATATTGAATGATTTTGATCATTTGAAAGAATGATTTAATTATGTTACTTGTATTATAATAGTTTATTTGATCATTAGACAATAATTATTTTTTAATTTGGTCATTAGTAATAATCCAAATTTAAAAAAAAAAATTTTATTCTTAATTTTCTTTTGCATGAAATTTTGAAATTACATAAAGGTGGCTAAACTATTCTTTTAATATTAATAAAATTCAAGAGATATTTGTAATATTATCAAAATTATTCAAAACATTCCATCATGCTTTTATGCGCATAGCTGTCACTCATCACGCCGATGGCCGTGTCAGGATACGTTGTCTACCAGGTGAACAGTTGTTCCTTCAATGTACAGTAGGTCATACACAGGCCGTTAGTGAGGATATTATGCTTTGGGTGACGTTCTCTTGAGCGTTGCTGTGACCCGTGGTTGTGGCAGAGCAGACCATGAATGCTACAGGGTATCTGAACATCATTGCGTACCAGTTGCACACTTACATGGCCTTTCTTTTTCCAGTTGGAAATGGAGTGTTCCAACAGGACAAAGCCCCGTGTCACAAGGCTAAAATTGTGTTGGAGTGGTTCTAGAAACAAGATGCTGATTTCTAGTTAATGTTTTGCTGCCTAACTCATCGTATCTCAATCCGGTAGAACACATTTGAGATGTCATGGGAGGACAGCTCAGTGTTCAAAGACCACCAATTCGCAATATCTCGGATTTGCGTAACCATTGCTTAAACATCTGGTACAATCTGTCTTCGGCCATCTACCAAGGACTTGTGTCATCCATGCCAAGGAGTGTTTAAGCTGTGTTACGAACCAAAGATGGGCCAACTCGTTATTGACAGGTGGTCATAATGGTTTTTCTTTTGAGTGTATATATATATATATATATATATATATATATATATATATATATTTATATATATATATATATATATATATTATATATATATATAAATATATATATATATATATATATATATTTATATATATTTATATAAAATATTGATATAAATTTTCAGAAATTTAGATTCATTTTATAAAAAAATTTATACATTTTTTACATATATATTGTATGACTTTACTAAATTAAAACAAACATTATATATAATTATTTTATTTATATAACTATTTTCAAGCATATATTCTGTCAAATTATTTCTATGTAGCGTTTGTTTAATTTAGATCCCAATTCTTATAAAAGGACGAAACAGAATAAGGAGCCTGAAAAATAACTATTTTATAGTGAAAAAATATATTGTAGACTTTTTCTTATAAAAGACTAAAATCGGATATTTTATAGCAGACGAGTGTGTACTAGAGACAATTATTCTATTTACATAATTATTTTCAAGCATATATTCTGTCAAATTATTTCTATGTAGTGTTTGTTTAATTTAGACCCCGATTCTTATAAAAAGACGAAACAGCATAAGGAGCCTGAAAAATAACTATTTTATAGTGAAAAATATATTGTAGACTTTTTCTTATCAAACAGGAAAATCAGATATTTTATAGCAGAAGAGAGTCTACTAGACTCCAGCTGTTTCTTTGTACTTGGAGTAAACAAGGATTTTTTTCTGGGGGATTTACTACCTTTTAAAGTATTTTATAGGAAATCCTTTGTAATGTTCTCGATATATAAACATTGTACAGCAAATTTTCAATATAATACTACTCTACCTTTGGGAGTTTAACTTAAACTTTTGATATAGTCTTTCTCTTTATGAAAGAAGCATAATAAAATGTATCTGTTGTATTAAATATAAAGTTATGTAAGAGTCGTTAAATTAAAATTTTTGGGTGTTTAACTTATTTAGGTTTGCTGCCAAGTGCAATCATACTCATATATTAATAATTTAAATCTGCATTAATTAAGTTGTTTATATACACATACTTTGTGTTCACATCACAATGCTAAGGGTTATACAGTGGACTCCGTTTAATGTGATCTATTTGGGACACCAAAATTTTGATAATAATAACCAATTGTTAACAATAAACGATATGCGGAATTAGATTTACCCCCCCCTTTAATTCACAGATACTAATTAAAAATGAAAAAACACACCTGATATCTATGTTCTGTTTATTATCCTTTAAAACATTAGAATTGTATACATAATAAAATAATTAATTGTTGACAGTCTACAATTTTTTATAAGAAGATCATTGATAAATTGTTAGCAATCATAATCAACTTGTCATAACGATTTAAAATTATGATATTTTGTTTTAATGTTATATCATTTCGCTTTCTGGCTTTCGTGTCGACAACTGCATGTAAGCTGCATAAAATGTGCATACGTGGGGAACTCGATGTTTGAACAGTCGGATCGCATATATATATATATATATATATTATATAATGTATATATATATATATATATATGTTATATATTATATATATATATTTATATATATATATATATATATATATATATATATATATATATATATATATATATATATATATATATATACACACCATAAAATCTCTCTTAAGAGTTCCATTTCTGGTAATAGGCTGAAAATTTTTAATTTCCACAGTTTGCAGATACTTATTAACTGTTGAGTCTAGATGTTACTTGAAATTTATCTATATTTTGTCCTTTCTTCAACGGTTTTTCAATAAACATTCATGATATGCACAAATGCAATATACATGGATTTTAAATTAATATAATTCTGTCTCCACTTTTAGTAATAAACATAAGCATAAGTCAAATATTTAAAAATTGCTTACAACTTCATCTGGTCAAACATGGCTGCCCTTAAACACCCTTTGTTTTTTTCAATTTACACTTGTGTCTCTTTTTAACAATGAGGGCATGGCAGATATCTCGTACCTCTCAACACAAAACATAAAAATCGTTAGGGAGGAATTTCCAGACGTACTTAAAAGCTCCAATTCTCTCTCCCTTTCGGATAATTCGCTTGAAGAATGCGGTCTACCGAATTCTTCAAGACACCCTCCTTATAATACCTCAGTGGTCTTTTCAACCCATTTGCGGCGTTTTGTCTGCTTGGAGAGGCTTTCACCTGATGCCCAGGCTGTAATTACTGCTCCGTGAAAGGAACTTTAGAAGAATTTTTCCACCTAGAGTAGTTTTTAACGATTCTGTTCGACAAAAAGATGGATTGAACATTTTCTAAATTAATGCCACATTTCATAACAGCATTTAAGCCTAGAAAATATTTTTTTTGAGATTTTACATAGTTCTCATCGCTGGAAACTATATGTAATATGCATAAACCTCAGTACACTTGAGCTTTTCTATTTAAAACTGGTATGAAACTATTTTATATCGTATGAAATTATTTACTGATTTTAGTTACAGGTTTTTATTTGAATGATTTGAAGAATATTTGTGTATGTTCATGCACTCATTATATGTTAATCACATATTAAATCTATTTAAATTTATAGTTTTATCGTATCTAAAGAATTGAAGACATATTTCATAATAGTATTTAAAAAAGAGAAAAAATTACTTTTTCTTTAGATTTTACATAGTTCTCATCGCTAGAAACTGTATATAATATGCATAAACCTTAGTACACTTGAGCCTTTCTATTTAAAACTGGTATGAATCCATTTTATATGGTACGAAATTATTTATTAATATTAGTTACATGTTTTTATATGAATGATTTGAAGAATATTTTTGTGTGTTCATGCACTCATTAAATGTTAATCACATATTAAATCTATTTAAATTTATAGTTTTATCGTATCTAAAGAATCCAAGACATATTTCATAACAGCTTTTAAGAAGAGAAAAAATTACTTTTTCTTTAGATTTTACATAGTTCTCATTGCTGGAAACTATATATAATATGCATAAACTTGATTACACTTGAGCCTTTCTATTTAAACATATCCGTGATGTACACGTTCGTACATGTTTTCATTTTTAAATTGACTTTTTATTTCTGAATTAGTTTTTTAATTTTTAATCATAATATCTTACGAGCTATTTTAATAGCTTCATAAAAATTTGATAGTTTTACGATATTTATGATGAATTAAAATATATCCGGGATGTACACGTTCCTACATGTTTTCAAATTGAAATGAATTTTTATTTCTGAATTTCTTGTTTTTAAATTTGTAATCATAATATCTTACGATCTATTTTTAATAGTTTCATAAAATTTCTGATATCTTTACGATATTTATGATGAAATAAAATATATCCGTGATGTACACGTTCGTACATGTTTTCAATTTTAAAATGTCTTTCTCTTTCTGAATTTCTTATTCTTATATTTTTATTCCTAATATATTTCGAGCTATTTTTAATAACTTGATAAAATTTCTTAAAACTTTACGATATAATTTGGATAGTATTTTTTTTTAGTTTGAGATCGTTTTATCTTACAACCATTGTTTAATAACTTCCTGAAATTTCTTGCACTGAAGTTCATAATAACACCAGTTATATATAAAATAAATTAATTTTCCAAATTTTAATTTAGACATTTTCCTTAATTTCTCTTTAGAATATAATTGTCATGTAAATAACAGTTCTACAAATTTAGTAATTCTTTTAAGTATTAGAAATTTCTTTCAAATAAGTTAGGTATCTAATGATGAAGAAATCGGTATATAAAAATCGATTCTCGAAGCATAGCCCTTTAAGAAAAATAGATCATGTAAATAAAACAAACTTTTTACAACATACAGATTAGATATATCATCATAGTAGCTGCAAAATAATTAGTGGACAACATGGAGTTAAACGCCTTTAATTTTCGCCTTGCTTCACACACACACACACACACACACACATATATATATGTATATATATATGTATATATATGCATATATATTATGTATGTATATATATATGTATATATATATATATATGCATATATATGTATATATGTTATATATGTATGCATAAATGTATGTATATATATATATATGTATATATATATGTATATATATGCATATATATGTATGTATATATATATGTATATATATATATATATGCATATATATGTATGCATATATATGTATGTATATATATATGTATATATATGTATATATATGTATATATATATGTATGTATGTATATATATGTATATATATGTATATATATATATATATATGTATGTATATAAATGTGTATGTGTATATGTAATGCATATATATATATGTATGTATATAAATGTATATGTATATGTATATGTATATTTATGTATGTATGTATATGTATGTATGTATATATGTATATGTATGTATATATGTATATATATGTATATATATAATATGTATTTATATATATGTATATATATTTGTATGTATGTATAATGTATGTATATGTATGTATGTATATGTTTGTATGTATATATATGTATATATATGTATATGTATAAATATGTTTATATATATATGTATATATATATATTGTATATTTATATATATATATATATATATTTATATATTATGTATGTATATATGTATATGTATTTGTATAATATGTATATATATGTATGTATATATATGTATGTATATATATGTATGTTTATAGTATGTATATATATGTATGTATATATATGTATGATATATGTATGTATGTATGTTTAATATATGCATTATATGTATGTATGTATTTGTATGTATGTATATGTATTTGTATTATGTATGTATATATGTATATATATGTATATATATTATGTATATATTATATATTATTTATATAAATATATGTATATAAATATATATATATATATATATTATATATATATATATATATAATATATATATATATATATATATAATATTGTCTATGGCCACAAACACACGTGTATTATTTTGTATAATTTTACAGAGTTGTTTTGCAATTTTGGAAACAATGTATTAATTTCAGGACAGACAATATGATAATTTTATTCAATTTTTCATACATATTTAATATATTTCTAATAAATGTCATAGTTATTTCAAATTTAAGCTTAAACATAAGCACAATTCAATAAAATATTTTAATGGTATTTTAAACATTGCTGCCTAAAATATCCTTCGTTTTATTAATTTTGCACACGTGTGTATTTTTACAGTGAGTGCATGCCAAATATTCCATACTTCTTAACAAGAAAATGAAAATTATTAGAGAGAAAAATGCTAGAAGTACTCAAAGCTCAAATTTTTTCTCTTCTTCGGACAATTTGCTTGAAGATTGTGGGTTTCCGTATTATCTAAGTTCTCTTTCTTATAACACCTCAGTTGTCTCTTCAAACCATTTGCAGCTTTTTGTCTGCCTGAAGAGGCTGATGGTCTAGCTGAAAATTTGTTCTCAAGTTTCCTTCTTGGGGGAAAAGAACTTTAGAAGAACTTTCTATCAAGAGCAATTTTTAACGATTGCATTCAACAGAAAAATGGGTTATGCAATTTTTAAATCAATTCCACATTTCGAAATAAAATCATGACTTTTTAAAGAATTAAAAGGAAAATTTTCAGTCACTCGCGAACAAAAGAGTCGTCACTGAAAACTGTTTGACATATGTATAGAATTATGCATATATATCCACATATGAAATTTTGAATTCTATAAATAGTCCACAAATAAAAAGAAATAAACATAAATGGCGCATAGTGTAAACTTCATAACCAGTCATTTCTATGCAAGCGTTGGAAGCGAAAAAAGTAGTTATGAACTGTGAAAACAGATTATGTTTAATGAGACCCATCGTAGTTTAGGAGACTAATGGTTATGGAGAATAAAGCTAGTGAAAGACTTGTCTATCTCCACTGTATAAAAAATTCTGATTAACACTAGATTTAGAGAGACAATTTGATTAAAAATTGAATCACTAAACACACACACACACATACTATGTATGTAGTAGTTAGTTATAAAATATATATATATATAACTTTAATATAAATTTTCAAACACATACGTTGGATTTAGTGAAGTAAAAAATTATATGACTTACTTTTCATTCATTTCACAACAAATGGTACAACATTTTAACGGTTGTGAGCCAATTTGAAAGAATGTATATGAAAAAAATGTCAATAATATCTATAGTATAAAGTAAATATAATGAATAAAGTACATAAAGTAGTTAAGTAAATATAGAGGGAAGAGAAATAAAAAATGACAGAAATCGTGCTACTGACTAAAAATTGTCAAATTAAACAATCATGCAAAAGAAACAGTTAAAAAATTGTGCTAAAAAATAGAATTGTTTCATATGTGTTTAAAAATAGTTTTATATGTAAAATATGTTTCATGAATTATTTAAAAATAACCATTTTTTTAAATTTAGAATTATTTCTTTAAAAAACTTAAAATTTCTTACGATCAAATTGACACACATTTAGTAAAAATAGGTATATGAACAACG
The DNA here is from genome assembly GCA_032207245.1 of Pardosa pseudoannulata. Lineage (NCBI taxonomy): Eukaryota > Metazoa > Arthropoda > Arachnida > Araneae > Lycosidae > Pardosa > Pardosa pseudoannulata. Next base: position 75,246,897 of record CM063497.1, on the reverse strand, counting down.
AAAAATATAGTTAATACAGTGTATTTTAGTTTGGGAGATAAACAGTTGGAAGAAACATAGTCAAGACTTGTCATAACTGTATAATACACACAGTTGTAATTTGGGACAAATTGGAGAGAAAAAAACTAGTCTAAACTTAATATACACTGTATACAAGTTCTGATTAATAACACATCGTAGTTTTGGAGATCAATTGGGAAACAATAGTCAATACTAAATGTGACACAATAGCAATATTCTGATTAATACAAACATGTGTACATTCGGCCACGGTTGAAGTGAAAAAAAAACTAACAAGGTAAATATCCACATGTATAACAAGTTCTATTAATACCACATTGTGTAGATTGGAAGACAAATGATGAGAGAAAAAACTAGTCTAGGACTTAAAAATTCATACTGTATACAAGTTTTGATTAATAGAGGCACATCATAGTTCTGTGGAGATCAACGGTTGGAGAACAAACTAGTCAATTACTTAAATGTGTACACGGTATAGGCAATTCTGATTAATACAGAAACTGTGTCTTGAGACAAACGGTTGAAGTGAAAAAAACTAATCAAGGACTTAAATATCCACACTGTATAACAAGTTTCTGATTATCACAATTGTGTAATTGGTAGACAAACGATTGAAGAGAAAAAAAACTAGTCAAACTTAAACATTCACACTGCATAGCGAGTTATGATAATAGACACATCTTATTCTTTGAGATCAACGGTTGGAGAACAAACTAGTCAAGGACTTAAATATGCACACTGTATAAATACTTTGTAATACAGACATCGTGCTTGGGTCCAAAGTAGAGAAAAACTGGTCAAGTACTTATCTATACTCACTTTAAAACAAGTTCTAACTAATATAGACACATTTCAGTTAAGGGAAATAATGGTTGAAGAGAAAAACTATTCTAAAACTTAAATATACACACTATATAACAAGTTCTGGTTAATACTCACACGTCTTAGTGTGAGAGACTAACGATTGGGGAAAATAGCTAGTCCAGGACTTAACAATCCCCACTGTATATCAAATACTAGTTAATACAGACAGATCGTAATTTGGGTGACCAAAGTTTGGGGAGAAAAAACTAGTCAAGAACATTTCTATACTCATATTATAACAAGTTCTAACTAATATAGACAGAGAAAAAAACTTGTCTAAAGCTTAAATATACACACTGTATAACAAGTTCTGATTGATACTCACACTTCTTAGTTTGGGAGACTAAAGAATGGGGAAAAATAGCTAGTCAAGGACTGCACTATTCACACTGTATATCAAATACTAGTTAATAGAGACAGATCGCAGTTTGGGTGACCAAAGTTTGGGGAGAAAAAAACTAGACAAGAACTTATCTATACTCACATTATAACAAGTTCTAACTAATATAGACACATTATAGTTAAGGAACCCAATGGTTAGAGAGAAAAAAAACAAGACTAAAACTTATAAAATATACACACTGTATAACAAGTTCTGATTCATACACACATTTCTTCGTTTGAGAGACTAACGATTGGGGAGAAAATAGGTAGTCAAGGACTTAAATATCCACACTGTATATCAAATACTTGTTAATACAGAGAAATCGCAATTTGGGGGACCAAATTTTGTAGAGAAAAAAATCTAGTCAATAACTTATCTATACTCACTTTATAACAAGTTCCTACTATTATAGACACATCGTAGTTAATTAAACTGAAGAGGAAAAACTAGTCTAAAACTTAAATATACACCGTATAAAAAAAAGTTATGATTAATTCACATTTCAATTTGGGATACGATTGAAAATAAAACACTGTACTATCTACAAGGGTTTAATTATGTACACACTGTATATCAAATACTACTTAATACAAACAGATCGTAATTTGGGTGACCA
>CM063497.1:75230011-75235011 GCA_032207245.1 Pardosa pseudoannulata | reverse complement strand
ATATATATATATATATATATATATATATGTATATATATATATATATATATATATATATATATATATATATATATATATATATGTATATATATATATATATATATATATATATATATATATATATATATATATATATATATATATATATATATATATATATATATATATATATATATATATATATATATATATATATATATATATATATATATATGTATATATATATATGTATATATATATGTATATATATATGTATATATATATATATATATGTATATATCTATATATGTATATATGTATATAAGAATAGATTCGAATAATTAAATGTTGACTTTACTTTATTTGAAATTTATTTTTTTCTATTTCGGTACATAAAAGCGTCTGCATACTGAAAACCTCTTTTGTTAAAAGCAAATAATCTAACCATTCAGAGATATTATGCTAATTTTAGAACGATTACATCATACATTTCTCACTTTTTACCAATAACTATATTAATATTAAAGGCTTAAAGAAACACAATAATTTTCTTATATCCATTTCGAATATTTTTCTCTATTTCTGTCACTATTTTACTTTAAATTATAAAGAATACGTCATTCACGCTTACTCTTAGCGTCATTGCTTTGACGTTGTATTGACGCTCCGCGTTTTTCTTTCTTTCATCTTTTTTTCAAGGCTTTTATAATAATTGGATATGACTGCATTCGAAATATTGATTTAAAATTGCCTTTGATGTACTTTTCTTCTATTTTATTAGTTTGATCATTTGATAGCATGCATGTGGGTGGCAGAAGCCAGCTTTTTATTATAAGAGAGTCATCGTTTCTTTTTGTATAAAGTTTATTTTTTATTATATTTCCAGTGATATGAGAGAGATTTAGGAAGCATAAAAGTTGAAATGCTGGGGTAGTTTTAGAACAGGAAGGGGGGATTATGTAAAAGGTTTGATAAAATTCTAAAGAAGAATTTAAATTTTTATGTGGTAGCATTATCTACGCTGATATTAAAAGTACGGGTATAAAATTGAAATTTCAGATTTCTTGTTCTTTGTAATTGTGAGTAGAGTTTTATTTTAAATCAAACTGTTTTTAAGGTATCCGTTTTCGTTGAAACCGTCTTTTCTTTGCCAAAAATCATAATTTTTTTTATTTCTCTATTGTAAAATTTCAACTTTTAGGCTTCTAACTCTGTTTTTGTTTTGTCTTAATGCATTTTAAAGAAAAGTTAGAGCTGTTTAAACATCAATGACAGCTTTCGAATCAAAACGGAAGTAGCGACTTTGAAACGGGAAGTTGTGAATTTAAAGCCTTTTAAAGAGCATTTTTTGGACAAAACTTTTTAATTTTCATGAAGATTTACTGTTAAATATTTTTCTAGTATGTTTAATAATTAGCAACTTGGCAATTAGAAAGTTAGTGTGGGGAATTTTAAACATGTATAAGAATTTTTTAATAGTTAAAGTTGCTTTCATTAACTTCAAATTTGTTTTTCTCAGATCTGTATTTTTAACAAAATGTTAAAACTTAAAATGTGATTTCTCAAAAAGTTCTTAAAATATTTTGTTGAAAATTATTATGAATTCTTTTGACAGTATTTACTAGTGAAGGACATAAAAAGTTTAAATTTGGATAATTTTAATGATGTTACACTCATAGTTAGCTTTAAAGGTAATGGAAATTCGTTAAAAATTCAATATGTATAATTTTGAAGGATCAAAATCTTTTGTCAAATGTAAATTAAGCAAAGATTTTAAATGGTTCACTAGTCCTGTGTATAAGAAATGTGTTGCATGAAAAATATCGAAATAATTTAATTTTTTTAAAAATTAGTCCTTTTGAAAAGAACAGATTTTTTTTACTAAATTTTCTTCATTTATTAGAATTTTTTTAAAAACTACTCCAGGAATAAATTTTTTAAGTGCAATTCTCTATGATAATATAAAACATAAGCATAAAAATGTAAAAACATGAACTTGTTTCTACGTTTAAAGAAAAAAAGTTCTCCGAATGTAGACGGATACCTTAAAAGCATTTTTGAATTATCAACATATGTAGGGTGTTATCATATAGAGAAAGTGCATGTTTGTAAACTAATACGAGTGCTAACTGCAACTAAAAAAATATCGACAATAATAATAAATTACAAAAAATATCGAAATAATTTAATTTAAAAAAATAGTAACTAACATATGTAGGGTGTTATTATATAGAGAAAATGCATGTTTGTAAATTAATACGAGTGCTAACTACAACTCAAAAAATATCGAAAATAAAACAAAAATGCAAAAAATATCGAAATAATTTAATTTTTTAAAAAATTAGACCTTTTGAAAAAACGGGATTTTTTTTTACTAAATTTTCTTCATTTATTAGAATTTTTTTAAAAACTTCTCCAGGAATAAATTTTTTTAAGTGCAATTCTCTATGATAATATAAAAAATAAACCTAAAAATGTAAAAAACATGAACTTGTTTCTATGTTTAAAGAAAAAAAGTTCTCCGAACATAGACGGATACCTTAAATGTATTTTTTAATTATCAACATGTGTAGGGTGTTACCCTATAGAGAAATTGCATGTTTGTAAAGTAATAAGAATTTTAACTACAACTCAACTTTTCGTTGGCAAAACATTTCTTGTTTTCATTGTATCTTATATAGATCACGTATGCAACAAAACTAAATTTTATTTAAGGAAAGGGGAAAGAAACATCAGAAACTGGCCAATTAATTACAAATAGATTTTTTTAGCACTTACAAAATTATATATTTAAAAAATTATACAGTTTACACAGTACTACTAATCACTATAATCAAGGTATAACTACATTGATTATGTTAACAGTCACAATAAACTGCTACATAAATAAGAATCTAATGAAAATGGACAAAATCTGATCATTTTAAGCACAAAAACTAATTACATTTATATGTACAGTACTTCTCACAAAAGCATAGAAAATACATTAGAAATATAAAAAAAGGAACTTAGAACTAATAAAAAATTCTTAGAGCATAATAATTTTATTACAGTAAGAGTAACGTTTTAGTACCATTCTGAAAATGTTTGCCACGAATTCTCGAAGAAGAACTTGGAGTCCAGTCTTGCCTTTTCAAAGCTTTTATCCAAAGCATTAGCAATGTAGAATGTTTAGGAAAACAATAAAATCCAGTATTTTCACCTGTTTTGAAGCTCTTCGTACAAGCCATACGTACAACAGCTTGTTACCATCCTTTTATAATTGACAAAATGAAAACCCTAATAATAAACACAATACTTAGGAAATTCAAATGTTTTGCCAACGAAGAAGTTGAGCTGCAATTTTTGCTGCACCTGATTTTGCTGCGCTATTTCCTATTACCGTCGAGATATGTCGCAGATGAATTCTATGTCATAATGACGACAGAATAAGCACCATAGATGAGAATTTGCTGTTATAAATTCACCTCTTAGACGTCATTATGACGCAGAAGTCATCTGAGACATATCTCGACTCATTATGGTAGATATATCGCTACATTTCTGACACGGGTAAGATCTCAAAACATAATGACAACTCTAAATAAATTGAGAAGCATGGTTGATGATAGCAAAACTTTATCGTATATCAAACTTAAGAATACAAACTCATATTCTTATTATAATGGGTAACTCACATTTACTACTTAATATAAAAGCATTTGTTAAATTAATATTTACAAAAACATCTAAAACTAGGGACTAGTATCTTGTATTTATTTTGCTTCTTTTATGGTGAATATTGTTTTGTTATACAGTGGACTCCACTTTATGTGATCTGTTTTTGACACCATGATTTTGATAACAATAAACGATATGGAAAATTAGATAAATTACCCCCCCTTTAACTCACAAGTACTAAATTTCTAAATAAAATGAAAAATCTCACCTTATATTTATGTAATATATTATCCTTTAAAACATAAAAATTGTATATATAATTAAAAAAATTGATCAATTGTTGACTGTCAATAATTTTTTCTAAGAAGCATATTTATTAATTTTTTCATCATAATCATAATGTTTTTTAAAGTCATCGGAGCGCGTTGTATTTCACGTTTCTACACTTTCGATGCAATTCAGAGGCCGAGAAATATTTAGCTGCGCTGCAGCATTGTGCTGACTTATTTTTGGTAATCTGTCATATTGATTTAAAATTTCAATCTTTTGTTTCAACATTAACCCACTGAACGGACGCGTCGACGGGGGTTCGACAGCGAATTCCTGTTCGAAAACGGACCTGTCGACCCCTTCTCGTTCGCACTCGTATAACACACGTTTGAGGAAAAAAAATATTGCAAAGCGATAATAAATGAAAGAAACTAATTTTGCATAACGGAACTCCTTTACCTTGCAGAGAAAATAACTTAAAAGTAGCCTGACAACTTTTAAACCGGCAACTCTAGTATGGTACGGTAAGTTCCGTCTGGAATTTACGAACAGGGTGACTGTTTTGAAAGGGAAAAAGGTGGGGAGGGTGGTCGGTGGATGGGTTAAATCATTTCGCTCTCTGGCTTCCATATCGACAAGCTGCGTGTAAGCGAACAAGGCATAAACTGTGAAAAGACTCCTTCTCCGTTTCTATAAGAATGTTTTGCCTTCTGCTTATCTGACTACGATTGACCACCAGCAGGGTGTACGTATTTCTGCAAAATTCCAGGAAGTTGTAATATCCCACTCCTTTTATCATTCCCCATTACCCTAGGTGGAAGAGGGAGAATTCTCAAAAATTTAAACAACAGGGTATTTAAAGAAAATATTGGGTTAATTCTGAATATATTGGGAATATTCCTTTGACAGTTAAAATGAGGTACGAAAACTGATAACATTACCCGATGTAACGATAATTTTAACATGTAAATGTATAGAGAATATCGGGATGAAGTGATTTCTAAAACAATAAGTGATTGATAATAATAACAGCGATCACATTAAGCGGCGTCCACTGTATAAATATTTGAATAAGGCTTAATAATATGATA
>CM063497.1:75207511-75215011 GCA_032207245.1 Pardosa pseudoannulata | reverse complement strand
ATATTATTTGGTATATATATATATAAGTATATTATATATTATGATGTATTTATTTAAATGTTACATATAATATAATATATATATATATGTTTATATATATATATATATAAATATATTTTTTTTTTTATATATTTTAATATTTATATATATATATATATATAGTATATTTATATATATAAGTATATGTTATTTATATGTTATGTATATATATTAAATGTATTATATATATGTTTATTATTATACTGTATATGTTACTTATGATATGTTAAATATATGTATATGTATAAAGTATATGTATAAATAAGGTAATATGTATATATTTTTATATTAAATAAATATGAATAAAGTTATATATGTACTTATATATATATTATTATCTATATATATGTTATTAATATATGTATATGAATTTTATATAGAATTTATTTATATAATGTAATGTATATATATATGAATATGTTATATATAATTATTGTAATTTTTTTATATTTATTATACCTAAATATATCTCTTATATAATAGTATTATAATATATACTATTTTTTATATATATATAAAATTTTATTTAAATATATATATTATAATATATGATGTTATATATATATATAAATATATATATAAATATAAATAAATATCTGTATGTATATATAAAAGATATTATCGATAATATATTATATTATAAATACAAATATGTTAGTCTATAATATATAATATTTCTATAATTTATATAAATATTTATGTATTATATATATATATGCTATATAATTATTTTTGTAAAAACTATTGACTTTTATTATTATATTTGTATACAATATATAAATATTGTTTTTTTATATTGTTTATATATATATTATATATGTTATATTAATATTTATTATATATAATATATATATATGTATATTAAAATTATGGTTTATAAATTTTATATAATATATAATGATTTTTTAAATGATATATTTTATATATAAAATAAGTTTTATATATATGTATATATTTAAATATATTTTATATATTTCTATATAAAATATAAAATTATGAATAAATATATATCTGTCTTTATATATATATATGTATATATATATATAAAAATATAATTTATATGTATATATAAATATTTGTATTATAATATATATTATAAATATATATATATATATTATATATATATATATATATATATATATGTATATATATATATAGTATAAATATATGAATATATATATATTATATATATATATGTATATATTATATTTATATATATATATATATATATATATATATATGTATATATATATATATATATATATATGTATTATATATATGTTATATATATATATATATATATGTATATATATATATATATATATATATATATATATATATGTAATATATATATATGTATATGTATATATATATATGTATTATATATATATGTATATATATATATATATGATATATATATATAAAAATGTATATATATAATATATATATATATATTGTTATATATGTAATATATTATGTAATATATTATATATATGTAATATATATATATGTATATATATATATATATATATTTTATATATATATATATATGTATTATATATATATGAATATATATATGTATATATATTAAAATATATATAAATATATATATATATATTATATATATATATATATATAAATATATATATATATATATATATATATATAAATATATAGTAAATAACAACAAAAAAAACATTTGAATTATACAAACCTTCTCCGAAACGACTTAATATTTTTTTCCTCCTGAAATGCAAGGATTGAGAAGGAAATGAATTCCTGCCTGACAGATAAAGGAGGGGACATTTATGAGTATTACTTTAACAAGATCACTGTTAAAGATTTCCCTGCTCGTATGTTAGAACTGGAAAAAAAAAGACCGCACTTTTGATATGAATTTTTTATTGGAATTGCTAAGACGGCGAGGAAAGAATCCATATTACTGTTCTAATTTCTTTGAAATTCAAGCAGTTTTTGAAGACTTAAAAATTTAAACGATTTTAGAATGTATTTTTATAATATTCTAACATAAAGGATTTTTTATGTTAAATATCCTATATAATATGTTATTATCATTCATGTTAAATATCCTATAGAATCTTATATAATAATAGCCTAAGTTATCTATTCTCGAATTTATGAAGCGGTTGTACCAGGAACGGATAGAGGTATTCATATTGGGTTTTCATTGAGTTAGGGTTAGCAACGCTCGAAATCCCCCTTCCCACCTTTTCGAGCGTTTAATTCCATTATTTAGAACCCTATTTTCCCGGTTAAGATCAGGCGATTAAATGTATCTATTTATCACATAATAAATACGTAAAAATAACAATTTTTCTAGCCTTATGACTTCATTCCTTTAACCATTTCAGTTAATCATTTATTTTTAATTATTTAAATATCGTCTAAATTGTTTTGGTACATTTTATCACTGAACTTATATAAATATTCTATATTTGGCTTTAATAATAAATTAGATACATATGTGAGGATTTCAAATTTAATCATTTATTTTTTGTTGCAATAAAAATTTTATCACATGTATTAACAACAAATTGTACCTACCTTCAGGGTGTACTGGAAACGACAGTTTCATTTCTTTATTTCCATTAATTATTGTGGAAAAAATTCAGAAGTACTTAACGATAATTTTGATTTAGCTAAGAAAACTTTGAATTATCTTTTTAAATGAATTAAACGTGATTCTAAACTTTATTCACAGTATCGGGAGACTTTAGAGGAGTATGAAGATAAACAAATTATTGTACGTGTACCAGATAATTCTCAGCCAAAATACAAACCAAATTTTTTACCTGCCTTATAGGGTACTTTACATATCTGGAAAATTAAATTTTACTGATACCGTCATATGACGGGATATATGCTAGTAGTTGTATAATTTTTTATCGCAAAATACGGTTACTTTTTATTATTGTATTTGTAATTACAGTTTGTAATGTATATGTAGCTAATTTTATATTAAAGTGGTTAACTGATTCTTTGAAATAGTGATTATATATTTATTCAGCTAAGTCAAAGTATTTTAAAAATTTATTTGCTAAAAGGCAATTTTTTTTTCTAAAAAACAAGGCTTAAAATGAAATGGATTCTGCCTGTCAGATAAAAGAAGAGATATTTCTAAATATTACTTTACAAGATCTTTGTTACAATTTTCGATGTTCGCGTTCGAGATTTGAAAAAATTATCGATCTCTTGATATGAATATTTTATTAGAATTCCTAAGAAAAGGGGAAAGAACCCGTCTTATTCTTACAATAATTGATTTGAGATTCAAGAAATTCGGTAAGACAGATAAATTTAAAAGATTCTAGACTGGTTCTAAACTGAAGGATTCATTTTCAAATAAATGGATAGATTTATATTGAAAAATTATTGTTATTCGGTTTTTGTAAAAACCGAATTACCGTATTATAAAAAATATATTATTATTACAAAATTATTATATTATTTGTAATAACTGTTAGTTGTGTAAATTTAGTACTCCGTACAATTAGCAAAAGAAAAATTGCTTCAAATTAATCCGTGAACTTTTGTCTGAAAAGATGCTCGGAATCTCTATATCAAGGTCCAAAATATAGAGATGCTGTAAGATTACGGTATTTGGTTGAATAAAAATCGAATTACCGTGTTACTAATAATATATTATTTGTTATAACTCCTCGTTATGTAAATTTAGTACACCGTACAATTAGCAAAAGAAAAATTGCTTCAAAATACTCGGTGAACTTTTGTCAGACAATTCACTCTGAATCTCTATATCAAGGTCCAAAACATAGAGATGCTGTAAGATTACGGTTATTCGCTTTTTATAAAAACCAAATTACCGTAGTACAAATAATATATTATTTGTAATGACTGCTTGTTATCTAAATTTAGTACACCGTACAATTAGCAAAAGAAAAATTTCTTCAAATTACACTGTGAAATTTTTGTCCAACAAGACGTCCTGAATCTCTATATTAAGGTCCAAAACACAGAGATGCTGTAAGTTTAATATTCTTCAATAACTTCAGGGTTGCAATTCCTGTAATTCACCAGAGCTTCTTCCAGGGTGCTTGAAGATAGAACATACACTGCATTATGCTGTGGACACCAACCCACGTCGGCATAGACTGCAACAAGACCAAAGAGATCTTGTCCAACCAAGCGATTCAATTAAATGAAGAACCTTTACATCCTGTCCACTTTATGACACAAATTCAGTAGTACAGTCAAAATAAATGTAACTTACTGACTAAAACATCAGATTTGTGAAGTTAGAGCCAACAGAACAATCACATATACCTTGACAAGACTGACAAATTGTAATTTCTTAGAAATGCAGATTGAAAGAAATGGAAGAAGGACCTACGTTAGCAAAGACCCTAAAGACAAGCTTGGACCAGATCATGTATTCAATTTCTTGCCCTACTATAATATGACTATAATGAGGCACAGCTACGATTGTTCTCAAGACAATCTCTACGCAAAAAAATTGCTAAGGTTATGTGTGCCAGACATATTGATCAAGAGAACAGACATTGAATTATGCTATGGACACTAGCCCAAGTCGGCATAGACTGCAGCAAGTCCAAAGAAGTCTTGGCCAAACATGCGATAGAAGTAAATGAAGAACCATTAAATCCTGCCTCACTTATGACACAAATTCAGTTGTAGAGTTAAAATAAATGTGATTTACAGACTAAAACATCAGATCTGTGAAAGTAACTGCATCAGAAAATCATCAATATCTTGGCAACACTGACAACGCGTCATTTCTTGGAGATGCAGATTGGAAGAAATGGAAAAAGGACCTACGTTAGCAAAGGCACTAAAAACAACTTTGGACCAGATCATATATCCATTCTCTTGCCCTGCCATAATATAGCTATGATGCAGCAGATCTGCGATTGTTCTCAAGAGTATCTCTACACAAAAAATGCTAAGGTTATGTGTGCCAGACATATTGTAACGATCCGTTACATGACCCCAAAACGAACAAGGAGCCCAAAAGGTGACCTTTCCGTCGTGGACTCACGATTAGCCGATAATAGAACCAGGTGGTCTAAAACCCGTAATTGAAAAAAGGTGCGTAGACGGCTCCGAACTGTCTGAAATATTGTAACCTGTTGAATGGACCTTTACTGTGTACATAATTGAGTGCACCTTGCCGCCCATTAGCGGTTACAAAAAGGGCATTAAGTTGGTTAAGTTAATGAATCTGAGAATTGCTGCATCTGGAACCAGGACAGCTGATCGCAGACTTGGGAGTGACCGCAAGATTGCGTCACCCTGGCTCGGGAAGTTTCTCGAAGAACCGAGAAGCGGAAGGAGTGCTTAGTATAAATGGAAAGGACCGGACTAGAACGGGGGCTTTTTGCTTTGTTCTTCTCTCGAGGCTTCTACCTGCTAGAGCCTGGTCGATCGAGGACCGCTCTTATCTCCGTGTCTGGAGTTTTTTTTTTTTTTTTTTTGAGACCGCCAGCGTCTCCGTTGCTAGATAGTCGAACATTCGACTTGGGAATTCCTTCCCCGTTATTGCTGATTGATAGTTAACTTCTTGCATAGAAGTAGTCAGCCTAGAGTGACTTTGCACTCTAATTTTGGATCGACTTGCATCCTGTGTTTTCTTCACGAATCCCAGCGTGATACGCACTCGGAACCTCCGAACCTGCTGTGAAAGCCAACCGCGCTAATCGACAGAGAGTGAACGAGTCAACATTAGTCCCAGCACTAATCAGTTCCAGCTTTTGTGTTTAAGCCCTAGCCATACTGTTCCGGTATCCCACGCATCCTTGTATGTGCCTATTATCTCTGTACGAGATCCCTGAATGTTATCGTTTATTGAATTTGTACATATCTGTACATAGTTTATTCTAGTGAATAAAATATTTAGTCAAGAATACCTTAATTTCTAGCCTGTGTCATTGAAGGCCTCGCCTACCTATTTTCCATTACGTTACAATATTGATCAAGAGAACAGACATTGAATTATGCTATGGACACTAGCCCAAGTCGGCATAGACTGCAGCAAGTCCAAAGAGGTCTTGGCCATCCAAGCTATTCAACTAAATGAGGAACCTTTAAATCCTGTATCACTTATAACACAAATTCAGTAGTACAGTCAAAATAAATGTAACTTACTGACTAAAACATCAGATTTGTGAAGTTAGAGCCAACAGAACAATCACATATACCTTGACAAGACTGACACCTTATTCCTTGGAGATGCAGATTGGAAGAAATAGGACCTACGTTAGCAAAGTCCCGAAAAACGATCTTGGACTACATCATATATTCATTCTCTTGCCCTATCATAATATATCTATAATACAGCAGATCTACGATTGTCTTCAGGACGATCTTTACGCAAAACATTTTTTCTCGTTAGCTAAGGTTAGGCATGTCTCACATAGTGGCAATAAACTCCAACATCCATAAACAACTACAAACAAACACCCAACAATTAACTTGTAAAATTTCATATTAAACTAGTGGTTGTTGCCTATTCTAGTTCTGCTGTATAAAAACTTTTAACAACTATAAATTTTGAATAGCGTAAAATTCATAAGCAACCGCCCTTAGGTGCTATGTTAGGGAACAGATTTAAACATCTAATGTATATAGACAACAATGTGGAAATTGTCACCAAGAACTAAGTATGATAATGTAAATTGCATTTTAGTTACTGGCTTATTTCAATTTTTAGTCTTCGAAAGTGTAAACTACAGTTATAAATATAATTCATTTACTACCTGATTTATATATATTAAAGATCAAAGAAACTTTCGATCTGAGTTGATATTTTCATTATAGTAACCCATATTTGATTCAATATAATATAAAAGCTGAATATAACATATATTGAGTATCGAATATTCAATATTCAATATTGCTCTATATAATATTCAATTTTCAGTCTTTGTAAGTGTCAACTATAGTTATAAATATAATTCATATATTAGCTGATTTATATACTAAAAAAACATAGAAACTTTCCATCTGATTTGACGTTTTCATTATAATAACCCATATTTGATTCAATATAATATAAAAGCTCTATATAATAATTATAATATTCAATATTATTCAATACAGGAGTATCGAATATTCAATATTCAATATTGCTCTATATAATATTCAATTTTCAGTCTTTGTATGTGTCAACTACAGATAAAAATATAATTCATTTATTAGCTGATTTATATACTAAAAGATCAAAGAAACTTTCGATCTGAGTTGATATTTTCATTATAGTAACCCATATTTGATTCAATATAATATAAAAGCTGAATATAACATATATTGAGTATCGAATATTCAATATTCAATATTGCTCTATATAATATTCAATTTTCAGTCTTTGTAAGTGTCAACTATAGTTATAAATATAATTCATATATTAGCTGATTTATATACTAAAAAAACATAGAAACTTTCCATCTGATTTGACGTTTTCAT
>CM063497.1:75180011-75200011 GCA_032207245.1 Pardosa pseudoannulata | reverse complement strand
ACTTTCCCGACTTGGCTGCTATTATTAAAGTAATAGATTTCTATGACATACGAGGATTTTTAGAGTTGAACCTTTTGTGTTTTCATTGGTTGTGTGACACTTGATTCCAAGAAGCTCTTGCACTCCATATTTTTATTTTTCGTCTTCTAGTAAGTTCATCGCGATTTTTCAAAATTTTGCACAATAGAGGCTGAGAAATGTTTGACTGCGCTGTAGCTTTGCGCTGACTCCTTTTGGTAACTTGACATAATGATTTAAAATTTCAATCTTCTGTTTTAACAGTAAATCATTTCGCTTTCTGTTTCCATATCGACAAGCTGCATGGTAGCGAGCAAGTCATAAAATGTGAATATGCTCCTTCTCAGTTCCGATAAGAATCTGTTGCCTTCTGCTTATCTGACAACCATTCACCACCAGGAGAATGTGCGTATTTCTGAAAATTTCAAGGAACATGTATCACCCCACTCCTTTGTTCATTCCCCATTTCCCTAGGAGGAAGAGGGAGAATTCTTGGAAATTCAAACAACAGGGAATGAAAAGAATAGAATGGGATTCTTCTGAAGGCATTGTGAATATTGTGACGCCTTCAATATTCTCAAATGAGATTTAACGTGAATAATGGATCACAGTCAAAGAATAAAATTGGAAATTCACTTTAATTCTGGATTTAATACGGCTATTTACAACGGAACGTTAATCCCTAAATCATCTAGAACTGCAAAGGATGGTTGCCGATAAAATTTCCTCACGACAATCACAGTCGAAAGAAAAACAAGAGAATAAATAATCTCTTACAAATGGGGAGGCTTTTCGGGGTGCAATCAAACCCAAATTATCCCCCGTTCGGTATCGAGATTCTGCCGCTCCCTATATGAGCGGACATTACGAATCTCCTGAACTATACTCGGTGTAAACTCAATAGGCACTTCAAGGTCACTGATTTTTCCCCGATGACCAACTGTAACTATGGTAACGACAGTGGGGGAAAGACTTTACTCTTTTTTCCCACTGTGTTAAGGGGTGTCATGCATCGTGTGGGGATGTAAACTTTCTATTCCAAAATTGCACTGTATTAATTATTTTATGATTTTACAAGAATTGACAAAGGTCTTAATGCAATAACAATATTTTGTATAATTTTATTATCTATTTAAAGATTTATGGTCTGTTGACACATTTTTAGAAAGTGAAAATTTCTTTAGAAGGTACAGATTCCTTATGTTTCAGTAAGAATTCTAAATTAAGATAATTTTTTGTATTTTTACAAGAACATCTGTGATTTATTATAAACTTTTTATACTTATTGTTAAACTTTTCTTTATGTAAATAGTTTTTATGCACAACTGAAAATTTTTTTAAATTTATTTAAAAAAGTTTTAAAAACTAAATAAAAAATATTTCCTGTTTTTTAGTTAAACGGCATTTTAAAGGCAGAAAAGGTGACACTTTTGTCGAAATCATCTAATTCTGTTACGCGCCTTTTATGTGAAATTTTTTTTAAATATTGTCGAAGTTCTGGATCGGCACAAATTCTTTTAGAAATACCACGGGCATCATCAGTTGCTTGTTGAGTTTGCGAAAACAATTCCCAAACTGTAGCAACTGGATTGGATTCAACAAGACATTTCAAGTACCTGTATACGTTAAATATCACTATGTTGGAGTGTTTTCTAACATCAAAACTAGCCATTACAGGAAATATTTTACGAAGTAAAAAATTTAAATAAATATGAAGCAAAATTTAAATAAAACAATGAATTAAAAGATAAAAACTGATAGGGTAATATCAGATAAGCGCAAAATAAATATCTACGAGAAGAAAGAAAAGCAAGAACGTATTGGAATCAAATCCTCAACCGAAGTGCTGAAAATAAGTGTGAATGCACATGCTTCTTGGTCGCTACCATAGTAACTGATGACTGGGGAAACGAGAAAGTGTGACCTTGAAGCGCCAATAGATTTTACATGGACTATAGCAAGCTCTCTGGTACAAAGGCGAAAGCCTCCACGACGTGAACACACCTCCAAAAAAAATGACGAAAAGCTTTGAGTAGTAAAATTGTAGGCTTTTTATACCTGGGGGTCAGTTACGATCCCGCCATTGTTTTTTTCTCAGTTAAGATCCCAGTTACTGGAGCACTCCAGCTAAAGTTACAGTTATACTTTTTAACTGAATTCTCATTCTCTCTCTGTCTCTTCAAGGAATTTCCGAGCGTCCATTAACGAGATCCATCAGGGACGTGTTCGTCTATTCAGTCCGATTGTCAAGATCCCCGACTCTGCGACGCCACTCTATTGTCCAGGTACAGGTGTACTCCGATCAGTTGTTTTGGCGCGTTCTCGGACAAAGGGGAATCTTCACAATATTCTTCTGCCAGTTATAATTAGAGGTTCGAAAACGTATATCATTAACCGATATAACGATCCCATAAAGCGATAATTTTAACATAGAAATGAGTAGAGAAAATTGGGACTAAGTGATTTCGATAACAATAAGCGATTGATAACATTAAGTGGAATACACTGTATATACACACAATATTACATAAACTAACAGTCACAGAGAAAAGTGCAGTTCTATTATAAACATTAGAAATTATATCAATTCATGTTATGTAGGACAAATATTTCTAATATATTGCTGAGTCGATTTCCTCATTACAGTACTTTTGACAATAAGCATCTAGTTTCCCTAAACATATAAATAAATAAGTCCCTACTAAATTCTCGAAGGAGTAATGTAGCCTGTCGGGAAAAATACACTTTCAACCACCACACTTATCTCTACTTAGGGAACAAAATGTATTACTACTATGCTTTTCCCCGTTAGTAAGTTCCAAGTGATCTCTAATCACCATTTAATGTCATTGGACATCTGATTCCAGGTAATCAAGTACGTGAAATATTGGAGGATTATGTATGTCCGCTGTCTCGAAATCAATTAATTTTCCACTTCGACGTTGCACGTGACATGATGTTCCTGGAGATTAAAGCGCGCTCATAGGTTTAGGGTGTTTAGAATAAATCGCGAACGAACACCTCTGGCTGTCAATGTAGAATTAGTTCCATTAAATAAAACTGAATTCATCGTTTTTTGGTATGAAGACAGAAAAGTGTTGTCAATGAACAATATGTATGTATGTATGTATGTATGTATGCATGCATGTATGTATGTATGTATGTATGTAGGTATGTACGTACGTATGTATATGTGTATATGTATATATATGTATATGTATGTGTATATATATGTATGTGTATATGTATATATATGTATATGTGTATATGTATATATATGTGTGTATATGTATATATATATATATATATATATATATATATATATATATATATATATATATATACATATGTGTGTGTGTGAGAGAGAGAGAGAGAGAGCAAATAGACATAAACTACTAAGTTATGCTTCATTAAAATGTACTTCTGAAGTAAAAACTAGCTTTGTGATTAATCTAAAAAAATTGTTGGTAAAATTACACGCACACACACACACACACACACACAGAGAGAGAGAGAGAGAGAGAGAGAGAGCAAATAGACATAAACTACTAAGTTATGCTTCATTAAAATGTACTTCTGAAGTAAAAACTAGCTTTGTGATTAATCTAAAAAAATTGTTGCTAAATTACACGCACGCACACACACGCACACACACACACGCATGCACAGAGAGCGAGAGAGAGAGAGAGAGCAAATAGACATAAACTACTAAGTTATGTTTCATTAAAATGTACTTCTGAAGTAAAAACTAGCTTTGTGATTAATCTAAAAAAAATGTTGATAAAATTACACGCACGCACGCACGCGCACGCACACACACACACACACACACACACACACACACACACAGAGAGAGAGAGAGAGAGAGCAAATAGACATAAACTACTAAGTTATGCTTCATTAAAATGTACTTCTGAAGTAAAAACTAGCTTTGTGATTAATCTAAAAAAATGTTGATAAAATTACACGCACACACACACACACACACACAGAGAGAGAGAGAGAGAGAGAGCAAATAGACATAAACTACTAAGTTATGCTTCATTAAAATGTACTTCTGAAGTAAAAACTAGCTTTGTGATTAATCTAAAAAAATTGTTGGTAAAATTACACGCACACACACACACACACAGAGAGAGAGAGAGCAAATAGACATAAACTACTAAGTTATGTTTCATTAAAATGTACTTCTGAAGTAAAAACTAGCTTTGTGATTAATCTAAAAGAATTGTTGATAAAATTAATGTGAGAATTTGAATTCTAAACTAGCAACTATTATTATATATACTAGCTGCTTCACACCCAGCCTTCGGTCTGGGTTATACATGTTCAGAAATAAAGTTGCAAATTATTGAAGAATAAATATGATAGTGTAATAACAATAGATAATTCCAATAATAAATTTGGACGTGTACGATTTCTGGGAAGGACAAATGTTTTCATAAATGTTATTGTATAACATCTTCGTTGTTAAAAAAAAGTTAAACGTTTGTTAAAGTTAAAAATTACTTTAATTTTTGGCGATATATATCTTTGTCTATGTTTATTGGATGATATTCTAAACAACTGATCATTTAGTCCAATTTCGGATTTTCTTTGATCATATTTTGTACATTGAAGAGATATTTTTATCTCGTAGAGATAAAGAAGGAAAATATAATACTTTCTTTAAAAAGATAAATGAGGTAGAAAAAAGATTTACATCTTTCGATATAAAATATATATGTATATTAATCAGCAGTTAATGCAAAGTAAGCCTAACTTACACATGTAAGTTCATATACTTGTTTATTAAATAGTTGTGTAAGTTATTCAAGACACCAAATATCTGCCGATAATGACGCCAACAATAAGATTCCGGTCATTGGTGTCACGCCAACTCAACAGTGGAAATAAAGATAGTAAAAAATAATTAAATTAATTAAATAATTAAATCAGTGTTCTGGTTGGTTTTTTGTTAACATTTTATAAACTAATTGGAATATTTGAATACGAATGACCGAATTGACTTCCCTAAGCAATGCTGCCAAGCCTAATTAAGAAGAGGTGAAATACAGATTGGCGTCTCAACATTAAATAAATGAAAATGGCGCAATTAAATTGAAAATCAAAGAAATATACCAAATTAATATTGGTAAAAAGAAATAAGTAAATAAGTTCATATGCCGAGAATAATTATATTACGTGAAAAAGATATTTCAGAGGAATTAAATTACTTAACAGATTTCAAATTTTATAACACGTAATTAAAAGAAATATATACCGAATTCCGCCAAGTCTAACTAAAAATAGGGGGCATACAGATTGGAGTCTAAAAATTGGATAAATAAAAATGGTGCAATAGAACTGAAAATGAAAGAAATATAGAAAATTAATATTGGTAAAACATATCAATAATGCTAAAACACCGAGAACAATTATATTATTTGAACACACATTTTGAACGTTAATCGAAAATCTAAACATATTAAGTTTTTGAATAAATAATAATAAATAAAGAAAATCATTAAATCATTAAATTATAAATATAAATATTAATAATAATAGTAATAATAAATAATGCTTTTTCTGACGAATCCCATATTAGTAGGTCAAACGATTACCAAAAAGAATGCAAAATTCTATTTTTAAATTTTTTGCGGTATAATCCTAGTTCCGGGGGCTTGCTGCCATGTTTTTGGCTCTTTTTTGCACAAGTGATTTTCAAATTGTCGCCAAGTGATGTTTACAATTTGTGTTAACGCCGTATGGCACTTTGCTGGGTCGGTATGAGATAATTCTCTTACAATTTGTGTTTAGTTTTGTATTAAGTTTATACCCAATTCCAAAGATTATTTTGAGCAAAAAAGGTTTGAAATTTTGTTAAAATTAAAAAAAACTAAAAAAAAAAAAAAAAAAAAAAAAAAAAAAAGAGCAAGGCTTGCCAGAAAACTGGGTTCTAGAATTTGGAGACATCACTCACGCTTGGCGTGGCTATGAACTTCGTTCAGCGGTCTCCCCGAACTGGGATACGGCCAACTGGACTAACTGCTTTCAAAAAGTTATAATAAAATTTAGCGAAAATTTTGCAATAATTACTCCCTTAAGAATAACTCCTAATGATATCTTTGGGGTGATATTTCAAAATAGTATGCTCATTGCTATATTTGGCGAAATTCTTGGCGATATTTACAAAAAAGAAGATATTCCATCCAAAATAAAATTCCTTGTTTTTTTTTTTTTTTTTTTTGCGACATTAATGGACGCAGAGTGCACTATTGGAATAAAATTATATACTATTTTTTTATCAACCAAAGACACTTAGAAAACGGACATTTATATTTATGTACAATTCAATCCTTCAACAGTGTTCAATGCCAACCTTCATATTATTAAAAAATAGCCATAGTGAACAACTAATGGTTCACTCTAATTTCTTTTAAGCATTACGCGCATTTAATATATAAGAAAAAGCTTGTACGAGGAGAGATAGATACAATATTTTATAAATTTAAATATAGATAGATTGTTTGAACTCGAATAGATCAGAAGAAAAAGTTAAGCTACCATGCTTAGAGATTTATCGCCAAATTGCACCTTGTTCTGATGTACCTATCGTTCGATATTTACATAAATTTCATTGATATAATAACTCTAATATAAAAGATATTAATATTTAAGTAATATTTCCCCACACACATTATATGCATATATATTCAATGCTGATACTTTTTAATAGTGAGGCATTATGCCCTCTAGTGATAAACAAAAATTCTCATGTACCTACAAAGCTTTGAAGCTCCTGCAAGAAGATGATACCTGGAAAAAGCAAATTTAAAATTATTTCTTGAAACGTTTTTAAAATTTCTTTTATGAACCTTCAAGTCTGAAGATATGAAAGAACTAAAATTAAATTATTCCACGCAATTGAAATTTTACTGCCCGCGAGTTGAGCAGTATTTTATTTCACCCACTTCATGGAGTCAGTCGTTTGCTTGTTACTCTAATTTATTAATTGAATTTTAATTAAAGATATTTTGGGTGCTACTCTATTGTAGTTGAAATATATCACAGGCGACATTCGCGTTATAATGATGCGGCAGATAGGGTAATTCTCTTATAATTTCTCGATAAACATTATTTCAATGGAACATTTAGAAGAATGTTATTAATTTAATAATATTAATATGATTATAAATATTAATACTATAAATTTCTAATATTCACCCATTATAATTATTTGTATGATTTTTAAAGTTATTTATATAATTTTAATATTAGAAGCTTATTAAAATGTATGTGATTCATTAAAGAAATGATATAAATAAAAATAGAGGTTTTGGCGAGTTCTTGTCCAATTTAATAAACAAAAGTCCAATTTAAAACAACAAAAACTTTAATCATATGTTAGTTTTTGTTTAAGAAATGGCAATTATGAAATGCAAACAAAAATTTGATAAAAGGTGGCGAATTTTCAATTAATGAAAATAAAATCTCGCCAAGATAATAAAATAGGAAAAAAAAGCGATTTTCTAAAAGAGATGAATTTAGCTTCTAGCAGATTCGAAAATAGTCTCATGTACATAAATGCCATCATAAATATATATATTTCTACTTGAATTTTAATAGTGTAGATACTTTTTTATATTACTAGGAAAACCAATGAGCAGGCGATAATAATGCCAAAGTTAAATAAACACCGCCAATTTTTGACGCCAACTCAACAATGGAATTGGTCGTGCGGAAAAATAAAAATGCCATTTTGGGTCGGTTTTTCGCTCATATCTTTCGAACTAATCGGAATATTAGAACGTTCTCGAGGAGATAGACGCACATACATACAAACATAGATAGTCCAAGTCAGATTTTAATATATAAGATCTATATATATATTAGCGACTATTACCTATTATTAACGACTATCAAAATTTTACCTGAAAACTGAAATTAAAAACAATCTCAAAATACAATCGATATACAAAGCATATATAAAATTTATTAATGGATGTTAGTTTTTAAAATTAATGATTCATTGTTCCCATAACAAAACAGTTAACTTTTCTAAGGATGAATATGAATAAATTCTGTGTAAAAGACTTGAATAAAATATTGAATAAAATACATTTTGGTCACTACACATATCAATAACTGCTTAAGGAGCAAAATATATTAACTCTATTTTTTCCAATCAGTATGTTTCCATAGGTCTCTAATCAGCATTTAAAGTCATTGGGTGTTAGATACCTGGTAATCCAGCACTTAAAATGTGGAAAGTTTATGTCTACAGTATCGAAATAAATTAATTTTACGCCTTGCCGTTAGGGGACACAAAATGTTCTTGGAGATTAAAATGCGCTCATACTTTTAGGATAGTTATAATAAATTGCATATATGTATATATGTGTGTGTGTTTATAAACTGCAAGATTCAATTAGTGTTTGTTCGTATAATATCATTTTAGCCTTTTGTGTCTATAGTGTACACACATACTAAAAGAGAATTTAAAATATGTACCCTTCCAAATTAAAATATTTATATCAAATACAATAATAAAGTTTTGTATCTTTTGGTATGTTTCCATTGATCTCTAATCAGCATTTAAAGTCATTGGGTGTTAGATCTCAGGTAATCTACCACTTGAAATGTGGGAGGATTATGTCCAGTATCGAAATCAAATAATTTTACGCTTTGCCGTTACGGGACACAACATGATCGTGGAGATTAAAATGCTCTCATACGTTCAGGATGGTTAGAATAAATTGCATATATGTATATATATATATATATATATATATATATATATATATATATATATATATATATATATATATATATATATATATATGTGTGTGTGTGTGTGTGTGTGTTTATAAACTGCAAGATTCAATTAGTGTTTGTTCGTATAACATCATTTTAGCCTTTTGTGTCTATACTGTACACACAGACTAAAAGAGAGTTCAAAATATGTACCATTCCAAGTTAAAATATTTTTATAAAATACAACAATAGAATTTTTGTATTTTTTGGTATGTTCCCATCGATCTCTAATCAGCATTTAAAGTCATTGGGTGTTAGATCCCAGGTAATCTAGCACTTGAAATGTGGGAGGATTATGTCCAGTATCGAAATCAAATAATTTTACGCTTTGCCGTTACGGGACACAACATGATCGTGGAGATTAAAATGAGCTCATACGTTCAGGATGGTTAGAATAAATTGCATATATGTATATATGTGTGTGTGTGTTTATAAACTGCAAGATTTAATTAGTGTTTGTTCGTATAACATCATTTTAGCCTTTTGTGTCTATACTGTACACACAGACTAAAAGAGAGTTCAAAATATGTACCATTCCAAGTTAAAATATTTTTATAAAATACAAAAATAAAATTTTTGTATTTTTTGGTATGTTCCCATCGATCTCTAATCAGCATTTAAAGTCATTGGGTGTTAGATCTCAGGTAATCTACCACTTGAAATGTGGGAGGATTATGTCCAGTATCGAAATCAAATAATTTTACGCTTTGCCGTTACGGGACACAACATGATCGTGGAGATTAAAATGAGCTCATAATTTTAGGATGGTTAGAATAAATTGCATATATATATATATATATATATATATATATATATAATATATATATATATATATATATATATATATATATATATGCATATATATGTGCGTGTTTATAAACTGGTAGATTTAATTAGTGTTTTTTCCTATAACAACATTTCAGCCTTTTGCGTCAATAGTGTACACACAGACTAAAAGAGAGCTCAAAATATGTGAACTTCCAAGTTAAAATATTTGTATAAAATACAACAATAAAAGTTTTGTATTTGTTGGTATGTTTCCACCGATCTCTAATCAGCATTTAACATCATTGGTTGTTAGATCCAAGGTAATCCAGCAAGTGAAATGTGAGAGGATTGTGTCCAGAGTATCGATATAAATTAATTTTACGATTTGCAGTTAGAGGACACAAGATGTTCTTAGAAATTAAAATGCTCTCATACGTTTAGGATGGTTATAATATATGGCATATATATATATATATATATATATATATATATATATATATATATATATATATATATATATATATATATATATGTGTGTGTGTGTGTGTGTGTGTGTGTGTGTGTGTGTGTTTTTGTTTTTGTTTTTGTTTGTTTGTTTGTATAAACGACAAGGTTTTATTAGTGTTTGTTCGTATAATATCATTTTAGCCTTTTGTGTCTATAGTGTACACACATACTAAAAGAGAATTTAAAATATGTACCCTTCCAAATTAAAATATTTATATCAAATACAATAATAAAGTTTTGTATTTTTTGGTATGTTCCCATCGATCTCTAATCAGCATTTAAAGTCATTGGGTGTTAGATCTCAGGTAATCTACCACTTGAAATGTGGGAGGATTATGTCCAGTATCGAAATCAAATAATTTTACGCTTTGCCGTTACGGGACACAACATGATCGTGGAGATTAAAATGAACTCATAATTTTAGGATGGGTAGATAAAATTGCATATATGGAAATTTGTGTGTGTGTGTTTATAAATTGCAAGATTTAATTACCGTTTGTTTATATAACAACATTTAGCCTTATGTGTTAATAGTGTACACACAGGCTGAAAGAGAGTTCAAAATATGGAACCTTCCAAGTTAAAATATTTTTATAAAATACAACAATAGAATTTTTGTATTTTTTGGTATGTTTCCATCGATCACTAATCAGCATTTAAAGTCATCGGGTGTTAGATCCCAGGTAATCTAGCATTTGAAATGTATGAGGATTATGACCAGTATCGAAATCAATTAATTTTATGCTTTGCCGTTAGGGGAAATAACATTTTCGTTTAGATTAAAATGCGCTCATACTTTTAGGATGATTAGAATAAATTGCATGTATATATATATATATATATATATAATATATATATATATATATATATATATATATATATATATATATGTCTGTGTGTATAAACTTCAAGATTTAATTACCCTTTGTTTATATAACAACATTTTAGTCTTTTGTGTCAATAGTGTACACACAGACTAAAAGAGAGTTCAAAATATGGAACCTTCCAAGTTAAAATATTTTTATAAAACACAACAATAAAATTTTTGTATTTTTTGGTATGTTTCCATCGATTTCTAATCAGCATTTAACGTCACTGCGTGTTATATCCCAGGCAAACTAGCACTGGAAATGTGGGAGGATTATGTCCATATTATCAAAATCAATTAGTTTTACGCTTTGCAGTTAGAGGACACAACATGTTCATTTAGCTTAAAAAGCTTTCATACTTTTAGGATGATTAGAATAAATTGCATATGCATATATATATATATATATATATATATATATATATATATATATATATAAACGACAAAGTTTAATTACCATTTGTTTGTATAACAACATTTTTGCCTTTTGTGCCTATAGTGTACACACAGACTAAAAGAGAGTACAAAATATGTGCCCTTCCAAGTTAAAATATTTATATAAAATACAACAATAAAAGTTTTGTATTTTTGGTTATGTTTTCATCTATTTCTAATCATCATTTAACCTCATTGGGTGTTACATCCCAGGTAATATAGCACTTGAAATGTGGGAGGATTATGTCCAGTATCGAAATCAATGAATTTTACGTTTTCCGTTAAAGGACACAAGATGTTCTAATTTTTAGATTTAAATATGCTCATACTTTTAGGATGATTAGAATAAATTGCATTTATATATATATATATATATATATATATATATGTGTGTGTGTGTGTGTGAGTGTGTATATGTATATATATATATATATATATATATATGTGTGTATATGTGTGTATATATATGTGTGTATATATATGTATATATATATATATATATGTACATGTATATATATATATATATATATATATATATATATATGCATGCCGGCTAAAGTGACGGGGACCTACTGCTTAAAGCCGATTCCGAATGACTACGAATATCCATGCCTCAGTTAGTTTCGAATGCACGGTCTCTACCAAAGATCAGCGCCCTAATGATCGGACATCGCTACAGTTTATTATAATCAAAATATTTTTAAACTAATGTATATATTGAAATACTTAATATTTCTATTTAATAAAAAAATATTTTTCATTTATATAAATTAATTTATATAAAATAAAAAAAATTATATAAATTATTATTTATCAATTTATATAAATTTCATTTATATAGATTTCATTCCCATTTTTATTCAATTTTTATTAAATTTTTACCGAATTTTGATTCAATTAAAATATTAAAGTAACGGTTATTTTTTTTTATTTTGATACGAAATTTTATAATCTTTATATATTATGAAATTTAGGAAAATATTTTGTTTTATATAATATATTATTTATCAATTTATATAAATTTCATTTATATAGATTTCATTCAAATTTTTATTAAATTAAAATATGAATTAACGATTCCTTTTTAAAGTTTTATACGAATTTTTATAATTTTTATATATTATGAAATATATGAAAATATTTTATAGGAAACGAATTTTTTTAGACTTACCATACACATCACTGAATATATACATTATAAGTATATTACACACTTTACTTATTGTAAGCCCAAGACTCGTTATAAATGCAACAGTGTAGTAATTTCATTTCACGAGATCTTTATACATAATAGGTTAATATGTATGATTATTTATATAATATATACACACACACACACACATATATATGTATATAAATGTATATATATGTATATATATGTATATATATGTATATGTATGTATATGTATATATGTATATATATGTATATATATGTATATGTATATATATGTATATGTATGTATATGTATGTTTATGTATATATATGTATATGTATGTATATGTATATATATATATAAACATATATATCTTTATACATAATATGTTAATATATATATATATATATATATATATATATATAAATAATATGTGTGTGTGTAAGCTTGTCAGACAAAAATTTTGTTCCCTATTTTTGAGAAGTTGTTTCAAAGCCATCGATGTATAAGAATTATGCTTTTACATATCAGTGAGACAAAAATTTTTAATGGTATGGAGAACCAGTATACTATGAGCCTAGTCTGTCAGTCTTGGAATTTCTTGTAATAGGTTTCATGCCATGAACCAACAGGATACTATGAGTCGATCTTGGGATTTGTTGTAATCTACTTCATGCCCTGAAGCAACGGGATCCTTAGGATCTTTCTTCTAATATTAAGATTTCAATCCGTGAGCATAAAATTGACAACGAGTGCAAAAACAAATAAGTAAAATTTTGTGATGGAGTATAAAGGTAATTCGTGAGTTAATAACACAAAATAATAAAAAGAGAGATTTTGGTTATAGAAGCACTGGGACCATCAGTATGAAGGTGGAGTCTCCGTCATTTGATTGGCGTTTTCTCTTTAGTTAGCTGGTCAGTGAAGCCTGCTAATTGTTAGGAGACATAAAGTAAGGAAGGAGATAGGACAGTGCTGAGATCCATAAACTTTTACAATACTAGTAACTCAGAGCATTTTCTTTTATTTTAGGGTTTAAAGGGAGTGAACGAAAGAATGGGAGTTTTATTTACCGTAATAGAGCTCAAGCTACAATACTTACAATTTTTTAAAAATTTTATAATGTTTTTTACAATTAAACCCCAAATAATTTTTTTAACTTTATGTTTTTACAAGTTTAAAGGTAAAGGACTGATTTAAGCTGTTTAAGACTGCAAGATTCTACCGGGTCATAGTTGAAGAATTCCCTCAGAAGTTCATTGCTATTATTATTGTAAACGTTTTCAACTGATTGTTTGTAAACATTTTGCAAAGTATACAATAATACAATAAACAATAGTAAAATAAACAATATTGCACTACAGTGTTCCTTCGCCACTTCGCGCTTCATGTTTCGCGGCATCAGTGCTTCGCGGGTTTTTCCAAAATATTCATCATCAATAAAGATGAAAAATGCAATCATGTCAGCAGTCACATTAAGGAAAGAAGCGTTGTTTTATGTTGATGTGCGCTAGAGAAGGATCTCTGCATGTCAAACAAAGAGATGAGTTGACTCAGAGTGCATACCACGAGTTCTCATAAAGACATTTCATCACTCATGGGGGGAGAGGCTGTGAGGCTGGATCTCATCATAAGGAATGAAGGATTTGTCGACATGACAAAAGAAGACGTCAGCACCCTTATCGATTGCCACTCTCCGACCCGCTGGCCACTGAAGACCTCTTTGAGATGACAATCTGCAAGTGAGGAAGTAAAAGAAGAGGAAGGCGAAGAAGAAACTGAAAAGCGGAGTCTTACCCTGAAGAATCTGTAGCAATTGTGGAACATGTCAAGAGCGATGCAACAATTTGCACAAGACATTGGCAATATGGTTCGAGCGGTAGAGTTCATCAATCGCATTGACCGGGTTATGTCCTCGTACAGGGGAATTTTGAAGTAAAGAAAAAACAAAGACAACTACCCATCAGCATGTTTCTCTCAAATGTAAAACCCCCGGCTCTACCGACAGGGCCTCCAGCAGAAAAATCTCCGAGTGAACCTAAAGCTTCTGCGACTCTATTGAGAGCCTCTCTTCCGCCACCAACACAAGACTCTTCGCCTCTCTCAGAAAGCAATGTTGGTTAATGATTATTACTATACAAGTTTTTGTAATTAACCTTATTAATTATCACTGACACGTTTAAGTAAATACCTATACTGTTGTAAATTTTGCCTTAAATGTGTAAAGTATAAATACAGTTTTCATATTTCAAACATTCGTGTACCCGTATACAAGAAAATTCCTATTGGTAAATCCATCACCATGTTTCTCTCCAAGGTAAAACCTCCGGCTCTACCGTCAGTGCCTTAAGCAGAAAAGTCTCCGAGTGAGCCTAAAGCTTCTGCGAGTGAAGAGAGAGCCTCTCCTCCGCCATTAACACAAGACTCTTCGCCCCTTTCAAAAACAATGTTGATTAATGTCTATAAGGCTTTGTAATTAACCTTATTAAATAGCACTGACACGTTTAAGTAAATACCTATACTGTTGTAAATTTTGCCTTAAATGTGTAAAGTATAAATGCTATTTGCATATTTCAAACATTCGTGTACCCTTATACATGAAAATTGCTAGGGGCAAATTCATCACCATGTTTCTCTCCAAGGTAAAACCTCCGGCTCTACCGTCAGTGCCTTAATCAGAAAAGTCTCCGAGTGAGCCTAAAGCTTCTGCGAGTGAAGAGAGAGCCTCTCCTCCGCCATTAACACAAGACTCTTCGCCCCTTTCAAAAACAATGTTGATTAATGTCTATAAGGCTTTGTAATTAACCTTATTAAATAGCACTGACACGTTTAAGTAAATACGTATGATGTTGTAATTTTGCCTTAAATGTGTAAAGTATAAATACAGTTTTCATATTTCAAACATTCGTGTACCCGTATACAAGAAAATTCCTATTGGTAAATCCATCACCATGTTTCTCTCCAAGGTAAAACCTCCGGCTCTACCGTCAGTGCCTTAAGCAGAAAAGTCTCCGAGTGAGCCTAAAGCTTCTGCGAGTGAAGAGAGAGCCTCTCCTCCGCCATTAACACAAGACTCTTCGCCTCTTTCAAAAACAATGTTGATTAATGTCTATAAGGCTTTGTAATTAACCTTATTAAATAGCACTGACACGTTTAAGTAAATACGTATGATGTTGTAATTTTGCCTTAAATGTGTAAAGTATAAATACAGTTTTCATATTTCAAACATTCGTGTACCCGTATACAAGAAAATTCCTATTGGTAAATCCATCACCATGTTTCTCTCCAAGGTAAAACCTCCGGGTCTACGTCAGCGCCTACAGCAGAAAAATCTCCGAGTGAACCTAAAACTTCTACGAGTCAAGTAAGAGCCTCTCTTCCGCCACCAACACAAGACTCCTCGCCTCTCTCAGAAAGCAATGTTGATTAATGTTTATTACTCTATAAGGTTTTGTAATTAACCTTATTAAACAGCACTGATACGTTTAAGTAAATACTTATACTGTTGTAAATTATGACCTAAATGTGTAAAGTATAAATACTTTTTACATATTTGAAACATTCCTGTACCCACATATACGAAAATTCCTCGGGGCAAATCCTACTTAGCGGTTTTTAATCTTTTACGGAAGATTCTGGTTCCCATTAACAACGAAAAACGAAAGATCACTGTATATATAAATAGTTTTCTAAACAACAATGGTATATATTTGTGTATATTGCACAATGTAACTACTTGTGTAACTTTAAGCTTTTACACAAGAGGATATATGTATTCACATATAAAAGTATTTTATGTATATTTCCTTTTTTCTTATGAAACAATCATAAAATATTCAGATGACATGCATTTTTAAAAACTACAAACATATTTAAATGATTAATATTTCTTTGCATGATTCATATATTAAACATGTCCGTTATTCTTTTTATGTCGTATATAAATTATTCTTAGTTTTAAATCGTGAAGGAAACACTATTTTTCATTGAAAAAAAGTCTTCTCTGTTCGCATTTTATTTCGCAACTTTCATAGTAACAAGGTTTTTATATTTTTTTTTTTTGTAAAAAAAAATACTTGTTTCTCCAGCATATGTCTTGTGTCCTGAGAAAAAAATATACATATCACGTTTAAAAAAAGTTTGAGTCACTTTCATAATGCAGAGAAACAGATTTTTGAGGAAAAATATGTCGTTAGTCTGCTTTGTTTTTTAGTCCATGATGTATGATAGTATTTTTACCGAGAAAATATGAAAGAATTCTTAATCCGTTTTTGTAAAAATCGTCTTTTTATGTATATTCCATTTCTGTGATGTGTATATATTAATACATAATAGTAGAGTTATATGTTTTTCTTGAAGCTTAGGAATTATGTATATATATATATATATATATATATTATATATATATATATATATATATGTGTATGTATGTGTGTGTATGTGTGTATGTGTGTATGTATATATATGCGTATGTATATGTATGTACGTATGTATGTATATATATATATATATATGCGTATGTATATGTATGTATGTATGTATATATATGAGTATGTATATGTATGTATGTATATATAAATATGTATATATGTATATACATACATACATACATACATACATATATATATATATATATATATATATATATATAATATATATATATATATATATATATATATATATATATATATATATATATATATATGGATTTAGTGTACACTCACTAGACAAAATCTAACAGCAAAAATAACGGATTAAACACCTTTAATTACATAATAAACTTGAAGAAAAGACAAGTAGGTATTGCTTGGTTCAGAGAAAATCCAGCATTTGGTCATTTATGTAAAAGATGAACCAGAGGAGTGGGTAATCACAGAGCTAACTTTTCATATTATAGAGTTTTAATCAGTGGCTTTGTTGTGGCTCTTAAAAGCATCCGTTTGAAAAATATTTACTTAACAGACATAACAAAAATACTCCTTTTTTCCTGAGTGAACTCAGAACTAGATATGAAAGATGTAAAAAAAAATAGTCTGAACGTCGCTATTATTAATTTAAACTTTAATTTTGGAAAGTGGGGATGAAATGCGATCACAAAAAATCACTTCTCTGATTTTAATTTTTATGTCTGGTAAAATTAACTAAAGTTCTTTCTAACTATCCCTAAACTGTTCCTAAACATATCTAATTGTAAATAAATTTCTTATCAGTGTTCTCAAATCGAACTACACTTATATGGTTCTAATAAACCCTAACTCTTTAGGGGCATTAATGTTTGATACATTACACACGCTACATTACGCACGCACGGACACACACACGTATGTGTGTGTGTGTGCGTGCATGCGTGCGTGTGTGTGTGTGTGTGTGAGAGAGAGAGATAGGAGAAGAGAGATACAATGATAAGAAATGTCTTAGAGCCAATGATGAATTGATAATGTCTTTATTCGTGTATATTTCACAGTTTAACAGTCAACCATCAAACCAGGGGTTATGTGGCTAGCGTGAACATTCTAACAAAGGAACCCCATTTAACAAATGTCTATGCAGCAACTCTATCTCAGGACGCTCTCTCTCAATCCTTAAGCTTCAAGTGCTTTTATAATGAGTTATTAAAGATGCATGAGCCTTCATCAAAAGAGTGCGCTGCGTTTTCTGTTCTCAAACCCCTAAATTATTAATTTTATGTTTCCAAACCTGATATATATATATATATATATATATATATATATATATATATATATATCCCATAAAATTTAAAATTACACACAGTGTGAATAATGTAGGTTTCTTTGTAACGGTTTTCTCTGCCACTTTCATCTTTGGAATATATATCATTTTGCAATGCGGTAACAAAAAGAAATTTGTTGTAGTTCACTTATATAAGTTAGACTTGCATTGTAAGTTGTGTTAAGGCAGTTCTTCTTGCTTTTGCTTTAGACAGAGTCTTATCTTTGATCACTATAAAATATATATTAGTCAAATTTCTACCTATGAAGCTAATTTCTGCCTAGCTTAATGCGTAATAGCAGAACTGTGGTTTTGATTACATCAAAGAATTGACGTCTTTTGAAAACAATATTTTGTCTTTGAAACCCAGATGTCGCCAATGGGTTAACAGAAAGAAAAGAAATTAAAGTAGTATCGGAAGATGACAGATAGGCTTATATAATCTGGTAGTACAATAGATG
This sequence comes from Pardosa pseudoannulata, assembly GCA_032207245.1. Lineage (NCBI taxonomy): Eukaryota > Metazoa > Arthropoda > Arachnida > Araneae > Lycosidae > Pardosa > Pardosa pseudoannulata. The sequence goes on along the minus strand of CM063497.1, from coordinate 75,181,274 downwards.
ACGGATTACTATATAATTTAAAGTAAATAAAAGCCATTTAGCTATTATTAAAGACAGTTCAGATATTTATAGATTATACACTATTTTAAATCATAACAACTTACATTACATGGGCAGTTCGCACAATTTTTAGATGGTTTTGGTTATCAGTATTAAAAAATCTACAATTTAATAAATATCTACAATTGTACTATGCTTTTAAAAGTCAAAATTATGCTTTGTGACTTAAGAGGTTTATTGTTAAACAAAATGTTGTTTTTAACAAAGCAGTGGTTTCAAGGATATATGTAGGGTCTTTTCAAAGAGAAGAATTCATATTCAGTTATCCAAAAACGATGTGAGAGTCATAGTTTTTGATATATAAAGCGTTGATAGGTAATATCATCAAAAAGAAAGGAAATAAAAAGTCAAGTTAGAGCCTCAACTGGGACAAAAATTCCAAACAAGTATCCAAATTAAAAACGATTATCTTCGACTATTGCAAAGGTACGTTGTTTAATCCTAAGTTGTTAAAACCCCCCTAGTCAAAGGACAGTTGGAAAATCATTAAAATGATCGGTGTCCACTGTAAACAAAATGATAAAGGTTGATTGAAATCTTCATTGTTTCATAAGTTTTGCTGGGTTCATAAAATGGCAAGTTAAAAATAAAGAGAGTTGAAAAAATGTCAAGATTAACTCCAAATACTATCAGGAACATATTTTATCACCAATTTTTCTGAATGAAATACCATCGCTTTACCCGCAGTGCCATCCATCTGTGAAACTCGATCAAGACAAAGCCAGCAGTCACACATCAAAATTCACTATAAATTTCCTAAAAGAAATGGAACAAAAAAGCAGTATCAAGTCCATACCCTTCACTCTATATCCCTACTAAATCTCCCGATGTATCTGGATAGAATAGTTAATGAATTTAGAATTTTCTTGAGGTAAAATGATATGTAAATGTTCAATATTACTGAAGAAGTAAATAAGGTAACTGCTTACCTTTTGTTTATGCTGGGATTCTCATGACGACAGTATAAAACCAAACTACAGCTGTTGGACACACACACTTTTTATTATACAACACTTCACGACACATAGAGAATAAACTGTGTACTGAATACAGAATTACGAATTATGTTACGCTTTAAATCCGTTTCATATATGAATAAGAATAGAATACAGGAATAAAATTTTAAAACCGACGTCGAATGTCCAACGGTTTTTCTCTAAAGACAAAGTTTGTTTTTTCTCCCGCTCAATAGCGCCATCTATC
>CM063497.1:75157511-75172511 GCA_032207245.1 Pardosa pseudoannulata | reverse complement strand
AATTAAAAATATTTCGATTACTAACACAAGTGTTGCATTTAAACAGCTTCAAACATTACAGAAACTGAAGGTTTTCGTAAGCTACAGATTATTTCAGTGTAATGATTTATTTTCAAAAATATGACTTGTACCATATAAATATTAAAATCAGTTTTCCTAATTTACATTCTTAGAATAGAGGCAATCAAGAGAAGACATGATTTATGAAATATTGATTAATAAAAATACTCCAGGAAGTTCATTGATAAACTTATCAAGAGGTTTTCGCACAGGGTTTTCCACGATAAACTTAAAAAAATGGATTTTTTTAGAGGGAATCATTAACTTATTCTTTATAAAAATATTCCTTGCATATTTAGTTTTTTCCCGTAAAGTATGAAATATGCAATATGTTTTCAGCTTGCAATATATTTTTAGCTCGGCGTAGATAATCTAATATCTTCGTAACTTTATTTACGGAGAAAGTTCATTTTTTTCTATCGCAAGTTAAATGTAAAGCCAACTTAACTCAATTTGTGATATGAAAAATTTATTTTTAACTTCTTTTATTAAAAGTCTGGTATGAAATTAAGAGAGGTGTCACTTGTATATTAAAGGCAGTTTTATTATATTGCCTGGACTTATGTCACAGTTTTTTTAAAAATAATTTCATTAATAAACATGACTGATTATACTTTCAAATTATCGTACAAAATAAGTTAATAATATTTAAATAGCCGAATAATTTTACTCATTATATCTGACAAAATTTATTAAAACTTCTTTTACGGTCTTTTAAATTGTCACACCACAAATAAGATTTTACTTAGGGTTTTTAAATTGTGTTGTTTTGTGCGAGATAGCTATTACAAAGCAATTTTACTAAAACTTTTAAAGGGAAATTAATTATCAAATATATGGTTATAATAATTTTTAAATAGTGATTTATCATTTTAATAATTCTATTACCATATTTCCACTAATTTATACTATTATACCAAGTAATAAAAAAACTTAATTTATCTAATATAAATACTTTAAGTCAGCACCAAATAATTGTACTTGAGTTGTACACAAACAGCACCATTTCTCTGAGAAACGAAATTAACTTTAAGACTTGAAAGTGTAAATAATCTGTTGGTACACCATACAAACCTTAGTATATGGACTATAAATGTTGCGAATCAACATCAATGACTGTATTTGAGTTGTACATAAACAGCACCATATCTCTGAGAAACGAAATTAACTTTGAGACTTGAAAGTGTAAATAATCTTTTGGTACTACTTTCAAACCTCAATATATGGGCTATAAATACTGCGGGTCGATATAAATGACTGTGTTTGAGTTTTACACAAACAGCATCATTTCTCTGAGAAAGAAATTAACTTTGATACTTGAAAGTGTAAATAATCTGTTGGTATAACCATACAAACCTCAATATATGGACTAATGGTTCGGGTCAACATCAATGACTGTATTTGAGTTGTACACAAACAGCACCAGTTCTCTGAGAAACGAAATTAACTTTGAGACTTGAAAGTGTAAATAATCTTTTGGTATTCCGTACAAAACTCAATATATGGACTATAAATGTTGCGGGTCAACATAAAATGGCAGTATTTGAGCATGGTGTATCCTACAAATAGTGCATACTGATGGTGCATCATACAAAATAATAATGACATAAAAAAAGAAACATGAATACACAGCACTCTTGTGGTGTACAAATTACTTTGGTGATTTCACAATCTTGCGATGTCCAAATCAAAAAATGTCTCCTGATTCAGATATATTTGATTCCTTACCTGTGACGAACAAATTCAGTTCGGGCCAAGAAAATTAGTCGATTTTAGAATTCGTACCTGAGATCTGACAAGATATATGTATACATATACATATGTATGTATATATATATATTTATATATATATGTATTTATATACATATGTATGTATATATATATATATATATATATATATATATATAATATATATATATATACATATATATATATACATATATTTATATATATATATATATATATATGTATATATTTATATATATATATATATATATATTATATATATATATATATATATTATATATATATATAATATATACATATACATATGTATATATATATATGTACATATATACATATATGTATATGCATATATATATATATATATAATATATACATACATACACACACACGCCCTGTGTACATATAAGAATACATTCCCTGTACACATATATATAAATTCTTACGGCGTCATAAATTTCTAAACTGTTTCAGAAAATTTATTATATTCACAAACAATAGCATCTAAGAGATGCACTCTCTTTAAAGACAATCTACATCCCAGAAGTATATCGATAGTACCATGTTTTAACGGCAACCGTACCCCCCGAATAATTCATTCACAAAGTTTGAAACCCACAGCTTCTAAAATTTTCCTCTCTTTCTCACTTTGTGAAGTCAATTAATTTCCCTCCACCAGCGAACGGGCACGCTAAGGTGAAATGGCGTAGACCGAGGAAGCGGTCTAGGAGAAGGAAGTTGTTGCCAATAAATGAAATATAATAAGTCTACGAAATTGTGTTCCAGTTGGCGGCATGCAACAGTTTGTAATTTGTGATGCAAATTTTCTACCGCGAGAATATTTCGGGAAATGATGTATTCTTTAATTTATTCATTTCGCAGAATTCCGTTCGAATTTTCCACCTGAACATAACCGATACTAATGAATTTCGAGGTTTTATTAATATGTACCTCTGCACTTTTAAAACAGTACAATGTTTGGTAAGTTACATATTTTTTGTACATATATATACATAAATATAAAATAAATTAATATAACATCCACATAATTTAAAAATACCGCAGATTAAAAATATTGCAGCCTAATGGATTGAGGCAGACTTGGAAAATCATCTTTTATTTTGAGAACACGATTACGCACAAAACCCATAGGGAAATTAGAACAGAAAATAGAAAATATTCGATTATGTATTATATGGTGTTCTCAAAAGAAAAGCCGCGAAATCTGAGTGTTAGGCCTTTGACAGCTTCTGAATGGGAGTGGATCCAGAAATGATGTCATTCTGGTAACCGAATACTATACTTTCATTAAGACTAGTTTATTCTAGAAGGTAGTACGTCACAATGCGGGAAAAATGAAGTAACGGGGCTGCGATTCTAAATTTATGGTGCCAGGAAATAAGCGTTCGCCGCCATGATTAAGAAATATAATTTTTAGAATTTTAATATTATAAATATGTCTCCAGGAATGATGTCATTATGGTAACCAATCAGTTTACTTTAATTACTTCAGGTTTATTGTAGAATACAGTACGTCACAATGAGCGGGAATTAATTAACGGGGCTGCAAATTCTAAATTTAAGGTAACAGGAAATGATCTTTCTCCACCATATTTATGAAAAATAATTTTTAGAATTTATATATATATATATATATATATATATATATATATATATATATATATATGGGCGAAAACGATGTGTGATTACTCTTAATTACGATGTGTGAGGCACCAGTCATCGCTGGTGGAGACAGAACAGACTTGCGGTTGTTGGTTTTTTCTATTCAAGCACGGAAAACATATGTATTAGTCACTACTGTGTAAATCGCCCGACGATAAAGTCGGTATTCGAATGCTTTAATTCTTATTCAATCTTATTCGCATTAAAAGTTAAAGTTTTAGAAAATTGGCCTGTTCCTTGGTTTACATGTGTTCACATAATTCTTGTGTCCAGCCCTGGGAGCTGGGTAAGTTACCCAATTTAATATCTTGTATTACGTTTTAATTTTATAATCTTGTATTACGTTTTGTAAACAATTAATTCTTTACATCTTTCTTTATTCGTAAGGGGAAATTAAAGCTCCCCAATATATATATATATATATATATATAATATATATATATATATATATATATATATATATATAAGACAAAATAGTTCGTATTACTACACATCATATTTTATAGACTTTAAAGAAGCCTTTCATAGTATTTGTATAGCTTGTATGAAGCCTTGGCTGAATTTCAAATAACGCATAAATTAATTAAACTTGTATTACATGTATGTTCAGTGCCAATTACCAGGACAAATTCTTATTATATTTATCCGAATAAATTAGTGTCCATACTGGAGTCAATGGCAAATAGCTCACTCCTCCCATGATTAATTTATTACAACAACTCTGCCTAAGCTACTTTCTCTGGCAAAGAATTCATCCCCGCGTCTCGATGTTAGACAACACTGTAATCCACTCGTGTTTCATTTTCTTCTATGCCTTTTCCAGCGTAACGTCTCTTCTTAGGTCATAAGTTAATTATGAACTCGTCGCTTCTTTTATTGGAATGGTGTTACAACTGCTTAATTTTAATTAGATATCTATAGAAATGTCCTTGAGGAGCAAGGTCGGGTAAGTAAAAATAGGGTCTAAGCTTTCTTATTAATTTTTTGTAACCGAAGATTTTATTTTTGCCGTGTTACACGTACACACACACACACATATATATCAGTGGCATGCGGTAGGTTTTCATACATGGTGTGCAGAAATCATGGATTTTCCAATATATCTTTAATTATTGAGACATCTGAGTTCTCCATTCTGAAACGGGTTATTTATTATGAATATAAATTTAAAGATTACAATAAATAAAATATTTACCTACGAGTAGTCGAGTTATATCTATAAAAACAGCTAAACTTATGAGAATTCTACTAGCACTGAAGCAAAAATCATGTCTTTTGCTGTATGGTGTCATATCGGCGTCGAAAAATCAACACTTCGGGCTTCTATGAAAATATGCTACTATGTTCAGAAAACATAGCACCACATGGCGCCCGCCTCTACGGTGCCGACAAACCGAACGTCTATTCCACGTACAGATGATTTCACTGCACTCTTGCACAAAAGAGCAAGCCGTTCCTTGTTCTGTCAGTGGATTAAATTATATTTATTAATTGTTTTTAACATTTGAAAATCATATATTCTGAGAAAAACATCTTGACAATATTTAAAAAACAAAACCAGGGATATGGTGTTACATAATATAACTTATATACTGTAAGACACATTGAATGGTAAAATTTGGACTGTTTTGTTAAAATTCGTTTCTTTAAAACAAAACAACATTGTTTTTCATCTAATTATTTCAATAAATATAATACATCACCGAAATTAATTTACCACACTAAAACATTTCACTTTATATTGATGAAATACTTCTTTTATATTTCCATGAAAACAAAATCTTACAATATATAAATTTAAACTTTAACCGTCTGCAAAATCGTAGGCCAGTTAATCAGTTAAAAACGAAAAGCGCTTCAGCACGCAAGTCCCCTCTCTAATACAACGCTTAATAAACCGTACCTTCGGATGATTATGAATGCCAAATGCAAGAAAAATAGCTGCACTTGCCTCAGTGCCAGTATGCTGTTCTTCTCCAGTAGCCCGTACATATAAAGCGTGATTTTCAATTTAGTGCGTACACATGAGAACTTCCTATGTTCGTTTGCGCTACGTGGTGCAGCACCTATTACCCCACGCACTTCGGGTATACAAGCAAGCAAATCAACATAATATTTGAATATATTATAAATAATATTTATTATATACCATATAAAGACAGGTAAACATAGGTGCAGAAAATTATTGCCCCTCATAATTTTGCCAGGGTGTGCAGTGCACACCCTACACATATGAACCGCACGCCACTGATATATATATATATATATATATATATATATATATATATATATATATATATATATATATATATATATATATATATATATATATATATATATATATATATATATATATATATATATATATATATATATATATATATATATAAATATATATATATATATATATATATGTGTTGTGTGTGTATTGTGGTCCAGTGTTAAGGCAAATGGAAAACAGTCTTTCTTCATAATAATGGGTTTGTTAAATCATTTAAAATCAAAATTTGCGCCATTTTCTTTTGTTCGTGGCGGAGCTACGCTTGAAAAGGTGTTAACATCTCCATGTCCATGCGCTGACTCATATTGGTTCGCTTCCAAATCATCCAAATCTTCAAATATCTTTCCGCTTGACCGGATGATCCCAAAAGCTTACTCGACCTTGGGTCTTTTTCATTTATTTTATTATTATAAAATAGTTCCCTTTTTAAAATCGTTTATAACTCACATAATTTCTAACTACCCCTTTTTTAGACCTCTCTCTCTCTCTCACAGACACACACACACACACACACATACACACATACACACACACATATATATATATATATATAAAGAGAAAGAACGATGATGAGGAGAGAGACATATATACATGCATAATGGTCGGACAGAGAGATTTATGATTTCCTCCATTACTCTCATTATTTCAATGTTCTTCTATTGGAATGAAAATTCTACCTAATAACCTTTCATTAACAGAACTGGCTATATTTCAACTCAATTTTCTGATTCTTAATCTACAATTAAAAGTCATTAAGAAATTTTTATGAATCATTAACTTAAGTACGTAATTAGCAAAATTTCATCTGCCGTTGGGTGTACAAATCCGGAAAACTTATTTTACAGGAACAAATTCTGACCCCCGTTACTGTCACGTGACGGAAGCAGACGATATCGAATTTTCAATCTTTTCCGCGAAACGAAATTATTCACTTTGAAAGATTTTGCTCCCAGGGTGTTTGATATTTTCTTTTTTTGATTTCCATTTTTATTTTTTTTTGTGGTGGTATGAAGTGTGACGGAGATATGGAAATTAATTTTCTTCTATTTTGTATAAGGCAGATTACGAGTTGTCGGATAATAATAAAAAGTCTGAATCTTTTTTAAAAAAGTTCATTTTTATCAATTTAATAAAGCCTGTTTCTGTGACACTTTAAAAATATATAATTCTTTATTTACCTATCTAAATGTATTTCAGTATCAGTTTGAAAACACCCCCATATATATATATATATATATATATATATATATATATATATGTGTGTGTGTGTGTGTGTATGTGTATATATTATATATATATATATTAATATATAATAATAATAATAATAATAATAATAATAAATAATAATAACAAATTATTCCTAGTATATCCTATTCTATATTTTGGGCATTTCTTTCTAGCAACCTCTAGCAACAAAAAAATTTTTTTTAAATTAATTAGGGAATAAAATATAATTAGTTTACTTTAACTTTACTGAATAATTACACAGTAATTCAGAGATCTTAGTTACTGATCAATAAAATTATCTTTGTAAATTCCTTTTTTATCAGAAGAAAATTCGTTCGTAATAACAGAAATTGGACAGGAATAAAGATTTTTTTTATTGGAAATGATAATGGGTTTTTACAATGCTAATCTTGTGAAATATATAAAATTAAATTATTGTATAATTTCTTGAAATTTTTCTATCATTCAATGACTTTTTTTTAAAACTGATTAGTAATTATATGTTCAATTAGTTTACTTTTACTTCAGTGCATATGTACACAATGATTCAGAGATCTTAGTTATTGATTATTAAAATTACTCTTTGTAAATTCATTTTTTGCTAGAAAAACAAATTGTTCGTAATAACAGAAATTGAACAGGAATAATAATTTTTACTTTATTCGAAATGATAAAATGGGTTTCTACAATGCTGTTGTTGGGAAATATTTAAAATTAAATTATTGTATAATTTCATTAAATTTTTCATTTATACAATTATTTTTTAAAAACTGATTAGGGAATTACTCAATTACTCAATTAGTTTACTTCAGTGCATATGTACACAATGATTCAGTGATCTTATGTATTGATTAATAAAATTATTGTTTGTAAACTCCTTTTTTGCTAGAAAAAAAATCGTTCGTAATAACAGAAATTGAACAGGATAATAATTTTTTATTTAATCGAAATGATAAGATATGTTTTTACAATGCTGTTTTTGTAAAATATTTAAAATTAAATTATTGTTTAATTTCATTAAATTATTCGTTTCATATATTGGAAAAAAATGCTCCCTTTTATACAATAATTGCCTATTATGATTTAGAAATGATGGAGGATTGCTCGGCATTAATTTCCATGTGAAAATAATTCTAATAGTGATGGATGCAAGAAGATTTAAACTTCACAAACATTTATTAACCCAACACATGCCATTTTCTTTTCCACTCTGATCTCTTGAATATATACGTCTCGTACAGCTCGCTCATGCGCAGAATAAATCTGCTGAGCGGAGGGATATTAGCGTTGCCACACATACAATGATTTACTTAAAAACTGATTAGAGTATTACTCAATTGCTCAATTAGTTTAATTTTACTTCAGTGCATATGTAAGCAAATGATTCAGAGATCTTAGTTATTGATTAATAAAATTATTGTTTGTAAACTCCTTTTTTGCTAGAAAAAAATCGTTCGCAATAACAGAATTTGAACAGGAATAATAATTTTTACTTTATTCGAAATGATAAAATTTGTTTTTACAATGCTGTTGTTGTGAAATATTTAAAATTAAATTATTGTTTAATTTCATTAAATTTTTCTTCATTCAATGACTTTTTTAAAAACAGATTAGGGATACTGAAATACAATTAGTTTACTTTTACTTCAGTGCGTATGTACAGACAAATTCAGAGATCTTAGTTATTGATAAATAAAATTACTGTTTGTAAACTCCTTTTTTGCTAGAAAAAATATCGTTTGTATTAACAAAATTTGAACAGGAATAATAATTTTTATTTTATTGAAAATGATAAGATGGGTTTTTACAATGCTGTTCTTGTGAAATATTTAAAATTAAATTATTGTTTAATTTCATTAAATTTTTCTTTCATACAAAGATTTTTTAAAATTTGATTAGGGAATTACTCAATTACTCAATTAGTTTACTTCAGTGCATATGTACACAATGATTCAGTGATCTTATGTATTGATTAATAAAATTATTGTTTGTAAACTCCTTTTTTGCTAGAAAAAAAATTGTTCGTAATAACAGAAATTGAACAGGATAATAATATTTTTTATTGGAAATGATAACATGGTATTTCTACAATGCTCAATTTATTTATATATTTATTGTTTAATAATTAAATATTATTATAATAATTTAAATTAATATTTAACATAATATTAAATTTATTTTTTTAAAAAATGATTTTTAGATTTTTTATAAAAATTTATTAATTTCTACATTTTTGTTATGTGTAGTGCATATATAAAAAATGATTAAAATGAGTCTTAGTTTATTAATAAAATGATTGAATTATTCTTTCGTTAAAACACATTGTCTGTATTTTGCATAAATGTTCAAAAATATTTGAACAATTATTTTTGTTTTTAATTCATGTATAATTGTTTTGTGAAATATATATTTTTATTTTCTGTAAATATTTATTTTTTTACAGATTTTTTAATTGTTAGTAATCTCTATTTATGTGAATTCATAGAGAGTTGTTAAAAAATGTTTTTTTAAATTTATTATATTAACATATATTTCTTTTTTTTTTTACAAATTTGTAAATATATTAGTTTTTATATTTTGTGAATTTATTGTTTAATCATTTATTCATTAATTTCTTGAGATTCTAGTTTTTTTTTAATAATATTATTATTTATTTTTTTATTTTTTTTTTTTTTTTGTATTTGTTTTTTTTGTTTATATTTTTTTTATAGGTTTTTATATTTTTATTTTTATTTTTTTTTTTTTTTTTTTATAGTTGTTTTTTATATTTATTATTTTAAAATGATTATGAATTTTGTATTTTTTTTTTATGTATTATATAATCTTAGTTTTATTGTATATATTTATTGTTATAGAAAAATATTTTTGTTATAAATTGTTTGTTTTTATTTATTGATTATATATTTTTTATTATAATTTTGGTTTTATTTCTATTTTTTTTTTTTTTTTTTATATATATACACAAAACAAAAACATTTTTTTATCTTTTTATATTTATTTTTATATACATATATATTATTTAATTTATTTATATTGTTTTATGTATTTTTTAGAATAATTTTTTTACAATTTTTTTTATATTTTTATTTGTTTTATATAAAATATTTTTTTTATTAAATTATTATAATATTACATAAAATTTTATTTTTTTTTATTATTTACATATGATATATTATAAATATATAATAATATACATTATTTTATATATTTTTTAATATATTAAATCTTATTATATTTAATAACATTAATATTAACATTTATTTAATAAATGTATAATTATACTATTATTTTAATATTTTTTATATATTTATTTTTATTAATATATATATATTTCTTTATTTTTTATTTATACTTTATTTTTATATATATTATATTTATATTTTTTTCTATTTAATTTTTATTTAATTTATTAATTTATAATTTTATATTCTATATAAATAATTGTATATCTATATTTATAATTATATTTTGTATATATTTTTAGATATATTAATATATTAATTATATATATATATTTAAATATTATTGTACATATATATATATAATATATAAATATAAACATATATATATATATATATATAAATATAATATATATATATATATAATTTATATTTATTATATATATAAGATTTTAATATATATATATATTTTATATATATTATATTATATATATATATATATATATATATACATATATATATATATATTATATATTGTTATACAAATATAATAAAAATTATAATATAATATATATATATATATATATATTTAATATATAATATATATAAATATAATATAATAAAATTTATATATATTTTATATAGATATAAAATATATATAATTTATATATATATATATATATTTATATAATTTTTATATATTGTTCATATAAGAATATTATTTTATAAATTTATATAATTTAGCATATATATTATTCAAGAGATATCCTGTATATATATATGAATGCGTTTCCGCTACAGCGCATATTTAAAATATATATACAGTATATATATCTTTGTAAATTATATATATATCTATATCTTTGTACGCATATTAATTATTACTTTATCATATTAATATTTTTTCAATAAGTAAAATAATAAGATATATACTTTTATATATATATTATATATATATTATAACAATTTTTCCTTTCAATTTAAGGAGACTTGTCATATTTAAGTCTTTAAAAATTCAAATTTTTGATTTTACATTTGAAAAAGTATTATATAAACACTTTTTTATATAATTAGGTTACTTTATACATTAATATTTTCAATTAGTATATATATATATATTTATATATTTAAAAAATCTATATATATTTTATATAGAATTTTAGTTTCAATTTAAGGAGATAATTTATACTTTATATAAATTCAAATTTATATAATATTATAATTATATATATATATTATATATAAAAAATTTTTATATATAATATACTTTATCACATTAATATATATTTTCAATAAGTAAATATTTAAAGATATATATTTTTATAAAAATATATATATATTTTAAAGATTTCCTTACATATATAATATATATATATTTAAGTCTTTAAATATATTTAAATATATTTGATATATATATATATTTAAAAAGTATATATATATAATATAACTATTTTTAATAATATATATTACTTGTCACATATAAATATTTTCAATAATATAAATATTTATAATAAATTATATATATATATATAAAATTCTTTATAATTTATAGAATATATTCCTTTCAATTTAAGGAGATATTTATCATATATTTAAGTCTTTAATAGATTAATTTATATGATATTTATATATTTTAAAAATATTATATAAAAAATTTTACAATATATATATATATTATATATATTTACTTTATACATATAATATTTTCAATAAGCAAATATTATAAAATATTTATTAAAATATATATATATATATTTATATATAATATTTTCTATTTATATTTATATAGATATATATATTTATAATAACATATATAGAATATATTATATATTATTATATAATATTTAATAATAATATATAAAACTTTTTTTTCCTGAGTGGATTTTATTTTAACACTTTTAAAATAGACACATTTTTATCAAAGTAACAAAAAAAAAACTGAGAAATCAAAATTTTCTTGCAATTTTCCATTTTCCTGTGGGTTGGACTATTATTTTTGTTTGTTAATATTTATTCGGTTTCTAATTCTTTTCGTTTCTAAATTATGAAGCTGTTGGTGGTCTCATTCTATCCTTGTAATGCTTTTAATGTTTTATATTAATGCAAAGAACCTTTCCAGTGAGTTTTGAGGAGTCCAGTTCTACAATAAATAGTCCATCTAATGATTTTACACGACTCAGGAGACATATGCTTGACTTGATGCGAAAAGTTTTCACCCTAGGTATATTATTGCATAATCTACTGTGCTACCTTGCATCTTATCTACTGTTGATGCCCATGATAGTATACATGGTAGTATTCTTCGTTCAGTTGTACCATAGCTGCGTTTGGCGACAATTGCACTGATATTGGCTCGATTTTGTGTACACCATTATTGCGAAAATTTACAGTGACTGATGAAAATTAATTAATTAAATTTAGTTAATGAGTTAATATTTGAAAGAAAATGTATGAACATCAAATGCCATCCAATACAAGTTAGAAAAAATGCATTTGAACTTCAGTAGATGAATAAAGTTTATTTTATTTTAACGATCGAAATTTTGAAGATAAACAGGGTATTTCAAAAAGACCGCATAAACTTTGCACAGCTATATTCCTCGTGAGGTGTACATAAAAATTGGCCAAAGAAGCTTTTGTGTACGATTCATAGTTTAGGAGAAAAATACGTAAAACAAAGTATGACGTCACTGCCGGTTCAAGGAAAAACACTTTATTGGACATATTAACAGCAGTATACGCATAATTTAAAGCAGTTGTTCAGAGTGTCCGCCGTGCATGTTGAGGCAGGTTTAAACACTCCGTGGATTGACTGACATCACACGTTTCAGCTTCGCGGGGTCCACCGAAGTACAAGCAGTATGCAGAAGAGCAACAAAGTCCATGTGTTGTCACTACGTCTCGATGCACTAGCTTCTTGAGATGGAGCCATAAAATAAAGTCCAAATGTGTAAGATCATTTTCATCTAGAAGACCATGCAAATACTGTTGTTGATATGTCCAATAAAGTGTTTTTTTCCTTGAACCGGCAGTGACGTTATACTTTGTTTTTCGTATTTTTCTCCTAAACTATGGATCGTACAGAAACACTTCTTTGGGCAGTTTTTGTGTACTCTCAAAGAGGAATCCAGTTGTGAAGAGTTTATGCGGACGCTTTGGGACACTGTATAAATATATATAGTGAAAGTGTGAACTAATAGGAGGAATTGAAAAACTAATGGACATTCCTGATTTTAAAACAAGCCGAAATTTTAGTTTTATTTCCAAAGGAATATAGAGCTCATAATTATGATTTTATATTTTAAAAACTCTCTATAATGAAGAAATCATGTCTAGATTTATTAACGATCGTTTATTTCAAAATGATTGGCAAATTTGAATCGATAAATCTCAAAATGTATTTCATACATCTGTATTTTAGTGCAGAAGTACTATGATCCCGAATTATAATTATGATTTTGTATTTGAAAATTACTGTAAAATGAATTAATATCATAAAGACTTATTTAAGTCTGTTCTTTTCAAAATGATTTGCAAATTTAAATCAATAAATCACAAAATGTATTTTAAAGCAGAGATACTGGGATCTCGTTTTATAATTATGATTTTATGTTTAAAAAATACTCTAGAATGAATTAATGTCATCCAGACATATTTAAGTTCGTTTATTTCAGAATGATTAGCAAATTCAAATCCTTAAATCTCAAAATGTATTTCCGGTGTACAGTTGTATTTCAGGCCAGAAATACTATGATCTCGGATTGTAATTATGATTTTATATTTACAAAATAGTCTTAAATAAATTAATGTAATCCAGATTTATTTAAGTTCGTTTATTTCAGAATGATTGGCAAATTCCAATCGATAAATTTTAAAATGTATTTTAAGTATACCTCTGTATTTTAAGGCAGGAATACTATGATCTTGGATTATAATTATGATTTTACAGTTAAAAAATAGTATTAAAAAATTAATATAATCCAGATGTAATTAATTTCGTTTATTTTAGAAATATTGGCAAATTCTAATCGATAAATTTTAAAATGTATTTCAGGTATACTTCTGTATTTTAAGGCAGAAATACTATAATCTTGGATTATAATTATGATTTTGTATTTAAAAAATAAATAGTGTTAAATAAATTAATGTCATCCAGATTTATTTAAGTTCGTTTATTTCAGAATGATTTGCAAATTCAAATCGATAAATCTCAAAATGTATTTCAATTATTCGTCTGTATTTTAGTGCAGATATGCTGTGATCTATTTTTGACAGTATATACAATCACATTACATGAATATTAATGAAATCTCCTAATGATTGGATATAAAAAGAATGATATTATTGTACAAAATTGTCTTAGGTGATTTCCTACACGAGTAATGTGTGTCATCTAACGAACGATTTTGAATAAAATATTTTTAAACCTTTGAAGATTCACTGTCATTTAAATTAATCAAAAGCTCAATTTAAATTTAAAAAATCATGAGATTTTTTTCTGATAATTTAACATACAAATATAAAAACAGTTTCTATAAATTAACTATTATGTCAATTGAGTACATAACCCCTAAACATGTCTATCAAATGAAAAAGAAAAGAAATATAATTCTAATAACATTTTAAATGTTAAAAAAAGTTCAGAGAACTGAATTTAAATAAAAAAAGAATTATGTAATATTTAATATTTTAATCAGTTTGACTCGCAATTATATTGTGTTAATTACGGAACACTATTAAATTTAATGTTTTAGTCTCTTAGAAGATTCGTCTTTATTTAGATTATTAAAAATAATTTAACTATTAGTTTTTATTTCAACTTGCAGA
>CM063497.1:75142511-75152511 GCA_032207245.1 Pardosa pseudoannulata | reverse complement strand
ACTGTTTGAATTTTGATTAATATTTCTATGTATTTGTAAATCAAAATAAACTTTAAATGAACCGTTTTATTTCGTATAATACATTTATTTATTTAAGTTGATGTTCGTTCTTTCATTTTACCTGTACATTTCATGAAAAAACAGAATGGTTATTCTTTTTATCAGTTATTTAACAAGTTTTTACTCAACTAGTAATTTCATTTAACATATATTTTCATCTTTTCTAAACATAAAATTAAATGTTTACTTAAACAACATTTGGCGTTTATCGGAGACGCGTTATTCAGCTGTTAAAACATACCTGGAAGCAATCACCTGGCGTGTTACTTAACACGATACGCACATAACACAGCAATTTTTTTCTATCCATAAGAAACTGTCTGGATGTCTGCCAAGGCAATATCTACATTCTTGTCTAGGGAAGTGGCTTTTGTTATTTTTTTATGTTTATACATTCTATTTTCATTCTTTGCCGTCAACTGCAGGTTCGTTGTATTAAAGAAACAATAAATGAGTCGCGATTTTTTTTGCTACCCTCTATTTCATCATTTGCCGAAAATGTATTCTAAAAATGGCAACATGCCGAATGGATATACCGACTGACTGTGTAACGTAATTTGGTTCAACGTTCTCCTTATTACACTTCTGGGATGGTCTGCATTTTAGAAGGGGCGAGAGAGATGTTTTTATCGAAGAATAAAAGAACAGTGTGAAGAATTATAATTTTTTAGAGGCCCCCTTCACTTGAAAACAAAAGTTTCTCATTCAGTAAAGGACACTTAAGTGTTAAAGTTACGGTGCAAAATAAATTTTGTAGGACTGTTTTAGTTATCAAAGTTTTATGAGAGCTCAAATTTGAATTTGGTGTTCATTACTGATATACGTTGTTTTAGTTTGTAAGAATTTAGTAGTATTTTGAATCGAACATTGATTTTGAATGAATACCTCGCATTTATTTGTATACTAGCAAGTTTGCCCGTGCTTTGCTACGGTGAACTTAATATATTACTTTTAAACAAAGATTTATTCTCCGTGAATAACTCTCTAAATTCGTCACAGTTCAGTTCCAGTCATTGGCATATTTATATATTTCTATCATAGGCGTATTATAACATTATTCAGTTTTTATAATCGAATTTGTGTCTTATATTAAATTTGCTCAAACTTTTTTTTATGGTAAAATATAAGTTTAACCCTAAATTACATTACTGTATTAGTACTGTAAGTTGATTAGCAAAGTTAACAGATCTTGCCATATTACGTGATAGAATAGAAAGCAGAGGTTTTGACAGCAACAGTGCAATTTTGGTGGTATAAATAAATGTTGTCTAAAATTAAGGAAATTTATGACAAACCACATAGTTTAGAACAGAAACAGACATTCATATTGTCGCATTCTGGAACAATTTTAAAATATTTTGAAATAGATTATTTTGGGATTTTTTTTGTAGTGTTCCACCAATCCCTGTGTTCTATTCCTATATATATTATCATACTTTTAATCTACAATCGTCCGATGCACTTTATTATATGTATTTAAGAATATTAAGCATGAGAGGAAATGTGCAAAAATTTTAAGTTTAAGAAATCTTATAATATAGTGTAATGAAAGAATATAATGGTATAATAAAAGAATAATTTTAATAATTTTCAATGTCTATAAAACACTTTTCGAATGTGTATATGTTCCTTTGCAATCTCTGAATATACAGTCTGTTCCATAACAGTGTGTCACTCATTATTTCGTCAATAGATAGCGCGCATATACCGACTTAATTGCACGTGTTCTTCAAAGATTAGAGAAGAATACTTTATGGTTATATTCTTTATTCATTTTTTTACTGTGTTTAAATCAACAATCCAAAATGAGTGCCGCGTATGCGAATCGTTTTGTGGCAGTGTTTTTGTGTAACCATGCAAAAGGACCAAAAATGTCTTGTGCAGCTGCGGTCCGGTACATGAGAAAGTCGGAGTCGTTCGTCAAGAAGTGGATAGTACGTTATAAAGTGGTACAAAATGTTAACGACCTACCGAAACTGGACGCCGCACAACGTCAAAATCGAATGATAAAGTGACTCTTGCATAATCGATAATAATGGGAACTAAACAACTTAGTAGGTGAAATGCATTTCAGTTTAATATGTATACTACACGGTACAAATGTATTTTTAACTAATTCGTTTGTATTTTCAGAGAAATAGATTACACTATGTATACTACACGGTACAAATGTATTTTTAACTAATTTGTTTGTATTTTCAGAGAAATAGATTACACTATGTATACTACACGGTACAAATGTATTTTTAACTAATTTGTTTGTATTTTCAGAGAAATAGATGACACGTTCTTATGGAATAGAGTGTACAACAGCCTGGAAGCTCACGTTCTTTAACAGTTTAATTAACCTCTTCTATGCTTTCACCGTAAGCTGTACGGGCACAGATTTCGGGCTTTTACTGATTTGCCCTTACGGCGTACGGGCAATCTGATTTCTATTTCTCTTGCACTGTTTCGGCCGTATTTTTTCCAGTTTTAGTATCAAATAATTCTAATGGTAATTTATTCGTCTAGTAAATGATAGTTTGCAGTTTATTGTATTTTTTACTCTGATTGCTTCAAAAGCGCGGGTTTTTGCGCATGTTTTGTATCAGAAGACGAATTGTTATCTTTCCGTGTATAGCTTTCTTATTTTATTTTACTAACCGCCTGATAATTTTATTGATGTAAGAGTTGAATAATATAATTTTTACTTTAAATAATGGGTAATTCAGAGTGCATGGAGCAATTTTTTGTGATTCTAACTGTGACTCGGAATCAGAAACTGAATTATATATAAATGTGACTCTGATAGTAGTACAGATGGAATCAGTCAAGCAAGGCAGTGTTTTAAAATTAATTGTGATAATCCTTCGGATCAGCCTCCTAGATTTGCTTTACACTGGAATTCCAAAAATTAACTCGGATATCGATGAGACTAACTGTAAACTTCAGTTCTACAATTCTTTCATAGAAAGAAGAAAAGTTGTAATAAATGCTTAAAAATATTAGAAATGTTAATTTTAATAACATATTTTAACTTAAAAATGTAAATGAGCAAAAAAATGCAATAAAAAATGTGACATTTTTTTGACCGAATTCTGGAAAAAAAAAATGAAACTGTCAAAGGGTTAATTGAGCACGTGATTCAAGAATGTTACACCAACACACAAGCTTCATTTCGAAAGAAATGTCATTTTTATCCACCATCGTTCGATGCGCTTTTCTGCCTAAAATATGACTGGCAAAGATTCCCTTACACATTTCGTGATAGATCTGAAAATAATCAAAGCTAAATCTCAATAGAATATATTCCAATTCTATCCCTGATTTTTAGCTCTCCAGGAAGCATTCTAATCAAAATTAATTTTCTTTTTTCTCCTCTGAATTTTTTCCTTTTTTTTTTTGATTTACTGTTCTTTATTTTCATTCTTAAAAATTTCATAATCTACCTTTCTCCCGCGCTATTTAAAAATTCAGACTCAAAATTGGATTCCAACCCTTTTGAAAAGTTCATTTTATTTCATTCTCCTAAAAATCATCTTCTATTCAAAACCCTTATTTTCTTCTTTATTCACTTCTCTTCCTTCTTTTTTTTTTACAAGTCTTATCCCTCTTCGAAATTGCGAAATTCGGTTCCTTGTCAAAAGATTGAAGGCATGCGGCTTGAAAAAAAAAAGCTAAAAGAATAGAAAAAAAAGAGAAGCTGCAAATTATCTCAGCTGCAGTTAATCTAGGGAATCGAAAACTGGCCTGGAAAATTTCTGGAGCGTTTCTCGGCTCTTTCGCTGTATTGAATATGCATAAAAGGAACTTTTCGCGGGCAATTCTCCCTTCTACTTCTTTATGAATAGTGTATTATTAGAAAAACGTGTCCCGACATGTTTGGAAGCGGTGTATTAGGAAAGGAAGACTGAGGGATCTTTCTCGATATATCTTCGTGTTTTGAATTCTGATACGCTTCCTCTCAGATTCAAGTGATCTGTATTTGAGGTAAAGGACGAATGATATTATCTATAGAGTAAAACCTACTACATTCTCAGTCAATTCTCCATTTTATGTTTTTTATGAATGGTAAATTATTAGAAAAACCTGTCCTGACGTATTTCGAAGCTGTGTATTAGGAAAGGGAGACTGAGATATTTCTCAATCTATCCTGTTTTAAATTCTGATACGCTTCCTTTCAAATTCACATGTTCCTTATTTGAAGCAAAGGATGTATGATACACTCTTTAAGGTTTAAGTCACTACGTTCTGAGTCAATTCTCCTTTCAACGTCTTTATGAATGGTGAAGTACTAGAAAAAGTGTCCCGACATGTTTGGAAGCGGTCTATTATAAAAGGAAGACTCGGGGATCTTTCTCAATGAACCTTCGTGTTTTGAATTCTGATACGCTTCCTCTCAAATTCACGTGTTCCGTATTTGAGGCAATGGATATATGTTATTGTCTATAATGTTTAACACACTATGTTCTAAGTTGTTATTCCCTTCTACTTCTTTATGAATAGTGTATTATTAGAAAAACGTGTCCCGACATGTTTGGAAGCGGTGTATTAGGAAAAGAAGACTTGAGTTATCTTTCTCAATATATCTTTTTGTTTTACATTTTAATACGCTTCCTCTCAGATTCACGTGATCTATATTTGAGGCAAAGGTGGAATGATATTATCTATAGAGTAAAATCTACTACATTCTCAGTCAATTCTATGCCTTTTATGAATGGTATATTATTAGAAAAACTTGTCCAGACGTATTTCGAAGCGGTGTATTAGGAAAGGAAGACTGAGATCTTTCAATCTATCTTCTTTATTTAAATTCTGATACGCTTCCTTTCAAATTCACTTGATCCGCATTTGAGGCAAAATATGTATGATATACTCTATAAGGTTTAAATCACTACATTATGATTCAAATCTTCGTTCAACGTCTTTATTAATAGTGTATTACTTGAAAATGTGTTTGGAAGCGGTGTGTTAGAATAGGAAGATTGAGATCTTTCTCAATCTATCCTGTTTTAAATTCTCATACGCTTCCTTTCAAATTCACGCGATTCTCATTTGAGGCAAAGTATGTATGATATACTCTATAAGGTTTAAATCAATACATTTTGAGTCAATTCTCCGTTCAACGACTTTATGAATAGTGTATTACTAGAAAACGTATCCGGACATGTTTGGAAGCGGTGTATTAGAAAAGGAAGATTAAGATATTTCTCAATATATCTTCTTGTTTTACATTCTGATACGCTTCCTCTCAAATTCAAGTGATCTGTATTTTGGGAGAGGAATGCTTCATATTATCGATAAATATTAACTTACAATGTACGAAATCAGAAATTTGAATGAATATTTTTCATGTTGTTAAATGTTAAAAAGTATGAAAAAATATTTCTTGGTACTTTTTCTTTATCAAATTCGATAAACATGCTTAAATAAATCCCCTTTCTCGTGTAATTCACAATTTTTCGTATCATCATAAAACAAAAGTAACTACTTTCGAAATTGATATTTTTTCTTTTGCAAAATTGTACTGTTATCAAATAGACAATATATCTTTTAGCTTTAATACGGTATTTTATGAGCTTAAATAACAGCATCGGAAACCGGATAGTAACAAGAAGTAAGCATTCAGTATACGGAAGTAGCAGATAAATTGCTACTTCCGGTTGACGAAGTAAACCAAAAGCTGATAGAAAACTAAAATTTTTCTATAATTTAGGTATGCACAATTTGTATTCTCTACATATAAACGTACTCAAGTTATCGTGTTTATATACAAACATAAAAATACACAAACATAATTCTCGAAATAGTATTATTCCTAAAATAATATTATTCCTAATAAATGTTTAATTCGTATAACTAATAATTATTATTAGTGGTATTATTCCCACAATATCATAATTCCTAAAATATTAATAACTTTCGTAATTCGATAGGTCAAAAACGGGAATCATAATCTAGGTGTCTAATACTATAAAGTCTTTTACAATTCTTTGTTGGATGAAGAAGTAACTTGAAATCTCCACTTTTAAACTACACTGAAATTAAAAGTATGTTACATCTTTTAATACTTTTAAAAAAACATTTTTATTTTAATTTTTAAAAATATTCTTTCAAAAATATTGAAAATTTTTTTTTTAAATTTCTACTACTGCTCTACATATTTTATAACAGCTGTCACAATTTGACACTATATATATATATATATATATATATATATATATATATATATATATATATATATATATATATATATATATATATATATATATATATATATATATATATATATATATATATATATATATAAAGTTAATTTGATTTTAACTTGTACTGCATAATATTTATAGATTATGAACTGAAATATTACAAACTAGCAAAGAATTTGTATTGGATGATTAATAACAACTTAAATGAATGGAGGGTTTGAGCCAAATGTTTAGGAATTAAAATATAATTCTTAAGGTAAAAATCCAAACATTTTTAAAGTTTCTCATAGATTCAAAAAGAAATACAAATGAATTAGTTCTTTTAAGTTTGAAATCATGTATACCTACATTTAAAAATATGATTTAATTAAAAAAAATTTCTCTTGTGGAACATTAACTTCGTTAAGCATGCAGCTTGTAAAATTTTCTAGGTAAAAATAGTAGTATTTTTTTTTTCGATTTCTGCATGTTTATGGCTCTTAAATTGTAAAAGTAAGAAATCAACTTAGTTTGCAAAATAAAAATAAATAAATAAATAAAAAACAATATATTTTTTTCAAATTTCTTCTACACTTATATTTTATATTCTTGTAAAATCTCAAAATGAAACAAAAAATTGTTTTTTGCAAAATAGGGTAGTTCCTTTTAATTGAGATCGTCTACTACTTTGTTTTACCTTGCACAGCTGTCTTTAAATCCTGGATAACAGATGTGAATTGTAGTACTTCTTAGGTCTACTGAGTGAAGACATCAGTGCCATCTGGTATGCAGGGAATAAACTAAAAGTAAATAATCTGAAGTAGAATAATATTTTAATATAATTCTAATCCCTTTCTGCCAATACTTTTTAACATTTGTGTATACGTCAATATGGAGATGTTTTTCTCCTTATATATAAATACTAATAGTTCGTAAAATAATCATACTTATTTAAATAAACATTTTAAATAATATGTCGTTTCGCTTAATATATACATTAGAACCCCTAGAGCATTTCTGTGAGATATTTATTAAAATTTAAGTTACAAGAAGAGCATTTTTTACGTTATAAATTCTTATCTTCCTTTTTTCAGGGACATTTTAAATATTTTGCAGATTTATTACCTTTTCCTTAAACAATTTTTTTTATCAAAAGTGGAAGACAATAATATAAGAAATCACTGTGTTATGTAATGCATTTACAGATAAACTAAAAGTAAATAATCTGAAGTAGATAAATATTTGAATATAATTCTAATCTTCTACAAATACTTTTTTAACATTTGTGTATACGTCAATATGGAGATGCTTTTCCACTTATATATAAATACTAACAGATTGTAACACAATCATAAAATATTTAACGAGACATTTTAAATTATATGACGTTTTCGCATAATGTATACATCAGAACCTCTAGAGCATTTCTGTGAGACATTTATTAAAATTTAAGTTACAAGAGCATTTTTATTGCGTTTTTACCTTATAAATACTTACCTTCTTTTTTCAGAGACATTTAAAAATATTTTGCAGGTTTATTACGTTTTCCTAAAACAATTTTTTTTAATTAAAAGTAGACGACAAGAATATAAGAAATCACTTATTGTGTTATGTACTGTGTTTACAGATTATAAAAATAAACCTTTTATCAAGACGTTTTATTCTATTTTATAGATCACATCATATGATGTCTAAATTGACAACTAATAAAGTCTGTCTATAATATTAAAACTATTTTGCGGAATTTTTACGTTTCCGTAAAACATTTTTTAATTAAAATTAGATGAGAATCATATAAGAAATCACTTAAATTTTCAAGTTTTTTCTATTGTTGATATTTTTATAGTCGTATCATCATTTTAGAAGTTTCCTATCATCATATAAGAATTATTTTTCAGGAGATACAGCAACTGAGATTCAGATAATTATTATTTTCTTTTTATAGAACTTTAATAAACTGTACTTAGCTAGCAGATTATAAAATTAAACCTCTTATCAAGAAGTTTTATTCTATTATATAGATGACATCATATGATGTTTAATTTGAAAACTAATAAAGGCAATCTGCAATATTAAATATATTTTGCAGAATTATTACGTTTTTTTAAAACAGCATTTTGATTAAATGTAAACGACAATTATATAAAAAAAGATAAATTTTCAAGCGTTTTCTATTGTAGGTATTTTTATTAGTCGTATCGTCATTTTAGAAGTTTTCTGTCATCGTATAATAATAATTTTTCAGGAGATTCAACAACTGAGATTTTCATAATTATTTTTATCTCTTATAACTTTAATAAAAAGTACTTAGCTTACAGATTATAAAAATAAACCTCTTATCAAGAAGTTTTCTTCTATTATATAGATGACATCATATGATGTTTAATTTGAAAACTAATAAAAGCAACCTGTAATATTGAAAATATTTTGTAGAATTTTTACGTTTTGGTAAAACAAATTTTTTGATTAAAATTAAACTACAATCATATAAGAAATCACTTAAATTTTCAAGCTTTTTCTGTTGTTGATATCTTTATAGTCATATCGTCATTTAAGAAGTTTTCCATCATCGTATGAGAATTAATTTAAGAGAACAAGAACTGAGATTCTGATAATTATTTTTATCTATTATTGAACTTTCATAAAAATACTTAATTTACAGATTATAAAAATAAACCTTTTATCAAGACGTTTTCTTTTATTTTATAGATCATATCATATGATGTTTAAATTGACAACTAATAAAGTCAGTCTATAATATTAAAACTGTTGTGTGGAATTGTTACGTTTCTGTAAAACATTTTTAATTAAAATTATACAACAATCATATTAGAAATCACTTAAATTTTCAAGCTTTTTCTGTTGTTGATATCTTTATAGTCGTACAGTCATTTTAGAAGTTTTCTATCATCGTATGAGAATTATTTTTCAAGAGATACAAGAACTGAGATTCTGATAGTTATTTTTATCTATTATAGAACTTTAAAAAAAAGTACTTAGTTTACAGATTATAAAAATAAACCTCTTATCAAGAAGTTTTCTTCTATTATATAGATGACATCATATTGTGTTTAATTTGAAAACTAATAAAAGCAATCTGTAATATTAAAATATTTTGAAGAATTTTTACATTTTCCGTAAAACAAGTTTTGTAAATGTAGACGACAATTATATAAGAAATCACTTACATTTTCAAGCGTTTTCTATTACTGGTATGTTAATTAGACGTGTCATCATTTTGGAAATTTCCTATCATCGAATAAGGATTATTTTTCAGGAAATACAACAACTGAGATTCTGATCATTATTTTTATCTATTATAGACCTTTAATAAGATGTACTTAGCTCATAGATTATAAAAATAAACCTCTTATCAAGAAGTTTTCTTCTATTATATAGATGTCATCATATGGTGTTTAATTTGAAAACTAGTAAAAGAAGCCTATAATATTAAAACTGTTTTGCGAATTTTTACATTTCCGTAAAACAATTTTTAATTAAAATTAGACTACAAGCATATAAGAAATCGCTTAAAATTTAAAGCTTTTTCTATTAGAAGTTTTCTATCACCGTATAAGAATTATTTTTCAGGAGATACAACTAAGATTCTGATAATTATTTGTATCTATTATAGAACTTTAATAAAAAGTACTTAGAATACTGATTATAAACCCCCCCCTCTTATCAAGAAGTTTTCTTCTATGATATAGATGACATCATATGATGCTTAATTTGATAAAAATACCTTTAATATTAAAAATATTTTGCAG
>CM063497.1:75132511-75135011 GCA_032207245.1 Pardosa pseudoannulata | reverse complement strand
TGGGAAGCCCCAATAATTAAATTATTTAATTATTTAGCATTGAAATTATAAAATTAATTTTATAAGTAATCAATATTACTTACTTTGTTACAGTTATAGCGTTTTTTAGTGACATGTTTATACAATTATAAATTGTATAAGAACTTATTGATTGGACTTAAACACAAACAGTAAAATCGCAAATTTTCTCAAAGCCAAATAGATATGTACCAGATAGAAAAAGTCATTAATAAATGAACGTCAATTAAACGATATTCCCCAGCTAAAGAAAGAAAATAAATTAATAACAGAATTTTTTCTTCTTAATATGGCTCCATTCCAAAAAGAAACTAATTTCTTAATCCTATTAAGTAAACTTCATTTTTCCTTTATTTGTTTTCTTTCGATCCTTGATACTAAAGTTTGTTGACGTTCTCTGATTCGTATAATAAGCTAAATTTAAAAGTTCGGCCACAATAATTAAATATATATTTGTTTTTGTATTGGCAGAACTAAAACTCTAAGCTCTTTAAAAAATCTGCTCTTTGATAATTATATTTCTATCTATGTTGCTGTTGAAAATATAAATATTATAGTGAATTATTAATTTTTTAGTCAGTGATGATAATACCAATGGAATTGATTAATTTCATTTGGGGTATTGTGTAGTATTTGTAGTCAAAATAACTACCGCTAAATAGCTATTTTGACTTACAAGTGACTTAACAAGTGACAACTTGTTACATTTTGACTGTGAACTTAAAATTTTTTTAGATATTTACAAATTTTATTCACTATTTCAGGAATTATGTACATGTAATTAAAAATAATCTGATAAGAGCTTCATCAGTACCCTGTACGACTATTAAATTATACACAAATTTTTATTTTAAATGCATGTTACGCCATAAAATAACCTGTGCGTTCTTTCAAATGTGCCAATATGATGGGTAGAAAATAATACAAAATCGCAAGTCCTTCAGATCCGGTTACCCAACTAGCTTTCCACTCCGCAATGCTCAAATGTACAGGGTCACCGTCCAAAAGAAATGTGGGGAATTAAAACTAATATCCCTTCGGCTATTGGCTTTGAAAAGAGACGATACCGCCCACACGGAGGGAGGGGCAGTAGAGCAATGATGATGGATAATGAATTTGTTTCGGAAGGTAAGGGTTTGTAAGCATGTTTTGGTTTTCAAAGTTAACTTTATTAATACGAAATAAATTTATTACGTTAGTTATGTAATATAAATAAATTTTACCAGGAATAAAACCAGAACTAGGAGTATTCATCCCCCCCCATATTCTTATGTGTAAAATTGGGCCGACATTTAAAAATATATATTTAACCCTTTCGAAGGACGTGGTAAGATTACTTCCTACCTTCATGATCTTCCCAAATACACTTGTGGGAAACGCAAAACCCATTATAATATTGGTCTTGCTATTATAATGACAGGAAGACTAATTCCTGCTTCAGTTTTGTGCTGTCACCTATTGTTTGATCATTTAAATATAATGAGCACTTCTATTTTGAAAATTTGAAAACGTTGTAGGGAAAATAAATAGCCCACGAAAGGGTTAAGCAACAACATTCGTTTAGGCATTGCTTGAGCGTGTCACAGTAACAAAAATGAGTTGTATATTTTTATTGTAGAAAATTACTTAATCATTTTGACACTTATTGAGAATTTCTTTTTTTCTATACTTAAAATTACTGAATTCTTACAAAGGTGGGGCGTTGAACAGATTTTCCTCCGTAGGGGGGCGGTAGCTTAAAAAAGGTTGAGAATCACTGTCTTATATGTACAAGACTCTAACCAGTGTACACATTGCAGAAGAGTCTTTAACGAGTCTTTTACGAGTCTGAGTAGGGTACCTACTCAGACTCGTAACCCCCCCCACCATCTGGCAAATCGGAGAGTTCGTACTCGAAGGTTATAACTCGAATGATCTCCCGTCATTCCGCAGGAAAATATTCTTACAACAGTTGCCGCATGTTTGATCAACACCTGCTAGATGATCCTCTGCTAATATTTTAACATATCGGCTTTCTCGGTGTAATAACGTCAAAGCTCAGGAACTGTCACATCCCTTATATAATAATACTCTAATTTTTCTGTCCGTTTGTACTCGAATTTATGAAGCGGTTGGACCTGGAATGGACAGATGCATACATATTGGATTCTTAATGAGTTACGTTTAGAAAAATTCAAAGCGAGTAAAGTTTATCTTCTCCTAAACAATCGATCCAATTCTTAGATAAATTGGTATAAATAAATTTCTTTTCACAGCAAAAAATGCCGCCATCTTTAAAACCTTCGAAATACACTCCTTCCCTCCTTTACGAGTATTTAATGCCAATATTTCAAGCTCTATTTTCCCTGGTTAAAAGCAGGCGATTAAATTTATCTCATAAGTAAAAAACACATTTTTGTCTAGCGTTATACCGTCATTCCTTTAAACATATCATTTAATCATTTCTTATTTTAAATTATTTAAATATCGTCTGCATTATTTT
>CM063497.1:75125011-75130011 GCA_032207245.1 Pardosa pseudoannulata | reverse complement strand
TTTTTTTCAGTGTTACTGTTTAATATTATATCGCAATGTTAATTAATTAATCAAGTAAACTCCATCGAAACTGATAAATTTTAGCAACATTTAATAAACAAAAATTTCTTTCCTTATTCTCACCAGTTATAATAAATCAAACTCCAACAATCTTTAACTCAACTCTTTATTTTTCGAAGTATACTTATTTTTCAATGTTACTGTTTGTTATTATATTGCAATGTTAGTTCCTCAGTCAAGTAAACTCCATCGAAAATTATTAATCTTAGTAAAATTTAATATACAAAAGTTTCATTTCATAGTCTAACCAATTATAATAATTCAAACTCCAATGACCTTTAACTGAACTCTTTATTTTGTTAAGTACACATTTTTCAATGTTACTGATTATTATTATATAGGAAGGTTAGTTCCTTAATTAAGTAAACTCTATCGAAACTGATTAATTTTAGTAAAATTTAATACACAAAAGTTTCTTTCCATTTGTAACCAATTATAATAAATCAAATTCCAACACTGTTTAACTCAACTCTTTATTTTGGGAAGTACACTTTTTTCAATATAACTGTTTATTATTATATCGGAATGTTAGTTTCTTAATTAAGTAAACTCTCTCAAAAGTTTTAAATTTTAGTAAAATTTAATACACAAACGTTTCTTTCCCTATACTAACCAAATATAAAAGAAACTCCATTGATCTTTAACTCAACTCTTTATTTTGCGAGGTTTACTTTTTTTTCTATCTTACTTCTTATTATATTGAAAGGTTAGTTCCTTAGTTAAATAAATCTATCGAAACTGATTAATTTTAGTAAAATTTAATACATAAAAGTTTCTTTCCATATTCTAACCACTTATAATAAATCAAACTTCAGTGATCTTTAACTCAACTCTTCATTTTTCGAAGTACACATTTTTCAATCTTACTGCTTATTATTATATCGAAATGTTAGTTTCTGAATCAAATACACTCCATCAAAACTGATTGATTTTAGTAAAATATAATACACAAAAGTTTATTTCCATATTGTAACCAATTATAATAAATTAAACTCCAGTGGTCTTTAATTCAACTCTTTATTTTACGAAGTATAATTTTTTTCAGTGTTACTGTTTAATATTATATCGCAATGTTAATTCCTTAATCAAGTAAATTTCATCGAAACTGATAAATTTTAGTAACATTTAATACACAAAAATTTCCATATTCTCACCAATTATAATAAATCAAACTCCAATGATCTTTAACTCAACTTTTTTATTTTGCGAAGTACATTTTTGTCAATGTTATTGTTTATTATTATATCGGAAGGATAGTTCCTTAATCAAGTAAACTCCATCAAATCTGATAAATTTTAATACAATTTAATACACAAAAGTTTCTTTCTATATTCTAACCAATTATAACAAATCAAACTCCAATGACCTATAACTCAACTCTTTATTTTTCGAAGTACACTTTTTTTCAGTGTTACTGCTTATTATTTTATCAGAATGTTAGTTTCTGAATGAGGCAAACTAGGTCCAATGAAATTACTTTATTGCAATTGTGGTATGTCAAAAGATGGTATTCAAAATAGCTACTCCAACGGAAGAGGTTGCCGTGTCACCTGCTCCCGGGGTACTCTCTTCTATCGACAGAACTAACAGAATTCTCATTGTCTCCATTTCTTCGGTGGTCAGCTGCTGGTAATCTGATTTCTTCCGAAAAGGGAATTATCTATATAGAAAAACATCCCTTTACTTCAGTGGTCTATCACTGCACCTTTCTTCAATCCAACGCCAACTAACAAAAAGAAGACAAGCCCGAATGCTTTATGAGTCCCGTTGTCGGCTGGCTCATATTCCCCAAAGAACGACGGGTTGAGATGTTAAGATGCAGACTCCTAGATATAGGAAGGGATGCGCAGCTGTTAAAATGGCTCGTGGCCCCAAATTCCTTACATAACCGTCATCGGAAAATATCGTCTGGATACTTTACGAACCCAGTAGCCAATTAGCTTGCACTCCAGAGGGATACCGGGTGGAGAGGTTAAAGGGACGATTCATCAATATCAGAAAGGGTGAAGAGATTGTAAACAATATTCATGGGTTCAAAACCTTACATTCCTTATAATACGATTTGTTTCTATTTCAATTATGGATAGCATTCAAAAATGGAGGTGCACAATTGGTTATTATGACAGTCTGAAAGACAAACATTCATCATTCTAGAAGCGTTATGTGAAATACTTATGTACAGGGTGCTTCAAAAATGACCGGTATATTTGAAAAATCAATAAAAACTAAACTGACCGTGATAGAAATGCACAAGTTATTGCAATATGTTTGGGTCAATAGTAAATTTTCAGGAGATAAATTTTAAAATTATTTACAATATTCCTCAACAGATGGCGGTGCAGTCTGGAAAAATCTAAAGTAGGATATTAATCTGTGGAGAATCTTAAAAGACCAGGTGTAA
This sequence comes from Pardosa pseudoannulata, assembly GCA_032207245.1. NCBI lineage: Eukaryota > Metazoa > Arthropoda > Arachnida > Araneae > Lycosidae > Pardosa > Pardosa pseudoannulata. The sequence continues at coordinate 75,127,550 of CM063497.1, read as the reverse complement.
TCCCACTATCCAGAAACAATTGAATAACTGGAACAGTACATCTGTTCTGCATGTGAAGCCATCCCGCCTCATACGATAACATGGATTTCTGATAATTTCGTTCTGAGAATAAGCCATATTATTGCTGCGCATGGAGGATATCTGGGAAATATGGAAGTTTAGATATTTCCAGACTGCAGCGTCATCTGTTGTGGAACATTTTAACTAATTTTGAAAAATTGTCTGCTGAAAATTTACTATTGTCCTTAGCATATTGCAATAAACTGTGTATTTCTATTACTGTCCATTTAGTTTCTTTTTTTTTATTTTTCAAATATACCGGTCATTTTTGAAACACCCTGTAAGTGCAAAAGCTACTACAAACTAATCGAAATACAGTTAGAGATGGACGAAATAGGAATTTAACGTTTCAAAGATTTCGATTCAAAATACTTATGTACTGGTATAATCTAAAATATTACTTAGTAAGAAATTGAAGATTATTTAATAAGAAAATTGCATCAACAATCAAGATTAATTTTTGCCTTTCTAACTATTTTCCTTGAAATAAAAATGAATTTTTTTATTGGTTCAGGAAATATAACAAAAGTATTTAAAACCCTACAGTCCCTTAGAGTAAAAGTGTATGTTTATTTACAAAGAAAAAAGTAATTAACAATTAAATGTGAATGGAAATATATTCTCCAATATTAGCCAAAGAAAAAAATAAATTAATAACAGAGTTTTCTCCTCTTAAACTGGCTTCATTCCAAAGAAATTGTTTTACTAATCCTATTAAGTAAAGATTTTTCTTTGAAGTTTTTTTTTTCCTTTTTGATGCGATAGTGTGTCGAAGTTATCTGATTCGCATATTAAACTAAGGAAAACAAAAATTATCTGCAATACTTAAATACATGTATTCCTTTACTATATACTCTTGATATGACGTACTCAAACTTTAAACTCTTTAACGCTAGTTTCGTTTGAGAGTGAAAGTTTTTTTTCTGTTCAAAGTATGAGGATTAGATTAGAAAGTCAGTTTTTTAATCAGTTAATTTCAGTGTGCTGTGGTGTAGTACATTGCTGTTGTTATTTCAAAGCTATTAAATAACCCGAATTTGCTTTATATTGTCTTTAATTATAGTAAAATGCCACTGAACTATATTACAATATTCAAATATAGAATAAAAGAAAAGGAAATATGCTAAAAAATATTTAAAAAATTAAAAATAAAAGAAGCACTCCACGTAAAAAGAAAAATAAACTGAAAGAAAAATAAACTGCCAAAATCCACTCTCTTACTTCCTTCTGAACTACTCCAGCAACCTTAGACTTTTTCCATTATTCTGTGAAGTGCATTCGTTGTTCCATTGTCCTGTGGACCATGCGTCCTTTCCCGGCTCTGTCCAGAAGAACCGGGACACTAAGGATGGACCTGAATCGCCTCCTGGAGACCAATCACAACTCTCCAAAACTTGGTGAAGTTTAAGTGCAATCGTTTTCACACCACACACTTCCTGGAGTCGCGAAAAATTACTTGGGCATGCAACCTACAACGTTCGAGTGCGGTCGAGCAAATCAGTTTCGCAAACCTTATGTCAAATATAGCTGCACTATCACACAATGAAACTACTGCATTTAAGAAAATTTTAACAAGCAAGTTTCTTTTTACATTCTCAAACATTTGCAGACCCAAGTCCCAATGAATGAAGCTGCAATTATAGTTCAATACCATTTTGAAAATTATTGTTTGGTTATTTGGGTGGCTTAGAGTGCTACCCTGTACTCTTTTGCTACAGTGGTGATAATGAGATTTGGACCAACTACTAAAAGCGGAATCCTACCGGATACAAAGATCCACTTCAGCAGTGGTATTATCACGAAGATTCGAATGAACACACTGCTTAAGTTAACAGACGAATTTATTGAAGCTAAGTAATTTCTCTATCTTGTAAATTTGCGAGTTGCTACTTAGCTTCAATAAATTCGTCTGTTAAGTTAAGCGGTGTGTACATTCGAATCTTCGTGACAAATTTCTCCAGGCTTCCAAAAATTATTCTACTACAGAACGGGAATACCTTGCCGCCGTATGGGCTATCAATAAATTCCGGCCATACCTGTTTGGAAGACATTTTTCGGTTGTGACAGATCACCATTCATTGTGCTGCCTTAAGAATCTCAAGGATCAATCAGGCAGACTGGCAAGGTGGGCTCTTCGACTCCAAGAACATAATTTTTCATATTAAAGAAAGATCTAGAATGTTCAAGAACATAAGGAAACAATAAATAACATTTTGAAATTAAAAATCCATCTTATTTCATTTAATGTTTTTTTTTTCAAAAATAATCGCTTTCTCATATTTTGATGTTAATAATGAACAAAATTACAGTTCATATAGACTGTTGTATTGGTTTATTAAATTTATAAGGAAAATTATGTCACTTGATTTATTTCGCAGTAATTTTAGCACAAATTACTATAATACATTAACATTTCTAATATATATGAGAAAATATTGAAAATAGTAGTTATTTCGTTTAAATTTATTTTTATCAAAAA
>CM063497.1:75110011-75112511 GCA_032207245.1 Pardosa pseudoannulata | reverse complement strand
AAAAGTTGAACAAAATATTCCACAGGTTTCTGATTTACAATTTCAAAGTATCTACAAAAAATGAAGGAAAAATATTTAAATCAAATATTAGGGATATATTTTTCTTTTCCCAAAAAGAAATAAAAATTCGGTGAGGCAATAAGCCTTACTTAAAATTGTATCTATTTAATAGTGATATTTTCAAATTAAAATACATTTAGTAAAATTTTATGTGAAATTTAGACTATTTTATTCGAAGCCCACACGAATAGATTGAATATATTGAATAGTATGAATAGATTGCGGAGAAGTTTAAATATATCGCTAAATATGTTTGACAAAAATAAAATCTTGAATGGAACTTTCAACAACTTTTCAGGATATTCCCGGAACTCCTCTTGGGATTTGTGATAAAGAGAAACTTTTGAAATAAGTAGAATATATTTTTAGTGTTCGTTTTAGTGGAAACGCCTGTATGTTCGTAGCCGTTCGGAGACGGCTTTAATTAGATTTTGAAAGGGTCTCTTTGAATAACTAATTCATCTGCGGGACATATGCTGTCCCAGCTCCGCTGAAAATTTTAATAGGTCTCGATCTTATTAGCAGTTGTGTTTTAATTAGTACACCATAGAGCTCCAAATCAACAAAACGGAACCTTAATTTCATAAATTGCTCTATAGATTAGTAATTTTTACATGCATTAGGAATCAAAAGTAAAATATTAGCTTTTAAATAATAGTTTATTGAAATTATAAGAGAATGCTTTTCAAAAATTCTTTCTTTTCCTTTTAATCTTATTATATGGACCACCTTAGTCGAACACAGCCATCCAAAACTTTACACAATGGTGGAAGACAAAAAGGTTGCTTTTTTGCTTTACACCCTTGAGTATGCATGTATGTTTACAGTACATACACATATGCATAGTGTGTACACAATACACTTACATACAATATATACATATAAAAATGTTTAGTAATATCAATACTGAGAATAAACATATACTGAATTTCTACTGTTATTGTATATATATATATATATATAGTAATATCAATACTGAGAATAAATTGATATATATATATATATATATATATATATATTTATATATATGTATATATATATATATATATATGTATATATATATATGTAATATGTATGTATGTATGTATATATATATATATAGCATATATATATGTATGTATATTATATATATATATATATATATATATATATATATATGTATATATATATGTATGTATATATATATTATTAGCTTTAAATAATACATTATTGAAGTTATAAATATATATTTAAAGATACTTTTAATATGAAAAATACATTTTCTATATACAAATGTTTAGTAATATCAATACTGAGAATAAATTGCTGTACGGATTAGTAGATTTTACATGCATTAGGAATTAAAAGTAAAATATTAGCTTTTAAATAATAATTTATTGAAGTTATAAATATGTATTTAAAGAGACTTTTTATATGGAAAACACATTTTCTATATAAAAATGTTTAGTAATATCAATACTGAGAATAAATTGCTGTATGGATTAGTAATTTTTTCATGCATTAGAAATTAAAAGTAAAATATTAGCTTTTACAAAATCATTTATTGAAGTAAGTAGGGAATTTCAACTGAATTGTAAACGAATAAATTTTTTTTCACAATACCAAGAATACATGGCTGTATTAATTAGTAATTTTTACATGCATTAGGTATTAAAAGTAAAATATTAGCTTTTAAATGAATGCTTTTTACTTTAAATTTGTTTTAACATGCATTAGGAATTGAAAGTAAAATAGTAGCTTTTAAATAATAACTTTTGCTTTTTATCTACCAGGTGTGGCATAAGTAATATCAATACTGAAAATAAATTGGTTTATGAATTACACTGTAAAATTGCTATAAAATATGTATTTACAGAGACTTTTGATATGGAAAACATATTTTCTATATAAAAATGTTTAGTAATATAAATACTGAGAATAAATTGCTGAGCATTAAACCATCCAGCTGGTGTGGCAGTTTTTGGATAAAGCCTTAAATTCCTAAAAGGGGTTTATGAACATAGCATTAAACCTTCCAGGTGGTGTGGCAGCAGTTAGCATTATACCTTCCAGGCTGGTGTGGCAGTTGTAAAATTGTTTATAATTTAGCATTAAACCATCCAGCTGGTGTGGCAGACCTACATATAAAGCACATTTTACTTATTTATGGATAAAGCCTTAAATTTCTAAAAGGGGTTTATGAACAACATTGTAAAATTTAGCATTAAACCTTCCAGCTGGTGTGGCAGACCTACATATAAATCACATTTTACTTCTTTTTGGATAAATCTTTAAATTTCTAAAAGGGGTTTATGAACAACATTGTAAAATTTCATTGTAAAATTTAGCATTATACCTTCCATCATTTTACTTCTTTTTGGATAAATCTTAAATTTCTAAAAGTATTATATATGCTATAACATTGTAAAATTTCATTGTAAAATTTAGCATTATACCTTCC
>CM063497.1:75097511-75105011 GCA_032207245.1 Pardosa pseudoannulata | reverse complement strand
GATTGATTTAAGTGTTTGGGTCACATACGTATAAAGACACCTTGAAATTTGAGAAAACAAAGAGATGATATTAAAAGTATCTATTCTCTGAAGTTTTAATTCATTTTTTTTTGATCACTAGATTTAAAAATCGATCACAGATTAAAAAAAAAGTCTTGAGAACTTGAGAAAACTAAGATTATTGAAGAGCCTGTATTATTTTGAACGTATTCGTCAATTTTTAGATCATTTAATAATTTGTCCTGTGTCACAAATCAATAGAAGATGTCTTGAACTTCGAAAAAACTAAGAGATGCTTTTGAAAAACGTCTATACTTTCAAACTTTTTCATCCATTCGATATTAATGAAGTGTGGGTTCACAGTCATCTTAAAAAGTATCTATTCTCTGAAGATCTCTGAAGATCGGCTAATTGAGAAAACAGAAGGGATTTTGAGAGAGAAAGTAAAGGATAGACCTACATATAAATCACATTTTACTTCTTTTTGGATAAAGCCTTAAATTTCTAAAAGGGGTTTATGAACAAACATTGTAAAATATGTGACTAGAGTCCGGGAGATAATACTCTCACCTACATATAAATCACATTTTACTTCTTTTTGGATAAAGCCTTAAATTTCTAAAAGGGGTTTATGAACAACATTGTACACTAGTAAGGGTTCAGAGAATGAACAAAAGGATAGGGAGTTTTTTTAGCGTTTAGAAGAGTAAGGACTTCATAGCGTATTAATTTTAAAATTTTATAAAATTTTTTTACCGTGCAAGCACGTATAATTTTTTGATTTATAATTTTTTTTCTTCTTTTTTTTTTGAAACAAAGAGGGCAAGAGACAAAAAATTTAAAGAGAAAGTGCGGCTCTAGGCCGCTTGCGATTTTTAGCATCGGCATGGTCATAATCGAAGTATTCCAAGAGGAGATCATTTTTGATATTGCTGTAGAAGTTTTCTGTTAAATGTCTGTAGAAATTTGGAAGAGTGGGGTTATTAAGTTCTTTGTGTATGTCGATGTTGCGGGCATACCAGTGTGCTTTCGCTATCATCTTAATGGTTACGTTCTGTTGAGAGGTGAGTAATTTAATGTTGGAAACTTCTGCATATGACCAGGCCGTCGTTTTCATCATCCCACTGATCTAAATCTTCAGTAAAGACACTATATTCACTTAGTGGTAGTTAGTAATTACCAAAACTTTACTTTAAACATTTGGGTATCAATTTTTAAATTCTGTAATAAACGTCATTAGTGTTTCTTCTCTTAATGTTTTCCTCATATACTTGAAAGATTTATCGGTGTAAACTCCTTTACAAATTTTCTATTAAGAAAATAAAAGGACAAATCATGATAATCATTTTTCCTCTTTGTACACCGGCCTTATAGACACAGCCGATACGATCACTTGTAAATTAAACCTGTAAAAATGTTTCTAAAAATTTTTGTTTTTTGAATATGACAAGCGTAAAGTCTTCATCTAAAAAGAAATTACTAAGCAGAATATCTATATATAATGTATACAAGTAAAACTTTAGTAGGTATGTATGTATAACATATATGTGTTTAAATAAATAGGTTAATATTTAAATATTGAATATATATTTAGATTACTGTATACTGTAAAATTATTGTATGTCATTTACTTAACGACCCCCTTTTCTTTTACAGGTAAGTAAAATTATGATCATCTTTCTTTACTGATGTAAGTATAATGAATGTAAGAAGAAAATGACAAGGAATTTATATGGTATGTAGCAATGTTACGCTATTCATGACAGAAAATTGTGAATTATGCGATTAAATCAACTCTCAAAGAAGACATTAAAATTAATACACATAATTTTTGGAAAAATATGATAAATAAAACTAACAATTTGCGCAAAAATACAAAATTTATTTTGTATACTCAACATACTCTTCATTCACAATTTTGTTCTCTCTGTCTCCCTATGAATATATATATATATATATATATATATATATATATATATATATATATATATATATATATATATATATATATATATATAATATTAAAATCCCTTATTTACGTATTTTAATATTAATTTAATAACTTTAATTCATAAAGTGAGTTCGGGGTTTCCGCGGTAATTCTAATTTTTCCCTCCTGACACGAATTTCATTGTAAAATTTAGCATTATACCTTCCAGGTGGTGTGGCAGGCCTACATATAAGGCACATTTTACTTCTTTTTGGATAAATCTTTAAATTTCTAAAAGGGGTTTATGAACAACATTGTAAAATTTCATTGTAAAATTTAGCATTATACCTTCCAGGTGGTGTGGCAGACCTACATATAAATCACATTTTACTTCTTTTTGGATGAAGCCTTAAATTTCTAAAAGGGGTTTATGAAAAACAATGTAAAATTTCATTGTAAAATTTAGCGTAATACCTTCCAGGTGTGGCGTGACTCTACACCATAAGGCACATATTACATATTTGCGAAGAAAACCCTAAAATGTGAAAAGTGTTTTCCAGGAATATGTTCAATTATTGACAGAAGTGTTCTTTAATATATTTTATACAACCGTGCATGAAATTAACAGTGAGTTGCTTATTTTTTGTTAATAAATTAATGCATAATTTTCAATTTTTTTTTTGTGTTACGTCAGTAAAAAATGGAAAGCATATTGTATGAGAGATTTAAAGCTCCATGTCTTCAGCATAAGGTATTAATATATCTAAAAATTTAGATCATTAGCACTAATATTAAAAAACTCATGCACTAAAGTTTAGCATAATACCTTCCAGGTGTGGCTTGACTCTATACCATAAGGCACATATTATATATTTGGGAAGAAAACCCTAAAATATGGAAGGGGTTTTCCAGCAATATGTTTAATTATTGACAGAAGTTTTCTTTAATATATTTAATACATCTGTGTATGAAATTAACAGTGATTTGCTTATTTTGTGTTAGTAAATTAAAGCATAATTTTCAATTTTTCCGTGTTATGTAAGTAAAAAATGGAAAGTATATTATTTGAGAGATTTAATATGTTTAATTATTGACAGAAGTGTTCTTGAATACATTTAGTACATCTGTGCATGACATTAACAGTGAGTTGCTTATTTTTTGTTTATAAATTAATGCATAATTTTCAATTTTTCTGTGTTATGTCAGAAAAAATTGGAAAGCATATTATATGAGAGATTTAAAGTTCCATGTTCTCAGCATAAGGTATTAATATATCTAAAAAATTTAGAACATTAGCACTAATATTAAAAAAATCATGCAGATTTTAAAAAGTTAAGTTTTAGTTAAACGAATAGTAAAGAAAGACTTATATTATCCTGAACATGCTTTAAATTGGATTTTATAATGGAAATTATTTTACTTTTTGCAGTTATGCTTAATATTTCAAAAAATTTAAAGAGTACCATATCCTCCTAAAAAATGTAATTTTTTTCGAGAATTATGCGTTTTGTATCTAATTAAAAGTATTTTCATGCATAAAATTAAGCGGTAGCTTCAAAGGTATTTAACAGTAACTACTATAAATTCATTTGCTGAAATCTTAAAGTTCATCTGTACATAAGATTTCTCTGAGAGAATTTTATTCCCCTAATATCACTGGAATATTTTTTAAGCTGTTCATGACAGAAAATTGTGAATTATGCGATTAAATCAACTCTCAAAGAAGACATTAAAATTAATACACATAATTTTTGGAAAAATATGATAAATAAAACTAACAATTTGCGCAAAAATACAAAATTTATTTTGTATACTCAACATACTCTTCATTCACAATTTTGTTCTCTCTGTCTCCCTATGAATATATATATATATATATATATATATATATATATATATATATATATATATATATATATATATATATATATAATATTAAAATCCCTTATTTACGTATTTTAATATTAATTTAATAACTTTAATTCATAAAGTGAGTTCGGGGTTTCCGCGGTAATTCTAATTTTTCCCTCCTGACACGCTATAGACTTAATTAGGCCTCTTATTTACTTTAGCCAATAGTTAGCGCATTCTCTTTAAACATGGGTATTTTGTATCACGTGATCAATTGTGCTTAGGGATTTTTCGTACTCTTTTTACCTTAAGAAATATCGTCTGCCTTATTTTCATACGTTTTATCAGTGAACTTAGAATATATAATTTTCCTTTATATATCGAGTAAATAATAGATTAGGTACATATGTGACAATTTTAAATTTAATCATCGATTATGTTTTGTTGGAATGAAACTTTTACCTCTGGTATTAACAACAAATTACTTTCGTAAAAGTATGGGAGTCTATTTCCCGGACTAGTAATTATCTAGCGTTTAAGTTATATAACTTTGAAAATTAAGAGTTTGTTCGTTTATGTGTTTGTTTTTCATACATAACCTCACGGTGTGCAATCGATTAGCTAAATTTTGGACATCATTTTATATACCGCCAAATAATCACTGTCAATATTAAAACCTCTACTGTTTGTCCCATAAAGTAATATGACAACATAAATCAAAGTTGGCAAATAACATACGGTCAGAATAGATAAAGAAATTGAGCGTGTACCAGATAATTCTCAGACAAAAAAACTAACTAATTTTTCATATGTCACTTTACAATTCTGTACAATTAAAAATTTTGCTGATCCCGTCATATGAAGGATTATATGCTAGTTCTTAAATAAATTTATTACATCATAAATATATATTTACATTATACAGAAAAATTTAATTTAAAATCTAACAAAGCAATAATATAAGTCTATTAATTTTGAAAGCTTCGAAAAATAAATTATTAAATATTCTTAAATACAAAAACTAGCTTTTATGAAGGTCACATAAGAATTTCATGCAGGCGGCATCAGATCTCAAGATAATCTTCAAAATAAATAAGGTAAGGATTACATTCAAACCTTCATGTCATAAAACCAGCATAATTGATATTCATCAATTATGCTGGTTGCTTAATTATTCAGTTTTAATAGAGCTTCAAAATTAAAACCTCTAATTTTTAATTACACTGCAATTTTTTTTTTGGAAATAAGAAATTTTTCTTTTATAATTATTGCATCTCTGCATAATATCAACTAATTCCTGCTTTCATTTTCTGTAATGATGCCATCGAACTTAAGTTTTAAAGCTTGGTGTCACCACGAAAATAAGTTTTGTAATCAGATATTCATCATATGCCTTGAAATTTTCAAGGTAAGTTTTATTCAGGGTAAATTTTAAGCTTTTGAAAAGGAGCATTATTTGCAAAGGAAAAGGAAAAGAAAACTGATGTAAGTGGATTTGTGTGAGAAAATAAAAAAAAGTATTATTCAAAATACTTCAGTTCCCAGAAAATATTAAATCTGTTCAAGAGAAAACTTTATTTGAATATTTTTGTAATAAAATATCTCCATTTTTATGACTTGGGAAAGATGACTCTATGGTTTTTAATTAAGTTTTCAATGAAGAGAACCAATTTTCATTAAAACGGGCTTTTTTTATTCAGTATAAAATAATACAAGATCTATCCTTTTTAGAGTAAAAGTTTACTGAGATCATAATTAAGTAAGTTATTTTATGAAAAATATTTAATTAACTGTATTAAGTATTATGTAGTTTGGGTGTATGTAGTACGGTATATTTTTAAAAAGTGTAAAATATGTACACCGAGTGAAGAAATATAGATATCCATTTATCCAATAAATGAACATTTGAAATTTGTTCATTAGAAACTAATAATATAAATAATAATACAAACTAAATATCTTTCTTATGTAAATAACAATAAAAATCAAACATGTTTTTGTTCAAAATAGCGTTTTTAAGAAAGCAATGGTTCGAAGACTATATGTAGTTTGGGTGTATGTAGTACGGTATATTTTTAAAAAGTGTAAAATATGTACACCGAGTGAAGAAATATAGATATCCATTTATCCAATAAATGAACATTTGAAATTTGTTCATTAGAAACTAATAATATAAATAATAATACAAACTAAATATCTTTCTTATGTAAATAACAATAAAAATCAAACATGTTTTTGTTCAAAATAGCGTTTTTAAGAAAGCAATGGTTCGAAGACTATATTTATCTTCTTTCCGAAGAGAACAATTGATATTCCGTTATCCAAAAACGACAAAGAGTCAGGATTTTGTGATATCTGAAGTGTCGATAAGTAATATCATCAAAAAGAAAGGAAAAAACGTCAAATTGGAGCCTCAAGTGGGACAAAAATTCCAAACAAGTATCCAAGGTAAAAACGAACATCTTCGAATATTACAAAGATACGTTGTTTAATGCTAAAAGAAAATCCCCCTGCTTAAAGGACAGTTCAAAAATCATTAAAATGATTGGTGTCAACTGTAAACAAAATGATAAACATTGATTTAAATCTTAAGAAAGCTAAAAAACGCAATGTGCATCATCTTTATCTAAAGCATATCGCTGAACACAGAACAAGCTGCAGAATTCTTTATGCGAAACATTTATTCAAAAAAGTTTTAAAAAATCACAATAGTTGAATCACGGGTGTATTTAAATGATTGCAACAAAGAGCCATTTATTATCATAAAAGGAGAGAAAAAATTAAGTAACTAGTTCAAAGTATCGAAAGAAAGTTTTTCTAAGGGATTCATGATTGCTGCTGCTTTTTAATATAATGGCAAGTTAAAAATAAAGAGAGTTGAAAATAATGTCAAGATTAACTCCGAATACTATCAGGAACATATTTTATCGCCAATTTTTCCGAATGAAATACCATCTTTTTACCCGCAGTGCCATCAATCTGTGGAACTATACCTTTATAACATTAAATATTAACTATACCTTATAACATTAAATATTAACTGTACGTTATAACATTAAATATTAACTATACCTTATAACATTAAATATTAACTATACATTATAACATTAAATATTAACAATATCTTATAACATTAAATATTAACTATACCTTATAACATTAAATATTAACTATACCTTATAACATTAAATATTATCTATACCTTATAACATTAAATATTAACTATACCCCATAACATTAAATATTAACTATGCCTTATAAAATTAAATATTAACTATACCTTATTACATTAAATATTAATTATAATTTATAACATTAAATATATCTTAATTATAACTGTAAACAGATATAAATAGTTAACGGAGATATTGTTAAAATATGTAAGAAGTATTATATATCGTTATTTTTGTAAGATTTCTATTTATAATTTTTAAAACACAAATAAAGTAAGGATTACATGAAAAATTTCACTATATACAAAATTTAATTGTACAAGAAAACAAAAGATCATTATACTGGTTATTTAAAATTCAGTTTCTATCTAGGTTTAAAAATAAAATGTTATTTTTGAGAACACTGTGGCTTTCATCCTCCTTTTTTTTTAAAAAAAAGAGGATTTTTTTCTTTTATAATGATTACGCTTCTTCCTGCATCATATCGTTATTTTTCTTCCTTCATTTTCGATAATAAAGTCATGGACCTTAAGTTTTTAAGGCACG
>CM063497.1:75052511-75092511 GCA_032207245.1 Pardosa pseudoannulata | reverse complement strand
AAATATTTTGAGAAACAAAGTTTAGTTTGAAAATTTTCATTAAGCAGACTTAGTATCTCCCAAGTTTTAAAATCTTCATTATACTATCCTTTTGTTGATGTGTAATAAAACAAAATTTCCTGCTCCTGTTAGACTAAATTCTGTACAGGATTTTCATAAACACACTTACTTTAAAAATATTATTTCTATTTGCTATTTATGGTAGAATATTTATCAATTAACGTAGAGAATGTATATGTAATGGAAATAAGCAAAATTTACTTACCTGCGAGATGACTTTTAAATTTATATATTAGAAAGAAAATTTTTATATCCAGCCAATAACGAGTTGGCCCACCTTTGTCGAGCAACACAGCTTTAACTCGCCTTGGTATCGGTGCACAAGTCGTTGGTAGATATCCGGAGACAGATTGTACCAGATGTCTAAGCAACGGTTACTCAAATACGAGATATTGCGGTCTTTGAACTCTGAGCTGCTGTCCCATGACATGTCAAATGTGTTCTATCGGATTGAGATCCGGTCAGTTAGGCGGTCAGTAAAATTATCTGGAATTCAGCAACATGTTCCTGGAATTACTCCAGCACAATTTTAGCCTTGTGACAAGCGTTGTCCTGTTGGAACATTGCATTTACAGATGTAAAAAAAGGCCCTGTAAGGGTGCAACTGGTTCGCAATCATGTTCAGATACCCTGTAGCATTCATGGTCTGCTCTACCACAAACACTGGTCTCAGAGATGCTCAAGAGAAACCCCCAAAGCATAATACCGCCAACACCGGCCTTTGTATGACCTACTGTACATTGAGGGAGCAACTGTTTGAAGGGAAGACGGCTTATCCTGACACGGCCATCTGCGGGATGAATGACAAACCGTGATACATCTAACCAGGCAACTCTCTACCACTGATCCATGGACCAGTCTCGATGTACCCGTTCCCAGCGCAGGCGCAGTTGACGATGACGCTTTGTCAACAAAGACACACAAGTGGAACGATTGCTGGGTAGCCCCATATCCAACAGTGTCCTATGAACAGTGTGCTCCTATACTATTCTACTTGTCCCTGCATTTTATTCGGTTGATAGCTGAGCCACTGTCTGGCTCCAGTTTTGCTTCACCATGCGAGACAGTCTCCGTCGACCTTTTTCCTTGATAGCATGTGGACGTCCAATACCATGTCGTGAACTGCTGGTTTCCCCGTCATTCATCCACTTTTCATAAGTACTAACAACTGTAGATCGCGAACAAGCCATGAGTCGTGCAGTTTCGGAAATACTTGTACCGAGTCTTTGAGCCATTACAATCTGCCCTCTATCAAAATCGCTTAGATCTGTAGCCTTTCCCATCACACACAGAAGTAAGTGAAAGAATGATTCTTCAGACAATCCAGCAGCAGTTAAATACCACTTCCACCTGATCACGTGCCTTCCACGTCATCCAGGCATGTTTATTGCAAAATGTAGGGGTGGTAATAATGTCTTGGCTCTTGAGTGTAAATCTAAAACTTCAACGGTATTTGATATTAAAATAAATTTAATAATTAATAAAATTTTTGCTGAAGTTGAAAATTAAAAAAAAATACATTTCATCATATAATAAAATTTAAAAAAAAATTTCTCACGTTGTTATAAGTCATAAAAGAAAAAAGAAAATTAACTTCCAGTTTATATAAAAATATTTATTTATTTTATGTTTAAAATGTGTTTCCTCTATATACAGCATACGTGCAAGCTAAATACTTTTTTCAAAGTTAGAACGTTATTAAATATTTTGAAAAATATTTTAAATAGAGTAAAACTTTTTATTTTGTATTAAATCGAAAATATTCTATTATAATATAAAAAGTTTCATCTCTGAAACCACCATGCCTCTTTAAAATTTTTATGCATTTTGACAATATCACAAAGTTAGTTTATAGCTTTTAATGAAAGTTTCATTTTATGAAAACAATGAAATATAAATATACTTCGTCCGATATAATTAAATATTTTTTGTAAAATTTTCTCTTGGTTTGTTGATAAAAATCAAAACCTTGGCAGTTGTGAGGAAGAAATGTGGAGTATATATTCATATTATATTAATTTGGAATACTGCATGCATCCAACTGCTGCCATGCACTTTTATATAAAAATGGACTCCGCTTAATATGATTGCAATTAATATTATCAATTGCTTATTGTTATCGAAATCACTTAGTCCCGATTTTCTCTATTCATTTGTATGTTAAAATTATCGCTTTATGGGATCATAACATCGGTTAATGGGATTAGTTTTCGAACCTCATTTTAACTGGCAAAGGAATATTCCCAATGTATTCGGAAGGAACCCATTTTTCTTTCCCTTCGCTGTTGTTTGAATTTCCGAGAATTCTCATTCAAATGGGGAATGAACAAAGGAGCGGGGACACACGTTCATGGAATTTTTCAGAAATTTGCATGTCCATGGTGGTCAATGGTTATCAGATAAACAGAAGGCAACACGTTCTTTTCGGTTTAGGTTTGGTTTGGTTTGGAGAACTACGGTCTACTGTTTTGCACAAGAGGGCTAATGAGACTGGGACCTACTGCTTAAAGCCGATTCCTAACGGCTACGAACATCCATGCCATAGTGGGATTCGAACCCACGAACTCCTGTAATGACTATCAGCGCTCTAACCAACCGGCCAGCGTTCTTCACGTTCTTTTCGGAACTGAGTAAGAGCGTACTTACATTTTATGCCTTTCTCACTTACTTGCTTGTCGATATGGAAGCCAGAAAGCGAAATGATTTAACATTAAAACATAAGACCGAAATTTTAAATCGTTACGACAGGTTGATTATGATTAGGAACAATTTATCAATGAACTACTTAGAACAAATTGTAGACGGTCAACAATTTATCACTTTTTTAATTATGTTTATAATTCCTATGTTTTAACCCTTTAGTGGAGAGTGGTTTCGCAATGAGACCACATTTAAATATCTGATTTTTATTTTTTACTTTTGTAGACATGTGAATGGTTTTTTTCATTTTTTTTATGTTTTGACAATTTAAACCTTAATATAGGACAGTACTACATTTAATTAATTTATTTTTTTCTTTTGGATTATATGCAATTAAACTTTCCGTACCTGGAAAGCCAGTAATTTGATTTTTCTGATTTATAACTTCAAATAAAAGCATCTACCAAACAACACTTATAAGCTGTTAAGTTATTTATTTATTAATCTATTTTTTAAGCTATTTATTTATTATACTATTTGTTTAGCTGTTTATTTATTATACTTTTTGTTAAGCTATTTATTTATTATGCCGTTTATTAAGCTATTTATTATGCTGTTTATTATACTATTTTATTTATTACTCTGTTTTTTAATCTATTTATTTATTATACCATTTTTAAGTTATTTATATATTATACAATCTATTAAGCTATTTATTTATTATACTATTTGTTAAGCTATTTATTTATTGTAGTATTTTAAGGATACTTATATATTGTTATTACAATATAATTAAAATTTTAAAAAGTATTATATTCACGTTGTACAAGGGGAGGGTTTTATCAGTTTAACTACCTCTCAAAACCTCCTAAAGGTATGCCCCTCTAAGAAATGTTAAGAAAATTTTTTATATATTTTACATTCATAATGTTCATAGATAACATTTATAAACTAATTTCATTAAATAGCAAAGAATTTATGTTCGTAACCTTCAAAGGGTTAAAGGATAATATACAGTACATAAATATAAGGTGTGATTTTCATTTTGTTTTGAAATTTAATACGTGGGAATTAAAGGGGGGGGAATTTATGTAATTTTGCATATCGTTTATAATTATCAATCGGTTTTTGTTATCACAATCAAGGTGTCCAAAACTGATCACATTAACCCCTTCCGGTATGATTTAATAATGAAAAACTCTGCATGAAATAACCATTTAATTTTTATTTAAAAAACTTGTTTCATTTTACAATTCTTACATATTCTTAATTAAAATCCACTTTTTACATAGTGTTAAATAATATCAGAAACAGTAAAATTAAGAAAATATCAAAGCAAAACATTAATAAGGTATACAGATAATAGTCTTCAAGCTAGTGGTACTTTTCAAAACAAAGTGCAAAGGAATTCTTAATTGTTTACACCGCCAAGTAGTCTCACTTTTAATTTGATTCTTGTAACACACACGGCATTTCTTAGTAGGTTTTCTTTTATTCTGACTCATTAATTTGGCAATGACTTGTACCAAGAAATTCTAAGTAAACAATATGCAATAGTGACTTGTGATTTTCACAATTGATAAAAGTGTTGCCAAATTCAGTACACTAGAAATTTTAAACTAAATTAATTATCATATTTAACAGTAACTTTAATCGCATGACGAGTGTAGCTCGTCATTGTGCGGTATGGAATGAAAAACTAATGACGAGCTAGACTCGTCATTTTACCGGAAGGGGTTAAGCGGAGTACACTGTAGTTTAAAATGGGACATATGGGGGAATATGGTCTCCGAAATCGGGTCAGACATTTAATTTTAATATAAAGAAAATATTTATAATATTACTATTTATAGAATTTTTTTTAATTATGAAAGTCGCTTTAAAAATGAAAAACAATACGTGAATTACACTTTAAATCTAAAACTTCAAAGGTATCTAACATTAAAATAAAATTGAAACACAGATTAACTGCGACGATTCACCGTGTATTTTTTTAATACGAAATTCATTCAAAATAATGCAAATTACTTTAAAATTGTGAAATTTTTTATAAGTCCTTAAAAATATTAGTTTTTTTATACAGTCCAGGTTTTCTTTTTATATAAGGGAAATAATATCTTTTTTCTTTTACATCCGTCTGTTATACTGCTTAATTTCTACCTTCAGTTTCTGTTATGTCCTGTGCCTTTAGTTAATTTTTTATAATGTACTGAGACACTCACAAAAGTTACTTTTATGATCAAATTTTTATTCTACGCCTCGTAATTTTCAGGGAAGATTTGATTCAGAAAAAATGTTTGAAAGTTTCAAAACGATGCATTATTTTCAGGGAAAGAGAAAGAGAAATGCTGTAACTAGGTTTGTTTGAGAAAACACACACAAGGAAGGATATTTTTGATACTTCGGTAGATGAAGTAGCAAAATTATTAAATATGTTTGGAGCAAATTTTTATTTGAACATTTTTGCAACAGAGTTTATACATTTTTAAAACTTGAATTGATTAAATCTATTGTTTGTAATTAGCCTTTCCTGTAAAAGAAAGTGTGATTCTTATATTTCTAATTTAAATTGATATTTCGGAGGTGGTAACTCAGCCGGCAAAGGCAACGCTCTCGTAACAGGAGTGTTGCGGATTTGAAGCCTGACCTGATCTAAGATCCACCGTGTTCGTTAACCCTTTAAAGGTCACCAAAATAAATTCATGGAAATTTAATGTAATTTGTTTATAAATGTTATCTATAAGTCTTGTATATGTAAAATATATAAACTTTCTTTAGATTTCTTAGAAGGGTGTGCCTTAGAGGATACCAAATTAGGATTTGAGAATTGGTTTAACTGACTAACCCCTACCTTGTACGGCTTGAACATTATGCCTTTTTAAAAGTTTATTTATACTGGAAGAACAATAAATGATAATCCTTAAACTGGTATAAAAAATAAATAGCTTAACAACTTAAAAGTGTTACTTGTATAGATATTTTTATTTGAGGTCATAAGTAAGATAAATTGAATCTGACTTCTCAAGTACAGGAAGTTTACATACATATATTTCGATAGAAAAAGAAATAAGTTAAACGTAGAACTATCATCTGTTATACGGTTAAAATATCAAAAATATAATATGTATAAAATGTATAATATGTATATATAAAAATATATATATATATATATAAATAAATTTATATATATATATATATATATATATATATATATATATATATATATATATATATATATATATATATATATATATATATATATACATATACATATACTATATACATATGTATATATACATATATATATTATACATATATATATATATATATATATATATATATATATATATATATATATATATATATATATACATACATATATATAGGGTGCTGGCCTTCGGTACCGGAGTGTGTGGGTTCGAATCCAACAGTGACATGGATGTTCGTAGCCTTTCGGAATCGGCTTTAAGCAGTAGGTCCCGGTCTCATTAGCTCTCATGTTGCAAAAAGTAGACCGTAGCGCTCCAAAACCAAACCATATATATATATATATATATATATATATATATATATATATATATATATATATATATATATATATATATATATATATATATATACATATATATATATATATACATATATATATATATATATATATATATATATATATATATATATATATATATATATATATATATATATATATATATACATACATACATACATATATATATATGTATGTATATATATATATATATATATATATATATATATATATATATATAAATGAATTTGTGTGTGTCTGTATGTTCTCTATAGACTCAAAAACTATGCATCCAATCGCCGTGAAAATTTGGGAAATATTTAGGTATATCCCTGGGAAGGTTTTTGTAAATTTTTAACTTTCGAAATTCATTCCTTCCCCCTTTTTCGAGCATTTCATGTCATTATTTCAAGCATTATTTTCCCCGGTTAAACGCAAACGATTAATTTTTTAATTTATCGCATCATAACTAAGTGAAAGAAGCAATATTTCTAGCAATGTGACGTCATCCCAAGTAATTGTTTTAAACAGAGTTTTCCTCGGTTAAAAGCAAAAGATTAAAATTTTCAATTTATCACATAATTGATAGGTGAAAATGATATTTTTCTATCATTATGACGTCATTAATTTAAATATCTGATTTATTCATTTCTTATTTTATATTATTTAAACGTCGATATTTTTCTATCATTATGACGTCATTACTTTAAATATCTGATTTATTCATTTATTATTTTATATTATTTAAACATCGTCTGCTTAGTATCAATTTGATTTGACCTGGAAATTGAGATATAAAGTGATTAACTTTCATTTCTATGTGGCGCAAATTATAGTATTTTTATATGAGAACTTATTTTAATTCTTAGTTAATTTTTACGTTACAATGAAATGTTTATCAACAATATTTTAACAACAAAAAGTACAAATTTCAGTGACTCTCATGGATAAATAAAAACCTATCATTTTATATAGTTATCTTCATATTCATATGAATGTGATTTCTGTTTCATACAAAACTATGTCGTTTGTCATAAATGTCCTTAATTTTGGAAAACATTTATTACTACCAACAAAAATAGCACTGCTGCTGTCAAAACCTCTGCTTCCTGTTCTACCACGTAATATCGCAAGGTATATTAACGATTTTAATCAACGTGCAGTTGTAATACAGTAATGTAATTCAGAGTTAAACTTATATTTTACCATAAGAAAAAAGTTTCAGCAACTTTGTTCAAACTATTTTTATGGTAAAAGATAAGACACAAATTCTATGCAGACTTAATCGTTAGTATGTAAACATATATTTTGTTATTTTTATTTATTGATATTAAGAACAGTTTTCATTTTTATGTTTTTTTATACAAATCTACCCGATAAGTCATAGAGTAACAACTTTGGAAAGAAATACTTGATACCGCCAAATATTATTCATATTCCGTTAAATTATTCCGTATTAATACATTTTGAATTCCGAGATTAAAATCTGACTGTGACTATATATGTATGTATGTTTGTATTTGCGTCTATCTCCTTGCGAACCGCTGGACGCAGACGGGCACCAAAAGTACCAAAAGACGTGAAACGATCCAAGGATGTCATTTCGCCCGTTCGCTTTCCGATATTTCGATTAGTTCGAAAGATATTGACGAAAAACCGAACAAAATGCCAGTTTAATTTTGCGACACGAGCTTTCCATTGTCGAGTTGGCATCTAAATATGGCAGTGTTATTCATTGTTGGCTTTATTATCGCCAGATATTTGGTATTCGGGAAACACATAAACGTATCTACGCTATTTAAATTCCAGTGTAAGTATATAAATATATGATGGCATATATGTATATACGACTATTTTTTATATGATAAAAGATAAACTCATTTTTGTTTAGGAAATAACTACTTTTTTCTATTTTATTTGCTTGGCGAGATTTTTATTTTCAGTAATTAAAAATTGCCATATTCTATCAAATTTGTTTTTATTTCGCAGTTGCCATTTATAAAATAAAAACTAACATATGGTTATAGGTTTTGTTATCTAAAACTCAACTACACTAGAGAAAAAAAAATTGGCAAGTGATATACAGGGAACAAATAAGTTTTCATTTTAGAAATGGCAACTATGAAATGTTGAGATATTGTAACCACTTTTGAATAAAGTTTAAAATGTGATTTCAAATAATATAATTGTTCTCGGTATTTTAGCCTTATATACTTATTTCGTTTTATCAATATTAGTTTGGTATATTTCTTTCATTCTGAATTCAAATGCGCCATTTTTATTTATCCAATTTTAAGACTTCACTCTGTACTTCATCTATTATTAAATAACCTTGGCAACTTTCGGTATGTTTCTTTTAATTAAGTGTTATAAAAATTGAAATCATTTAAGTAACTTCATTTTTATGATAAGACTTTCAAGTAATATAACTGTTCTGGGCTTTTGATCTTATGTGCTTAGTTCATTTGATCAATATTTAGTATTTTTCTTTCATTGTCAATTCAATTGCGCCATTTTCATTTGTCCAATTTTGAGACCACACTAACATCTATTTATTATTAGGCTTGGCAGAATTACTTAAAGAAGTGATTTCGGTCAATCGAGTTCAGATATTCTAATTAGTTCGAAATACATTTTAAAACCAACAAAAACACCGTTTTAATTATGTAGTACAGTCATTTTAACTGTTGAGTTGGCGTGACAAATAATGACCATATTTTCGTTGTTGTCATCGTTTTCGCCAGATAATTGGTAATAGAATTGACATTAATGCGAAACAACTATCGCCTATCCTGCCAAACCGTTGTTTGTTGGTAAAATTTGAACTGCGGCACATTTTAGTATTTTTGTTAGTGATTTATTATATTCTTGAAGAATTTTTCAAGACCTTACCATTAAAATTGGAGTGTAAATATATACATTTATAAACATAAATACATTTGAATGCATTACTTCGCCCAATCTGCTGAATGCTTAAACTCTTTCCACCATTAAAATACCGTAATAACAATCAATTAAATGTATATTAATTAATATATGTACTGAGTGGTGCCATTTATTACCTATAGTTACAACTATTTGTCATCCGCAATAACTTTTTCTCTTTGAAATATCCCAGTATCAAAATCATTTTATTTTTTTAATAGCTAAATTTTTTTCTTCATCAAAATATGTAAATTTTTATTTTACTTTCTCAAATTTTTTTTAAGAAATTAGTATTTTTCTGTTATATGTTGGCATGATTTTTATTTTCAATAATTACAAATTAGCCATGTTCTATCAAATTTGTTTTTATTTCACAATTACCATTTTTTAAAGAAAAAGTTATCGTCATAGGTTTTGTTGTTTAAATCTTAACTTTTATGTATGTAAAACATTAGTACTAAAAGGTATCCAATCTCGGAAATGAATTATGCCATTCAGAACAGTACATATATATTACTCTCCACAGTATTTTGAAATTTGACTCCTACATTAAAAAAAAAGTCGTGGAATTGAGAATTACTATGCAGTGGTTCACGGGTTACACAATGCACTTACTGGACATTCAGCTATTAAAATAAACTGTTATAATCATCAACAATCTGAAATATACGAAATTTGTTCAGCATTTATATTAATACATCTTATTATCTTTAATAGTGGTTCTAAACCTTTCATCGAAATATTTTAAGACCCAGACCGAAGGCTGGGTGCGAAGCAGCTATATATATATATATATATATATATATATATATATATATATATATATATATATATATATATATATATATATATATATATATATATATATATATATATATATATATATATATATATATATATATATATATATATATATATATATATATATATATATATATATATATATATATATATATATATATATATATATATATATATATATATTATATATATATTATATATATATATATATATATATATATATATATATATATATATATATATATATATATATATATATATATATATATATATATATATATATATATATATATATATATATATATATATATATATATTATATATATATATATATATATATATATTTATATATATATATATATATATATATATATATATATATATATATATATATATATATATATATATATATATATATATATATATATATATATATATATATATATATATATATATATATATATATATATATATATATATATATATATATATATATATATATATATATTTATAGCTGTAACTTTTCTTTATAGTGCGTAGAAATAAAACAAAAACATATTTAGAAGCCTAAAAGTTGAAATTTTATAATAGAGAAATAAAGAAAAAATTATGAATTTTTCCAAAAAATGACGTTTTCAACGTAGACGGATACCTTAAGTACTTTTAAGTATTGTTAAAGTATGAAATTTATTTTATATTTTAAAATTATTTTATATTTTATATTTTATAGCTCTTGAAAAGGCTTTAAATTCCCATCTTCCTGTTCTGAAGTCGCTATATCCGTTTTGTTCTGACAGCTGTCATTGATGTTTAAATACTGTAACTTTTCTGTAAAATATCAATATTCATAAAAAGTTCCCAGACTAACTTTTCAACAAGTAAATATTTTTATATACTATTTTAATAGGAAAAAGTTAAAGAAAATATTTTATTATGAAGTTTATCAATAGAATCTTATTCTACGCTTGGATTAAAAAAATCGTTAAAAACTGAAATAAAAAAAGTCTAATAAAAAATATTCAACTTTGAAAAAGGGACAAAACAGAACTTTGGAAGACAAAAACATATCAAGCAAAAATAGCAAACACTCAGGTTTAGTGCATCTTGAAATATGCACTGATAAATTATTAGTTTCATATAAATTATTAGTGCTAATAGAACATTTGTGTATAACCGACTTTTAAATAATTTATAATTAATAACTTAGTAAGTGAAATAATGATTATTGAATTTTTTAAAATTTTGACTAATGTTGCATGGATATATTGCTAAATTTTCAACGACATTGACTTAAAACAATAAAAGTAGTATTGAAAATTATCTGTCTCTTAACTCTAAAATATCAATATTCATAAAAATCTCCCAGACTAACTTTTTAGCAAGTAAAAATTTTTATCTATTATTTTAAAAAGAAAAAGTTAAAGGAAACTGTTTATTATGAAATTTATCAATAGGATCTTAATCTATACTTAAATTAAAAAAATAGTTATAAACTGAAATAAACTCCGATAAAATTTTTTTTGAACTTAAAAAAAGAACTTTGGAAGACAAAAACATATCAAGCAAAAATAGCAAACACTCAGGTTTAGTGCATCTTGAAATATGCACCGATAGATTATTAATTTCATATAAATTATTAGTGCTAATAGAACATTTGTGTATAACCGAATTTTAAAATAATTTATAATTAATAACCTAGTAACTAAAATAATAATTATTGATTTTCTTTAAATTTTGATTAATGTGACATTCATATATTTCTAAATTTTCAACCAAATCGACTTAAAACAAGAAAAAACTAGTTTTGAAAATTTTCTGTCTCTTAACCCTAAAATATCAATATTCATAAAAAGTTCCCAGACTAACTTTTCAACAAGTAAAAATTTTTATCTATTATTTTAATAGGAAAAGTTAAAAGAAACTGTTTATTATGAAGTTTATCAACAGGATCTTGATCTGAAATTACACTGAAATTTAAAAGAAATCTTAAAAAGTGAAATAAAAATTCCGATAAAATTTTTTTTCAACTTTGAAAAAGAACTTTGGAAGACAAAAACATAACAAGCAAAAAACAGCAAGCACTCAGAATGTGTTAAATTCAAAACCAAAATTTTATGTTTGTATTTAGATGGGTTTTTTTTTTCAGAAATATGTTTTATTGCAAAATTTGAGACACGTTCTGTTACTATTGATGGAAAAGTGGTCGGCAATTCAACTAATTCACCGAAATCTAAAATTTAGTACGATGAAGTTGTAATAGGAATGGAGAAGTCTAATATCAATGGATGAATTATGTTTCAAATTTTGCTATGTTTTATAACAAAATTTAAAGCATGTTCTGTTAATATTGATGGAAAAGTGGTTGGCAATTCAACTAATTCACCGACATCTAAAATTTAGTACGAAGAATTTGTAATAGGAATGGAGAAGTCAAATATCTTCCATGAACAAATGGTTTATAAACAGCATGAATTAGAGCTTCCACGTTTACTAAAATTTTACTTTGATACTATATTAAAAATAAAATTCAGAGATTTTAAGACCATTTCTTAAAACTAAAAATACAAATATTTATCGATTCCACAACGAATTTTTATGTATTAATAGACATTAATTTATGCAGGTTATAATATAATATATTATATTTCATTTTATATTTCTAAAGTAGAAATATTAGTAAATATTTATTATTAGTAACTATTTATTTTAGTAAATATTTATTAATAAACTTCAATATAAAAAAAGAAATATAAAATTATTAAGTTCATTTGATGCCTTAACGCAGGAAATATTATATTTGAAATTTTATTAAGGATAAGTTTCCTTACAAGTAAAAAAAGATTTATACTCCTTAACTGAAAATTAATTTAAACAAAAAACACAAAAAATACGCTCCATACACTACAGAGTTCGTCTGCTATTATTAAAAAAGAACATTTTAATTTATAATGATTAGATCCTTTTTTAATATTGCTTAATTTCTACCTTCATTTTTGTTAATGAAATTCAGTGCCTTAAAATTTGTTTTTTTTTATTGCACGGTGTTTGTGAGAAAAGTTAGTTTATGAACAGAATTTTGCTGTATGTAATGAAAATTTCTCAGAAAACTCAATTTATAGTGATGCTTGAAAGTTTGATCACTAAATACGTCATGATATTAAAAAATCTTAATTTTTTTCCAGTTTTTTTTATGTATACCTAAAATTTTTTGATTAATTTATCATTCTTTTAATGAGATTTTAAACTTGTAATAAAATTTTGATATCATCAATTTTACACACACACACACACGTATATATATGTATATGTATGTATGTATATCTATCTATTTATATATATATATATATATATATATTGTATATATATATATATATATATATATATGTGTGTGTATATGTATATATGTATATATGTATATATATGTATATATGTATATATATATATATGTATATATGTATATATATATGTATATATGTATATATATGTATATATATATATATATATATATATATATATATATATATATATATATATATATATATATATGTATATATGTATATATATGTATGTATATATATATATATATATATATGTATGTGCATATATATATATAGGTGTATATATATATATATATATATATATATATATATATATATATGTGTGTGTGTGGGTATATATATATATATATATATATATATATATGTGTGTGTGGGTATATATATATATATATGTATATATATGTGTGTGTGGGTATGTATATATATATATATATATATAGATAGATAGATAGAAAGATACATACATACATACATACATATATATATATATATATATATATATATATATATATATATATATATATATATATGTATATATGTATATATGTATATATGTATATATATATATATATATATATATATATATGTATATATATATATATATATATATATATATATATATATATACACACGACTTCCATACACGTTTAAAACAATTGTTTGAACAGCCCTGAACGTTCCCGTACACTCAAAGAATCGGAAGAATATGAAATGAGAATACGAATTAGTAGAACAAAGCATTTATAAATCTATACAAAAAGCTAACTCATCCAGTATTTATGTTGTCACTGTGTCAGTTAAAATTACAGTTTTAATTGAGAATTGGAAACATTAATTTAATCCCATTAATATCTACTTGAAAATAGTTATTTAATTGTTTATAAACAAAAAGTAGGGAGCAGTTAGTATTTAAAGCTATATCTAAATAAAGATTAATATGCTAACTATCCTGGCGACCTGGCGATTGAATTTATCACATAATAAATAGGTAAAAATAACATATTTTTTTTCTAGCATTATGAAGTCTTTCCTATAACCAGAGGCATCCATATTGGATTCTTGACGATTTAGGGTTAGCAGCATTCAAAGAGAGTTCGAGAACGTTCAAAATCCCTCTCCCCCCATTTTATATCTTTTAATGCCATTATTTCAAAAACTTTTTTCCCGGTTAACAACAGGCGATTAAATTCATCAGTTTATCACTTTATAAGAAGATGAAAATAAGATTTTTTACCCTAGCTTTTTGACGTCATTCCTTTAACCACTTCATTTAACCATTTCTTATTTTATATTATTTAAATATTGTATGCATTATTTTTATACTTTTTATCACTGAACTTAATTATTAAGTAAATAATTTTCTTTTATATTATGCTTAAATAATAGATTAGGTAAATATGTAATAATTGAAAATTCATCGATTTTTTTTGTTGTAATGAAAATTTTATCATTGGTATTAACAACAAGTCTAGGATTTTTTTCCAATGATTAATAAATATATAACGTTTAAATTATATATCTTTGAAAATTGAGAAGTTTGTTGTTTGTTTTTTATAATAGATAATCACACGGTTTGCAAACGATTTGCAAAAGTTTCGTTATCATTCATATGTACAGCCAAATAATCACTGTAAATATTAAAACCTCTTCTGTTTATCGTATCACGTCATGTGACAAGATAAATTAAAATTGGCAACAAACACGTGGTCAGTAAAGATAAACAAATTATTGAGCTTGTACCAGACGATTCTCAGCCAAAAAAAAAAACCCATTTTTTCACGTGCGTCATAGAGTACTTTTCAATTCTGAAAAATTAAAAATTTTACTGATCCAGTAGGGCTATATGCTAGTTTGTTACAAATGTTCGTAAGCTTTAAGTAATAAATATTTATTATTTAAATAGTTAAATAAGAAATTATAGACAGCTCAATACATATTTCTATACTGATTTTAACTGTAATTTTACTGATCTCGTCAAATGATGGATTACAAGGCAATTTGTCGCAAAGTCACGAACTACTTTAATGCCCTTCCCATTCATTTTCATGGTTACAACAGCCAATAGACAAATAATAAACTACCCTTTCGTTTGCAACTAAATACAGAGTTGTAATAATTTGAGAATTTGCCCTAATGCGTGAAATAGCCTTATATTCTATTTTTAATTAGCAACAAAATGTAATTATAGAAATATGTAATATAGAAATTTAATTGAAATATATTTTAATACATTTTAGTTAAATAATACCCATAATCGCATAAAACATTCAGTTTATAATTAAATTCTTTCCATGTTTAACATAGGGCAGATTAAATAGGAAATTTTATTAAAATTAAAAAGAAACATCATATAGGATTCTTTCAAAACTGACTTTTTATAGAGCCTCAAAACATATTTTTTCATGCACTCCAGCGTTCTTATATTTTTTTTCTAAATACGAACTTCTTTTTCTTTTATAATGATTACATTCCTTCATTATACTGCTTAATTCCAACCTTGTTTTTCGGTAATGAACTCCTGTACCGTAAGTTCTTTTTTATAATGCACGGAGTCGGAGAGAAAAGTTAGTTTTACGATCAGATTTTTAGTATATGCCTGGAAATTTTCAGGGAAATTTGATTCATGATAAAGTTTGAAACTTTTGAAACGGAGTATTATTATAAGGGTATAGAGAAGGGAGTAAGTCTGCTTAGTAGATTTGTTTGGGAAAGTACAAGGCACTACATGCTGTGTTAAATAATTTTAGAAAACAAAGATATTGTAAAGAGTGCTTTTAGTGTTTAAAAATAGTTTTATAATCTTTCTTATACTTTAATACGGGTAGGCTATAGTTTGTAATAAAATTCTTCTTTGGAACAAAGAAATTATTATATTTATAAT
This sequence comes from Pardosa pseudoannulata, assembly GCA_032207245.1. NCBI lineage: Eukaryota > Metazoa > Arthropoda > Arachnida > Araneae > Lycosidae > Pardosa > Pardosa pseudoannulata. The sequence continues at coordinate 75,076,319 of CM063497.1, read as the reverse complement.
ATTTTCGGAATTAACAATAGAGAATCAATTAGGGAGATTTTTATTCAAAATAATTTATATTGTTTCACAATTTGGTAGTAATTATTTTTCCCCTGTCTCTCAAAATACATAGAAGTATGTATATATATATATGTATATATATATATATATATATATATATATATATATATATATATATATATATATATATATATATATATATATATATATTATATATATATATAATAAGTTTTATGATCAGATTTTTAGTATATGCCTGGAAATTTTCAGTGCCTTTGTTTCATAATAAAGTTTAAAATTTTTGAAAAGGAGCATTATTATAAAGGTATAGAGAAGGGAGTAAGTCTGTTAAGTAGATTTGTTTGGGAAACTGCAAGAAACTATATGCTGTATTAAATAATTTTACAAAACAAAGATATTGTAAAGTATGCTTTCGGTGTTTAAAAATGTTTCATAATCTTTCTTACATTTTAATAAATGTAGACTATAGTTTGTAATCAAATATTTCTTTGAAAGATAGAAATTATTATGTTTATGATATTTTCGGATGTGACAATAGAGCATCCACTAGAGTTGTTTTCATTCAAAACCATTTATACTGTTTTACAATTTAGTAGTACCTATTTCCTTCACCCTCTCTCTCTCTCTCTCTCTCTCTCTCTCTCTCTATATATATATATATATATATATATATATATATATAGATATATATATATATATATATATGTATATATATATATATATATATATATATATATATATATATATATATATATATATGTGTGTGTGTGTGTGTGTATATGTATATATATATATATATATATATATATATATATATATATATATATATATATATATATATATATATATATATATATATATATATATATATATATATATATAATATCATATATCTAAGCCCTAAAGTCTACCCGAAATTCTTTCTGATTCCCGAAACAGAAAATGATATGGCTCGCATTTTTAATTAGGAAATTATAACTCTCCCATGAAACATCTGTAATGATGAGAAATAATAGTCATCTGGAACGCCACACTTATTACAGACATGTTATGACAGCTATGTATATGTTATAAAAAACAATATTCATAAAAAGCTCTCAGACTATTTTTTCAATAAATACAATTTTTTTACTGTTATATAAATATTAAAAAGTTTAAGGTTTAAGGAATCTGTTTATTATGAAGTTTATCAATTAGGATCTTAATGTACATATATATACACACGACTTCCATACACGGTTAAAACAATTGTTTGAACTGCCCTGAACGTTCCCGTACACTCAAAGAATCGGAAGAATATGAAATGAGAATACGAATTAGTAGAACAAAGCATTTATAAATCTATACAAAAAGCTAACTCATCCAGTATTTATGTTGTCACTGTGTCAGTTAAAATTACAGTTTTAATTGAGAATTGGAAACATTAATTTAATCCCATTAATATCTACTTGAAAATAGTTATTTAATTGTTTATAAACAAAAAGTAGGGAGCAGTTAGTATTTAAAGCTATATCTAAATAAAGATTAATATGCTAACTATCCTGGCGACCTGGCGATTGAATTTATCACATAATAAATAGGTAAAAATAACATATTTTTTCTAGCATTATGAAGTCTTTTCTATAACCAGAGGCATCCATATTGTATTCTTGACGATTTAGAGTTAGCAGCATTCAAAGCGAGTTCGAGAACGTTCAAAATCCCTCTCCCCCCATTTTATATCTTTTAATGCCATTATTTCAAAAACTTTTTTTCCGGTTAACAACAGGCGATTAAATTCATCAGTTTATCACTTTATAAGAAGATGAAAATAAGATTTTTTACCCTAGCTTTTTGACGTCATTCCTTTAACCACTTCATTTAACCATTTCTTATTTTATATTATTTAAATATTGTATGCATTATTTTTATACTTTTTACCACTGAACTTAATTATTAAGTAAATAATTTTCTTTTATATTATGCTTAAATAATAAATTAGGTAAATATGTAATAATTGAAAATTCATCGATTTTTTTTTGTTGTAATGAAAATTTTATCATTGGTATTAACAACAAAGAGGTATTAACAACAAGTCTAGGATTTTTTTTTCAATGATTAATAAATATATAACGTTTAAATTATATATCTTTGAAAATTAAGAAGTTTGTTGTTTGTTTTTTATAATACATAATCACACGGTTTGCAAACGATTTGCAAAATTTTCGTTATCATTCATATGTACAGCCAAATAATCACTGTAAATATTAAAACCTCTTCTGTTTATAGTATCACGTCATGTGACAAGATAAATTAAAATTGGCAACAAACACGTGGTCAGTAAAGATAAACAAATTATTGAGCGTCTACCAGACGATTCTCAGCCAAAAAAAAAACCATTTTTTCACGTGCGTCATAGAGTACTTTTCAATTCTGAAAATTTAAAAATTTTACTGATCCAGTAAGGCTATATGCTAGTTTGTTACAAATGTTCGTAAGCTTTAAGTAATAAATATTTATTATTTAAATATTTAAATAAGAAATTATAGACAGCTCAATACATATTTCTATACTGATTTTAACTGTAATTTTACTGATCTCGTCAAATGATGGATTACAAGGCAATCTGTCACAAAGTCACGAACTACTATAATGCCCTTCCCATTCATTTTCACGTTTACAACAGCCAATAGACAAACAATAAACTACCCTTTCGTTTGCAACTAAATACAGAGTTGTAATAATTTGAGAATTTGCCCTAATGAGTGAAATAGCCTTATATTCTAGTTTTAATTAGCAACAAAATGTAATTATAGAAATATGTAATATAGAAATTTAATTGAAATATATTTTAACACATTTTAGTTAAATAATACCCATAATCGCATAAAACATTCAGTTTATAATTAAATTCTTTCCATGTTTAACATAGGGCAGATTAAATAGGAAATTTTATTAAAATTAAAAAGAAACATCATATAGGGTTCTTTCAAAACTGACTTTTTATAGAGCCTCAAAACATATTTTTTCATGCACTCCAGCGTTCTTATATTTTTTTTCTAAATACGAACTTCTTTTTCTTTTATAATGATTACATTCCTTCATTATACTGCTTAATTCCAACCTTGTTTTTCGGTAATGAACTCCTGTACCGTAAGTTCTTTTTTATAATGCACGGAGTCGGAGAGAAAAGTTAGTTTTACGATCAGATTTTTAGTATATGCCTGGAAATTTTCAGGGAAATTTGATTCATGATAAAGTTTGAAACTTTTGAAACGGAGTATTATTATAAGGGTATAGAGAAGGGAGTAAGTCTGCTTAGTAGATTTGTTTGGGAAAGTACAAGGCACTACATGCTGTGTTAAATAATTTTAGAAAACAAAGATATTGTAAAGCATGCTTTTAGTGTTTAAAAATAGTTTTATAATCTTTCTTACACTTTAATACGGGTAGGCTATAGTTTGTATTTAAATTCTTCTTTGAAACAAAGAAATTATTATGTTTATAATATTTTCGAATTTAACAATAAAGAATCAATTAGTGATATTTTTATTCAAAATAATTTATATTGTTTCACAATTTGGTAGTACTTATTTTTCCCCTCTCTCTAAAAATACATAGAAGTATGTATATATATATATATATATATATATATATATATATATATATATATATATATATATATATATATATATATATATATATATATATATATATATATATATATATATATATTATATATATATATATATATATATTATATTATATTTTATCTGATAAGTTTTATGATCAGATTTTTAGTATATGCCTGGAAATTTTCAGGGAAATTTGATTCATAATAAACTTTGAAACTTCTGAAACGGAGCATTATTATAAAGGTATAGAGAAGGGAGTAAATCTGATAAGTAGATTTGTTTGGCAAGTTCAAGAAACTATATGCTGTATTAAATAATTTTAGGAAACAAAGATATTGTAAAGAGTGCTTTCGGTGTTTAAAAATGTTTCATAATCTTTCTTACATTTTAATAAATGTAGACTATAGTTTGTAATCAAATTTTCTTTGAAAGATAGAAATTATTATGTTTATGTTTCGTATGTAACAATAGAGCATCCATTAGAGTTGTTTTGATTCAAAACCATTTATACTGTTTTACAATTTAGTAGTACCTATTTCCTTCACCCTCTCTCTACATATATATATATATATATATATATATATATATATATGTATCTATATGTATATATATATATATATATATATATATATATATATATATATGTGTGTGTGTGTGTGTGTATATGTATATAAATATATGTGTATATATATATATATATATATATATATATATATATATATATATATATATATATATATATATATATATATATATATATATATATAATAATAATATCAATATCTAAGCCCTAAAGTCTACCCGAAATTCTTTCTGATTCCCGAAACAGAAAATGATATGGCTCGCATTTTTAATTAGGAAATTATAACTCTCCCATGAAACATCTGTAATGATGAGAAATAATAGTCATCTGGAACGCCACACTTATTACAGACATGTTATGACAGCTATGTATATGTTATAAAAAACAATATACATAAAAAGCTCTCAGACTAACTTTTCAATAAGTACAATTTTTTTACTATTATATTAATATTAAAAAGTTTAAAGAACCTGTTTATTATGAAGTTTATCAATTAGGATCTTGATGTACACTTACATTTTTAAAAAATCCTTAAAAGAATGAAAAAAATAATTCGATAAAAAAATTTTCAACTTTGAAAATAAATTTGGAAGACAAAATCATAACAAGCAAAAACAGCAAGCACTCAGATTGTGTTAAATTCAAAACCAGTATTTTATGGTGGAATTTAGCTGTATTTTTCTTTTAAAATTATGTTTTATAGCAAAATTTAAAACATGTTTTATTAATATTGATGCAAATGTTGTCGGCAATTAAACTAATTCACTGACATCTAAAATTTAGTACGCAGCAGTTGTAATAGGAATGAAGAAGCCTAACATCAATGAAGTAGATGGATGATTCATTGTCTTCCATGAACAAATGGTTTATAAACAACATGACTTAGAGCATCAACGTGTACTAAAATTTTACTTTATTACTATATTGAAAATAAAATATACACTTACTGATGCATTTGGCAGTGTACACTAATAAATACTTTTTACATGATAATTTTAATCATGCAATAGTTTGTTGGCAAGCCACGCTATCAAGTGTGAACAACATCATAAGCTATAGGTTTAATTTAACCGTCAGGGTGAAATAAATGTGTGATTAAAGTTAACAAATCGGATAAAGTTGAAAGTATAAATCTATTTTCAAAGACGTCATAAATTATTGTAAGGAAGGATTTTATATCTTAGTTTCCCAGCAATTATAAAAGCACATAATATGCGTAAAAACAACGCGCATGCAATATTTTTTTTAATCTTTTTTAAAATTAATTAATAATAATGAGATTCTGAAATAATTATTATTCAACTAATATAAAAGTTGATTTTATTTGCACGCATAAATTGCTAAGAATATAATTTTTTATCCAGACTTATTTAAAACAAGAAAAAAAATATTTAAAAATTTACTGTCTCTTAACTGTAAAATATAGATATCCATAAAAAGCTCGCAGACGAAATTTTCAACCATTGCAAATTATTTTTTCTGTTCTTTTTATAGCAGAAGTTAAGTGCAAAATATATAATGAAATGTAATAATCGAATATTGTTGTAAGGAAGAATTTTACAGTTTAGTTTCCCAGCAATTAGAAATGCATATATTATACTTGAAAATAACACGAATGGAATATTTTTGTTAAATCTTTTTAAAATTAATTAATAATAATACGATTCTGATTGAATTATTATTCAATTAATATAAAATTGATCCTTATTTTCAGACATAAAATGCTAAGAATATGCCAATTTTTTACCAGTTTTTTTAGACAGAATTAAAACAACAAAATACATTTTTAATTTACTGTCTCTTAACTCTAAAATATCGATATTCATAAAAAGCTCTCAGACGAAATTTTCAACAATTACAAAATCTTTATTTCTATTCTTTTTATAGGAAAAAGTTAAATTACAAAATATGTTATGAAATTCAATAGGATTTTGTTGTAAGGAAGAATTTTACAATTTACTTTCCCAGCAATTATAAATGCACATATTATGCTTAAAAACAACGTTCATGGAATACTTTTCATAAATCTTTTATTAAATTAATAATAATGAGCTTCTGATATAATTATTGTTCAATTAATATAAAATTTAACCTTATTTGCATCCATAAACTTCTAAGAATATAATAATTTTTTATCCAGACTGATTTAATTTTTTTTAAAATTGACTGTCTCTTAACTGTAAAATATCTATATTCATAAAAAGATCGCAGACGAAATTTCCAACAATTACAAATATTTTTTTATTTTTTTTATAGGACAAAGTTAAAAGAAAAATATATTATATGAAGTTTCTCAATTAGATCTTGTTGTAAGGAAGAATTTTACAATTTAGTTTCCCAGCAATTGTAAATGCACATATTATGCATAAAAACAACGTTCATGGAATACTTTTCATAAATCTTTTATTAAATTAATAATAATGAGCTTCTGATATAATTATTGTTCAATTAATATAAAACTGAACCTTATTTGCTTTCATAAACTGCTAAGAATATAATTTTTTATCCAGACTCATTTAAAACAAAAATAAAATTAAAAATTTATTGTCTTTTAACTGTAAAATATTGATATTCATAAAAAGCTCGCAGACGAAATTTCCAACAATTACAAAACTTTATTTCTATTCTTTTTATAGGAAAAAGTTAAAGAAAATCATATTTTATGAAGTTTATACATAAGATCTTCATGTAAACTTAAATTAAAAAAAATCCTTTAGAAACAGAAAAAAAACTATTATCGATAAAAAAAAAAACTTTCAACTTTGAAAAAAGAACCAGACAAAAGCATAACAAACAAAAACAGCAAGCACTCAGATTGTTTTAAATTCAAAACCAGTATTTTATGGCCGAATCGGAAATTCTCCGCATTTGCATGCTGCGATTTTACAACGCGCGTGTTTTAAACGATAAAAATATTCATAAAACATAAAAATCTCGCACGGATATTTTTTCTTTTTTACTGCTTTTACTTTTATTTTCCAGAACTGGATAGATGGCGGTATTATTTTTACCCCCGGATTTGTTACCTGAGGGCGTGCATATATATATATATATATATATATATATATATATATATATATATATATATATATATATATATATATATAAAGTGAGTTTAAATTATGGAAAGAGTTCCAAAATATAAACTGCAAGCATAATGCACCTGCTGATATACTGTTGGCATTTTTCCAAAAAACGTTCTTTTTGCACGAAAATAAGTCTCCGATATTTTCTTAAGATGGAATCTTTTCCTTAGAACGGCTGATATTTCGCAATTTATAAATTATACTACAAATATGTAAGAATATCTAACGCGATTAAAGGGATAGGAGATCTTTCGGCAAGTATCGGTAAAATTTAAAACGGCAATGGGTATTCAGCTGGCGGTATGTAGTGGAGAACATTTAAATTTTTAAAATTAACTAATATATGTATGTTATATATATATATATATATATATATATATATATATGTTTATATGCATATATATGTATGTATATATGTATATATATGTATATGTATCTATCTATCTATCTATATATATATATATATATATATGCATATGTGCTTATATCTATATATATTATATAATATATATATATATATATATATATATATGTTATATATATATATAATATGTTGTGTGTGTGACCATTTATTATTATTTATATTAAAATTTGTATTCATAATTTTAAGCATTTCTCTAAGCATTTAATAATAATAATATTTTAATAATAGTCTTTAAATTCCCTGTGTTAGTTTCCCTAAATATTATTATTACACAGTAACACCACAAGCCATTGATGTTATTTTATTTATCATAAATTAATTACAATCTATTTATTGACGGTACTTGACAGGATAAAAAGGGTTAAAACAGATGGTGGTTTGTAGTTCATACTATGTGACGTCACTACGTCAAGATTCAGTAATAAAGTATTAAAACAGAAGCAGGTGTTGATCACAGCATCGTGTTTGTGTGTTTATTTGTGGAATGTGTATGTAAAATATGGATATATATACACATATGTACATATAAAATATGCATATATGTATGTGTCCATAATACAGTCAGTTCCATAAGAGCGTGTCTCTCGTAAGTTCTTCAATAGATAGCGCGCAGATATCGGATTAAATCGGTACCGTCGAGAGAGAAGGCCAGAGTTCTGCTCTGTGACGTCACGACGAAGGGGCGAGCTGCTTCATACTCGAATACGTAGCTTCCCTGCTTGTCTTCAATTAGCAGAGTTTTTTTATTTAACATTGTATCCCTTAAGGGATAAATTAAAATTTTTCTCAATACATTACAGTTTATGCATTAATTCCTTTAAAGTGTTTATTACATATTCATCTAATATCATCTAGAAACATTTTAACACGCTTAAACAATTCAATATGTAGTATTTGAATGTACAAAAATATTTTGGTGTACAGTAAGAGTTGATGATCACTATGAAAATTAGTATATATGTTCTACATAAATATTTTATGAACTGAATAGGTTTAAAACCTCTTTTTAAGTTTGGTTAATCAAAATTAATTTAGTTTTGCTGTCAAATAGCACATTTCTCATGTTTAAATTTTGTAATAATCCCAAAGTAGGTAAAATAATAATAATAATAAAATACATCATAATTAGAAAAAACTGTTTTATTTCTTTTATTCAAAACACTGCATAGTTTTAGAAATGAATAATACCTAAAATATTCAAATATAAAACAATAAACTGATATATGTAAAGCTTTTTATTAAATAATTCATACCTTTATAATAAAATTCAAATATTGTCAATAAATTACATCTTATATATTAATCCCTTAAGAATGCTTATTACATTTTCAGCTATTATTATCCAGAATCACTTTTGTAATCCCTTAAACAATTCAATATATAATTTTTAAATGTATCAAATTACATCTGTGTACAATAACAGTCAATGATTACTCTAAAACAAGTCTCTTAAAATATTTTTATTTTCTGAGTATATTTAAAAGTTCTTTAACTGAATATTTTAAATCTAGTTTCATTGTCAAGTATGTATTCCATTCTCTGTACTTAAATTCTTGAAAAATCTCTTCCCCCAAATAAATAATAATAATAAACAAACACACAAGTCAGAATTAGGAAAAAACTTTTTATTGTTTTTAATCAAATTATTGCACAGATTTAAGATTAATGTATTCTTAAAATAAATTCAATAGTATAAAGCATAAAACAGATGTCATTAACTTTCAAAGGTTTTTATCAAACAAGTTATACTCTTGTGAAATTCGAATTTTGTCAATAAATTACATCTTGAATATTTTAAAAGCACCTTAAATGCACACCCATCTTAAAGAAAAAGATAATTTTAAATTCTCATCTATAATAGACACTGCATAGTTTAAGATTATGATTACTTTATCAAATTCATAATTTATATCTAAATACATTAAGACGTTATTTCTTATTACCTTACACCAAAGAGATAAACATGGAAATTTTTCTGTACAAACCTGGAGTTCCTCTAGATATTTAAAATTGCTTGACATTTCATAATACTCTTTTGATTTTAGACTGGCTTCTACAGCTTGTTTCGTGTTTAAATCTTCTCTCATCCTTTTATTGTTGGGGCTATCTCTTGTTCTATTGGATTCTTTAGATAAGTAGCTGGGACATCCTAGAAAAATAGTTGGTACAGTTGTTCTATTCAATCGGGGCTTCTTCAAAGGCGCAGTAATAATCCGACCATTCTCATCAAATTCCCACTCTATTATTTACAAGCATGAAATGTTTTTCACAAACCTGTTAAAATAATTATTCATGTAAATAATTAAGTACAAATTTCATATAGTAAAATTTTTTCATCTATGTTTTACTGTGATGTCTTGGATCACATGACTTAAATTTTGGATAACATTCAAATATTTTTTAAATGCACTTGAGTCATTGATTATTATATTCATAGAATGAAGAATTTCTAGCTTGAACAACAGCTGAAAATAATTTATCATCAAAAATTATAAACTGCATTTAAATATATGTGAAAAAAAAGTATTTTAAAGAAAGGAAAATAATTTTAAAATATCAAAGTTCACATAGTAATCAAATTTCAATTTTAGCTATTATTAAATTTTACTTTTAATGAAGAAAATGCATTTAATACATATCATTATCACACCATTGTGCGAATATATTGATATATAAAAATTAGATGGCATTTTTTATGATTAAATAAAATTTAAATTCGAGTTGAAATATGTACGAAAAACCCAACTAGTTTAGCTACATGCTATTTATTACGAAACAATAAATTCAGATATTAAAATACAAATTATCACCAAGTATTATAAATATTAAAAGTTAGACAAGTAAAAAAACTTATTTAAAAAAAAGAAAAATAATATAAAATATCAATGTTAGATAAGAATCAAATTCCAACTTGAACTCTTATTATATAGTATACATACATATATTTTTTATTTATTTATAAAGAGAGAGAGAAAGAGAAATATTTGTTTACCTTTCATCTGAATGAATAAAACTGTAATGCTAAAATTTAGGTTTTAAACAATGTTACTAGTCATCTATTTTAAAAGGTACAATTAAAGCTTTATAAAAAAATGATTTATAAAAGGTTGTAAGAGCAAATATGCCATTACGTACATCACATAGTTTATACAAAAAGTTAAAAATCAGCTATTGAAAAATCATAATAACGTAAACAAACATTTAACACTGCAAATTTTAAATTGTTATTTAATTATAAATAAAAACTTACCTTCTTTTAAGGTAAAGTATCCATAATTTGAAGCAGAATTATACGCACGTGGGTATGCTTATTCAATGGCAACTCCAGTGGACAGTACGTTCAGTTAACGAGCATAAGGTCGCCCCTTTGGCGTGACGTCACATCATTTCTGTAGTTCAGCCAGAAGGCCTTGTCTCTCGACGGTACCGCTTAAATGCACGTGTTCCTCAAACATTAGAGACGAATACTTTATGGTTATACTCTTTATTCGATTTATTTTGCTGTGTTTAAATCAACAATCGAAGCCGTGCGTTTGCAGAGTGGAAGCTGGAAAATGTCTTCACCACAATGGATTGGTTCTCTCAGCAGCCTGAAACCAATCGAATTGAAAACGTGTGGTCTCCCATGAAGATGAAGCCCATGGAAAAATGTGTATACAATATAAAGAAGCTAATATAAAGCTGTCAGTAACCGTTATGAGAAATTAGGAGGTCTCTACCTTTGAAATTCGCAGAAATACCTGTCAAAAGTATGCAATAATCAATAACAATGTTTACTGGACAACTTATTGGGTGAAATGCATTTCAGTTTAATATGTAAACTGCATGGTACAAATGTAATTTTGACTAATTCGTTTGTATTTTCAGAAAAATAGACGACACGTTCTTATATAACAGACTGTATGTGTCAGCTGTTCTCAGTTCATAAGATTGAAAATTATGTTTTCACCATTAAATATATTATCATATACATTAATTTAAATAAGAATTTCAATTGAAGTATTGAAAGAGGAAAAAATCTATTTCCTACACATGTGCGGCAACATTTAGAAAATAAATATATTTCAAATACTGCAAAGACTTCAATCTGCATATTTTAACCACGCTTTCAACGCTTGATATATCGGCAAAAGTATTTAAAAAGGACAAATTTTGAATAAAAATCGCTTGATAAACGACATCAATAAAAACATCTGATGCATGATTATTATTTTTTTTCCTTTCGAACTTCCACCACAAATAAAAGTACTCCAGAAAAACCCTTCTAAATTCAAATTTCCTCATTTTAATGACGAAGGAGGCAAGAATCGCTTGGCATTTGGAAATACTTAACGTCAGATCTAACGCATGAAAAATATGCAAACGATAATAAAAAAAATGTTATGTATGGAGTGTTGAAGTTAGAACGTTTAGAAAAAAAGGAGAAAATAAAAGAGATAGATGTGGTGAAGAATCAAACACAAACCTTGGGGGCATTCGCTAAATATCTGAATAATAAAAATCGGAATAAAAGATCAGAATGTAAGGAAGCAGAGTAGCTTTGATATCGTTTGGCAAGATTCCAACCGTTTAAAAAGGTACGTTAGGAAAGGAAAAAAAATAATGTATTTTGTTACGCAGTTTATTTGTTCATACATTTTATTCTGTACATGTGTCTAAAGAAGCAATTAATAATAATTAACGCATTTCTTCATTGTTTGTCTTGGTAAACTAATGTGTATATATATATACATATAGATATATATATGTATATATACACACATATATATATAAATATATATATTATATTATATATATATATATATATATATATTATATTATATATATATAAATATATAAATATATATATATATATATATATATATACATATACATATAGTTATAAATATGTATATATAAAATATATATTATATATACATGTATACTATATATATATATATATAAAATATGCTATATATATATATATATATATATATATATATATATATATATATATATATAATATATATATATATATATATATATATTATATATATATATATATATATATATATGCATAAAATATATAAATATATATATATATATATATATATATATATATATATATGCAAATATAAATAATATATATATATATCATATATATATATATATATATATATATATATATATATATATATATTATATATATATGCATAATATATAAATAAAAATATATATATATATATGCATATATTATATATATATATATATATATGCATATATATATAAATAAATATAATATGCATATATATATATATATATATATATTTATATATATAATATTATATATATATATATATGATATATATATATAAATATATATTTGCATAATATATATAAATATATATATATAAATATATATATATATATATATATATATATATATATATATATATGCTATATATATATATATATATATATATATATATATTATATATATATATATATATATATATATATATATATGCATATATATATATATATATATATATATATATATATATATATATATATATATATATGCATATATATATATATATATATATATGCATATATATATATATATATATATATATATATTATATATATATATATATATATATGCATATATATATATATATATATATATATATATATATATATATATGCATATATATATATATATATATATATATATATATATATATATATATATATATATATATATATATATATATATATATATATTATATATATATATATATATATATATATTATATAATTTAAGTATTTAATATTAAGAAATAACATGTGCGATGAGACTAACAGCTGTATATAATAATTGGTTAAAAAAAGAAACACCCTTTTACAATCGAAATTATGTTTGCTAATATTAATAAACAGGAAATTATTTATGTAGTGTTGAAGTATAAAAACCGTTTCAGGAAGAAAGATCAATTTATTGAGTCAAACACAAACCTGAAAGGGAATGTTATACATTGGATTATGCAATAAGAAGAAAGTAAGGTAAATGGAATAAAATATCCGAAGTCTGGAATGCTGCAAGAATAACCTTAATATCGTTTGGAATGCATCCAAACGTTAATGTTAAATAAGGTAAAGGAAATAATTTCTAGATACCTAACATTGTGTAATTTGATATTTTGAATATAAAATAAGTTATATTGCTCTTTATTTCTTATTAATGTATGGAATTAAAAACATTCGGTATCAAGTGCTTAGAATAATTTTTTATTTAAGAACTTAAAACTAAAAAGAACTATTTAATGAATTAATATTTTTAATATCGAATTACTTCTAAAATTAATACTTTTATGGATCTCTCTATCCCACGGTATATAAAAATATGTAAATATAAGTGTGTGTGTCACTGTGAGAGAGAGAGGTTTGGTATGGTTTGGAGTGCTACGGTCTACTTTTTGCAACACGAGGGCTAATGAGACCGGGACCTACAACTTAAAGCCGATTCCGAACGGCTACGAACATCCATACCATTGTGGGAGAGAGAGAGAGAGAGAGAGAGAGAGAGAGAGATAGAAAGAGATAGCGAGGGAGTGAGAGAGCTATATATTTAAAAAAATCACAATGAGTAAAAAAATATTTTCCTTAATTTTTATCCAATTTATTCTGACTAAAATGTTTCACGCATGATAGTAAAAAATAGATGTTCAGTATTTATACATAATGAAAAATATTACTAATGATTAAAGGTTTACTTAAAATCATTCGGTAGGTACCGATTGATTTTAAATAATCAGTACACAGTTTCGTGGTAATATTAGATATTACAAGACTTTGCTGCTAATGACTTAAAAAATAAGGTAAAAGCACAAGGTTATATCAAGGTTAAGGAGAAAATATCTTAAACCTGATTAATAAATAGCAATCATTAAATTTACTGAAGAAACTCACATTTAAAACACATTTAAGTGAAGATTTTATCGCAGACAAGAAGAGAGAATCAATATTTAAAAGAAAAATTTCACAGCAGACGAGAATGTTTTTAACACGATCGGCTGAAATCAGAAATAAAAATAACTAATGAAAAACTAATTATGATCGTCTGCCTCTTTTTTGACAAAAAGAAATTATAAAGGAAAATCATTAAAAATTAATTTAAAAACTAATTGAGGTCTAATTTTTATTTTTGTTGCGTTGCCGACGGGTTTTTTAAACATCAACAGTGTGGAATATCGGGTAGATCAATAAAACAAGGTTTTATAATAGACATAAACAAAAAATGAGATCATTAATATAGATAAGTCTAACTAGCTTCAAAGCAGCTTTCAGTTTTCACCAGGTGCAAAGGGTGAAAAAAAAGGATAAAACTATGAATTTCTGTATGTAGTTAGTATTAAGGGTTTACATGTGACATTTTACAGTATACATAATACTAACTGAGGTACCTGGCGTTGCTGTGGTCTTAAAATAGCTTTCAATTTTCATCAAGTGTGAAGGTGTAAAGAAAGAATGTGCAAAAAATATGAATTTTTTTGTGTAATTAGTAATTAATGGTATATGTGACACTTCACAATATACATAAGACTAACTGTATGGGGTACCTGATGTTGCTCTGGTTTCAAAATAGCTTTTAGGTTTCCTCAGGGGAGAAGGACAAAAGAAAAATTGGGCAAAAGCTATGAATTGTTTTGTGTAATTAGTAATTAATGGTATATGTGACACTTCACAATATACATAAAACTAACTGTATGAGGTACCTGGTGTTGCTCTGGTTTCAAAATAGCTTCTAGTCTTCCTCAGGGGAGAAGGGCAAAAGCTATGAATTGTTTTGTGTAATTAGTAATTAATGGTATATGTGACACTTCACAATATACATAAAACTAACTGTATGAGGTACCTGGTGTTGCTCTGGTTTCAAAATAGCTTCAAATGTTTCTTTATATACAAAACATAGCAGTTAAAAACAATTTTAATTGACAATATATAAAAAACATTAAGTTATATTAAAACTTTAGCAACGGAGAGTTTTAATGAAGCTTTTTATAAGAGTGAAAATATTTAATTAAAAATTGGTTTTCACTAATTAATTTATAAAAGTGAAAGTACTAATTTTCGCCTAATGTTCAGCCATGAAAAATTATCGAGGTCACTTTTCCTGTATTGCATCAGACATACGAAAAATGGGTTTAATTAGCTTAAATATCAGTAATCACTTAAAGGAAACCAGTTTAATTTTGTCGTCTGAAACAAGGTGATGTGAAATTTTAATAAAATATTTTCACCGAAACGTTATTAGTGTTTGTATACGCTAATGAAGTATGTATGTATCAAGTCCTGACATATTTTTTTTTTAAATGCTTATACAGTCTGTATCAGTTATGTGGTCAGCACAGCGGTCCAGAAATCTCAGACCATATAAACGGGGTGACTATATATGCAGAACAATACAACTCTATTGAATTATGGCAGGATTATATTCACCTAATAAACAAATAATTATACTTTTAAGAACATTTTAAAAATTAATTCGAGAAGTAGAAACTACATTAGAAATATGCAGTATTTACTTGGTTTGGTTGGTTTTTGGTTTTTTCGAGCGATACGGTCTACTTTTTTGCAACACGAGGGCTAATGAGACCGGGACCTACTGCGCTTAAAGCCGATTCCGAACGGTTACGAACATTCATGCCCTAGTGGGATTCGAACTCACAAACTCCGGTTCCGAAAGCCAGCACCCTAACCATTCGGGCATCATTCGGCAATATTTACTTGGGATTTATTATATTTACTTGGGGAATTATTATATTTACTTGGGGAATTATTATATTTACTTGGGGGATTATTATATTTACTTTTATTATATTTACTTGCGGATTATTATATTTACTTTTATTGTATTTACTTGGGGGATTTATTATATTTACTTGGGGGATTATTATATTTACTTGGAGGATTGTTATATTTACTTTTATTATATTTACTTGAGGGATTATTATATGTACTTTTATTATATTTACTTGGGGGATTTATTATATTTACTTGGGGGATTATTATATTTACTTGGAGGATTGTTATATTTACTTTTATTATATTTACTTGGGGGATTTATTATATTTACTATATTTACTTGCGGAGAAATTCATTAGCTTACCTTACTAATCAAAGTACAGCACACGTACATACGTACATTCATGTTCAATGTATTTAAAAATAATCAGAATATAAGTTTGCTTCCTTTTGTTGGTTGTTAACACAACTTTTTCTAAGTCCCTAATAGCTTTTAAATGCTCATCTGCTGCTTCGGAATTAGTAAAATAACACCCGAAGTCATGTATGAGAGAGATAACTTCAACCAATAAAGAGATAGATGTCCACTAGTTAACAGGGGAAACGAGAACTGAGAGTGGTGGAAAACTCCGATGATGAGTCTACACAAGCAAGAAAAGTTGAAAGGGGGGGGGGAAATAAAGGCTTGAATTCAGGTCCTCTCCGATTTCTCACTGACTTTTAAAAAAACGAAAAGAAAAAAAAGGAAACTCGTTGAAAAAATGAAACTGACCATATAACAGGTGACAAGAAAAGGAAATGACTGTATAAACGGTGCGGTTTAACCCATGTTCCCTATTAAGTTAGACGGGTCTTTAGGAAACTGACCATATAAGCTGGGTTCCCTTATAAGCGGGTGACCATATAATCCAGTGATGGGCAAATACTTTTAAGCGCGGGCCAAAATGAAATTTTCAAAATGTCTCCCGGGCCGGATTACTATACCGCTTACGTTGTGCACACGCGAATGTTTTGGGTGGAGTTTTTTCCTTGCCCAAGACATTTTTTTGACAAAAACACTATAAGTATCATTTTAAAGCTTTTGGACAGAGAAATTTGATAGTTAATAAAAGATAATAGTAATAATAAATTGTCTTACTTAGGTGTATATGCGAACAATTTGTGCCCAGTAAAATACGTCACGTAATTTTTAAAGAAATAGGATCCGTTATATTAAATTAATGGTCATTAAATAAATCAGTTAATGAAAGATTTTATTTTGATATTTATTTATATCTTAACAATACAAAATATTTTATTTTGATCATAGTAATTACATTTTTATATTTATATTAAATTTTGTAAATATAATAGTAAATAGAATTATAAAAAAAAAACTGAAACATCAAACTTTAAAATAGAATAGTTTTAGTTAATGCGAAACGTGAAATCTGGAATGCTCATTTGATATTATTTTTCAAAATTTGGATGAAAATCACTTATAGCAATCCTTAATACCTAGTGTAGATTTTCGTCAGTAATTTGTCATCGATATTTATTTTTCGTGTAAATCATTAGCGAAAAAGTTCTTTCACAAATATATGTTGCACCAAATAAAACTAGGTGTTTTTGAACATAGTTCAAAAAATGTTTGAAATGTTCTGTATTCAAAGCACCGTAGAAAACACTCAACTCGTTTTAGTGAACATTTTCTTTTAGTAAATTATTTGACTGTAAGTCAGTTAGTTCTAGTTGAATTTCAACAGGAGCTTCTTGCATGTCAAAATTGAAAGGTTGACTAATTAATGATAAAGGTTTTTCAATAGCTTCGAAATCTTGAAATCTTCTTTGGAATTCAGAATGCAGGTCTTGTGTTATTGCACTATATTTAAGAAAATCGGTATTTTTCAATGATTCTCGTCGAAATTGTAATGAAATGAAATGATTTAGTAATTTCTTATTAAAGTTTTTAGCAAATAAATTGAGTTTTATCATAAATGCTTTGACGTTTGAGTAAATATTGAAAGCGAATTGTTTTTCCCCTTGTAGATTTATATTTAGTTCATTCAAATATTTTACATTATCTACTGAAAAAAATTGCATGATTTTTGCTTGATTGCAGGATTTTTCTACATGCCGGATAAAGTAAGAAACAGGGCCGGATCCGCGAGCTGGCTTTTGCCCACCCCTAATATAGCCGGTACTGACTTTATTGTAACTGTACAGAGAATATTATAGGGTTTTTAAATGGAGCGGTTTAAAGGTTTAATCCGATAATACTTAGCATTTCTAGATGCACGTGCTGATATACTAAAAATTATATCATCCATTATGAAAGCCATATGTTTAGTCCTGCATTTTAGTACATTTTCTTTCGCTTATCTACAAACGAAGCCATGTAATGCCCATTGTTTAAACACACGTGATATTAGGAATTACCAATGCTTATCACCCACTGTAAACCTATCAAAACTCAGCAGAGTGTTTTCGTTGACGATTTTCATTTGTTTAAAGCCATAAAAAAACCCCGACCCTGATTTGAAACATAAACAACTGACTGCTGTTTTTTCTTTTTCTATTTTTTGCCCTGGAAGTAAGCCAGCTGTATATATCAACCAAGAGCAATATCCCTACAGCTTACATTTTAGGATACTTTAATATTATTTAAAAAATATATTCTTTTTTTTATTTCTCTCTCCATACATATGTGTCGCTATGTGATAAAAAACAGGCGTAGAATAATGGTACCTTCTACCCATTTCTGCCGAAAAAAAATTGCCACCGAAAAATATTTTTGTTTATGTATTATGAATATTTTTTATCATAGAGGGACGGTAGAAATTGTTCTGTTCGAAGAATTGCAAATGCGAGTAATTTCGATTCAGTCATAAAATAGCGGATACGAATTTAAAATAATCGGAACGAATTTTTGTTTGTTCGTTCTATTTTTCAGAATGCTGGATGCGTTATCGACCAAAAAGTTTGTGATACAGGGATTTAAAGATTTAAAGAATAAAAGTGGAAATAAAAAAAAGTTATAAGGTGTTACTGAGTAAATAAGAATTTTTTTTAGTTTTATTTTTAACACTTTATCTAGGCTTCGTATATTGTTTGTATTTATGTAAATGATTGAAATAATTTTAAAAAGTAATAAAATTTACGAAATATTTCTGGTTGTGGAATATTTTAATGTTTTAGATAGTTACATTGGTATATTTTTATCTATATTGCTCATCTTATACTACTAAAGTAATAATATTGATACTTATAAACAAAATTAATTTATGCGGTAATGGTATCAATATAATACTAAATATTTAAATGATAAAGCTGAATTCAATAGTATATTATATATAAAATATATGTGTTGTATAATTCATAGCAGAATTACTGCTTCTAATCGTGTTTTTTTTTTTTTTTTTTTTTTTTTTTTGATTAAAGAAATATTTAAAGTCTAAGTACATTAAAAGATTGACTAAAATAATATTGTATAAATGCCTAATAAGACCTGTTTTGACTTACTCAGCTGAAACCTGGGCATTGACAGAAAGAGACAAGGAAACCCTAGCAGTTTTTGAGAGAAAAATATTGAGAAGTATTTTTTGGGGGAATTATTATAAATGGTATATGGAGAAGAAGAACAAATATTGAATTATACAGAACATATAAAAACCCAGATATAATTAATTTTATTAGCTTACAAAGATTAAAATGGGCCGGACACCTAGTTCGACTTAATGACAATAGATCCACAAAAAAAGTTTTTACGGCCAAACCAATAGGAACCCGAATGAGAGGACGACCAAAACTTAGATGGTTAGACTGCATTGAGAAAGACATAAGATCCTTGAAAATTTCCAATTGGAAATCCAGAGCCAAAGATAGGACTGCCTGGTATGGAATTCTAGAGAAGGCTAAGGCCCATCCTGGGCTGTCATGCCACTGAGGAAGGAAGGAAGGAAGGATATGTGTAATATATCAAAGTTATTATACTTAAATTATCTCTTTAATAACCTCCCATTTCAATTCCTTAAAATCTATTTTCACAGCCACAATATGTCTTAATTAAAGAAGTGTCCTCGACTTAAAATTCTTACAACACATGAAAATATAACCATCGTTGTTAAAGAATTCATTTATCATTCATAAAGTTATTACTAAATACTTATAGACGTTTATAAACATTTGAAATCTTCTTGAATGGAGAGATGCTGCCAATTTAAAAAATAATAAAGTAATACTCCAATTTAAAAATTTATAAAAATATTTACTTTTCGTTACTAAAGAATTCAGTCATCATTTATTGAATTATTACTTAACAGAATTACAGATTTTCATAAACATTTGCAATATTCTTGCATGGAGTGTTGATGTTTATTTAAAAAAAAATTTAAAACAATACTCCAACTAAATATTGATAAAAATATTTCCTTGTCGAATTCAGTAATCATTTATAGAATTATTACTCAGTACAATTACAGAATTTCCTAAACATTTGCAATCTTCTTTCATGGATAGTTGCTGTCTATTAAAAATTGTTAAAGTAATACTCCAAATAAAAATTGATAAAAATATTTACTTGAATACTCTTACCGTTACTAATAATTCAGTAATCGTTTATAAAATTATTACTCAGTAGAATTACTGAATTTCATAAAATTTGCAATTCTTATAAGTGTTATAATTTAATAATGAATAAAAATCAATTAAAAATGATAAAAATATTTATTTTCGTTATAAGATTCAGTAATCATTTATAGAATTATTACTGAGTGGAATTATAGAATTTCATAAACATTTGCAATCCACTTGCATGGAGTCTTGGAGTGCATATCTATTTAAAAAATATTAAAGTAATTGCCCAATTTAAAATTGATAAAAATAGTTACTTGAATACTCTTATCGTTATTAAAGAATTCAGTAATCATTTATAGAATTATGACTCAGTAGAATTACAGAATTTCCTAAACCACTGCAATCTTCTTGCATGGAGAGTTGCTGTCTATTTAAAAATTTTAAAGTAATACTCCAAAAAAATTTACTCTTATCGGATAAAGAATTCAGTAATCATTTATAGAATTATTACTTTAAAATTACAGTTTCATAAAATTTGCAATTCTTGCATGAGAGTTGCTGTAATTTAAAAAAAATGTTAAAGTAATATTCCAAGTAAAAATTGATAAAAAATATTACTTGTACTAGAGAATTCAGTAATCATTTATAGAATTATTACTCAGTACAATTACAGAATTTCCTAAACATTTGCAATCTTCTTTCATGGATAGTTGCTGTCTATTAAAAATTGTTAAAGTAATACTCCAAATAAAAATTGATAAAAATATTTACTTGAATACTCTTACTAGAGAATTCAGTAATCATTTATAGAATTATTACTCAGAAGAATTACAGAATTTCATAAAACTTTGCAATCTTCTTGCATGGAGAGTTGCTGTCAATTTAAACAAATAATAAAGTAATACTCCAATTAAAAATTGATAAAAATATTTACTTTTCGTTACTGAATAATTCAGTAATCATTTATATATTATTACTCAGTAATTACAAATTTCATAAAACATTGCAATCAATCTTCTTGGAGAGTTGCTGTCAATTTAAACAAATAATAAAGTAATACTCCAATTAAAAATTGATAAAAAATATTTACTTGTCATTACTGAATAATTCAGTAATCATTTATAGAATTATTACTGAGTGGAATTATAGAATTTCATAAACATTTGCAATCCACTTGCATGGAGAGTTGCCATTTGCATATTTATATTGTTAAAATAATAAACCCCTTAAATTGCTAGAAGTATTTAATCGCTGTTACGAAGGAATTAAGTTATCATATAAAATTACTTCTGAAATGTCCGTGAAATATTGCAGTTCTATTTACTAAACGGTTTAGCAGAATTTTGCCACGAAACCCTAATCCATATTTTCATTAAATAAATACGTAATATGCAAACGTTCCCGTTATCCATCGAGAATTTAACCACAAACACACCCTCTCTCTTTCCCTTTTGTAACGAGCTTAGGTGAATATGGGTAAACATTTATTTAACCGTTGGCCACCGTAAGCAAACACGTGTTCTAAAGGAAGTTTACTTTGTTGATCACAACTCATAAATTATCGGAGAGCCATAAACCATTGACTGATACCATTTTGGATTCCGGCCAAAAGAACGTTGCCAGATGTGTTAAATCTTTCAAACATTCTCGGATTTTATGTTCGTAATTTATTCTTTAAACTTTTATTTACTTTTTTTATTTGAAAATTATTTCTAGTTAATGCTCCGGTTCAAAGAGTTAGTTGATGGTTTTCTTTTAAAAAGTCTGGCACCACATATTTCATGTTACTTTATTGGTGTAATTTAACACATTTGAAATCGGAAACATTTTAGAAGAGTAATATTCACTTTTTATTTAATGTTTGACGGAATTGCTGCAGATCTGAGTTACTTTACCTCATATTTATTTTAGATTTAGTTTTAAATTTCTGGAGCTTTAACCTTAAAAAATTTAGAACTTAATAGAACGAAGATATTTTTCATTATTCTTTTGAAATTTTAATTTTAAATTTCTCGGAATTGTTGTAGGTTTATGAATCAGTCATTGTGTTTTCTAAAGTTTGGCAAATTTTATGATGTTTCCTTATTTTATTTGCTTTATCTTGTTTGAAAATGAAAACAATTTTAAACCACCAATTTCGATTATTCTTAACTCTATAGCTACGAGCCATGGGTTTGGACTAGGTGGTCAGAATACGGAAATGGCCCAATTTTTCAACCGAGATTTTCAAAAATTCTGTCCCTCCTAGCCGGAACTTTATCATTTACTGTGTCTAATGAAAACAAATTATTTTCTGTCCATTTCCAGTTTGGGCTCTTTCAACAGATACAACGTTCCCTCATTTTCGAGATTAATGGGGATTAGAATTTTCCCCGAAAGCTGAAAAACCGAGAAGTAGGATTTGCTCCTAGGAATTTTCGTGTATGCGGGTACACGAATGTTTTAAATATGTAAATAGTATTTATACTTTACACATTTAAGACAGAATTTACAACAGTGTACGTATTTACTTAAACGTGTCAGTGCTAATTAATAAGGTTAATTACAAAACCTTATGTAATGACCATTAATCAACATTCTTTTCTGAGACAGGCTAAGATTCTTGTGTTGGTGGCGGAGGAGAGGCTCTTCAAAGAGAGGCATTTAAAAGTTTCAATTTTTCGCTGATGGTCATCATCTTCTTCTTGAGCCCATCGGATTAAGCTTTTGCAGGGACACAGAGCTTAGGCAGCATTATAA